>JAFIRS010000408.1:0-692500 GCA_018342105.1 Gonioctena quinquepunctata
TTTAAACTTGGTCAATTTAAAATCCGGTCCATTTAAAAACGGCGAAAATAATATTCGAAAAGTAGAGGCTTCCTAAAATTTGAAGCTTGTACTTCCGAAATATATGGCGGAATATTTTGAGACAATAGACTGTTTAAATTGAAAAAAAGTCTGAAAAAAGAGTATACCTATATAATTTTTCCCTTCCCTTTCCTTCGTTCCTAAAACCCAAACTTTTTTTTTGGGGTATATATTTTTTTATAATATTCCGTTTATAAAAGCACTACCGAGCAGATCAAAATTTCAATCAAAACTACAGTTCCACAGCCTTCTTAAAAAGGAGCTAATATTTCAACAGAAATAAACCCTTGATATTTTCTTTGTTGAAAACACCGACCATTCAAATTCAAGTGAGTGTAGTAGTGGAAAATTTTTTTTTAAATTTTAACTCCCCCTTATTTCCCAGGTATCTCAGCGTTGGATGTAATTCAAAATCTCAATTTTTGGGATCTTGTTTTTGTTGTCGTATTTGCCCAGCTCTCATGTATTACCTAGTTGTAACCAGGGTTGTCCACAAGCCCCTACATATACAGTACATATATACAAAAGTAATAACTATTCTTGTTTGGGGGTCCGGGATTTACAATAGACAATTTAGGCCGCAGCCTGGGGGCGGAGTTTTTGAGGGCCCTTTTCCTCGCTGTTTGTTACCTGATAAAAAGGGCCCTACAAGGGGGGAACTTTGGGAAAGGAGAAGGGGCACAAATAAAGTGGTCTATACTTCTATAAAAAGTAAAAAACCGGCACTGCTTGAGCAAGATTTCACAACCATAAACCCTTCAGATAAGAACCCATGGTTTGATAAATAAAAATGAGAATTTCTATATTATTTTTTTTTATTTTTATGAGTCCTGCAATTTCTGGTTTTTTGTGAATGTTAAATCCTTTTCCCAAATTTTATGTTGTTATGACATAATTTCATTAACTCAATGTTACTCAGTTTTTATTGACACACGTTTTTTGGGAAAATTTTCAAACCTATATTTTCCATTTTAAATTTTAAAAAAAAATTTCTATTCAATTGGGAAACGTTTCCATTCCCCAAATGAATACCCCAAATATCTCGAACAATGGAGGATAGATGTATAAGTTTATCTTTGCAATGATTTCACATCTGATTTTATAGCCCCCTGTTCATATTTTAAAACAAATGAATAAATTAGTATCGTTTCTGGTACTACTTAGTACTGTAGGATTTTCTTGCGTTGTAGCGGAGGCACCAAGCTCTTCAGTGGAGTTCAAACTTCATTCAAAATGTTTATTATGAATTAAATCTGATTTATCCCGTTCCGTATTTTACTCTCATTGAAGTAAAATTTTTTGTAAAAGTGAGAAGGGGAATTTTAAGTTGCCAACAAGGTTTAGAGCTTATTTTTCCCAGGGGAAAAATTAGCGATAAATTGGTATTTTTTCTTGCAACCATTTTTTTTAAAAATTTTTTCCGGGGGCAACATGAAAATAACCTAATTTCCTCCCTTTTTTAGCCACTCAAAATTTATAAAAAGCGTTTTTTTTCCACTATGATTCACTATCCATTGAAAAATTTCAGAAAATTACACATGAAATAAAAACAATTCACAACAAGGAAATAAAATGCAGAATGACTTTTCTCAAATATTTATTTTCTTAGGATTAGTTTGGATCATTTTCATTTTTAAGAAAAACCAACAAAATTTATTGCACAATGTAGATGATTTCATATTTCCTTGAATATAAAACCACAACGTTTATTGAAAATAATCTCGAATATAGATAAAGAATCTCATTTCACTACCAATTCTATTACCCTGCTTGTTAAAAAATTGAGGGAAATGGAAGACAGAAATTTCCAAGTTCATTAGACACAACTGAATAAAATTTACAAACATCTTACCGGAGGCAAAAAAAAATTGCAGAAATTATTTTTTAAAAAAAAAATTTATCCCGCCAGGGGGAAGACTTGAAACTCATTTTCATCAATCTTTTTTGGGAATTTTTAACTCATTTAAATAAATTTTAAAATCAATGAAATATGGGTTTTGGGAAATCAGAGCAAACCATTAGTGTGTATGAATTAAATGTGTTTTGATTAAAACTTTCAAAATTTTGGAAAAAGGTAAATATTTATTTGTAACAAAATGAAATCGATTGTGTAGTTTAGGATGAATCAATTATATTTCCATTGATGATTGAAAAGTGCCCTCTTCCTCCCTTTTTTAATCACCTGCATTTTTTAAAAGGTTTTTGAATTAATAATATAGTTACTTTGAAGACAGATTTTTTAATGATTCTAGATTTGGCTTTAGATTCAACCATTCAACACTGATCAACAAGGTCATGGATAAATTAATTATGCCTTGCCCAGGGTAACAAAAATTTACCTATGTATATCTCTTCATATTATATCCCCGAAAACTCAATTTCTATAGAAGGGGGGTTTACTTAAACCCCTAACAAACGGGGAAAAATTTGAGTTCCTGGGATTCCGGAAAGGACCATTTTTGTTCATCTACAAAAAAGATTTGACCCCACCCTTATAATCATACCAAAGTGTTCTTTGAAGGTGACACCACACTCATTTATTCTCAGAGAGTGATTACATTCCGTTTTACTCTAGACAAACCCAAATTTATCAAGTTATATTACAACTGTCAAATCCCAGCTTGCCAAATCTGGGTACCTCCAGACCCCCATTAAAAAACTCAAGTTATGACCCTTCCATCATTGTTTTTTTTGACTATTTTGGTTTAAACCCCAATAATTTATCAAAATTCAATTACACAGTCTGGCGTTTATTATCATGACACATGAGGATCTAAGAAAATTTTACCTAGATATAACTGAAGAACTAAATAAGTTAATTTACGCTTCAAAAATATAAAAAAACATTGACAATTTTTTTTTTTTTTCTAGAACAATATAGAAATATCGAAACAAGGGGGTTTTTATACTCATATCCACACTGAACAAAATATATTTCAATTTGTCCATAAATTTTGATTGTTTTATTTATCTACTTTTTAAACTCCATTGTATTTGTTATGGGGAAATTTTTTTACTTATCCCCCCCAAATTTGTACTTTTTTGGGTATTTTAATAGGCCAGTCAATAGAGCAGAAAAGGGCTGTTTTGGGGACAAAAAAAGTACCAGAAAACCATTTTGCCATCATGAAAAATCCCTATTTACTTGTTATGTTTCTACCACAACTATCATTGCTTAATTTTTTTATAAACATTTAAGAAAACTTTTTTTTTTTTCATAACATGAAAACTAATGAAGCAACCGATTAGTAAGAAGAAAAACGGCAAAAATCAGATTTTTTTCAAAACAAAAGCCTTTTTCAAGTTGTAGAACTCCCCCGGACATATGCCTTTTTGAAAAAAATTCGGCTGTCAGATCATAATTTTTTAATTTTGGGAAAAAAAGTCCATTGTATCTAAACTTTAAATTTAAATTTTTTGCATAATTGCAATTTAAATTTTTGTAATGCACTCTTTGGAGCAAGCCTGAATACAACATAGGTGGTGGGCCCTTTTAATTTTCAAAAAAAAATTGAAAGTAGAAGTTAGTACCAAAAAAACTATTTCATTTTGTGTTGAAATGCTGCAAAATAGGTGGGAAAAATTTTAAAAACCCAAAACGGGCGAGCGCGTGGGCGGGGAATAGGGGGAAAACGTGATATAGTAAACAAATTATGAATCTGCTGCTCTTCCCCAAATATTCAGCTGCTTTCCGCCTCGTCCCTTATTATAAAGTATAGATAATTGACACTTTGTAGAACTGAATTCAATTTCAAAATCATTTTAAAAAAATTTATATGGGACCCCCCTGACGCACCCAGGCTTGCCCCAATAAAGTGCATTAAAACATTCAAATTCTTTTTCAAAAATTAATGATCGCACGCCGATTTTTTACACAAAAAAGTCCGCCAAACACTACTACTTGCGGAAACCCTGTGCTACCGAAAAAAGCGCTTTATGAAAATTAAAAACGACTATTTTTCCGGTTTTTCATTATAATATCAATCAAGTCGTGCCGGGGGCTCATTTTTCGCATTTCGATTTCACAATTTTTTCTTGAGAGCATAAGTTGCAGTTTTTTATTCAAAAAATAAATAAGATTGTTGGTTTTTGAATGTTTGTAAAAATTGCAATGATAGTTGTGAGTAGGAAACATAACAGGATTTTTAACAAACCGCTTTCATATGAGGGCCTTTGGTTGCCGGGAACTACTTTATCACAAAAATCTCTATTCATTGGCCTATAAATGTACAACTGGTATTCTATCACATAATGAAAATTTACCCCCAGGCAAATATATGTTTTCTTTCTACAAGGAGTTTTAATTTTTCTTTATCCCCAGAAGTGGAAGGGTTAATTGTTTTCATCAAAGCAATATAAAATAACTGAGAGGTTTCAAAAAAACTTCAAAATTATATATTGCATTAAATTTTTTTGATAGATGGGCACACCAGACAAATAACAATTTGATAGACAAAAATCAATTTTCAAAAAAACATTTTTTCTAAAATGTAGACCCAGAATAAGAATGGTAGGTAGGTTGTTTATCCTTAAATTTAGCAAGGAAGTTATTTATCAACCGCGAAATCAAAAAGGGGGGGGGTTCTCTAATTAAAGCCCCCATTTTTATGTTGACCACACAACTTTTTCAGAGTAGTCCCATTTCGACGATTCTTTTTCATTAGATGGTGCACTTGAAATTGGTCCCATTTGAAATTTAAAAAAAGCCACCCCTAAGGGTAGCAAAACGGAGGATATTCATCGTTTACCCCCCTGAATTTTGGCCCCAACCGATTCTATCAGGCATAACTTTGATGGGTTATCCGATTTAGATGATTCTTTTTTTTTGTATGGGTTTCCCAAGTTGGTCATATTTGAATTTGGGAAAAATTATCCACCCCAAGGGGAGAAAAAAGGGGAATTTATTTTCCCCTTTGGGAAACCGACTCTTGAAACTTGTCTAAAACATTTTAGTTCTGATAACCCACAAAAATGGATACCCAATTGTCAATTGATTAAAGTAATTGGTAGATTTTTGCCAAAAAATTAAAAAAAAAAACCTTTTAACAAAAGAAACCCACAAAAAAAAATGGAAAAAAACCCCTTTTTAGTCTTAAATAAAAACCAAACTAATGTAAGTAACTTTTGAATCGCCACCAATCAAACAAAAAAAAGATTTAAATTGCTAAAAAAAAAAACGCCACTGTGCATCCTCCCTAATTCAATTGCTGTTTTTTTTGGCGCCGATTAAAATTTTTATTATAAAAAAGGGCCCAAAGAAAAATTTTGGCTTTTAAATTTTTTTTCTTTCATTATAAAATTTTTTATATTTGAAAACTGTTGGTTAAAATTATTAGTCTACATTAAAGTAAAAAAAGGTTAAAAACCTCACAATCACAGGAAAATATTCTAAAAATGTTCTCCTATTTTTTTTGTTAACGCTTTCTTAGTTGTTTGACAAACCCCTGAAGTTAATGAAATCTTATACAAGTTAAGATCGGGACCTTACCATAGTGGGATCAAAAAACTCTTGGGGGCCTTGAAAAAATGTTCACCAGCTGGATTCGAGTCCTGCCAGGTGGAAACAGTGGACACAAGACCAACCCTCGGCCACTGAGCCACAAGCCCCTTTAAATTTAAATTCTACCTCTTCGAAAAAAAACCCTGAATTCTTATTGAGGTGGGATATTTGTGCCTCAATATTTACTCGTTCCCTGAAAAATTGGTCAAATCCCTTGATATAAATAAAATTAAAAGGGGTGGTAGTGGTGCATTTTTTTGAAAATATCTGATAATAAATCCTTCCATGAAATGTTTGAAACAGTGACCCAAAAAGTCACAAGATGTATTGTGATATTTTTGCAGCCCTTAAAGTATTTTACAATAATTCTCATTCGAATTGATAAAACCGGGAACATCCTGTGGGGCTTAATACCCTATTCTATACTTTGAACTTTTCAAAGCATAAATGTATAACCTTGTCATCAATTGTACTGGGAATAAAAAATAAATATAGGGGTACAATTCAAAATAGATCTACTTTTATCATGATTATCTTTGGGTTGGCAGTAATCATAGGGGTCATACATATATGTTTCAAAGGTTTTTAACCCATTGAAGATCAATAAAAGGGTCAATTATACATTTTTAAAATTTAAAAACAATATTAAAGTTTGTCCCCTTTTTTAAAATAATACATTATAATAAAAAAACATGTTAAACAAATCACATAAATGCTGTACAATCTTTTAGAAAAATATAGGAAGCAAAAAGGAATTCAGAAATCTAATCACATACAACTTAATCAATTTCAAAAGATGAATCTCATTCCAAGACTGAAAAAAAAAGGGAAATAGCAGTACAGTTGATGAAAAAAAAAACATGAGGAATACATTTAAAAAATACATCAAGGGCTATAATAGTCTCATTGCCATAATTGTATATATTTTTTTTTTCTCGCATATCTCTTTCCAGCCCTACTAAATAATAATGTTCTAGTATTCTTTGAGACAATAAACAACACGGGAAAAGGGGTTTTTGGGCTTATGACTAAAAAGAAAAAAAAACATTTCAATTGTATATGAAAAATCTAAAAACTTCATTGAAAGAAAATAACACAACTTATTGGGGAAGAAACCATTGACTGTTTAAAAACTTTAATTCAAGTTTAAAATTTTTTTTTTCGAAGCCCTTTTAAATTCAATAACTTAAATTGACAAAGTTGATATATTTTTTCATTCAGATGAAAAAAAATATCATGTCTGCAAAAAATTTTTACCGACTAAATAATCATATAAAAAAAAACAATTAAATTTTTAAAAAGTTCCAAACTGAAATGACATTTTTGGAAGTTATAAAGAAAATACTAACTTCTGGATAAGCCTAAGTAATATCTAGAAAATGAAAAAAAAAAGGGTATATACACCCGGGGTTTTGAAATTAATAATAAGGCAAGAATAATAAAAATTTGCAAAAGGGGAAAGAAATTTAAATCAACTAAAAAAACAAAACTGTAAAAAATTTGCAGTAAATGAAATGAATTTGCATTTCTGCCTTTCCAAATAACAATACAAATTCTCAGTCTATATTAATATTCATTGGTCATTCAGTGTGCATTTTCCTTCATGCACGCCAAATTGCAAATTCAATGCATCTGCGTGGGAAAAATTTTTAAAAAAATTAAATGTGAAGAAAAACTTGTTTACATATTTTCATTGTTTCCCTATGAGACTTGCATCTAGATTGCAGCGCCACCACAGTGGCAGAAAGTCATAAACCCTTACAACCTCGGTTTGTTTCTGTGAATGAGATTTCCTTAAAAAGGTGCTTTTAAAAAAGAAAGGGTGCTAAATTGTTTGAAAGTAACTATGTATACAATGTTTTGGAAAAAGCAAATGAAACATGTTCTGTTGATGGGGCCAAAAAAGATTCAAAAAATGAACGTTACCAAACCGCTGTAAAGTGGGAATTTTTTTTTGTAAACAATTTGTGTTGGAATGTATTTTTATTTATTTGAAAAAAATACGAAAATGGAGGAATTATATGTAGTTCCTTACGAATTAAATACATCATAAACAATTATATATCGAAAAATAAACTATAAGACTTGAAGTAATTTTCAATTTTATGTTTTGCAGGTAGATAACAAGGGAACGTGAAAAAACCAAGGAAACTGTAAAGAAGTTGTAGGAAGTTGCAAACATGCTATGGCTGCATTTTTTTGAAAAATCACCGCAAAGTTCAACTTAAAAAAATCTTTTTTTGAAAAAAAAAGGGAAAAACCACCACAAAAAAGAAGCATAAAAAAAGGTGTTGAAAAAAAAAATTTTTTAAATCAAAAAAACCCCAACAACCATTTTCCCAAAACAAGCAGCGCCATACAAACTTTTTTTTATAAAAGTACAATATTAATGGTTTTTAAAAAAATTGGGTTTCCCGAATCATTTTTAAAAATTTAAAGATTAAATTGTCCATAAATGAAAACAACTTGAAAATGTAGCAAATAAAATTTTTAAATAAAATTTTTCCCAAAAGGTAAAGTCCTTTTCAAAAAGAATTTTTAATTTTTTAAAAAGCGGTTTTGATTTTCGGCCTCAGTGAATAAATAATTATTTGGTTAACACTAATTTGACATATCCCGTTAGGTTACAGGTGGTTTTATTTACATAGGAAACACATTTTTCATACAGTAAATTTCAATAAATGAACATAGTTATAAAAAAGAACTAACTAATATGCAGATGCAGTAAATTACTCTTTTATCCCGCTTACTTACTTCTTGCATTTCCTGCATTTATCCTTTTTCATTCACAAATCTTTTTTCCAATCTTGATTAGGGTTTGGAAAAGTAAAACTTCACTTCTGGATTTCTCCCCAAATTTTACCGGAAAAGGGGTAACCGTCAACCTACGATTTTTTTTTTTTCCCAGCCTGCTTTTTTATATAAATAATTACTTTTTTTTCATACTAGTATAACGTATTTCAATGCTACTACATTTGATCTGTCAAAATTTTGCAATTTTCCCGCCCTTTAAATTGGCGCTGGAGTCTAAGATGCCAAAATTATGGACACATGTTTTATAAATGTCATGTAAAATGTGCCCCCAAAAAAAAAGGAAAGGGCTGAATTGGGGAATAGGGTTTAAAAATGACGGGGGCATGATCTAAAAAATGATGGTAGTGTAGGAGGGTATCTGACGGGATATATTGGAAACATGTTAAGCAGGACAAAACTCACAATGACTTAGTTCCAAAAGTGTGATGCATTTCAAGTCTACTTTGCTTAGTAGCAACTAAACACAACAATATGAGTTGGTATCACAAATAAAACGTAAAATTCTTTTTGGTATTCATGCGGTACATGTCAATTGAAAGTGGATATGGGGGTAAAATCCAATGGATGCCGGGAAAGCGTTTCAATCAAAAAGAGAAACGAGAAATCATACTTAATATTGTGTAACAAAATCAATGATTCTCAACTTGAAAATATAAAGGGAAATAAACCCTGTCTTAAAATGTCATTTTTTAAAAAAAATGAGATTCATCTAGAAAAAAAAAACAATAAATTTTTTTTTCCCGACATATTAGTTAGTACTGGCCTATTCTCGAGGCTATTTGATATGCATCACAGATTCTAAAAACATTAAAATTAAGTCAATTTTTTTTAAAAAATTTAAAACACGGGGGTTTTTTAATGACTAAAACTTTGTATGCTTGACAGTATCTGTCAAGTAGTTCTGTATGGTCATGGCTTCTAAACTTTTTAAAAAATGAATGTTTGTCTAAGCTATACATTTCTTCTGAATTATCCTGAAAAAGACAACAAAATTTTTTAAGTTAAAAAAAAGTGGTAATTCAGATACATGACAAACTCGGTAATATTCTTATTTCTGGGTTTAAATGTGTATTAAAAAGTGATTTATAATTCGGTTTTTGGTTTTTGATTAACCCGAAGTAAAATGCTGATTTTTTCATATCATTATTAATTGAGTCAGTGTATTTTGCCTCCAACTCTTTATACATTGAAAATTTAAAATAAGATTGTTGCTTTAAAAGGGGGTATATATATTTTTTAAAATGAGGGGTACGGGTCCTTTATACAGGGTGAATTACCAAACAGAAAATAAAAATGGTGTACTATGTGTGCAAGTCTGTGCAAGTCAGGTAATTCATCGTCGTTAGTAGTAGAGTTGCCGGGAGTAGTAGAGTTCAAAGCAGTAGTGAGTAAAGGTGCAAAACACTAGTAGTAGAGATGCGAAGGCCACTCAAAACGTTAATACGAGTTTTAACATGAACACAGTTGTGTTTTTTAGGTTATAGTATGAATTAACTACACTGCGTTGGGAAATTTTATTGGATTACATTATTTTTAAACTAATTTCCTGTATTTATACAAGTCGTACTTACATTGCGGCATTCTGTGATATGATTTTACATAGGGTGCAATGAAATGAAAAAAACAATTTTGTTTGCAGTAATGAATGTTTTTATCAGGCCAGATAAACCTCGCGAAGATACTGTCAAAAATTTGAACACCCATTAGAGTAAATCAATAGTATAATTTCCAAGTGGGTCACAATGTTGATATTCTCCAAAAACCCAATTAGTGCCAAACAAAAAAAAGAGGTTTTAAAAGTGGCGACTGAAAGGTTTGATCGAGAATTCGGCGGAACTTCTGCCGTGCCCAAAAAGGGGCAATGGGGGCAGTTAAGTTGAAAGGTTAAGGAGCCCCCATTGCCCTATTATCAATTGAAAATTATGGGTTTTTGGGAAATTTGTCCACCATTATTTCTGTATGTAAGTAAAAATAAGCTCATACATTTTTTAATTAATAACTATGTACTAGAAGGGTTCATTGTTTGTTTTTTATTTTTCAATTCATTAAAAATTTAAATTTTTTCATTTTTAAAAAATATTTTACTATATTTTTTTAAAAATGTTTTTTAATCATTAAAAAGGGGCAGCATCTACCTAGTTGGTGGGGAAAAAAAACCCCAATTCCCCCACAATACAATGGGAAATCCATTTTTATCAATCCCTTACCTTTATTTTGGTTTAAAATTTTTTTTTCTTACTATTTTACTTACTGAATAATTTTTTTGTATGTTGTGGGAAATAAAAATAATAAATCGTCTTTTGTAAAAATTAAACTGTATGTTTTTTTTTCAATTCCTTTAGATTCTTTAAGATGGGCATAGAAAAACAACAATTTTTTTTTAAAATTATGGAAAAAAAAGTATATCACTTATTTTTTACTTAAAAAATTTTTTTTTTATGGGAAAAACAATGTCAGGGCAAACAAATTAAAATTGATTAATAAACGGGAGTTGTTTAGAAAAATTAAATTGGGGAAAATTTAAGCTAAAAGGGTTCTTTTTTTGTAATAACAATACTCTTTTTGGGTAATGCAGCACATGTATATATGAATTAAAAAAATTTCAAACCAATATATACAGAGTGGGCCATTGAAAACAGAAACAAACGGCTCTGTAGGTTGGCAGAAAACCCAATTATATAAAAAGAACCCGTTTAAATCAACTACATTTTTGAGGGCATGGTTGGATGAAATTCAAGAAATACATTTTCCCTCCCCCGGGCTGTGGCCGCCACCCCAAATTTTTTAAAAAGCAACATATGGCAAGTGATACCTCATTTTTAAAAGGGATTTTTCCTTCTAAATATCAAACAACAAAATAAATTAATATAGGGACTTGAAGTTGGGGAAAACACTTTTTATTCACTCAATCAATAAAAAAAAAACATCTAACAAAAAGCAACTGTTTAGAGATAATTATCATTGTCAAAAGGGAAATTTAAAAGATCTAACTGTTTTACCCAAAAAATAACATGCAATTCCGTTTAAAAAATTTTTTTTCATCCTCATTTACTTGATCAGTTTAAAGGGTTTTTAAAATCGATAAAAAAACGTTTTCTCAATTGAAATCAAATGCGGGAAAAAAACAAAACTTTAGGGATATTTTTTCGCCAAATCGCAATTGTGGGGGGTATCAGTGTCAAACTGATCTTTGATTAAATGACATTAAGTGAATTACTTGACTAAAAACTCTAATATCTTTTTCCGCCAATAAGGGGGGGATCGATCCGGGGAAAAGTTGAAATAATAACAATATTTTAAGAATGATGAGTCCCGGGAACCGTCAGCTAATTTGTTCAATGAAGGGATCAGAAAAACTTTTTGCTAAAAAATGTTCCCAAATTAGTGCAAAAATTTTTCCCAAAATGGATCCCGTAGCCAACAAGGGGCGAGACCCCGAACGTAAATTTCCGTTGAGAAATCAAGCTGTTGAAGTTGCACTTTTAGGACAGGTTCATCAGACCCAACTTTAGCACAAAAGGGAAAATTGGTAGTGTTCCAATATCAGTAGAACCAGTATCCCCCCCAAACCTGAAACATCATAAATTCCACCCCTACAAAAAAACCTGGTACACCAATTGAATGAAGATGATTTTGATAGGCGACAGGGAAATTTTTTGAAATTATGACTCGAGAATAGATGCTTTTATGAAATTTTCCCTTTTTTAAAATCTGCTTTTTTTGATAAATATTTATTTTTTATTTCGTAAATTATAAATTTTTAGAATAAGTTCATAGACTACATTGTTTATAATACATTCTTTTTTTAATTCGACTGTGAATCATCATAATTGTCGTTATTGGTCAGATGAAACCCCATGTTTTCCACAAATCCCTACTCAAACTCCCCCGAAATTCAATGTCTGAGCGGTATTTTTGGGAACCCTTTGGGTTTGGGCCAGTATTTCTCGACGGGAACCTGACAGGAGAAACATATTTGGAATTATTGAATGAATTTGTTTATCCACAATCAGTAGGCATCATTGAAAATGACCATCGTTACCATGAAACCATTTATATTTCAACAAGGCCGGGGGACATTATGCCCGCCTGTTAGGGCGTTTTTTTATAGAATGTTTTCCGGAAATTGGATTGGAAGAAAGGCTCTATAAGGGGGCCAGCCAAATCTCCCCGATTTAACCCCACTCGACTTTTTTTCCCGTGGGGTCACTTGAAAAACCAAAATATTTTAACCCTTTAACCAAATCTCTGGAAGATTTACGAAGGAGGAATTTTTGAAAAAATGCCGTCCCAATAACGCCGGAAATCTTTCGAAATGTGAGGTCTTGTTTTTTAACAAAAAACATACTATTGTATGGAAATGGGTGGTAGACAGTTTTTAACATTTTTGTTCATTGGTTAATTATTGCGACAGTTACTTTTTTCAAATATTGTTTTTTGGTGAATAAAAGTGATTTCCCAACTTCAAGTTCCTTTTCTCGAAACAGTCGAGAGGGTTTAAATTTTTTTTTGTTGTTGGATATTAAGAAGAAAAAAGCCTTTCAAATGAGATATCACTTGCCATATTGGGGGATTTAAAAATTTTTTGGGGTTTGGGGGTCACATCCGAGGGATGAAATTATTTGGGGGAATTTCATAAGGGGGCGATGTCCCCTGGAAATGTAGTTGACGTGTCCAGCGTTTTTATGTAATTCAGTTCTGCTGATACTGAGCCCCTGTTTTTAATTTCAATTTTGGGGGACTTATGTAAAAACGAACTGGCCCGGGGTTCATGTAAACCCCTTTTTTGGGAAAATAAAAATCCTTTCGGTTACCCAAAATTCATATTGGGAAAAAATTTTCGTTATTAAAAAATAAGAACTATGAATCCACGACACACCCACAAAGCGGTCAAAGCGAACTGAATCTGCAATTCCAAAAAAAATGTTTTGTTTTAAAAAAATCGTTTATATATAATGGAATCAGGATGTACAATAAACTTCCCAATGGGAAAACCAAAAAAGACTTCTTTTTTCATATTCAGAAATAAATGTAAAAAAAAATTAAGTGATAAAGCCTATTATGACCTACAAGAATATTTTGATGATGCCCTGTAATTTATAATGTGTAGTTTTGCGTTATGTGTGAAACATAATTCTAATCGTTAGTCTAGTTCTTGTCCCTGTAACCTTTGTATATGTTTTGTATATATGTATATATTTTGTATAAACACTGTTTTCCCTCGGAGAAAAGTTCAGGCAGACAAACCCTCGGTATCGGTTCGAATTATGTCAAAAAAACATATTTGTGGTGAGGGGACATATTGCATAGGTTTATCAAAGAGGGGTAACGATTTCTGACCCAAAATTTATATATGCATATATATTATTTTCATCTGAAAAACAATGTGTTGTTCCCCCCAGTGATATATGCAACTGAAGATTCGATAACTAGTTACCTCAGTTATATTGCCATTCATTGGAGGGTAGTATGTTCTTTTTCATAAGCTTTTATTCAGTTTCACTTATTAGTTAGTTCATTTGTTAGTTTGGGTAAAAATCTTTCAAGTGAATTTTGACTGACTTCTAAGTGTCCGATTAGTTCGAAATTTGATGAGTGTTCCTAATTCGTGACAATGCATTATGGAACTTTTGTTAGAAAAACAAAATGGCGGCTCTAAGATGGCGGATGACATTTATAATTATGGCCAGATTTGATTCAAACTTGGTAGGGGGGGGGTTTTCAAGGTCGGAGATTATGAATTTTTGTCAAATTCATAAATTTAAGTTTTGGACGAGTTATGTGATTATGGTTCAATTCGGTTCCAAAATTGATATGTCGGGGTTTTCGGGTCGGAGATGATGTAATTTTGTAAAATCCATAAATTCAAGATGGCGGCCCCAATAGGATGATCATGGTCCTATTGATTCAAAATTGGTAAGCGGGGTTTTGGGATAGGAGATTATGAATTTTTTGTCAACATTTATGAATTCAGGATGTCGGCCCCAAGATGGGGGAAGACTTTTCTGATTATGGTAATTTTTTATTCAAAATTGGTATTAGAATTTTCAGGTTGGGAGATTAGGGAATTTTGTCAAAATCTATAAATTCAAGATGGCGACTTCAGGATGGCAAACGATTTTTGTGTTCGGTTCAGAGTCTATTCAAAATTGGTGTGTGGGTCGGAATCATCATTTCTTTCAGCCCCAAACTTACAGGGAAGAGACCTTGTAATACGATGCTCTATTAGAAATAAACGGATTAAAGGCGAACTAACTAAAAGAAAAAATTAAAATAACTTATAAGAAACCTTTTAAAGACAAGCTTTTATTTAAGCTGACAATGATTTAATTGTTTTTGTTGAATTATTTAAGTTTGAAAAAGCTTGTCGTAAATTGTAATGAAATTAATACGTCGACAAGTTGTTATTCACCAACCAATCGCAGAATTAAAATTAATTGGTACCTATTCTTATGAACACTTCGTGCGACAAGCTTTTGAAACCAAATAATTCAACAAAAAATAATTAAATCATTGTCAGCTGATGACATAAACTTATTTTATAAGTTTTAGTCCCGTTTATATAAAAGGATTTTTCAATATACTTACCTAAATATATTCTAGTCAAATAACCATTATCATATTATTATTTTCACACTGATTGGCAAGGGAATAAAGTAAAGCGAGTTAATTTTTAATCTCATTTAATAACAAATTTTGAATAAAGTTCAAAGTTTCACAAATTTGAAATAGTTCAACAAAACGCAGACCCTGCTGTACTGTTGCTTTTACTACAGTTATTTAGTCTAATAAAACATGCTTCTCGATTGTTGAAACTCTTAGGCAGACCAATTTGGGATCGGAAGTTGAATAAATAGACCCCTGAAAATTTAATGTTGCAATTTGTATAGGATTTGAATTTTATTCAAGTATAATTTCCCATTCTCTAACGATCAACATTAATGTTCTTTTTACATATATAATTATTATCATATTGCATTAACACTCATATTCAGACTTTCCAGAGAACTTCCAAAAAATACTAACTCATAAAAGCTTAGAAATTAGATGCAGCTCATTTTCAAAATCGAAAGAGGGTAATTAGAAATTACAAATTAGTGAAAATATGGGTAGTTCATCAATGGGTGTGAAGTTAGCCACATCTACAAGAACACTGAGAAAATAAAATCTCGATTTTTTTCCTTTTTCCGTTTTTACATGGATTTTCATTCAGTTAGGGACGTGAATATTCTATTATTTCAGTTCTAACTGAAGGTGAAAAAATTGATAAACTTGATGAATACGTTGATTTGAGGAAGTGGAATGGTGGTGAGGTTATTTAAAAAAAATCAAAACCCCAACAAATGATTTTTACCCGCTGTGCTTGGCATATGTCATTGTTATTGGCCTTTTCTGTTTTTTCATAGGCACCAGAATTTTCCAGGCTGTCAAAGTGGGTGAAATGGGGTTGATATTATTTGAAAATACACAGATGCCAAATGGTTTTCTACAACTTTTGCACATAATTGGAGTTGTACACGTTGCCACGTTATAGTTTGCCACATTTTCGCAAATGAGGTGGAACAAGGGAGTGGAGTTGTTCAGGTATTTACTGAATAATATATGATACAAAATACCTAAAACAAATTGATGACGTAACTAGTTTAAGTCGATATATTTTAAAATTGCTTCAATATAAAAAAAAAAATATTCTGGCACTCCATCGAGACGAAAAGAAGACCGATAACAAATAAATATTAAAAGCAGAAAGGTTTACAAAGCCATTTGTGGCCTTTGTGAATTTTAAAAAAATATCAACCACCGTTTCACCCCTTTTGGGGCCCGGCAAATTCTAGCGTGATGAAAGAAGACCAATATCAATATTGTATATCAAGCACGAAGGTGTATAAGCCATTTGTGGCCCCTGTGAATTTCAAATATAACAACTCCCATCCCCCTTTCGGTCTGAAGCAACATCGGTGCGTTTATGCGTGGACCCATCAAGGAAGGTGCGAGTTAAAACGCCCCAACAACTGTAGCGTAGCAGCTTATTTTAAGGGAGGCGTCTTATCGAAAGAGCCGAGATAAGGCGATAGATATGCCGTCCTTGGGGGGGACGTTTTAGATATTGAGCTCGTTAAGGAACCCTACCTCTGAAATAACAGAGGATTGACAAAATTTCCCGTTGGAGTGTGCTCACCGGCATCGGTGTTTAGCCCTGGTGCAGAAATAGGCCCGGCGTTAAATAAAGCAATAAAAAATAGCAGAAAGATGTACAAAGCCATTTTCAAATTATATCAACCCTTGTTTTCACCTTTTTGGCTATGGCAAATTCTGGCGCCATATTAGTGATGAAGGAAACACTTATAACAATAACATATGAGAAGCAGAAAGGTGTACAAAGCCATTTGGGCGTCTGAATTATTTGAAATAACTTCCACCATTCCCCTAAAATCGAACTTATTCATCGGGGCTGAAAAAAAATTTTTCACCTCAGTTGGAACTGGAAATCTCAGTATATTCACGCCCCCCAAATAAATAAAAACCTATGTGAAAAAAAGGAAAACGAGAAGGAAAATAATCGATATTTTTTTTTTCTCAGTGTACTCCCGTGGATGTGCTAACTTCGGATCCTCATCATTATTCAGAAACGTACTGTAAAACTATAGTAAACAACTATCAGGACTGTTCCCATTCACAATATCAAAATAACGGATATGGATTTTCATTAAAACAACTAATGAGATTCACTGATAGGAGATCATATTAACTAAAATCACCAACTACCAAAAAAAAAATTTAACTCTCAAGTGTTCAAATGAAAGCGTTTCAATTCTTATATATATATATTTTTATCCATACCTTTCAGTGATTTCGAGAATATAACTAATTTTAACGTTTAAAAAATTATTCTCTTAAATAAATTGTTGTTTATAGTTACATGGTTTGGTTTTCTCGTAAGTAAGATGCAAAAAGAATAAAGTTGATTTTTTTTATGCGACGTCAAACTAAAAATATCAAGAGACCAGATTTGCTTTTATAAAGGAATGAGGATTTCTCTTTAAAATGATTCAGTGAAAATCCCGCATGAACGCCACTGGCAAGAATAAAATTATGTTGTACAGCAGAAAATGCCTTTTGAAGCATAGAAGATGCTAGCGTTTCAAAAAATATCTAACGTCATACTAAAAATTTTAAAAATTATTTTCTTAAAACAAAGTTGAGACCTTCAGGACATAGGTTCATATGAAAATTTTTTCTCAAAATTACCAAGCGAATAACCTTCTTCAATATAAGCATGTTATTAGAAACACCCTGTATATAAATTATTTCCTTGAATGATAGCCAATACACTTACTCAACAGTTTTACTTGAAGGAATACCAAGCATGCTGTAAACACATATCCAAAAATTTTTAATAGATTCTGACCATAAATCACATAACTCAAATTGTTGAATTTTGCATAGGTTTAACAATCTTATACCCCCAGATAACAATTTTCACTACATTTCAACCATGAATCAAAAATCAATCCACTACCTTGAAAGTTTAATGTTTGATAAAACTTGAATTCCAACCACAAAAACACCATACTTATTACCGAAATAGAACAAAATCCAGCCGAAAATCACAAAATCAAAAAATAACCTAAATTTCTTGGAAGAAATAAAGCCAATCAGAAACGGGAAAAACTGTATTTCACATATTTTTATGTGCTAAGGAGTAAGGAGGAAACGTGTGGCAATTTGCGCGGCATAAAAGCGACACCTAGCGCTGGTGGCAAATCGCTCAACTCAACGATGAATCTAAGGTTATACATCACTTTGGAATGACCTCCATGCATTTTTTTCAGATGGATAGAGATGGCATAGTAAAACACCAGTAGTGAAATATTATGTGAGATTCTGGGTTTCCTCCGATATCGGAGGTAAGAAAGGGATATATGAGGGAAATCGTTGGTATATATGTATTTTTTGGAGTAACTTGAGGGGTGAATAGGTATATATATATATATATTTTTTTCCTAGTTTCTTGGGTTTTGGGTTTACAATTATTGATCGTGTATTTGTTAAAGACGTTTCGTCGGCTGGGACTTCTTCATTTTATTTATTTCATAATTCTCTGATGATGTGTAGCGGTCAATTTATATTAAAGAAATTTTCCTATTTTGGAATTTTCCACATAATGGAGTCCTATCAACATGTTTCTTGTTCTATAAGGAGGTCGGGAACATGTTGATAGGACTCCTAATGAAAAAAAAATAAAAAAACTCTTTAATTAAATTCAATCACTCCAGAAATATGAAAACCAAAAAGAAAAAATCCCAAAAAACAGCATCTTAATAACCCATATAATAATAAAAAAAAAAAAAAAAATAGAAAATCAAGAAACTATTTCAAATATATATATATATATATATATATATATATATATATATATATATATATATATATATATATGTATATATATTTTATATTTTAATTAATTATTTCACATGTTTATATTAGTATTTTTTTATGACATTGTGTTTTAACAAGAATTCTATTCTTGAAACTAAAAATTATTACCAATGGCCCCTCTGTATTTCCTTGTGACAATATTTTCTTTTCAGAAAATTGTGAATCACTGTATTTTCGACATTTACATTTTATTTAAAAAAAAGCACAACAATTTTTAGCTTTTACACAACTCATAATATTTCATTTTTTTTTTCCAGAATTTGTTTACATGTGAAAAAGTTGAGATGCTGTCAAACTAGAATCAAAATGGCCGACTGGGTAATTTTTTTTTATGTGGTTTATTGCTGGTACTTTTCATTCTTTTTAACTGATTTTTTGATAACAACGCCCATGATAAGGAAAACTGAATGAATTTGTGAATTGTGGAAGCCTGATTTAATATTGTGTTTTCCCAAAAAACCATTATTTTGGGACAGAGCAGATTTGAATGAACATTGAAAAAAAAATTGATTTATTGATGGTTCATAAATAAACTCTGAAATCATACCTTGCAACAACAGCTTCAAAATATTTCAACCTGTCCAAACATCTCGGCCTTCATCTCTGTTTTTATAATGAAAAAGGGGAAAAAAGACTCCCTCATTAGATCACTAGAGGAAAGGAATATAAAACCTCACTGATCAGATGGATACATGCCATTAAAAAAAAGAACCTTTGGGGTTCACTTGGGGGGGAAAAGGTCAGAATGGGGGAAAAGGTTGCCCCAATGGGTCCTATTTCCTTTGCTGTGGTCACTGACTGTGGATAATCTGATGGGGAAGCTACATGATTCTGGAATCACGTCTCAAGGTTCAGCTTATGACCTGGTGGTCACTGTGGGGCAAACATGACAAGATAATATCCAATGCATGCAAGCAGCCCTAAATATAATCAGAAGCTGGTGCGCAAAGGAGGGACTTGATGTAAATCCTAGCAAAACAGTGCTGGTTCCGTTCACAAAGAGGCGAGCATATGATCTGAAAGCCCCAACCCTGAATGGAACTCAGCTAACTTTTTCCAAGGAAGTCAAATACCTGGGCGTTATAATCGACCAAAGACTAGCATGGAACAGTCACATCAATCTCATTCTTTCCAAGGCTCACTGGCCAAAATCCAACAGTACTCAAGCTGCAGAAAGTGCAGCAGTTATGCCACTGGAATCACAGGGGCAATATTCGCGTGCTCACTGCAGCACCAGAGGTAATGCTGAACCTTCCACCACTGCACTTGTGTGTAATGAAGAAGCGGCAGTGAGTGCCTTGAGACTGCACCAGGAATCAAACTTGAAGGCTGGAAATCTGAAGATTCTGGAAAATATTCCCTAGAATCAGGTACAAGCCATCAGATATCATGCCAGCTAGGACGACTTTGAAGTGAACTATGAAGTGGTTATAAACAACCTCCATATATTCATGACGGGCCTCCACTGGAAGGGCTGGAGTGGGAGTAACAGGTCCTAGTCTTAGGCTCTCAAAATTCCTAGGCAAAACCCAACAATTTTTCAAGCAGAAATCCATGTTATAGAAATTTGCCAAGAATGCCTTGCAAGAGGCTCCAGCGGGCAAAGATCTATAGTCAGATACCAAGCAGCATTAAAGCTCTGAAGTCACATACTTGTGAGTCTAGAATGACTTGGGACTGCAAACTCTCCTAAGACAACTGGCTACGAGCAATCAGGTTACCCTGATGTGGGTGCCAGGTCACAAAGGAACCAAGGCAATGAAGATGCAGACAGCCTTGCCAAGGAAGGGGCAAACACTCAATGTTCTGGCCCAGAACCCTGCTGTGGTCTCTCAAAGCCCAAATTAAGAAGAGTTTGGCTGAGAACTGACCAAATTAAAACCACTGGAATGAAGTTCCAGGACAAGAAGCAAACAAAAGGCTTCTAAGCCCATCGCCAAGGAAAGCTAAACAGCTTCTCGAGTTGGACAAGAAAGACTTGAAACTGGTAAAGGAACTGCTCACTGGACATTGTCCTCTGAGGTATCACCTCGAAAGAATGGACAAATCAGACAGTGAACTATGCGCTTATCGACTGAAGCATTGTTTTCAAAAGGCTTAAGTTCCTCGATGGGGTTTCGATAATGTCTTAGACATCAGGAACCTAGCTCCCAGGAAACTGATAAACTTGTAAGCAGTCTCGGAATCCTGGGCCTCGAATAGATGAAGGGTAATGTACAAAAAGTTCTTATAGGTCGAGGTACGAGAGGCTGAACAGCCATATCCACCCTATACAATCTACAAGAGTGAAATCAGATAAGCTAAAATATCGAATGCAGTTACTGGCAGTAAGAGAACAGTAAAGTAATAAATGCACTTAATCATTCCAAATTTGTTTTACACTTCCCTACAATGTCTTTGTTTTGCATTCATGATTTATTCGATTGAAACCCATAATAACTCTTTGATGATTCACAAACACACTAAACATTTCTCATGTTCTCCCAATAAGCAATTCTCATGTGTACCTACAGGCAGCCATATTGACTCTATAAGTTACATTTGTATGTCAATTACAAAGCAAAAAATAACCACTGGAAAAGCTGGAATACAGAAGGGCAAAACCAAAGAAAATAATAAGTAAAAAAATTATATTAGTGTGTAATAGATTCAGAAGATTAATGATAACCTATTTTGTGTTCAAACAACTCAAGTCATCAGCAAGCAAACTTTTAAAATTGTTATAAAAAACGAGTTTGAGCCTTTGAATCAGAGCTTGTCTTAAAAGTTATTTGATTTATATTTTTGTAGATATTCAAGGAGATTACAATAATTGTATGTGGCCACTGGTAGTGATCTGAATTGTTTCAATTGCGTTCACTGAATTATCAAACATTTCCTCAATAAATCACTTGAGCATAACCATAAATCAAGTAAAATTATAATGAGCATTTGTGGCTTATATGCAAAGATACTTCTGCAGCTTATAAAATTAAAAAAATATATAGATGTTTTTCAATATTGCATGCCAGGTGTTAGGAAGTGCAATCATAGCGAGAATTTGAAAAAAATGCCAATGCATAACAAAATAATAACTAGCCCATGCTTACTCTTACTGAAGCATCATCAATGTATCCGCTTGAATCTGGATTGCTGCAGCGATCATTAAGTACTTGAGGCCTGTTGAATCCCGGTTCCGGTATACAAAATAACTAATGCGGATAGGAGACCGACCCGTAACAACACAACCTAGGGTGATGCGGTAATACGGCAGCTGACGAATTTCCTCGGAAGAATGGACTCGTCATCTTCTACCTCCACTCCTAACCTTTCAGAATTTTGAATGGAGCTCTGATTGAAGTTCACTTCTTCCTCCAAATAAGTTAAATTATAGTTGCATTTATTGCTGTGAAGCTTGCATTTATAAATAATTGGTTATCTGTCACATTTTCCATGGCGTTTATCACAGTTTCTTTGACCTGTAAAGAACAACTTTCAATAAAATTCTTTGGAAAATAATTTCTTCTAGGGAAACAAAATGGGTAAATTTTTGTTTTGCCATTTCAAAATCGGACATTGATTTTTCTTTACTCCAACACTTTTCTGTCTGTTGTAGCCGTTTTTCTTAGGGGCTGTATGGAATTTTATTTAGAACTGATAAAATATTTACCTGAATGTTCTGTAGGTGGAAAGTTTGGAATATGAAAACAGAATTCATTCAAGTCAGTCATGCGAGATATAATTTGGTTGATGCTTCTTCATGAAGTATTTTCAAAATAAATATTGAAAAATGAAATGGTCAGTCTTTGTTTGTACATATATGAGACACAATTTCGGATTGACAGACAAAATGGCCGACTTCAGTTTTGCCAGAAAAGCCACCAACTTCGATTTTTCAAATGGAACACCCTGTATGTTTGATGTTTTTCGGATTCTACGGCTCAAATTACATACGACAAGTGTTGCCAAATTTTCATTTACAATTGAAAAAAAATCTCCATATTTTTTTAGCCCAGGCCTTGATCAGGTTAAAATCTATACTAATTTACATCAGTAACTCATGTAATAGTATTTCATCGATAAGATCAATAACAAATCCTACAGCAGAAATTGAAATTATCTGAACGCATTTTCAACGAAAAAATCGTTTTCAAATGGTACCTACGAGGCCATCTTGCCATTCGATAGATAATTTAGTTGCCAATTCAACAATATACATTATGTACCACTTTCTTTTGTTCACAACATAGAGCCATCTAACAAAATGAAATCAATCTGAAAAAATTGGCAGGCAACATGACATCTATTCATTCTTTCAAACTTTACTTCAGAATAGTAACAATGAATCACCAAAAATAATCGACTTGACAATCATAAACCCATTACAGAAAATATAACTTTAATATAATCAAACTGTTTGAATTTATCTAACGACTGAAACAGTGAAACATTATCCTGTTTTCAATAAAAGAGTTTCACAATCATTGAAAAGTCATTTTATTTTTTAATGATCAATGATATGTTGAAGTGTTGCCCGTTTTCCTAACACATAGACTAGTTCTATTTATTGTACACCTCATCACATTAATCGTTGTGAGCAGGAATTTCCTGAAATGCGCTCAACTCTATCTCTCAAGTCTCCTGGAGTATACTTTGGATTTCATGAGACCCATAAATAAAATCAATTAGGGTTCAATCGGGCGATCTGGCTGGCCATCTGATTGGGCCATTTGTTCAATCCTCTGGCCATAGGTATCACTAAGATATTGCTGAACAATAATTAGCATTATGTGGTCCTGTACCATCCTGCTGAAAAAACATATTTTCCTTGATGTTCTCAGGTAAATTGTTGATATTATTTTGAATACAGTCCTCTATGAATTGTAGATATCTTTAGCCCACCAAGGCCCGTCGAAAAGAATTGATCCAATGATTCTTGTCCTATGATTCCTACCCAGGCGTTGTATCCAAATATTTCTTGAAAATTACCTTCTCTCGCAACCTAGGATTTTCTTGAGCCCAATACCTTGTATTATTCCTATTGAAAATACCATTATTAGTAAACCTAGCCTCATCTGTAAGCAGTATCTTGAGACAAAACCATTATTCAAATCATTATGACACAAAAGCCAATTACAATGGAGTTAGTCTCCGTTCTGGGTCATTTTCATTTAGATGCTGATGCAAACTGTATTTATAGGAGCGATATTTATGTTTATTCAATACTTTTCTGGCACTTTCCCTGCTGATCCACATTCAATTTCCAATTCTCGCACTGAGGCAGATGGAGAAAAATTAACATATGCTAAACATTAGTTTCTGCTTCTTCACTGCGATGAAGTGGATGTGGTTTTGATCAGCTGGTTCTTTCCTTAGCATCATTTCCAATTTCCTGAAATAGGTCCTTGATGGTGCCGTCTTAAGGATAACGAACAGCATTATAGCACACTAGCATTGACAGCGTTCTTCTGACATTCTCCGTATATCAATATCATATCGATTTGTTCGTTTCCAGAAAAACAATTATTATTTTCCATTTCAAAAAAATTTTTTACAAACGAAACGAGATGACAAGTAAAATTGGTATTTCACTTATGACCTACTGTTTTCCATGATTCCACGGCTACCTTTCATTTCATCAAACCTAAACAGATAACTCATTGGAATTTGCTAGGCATCGTATAAAATATTGTACAAATTCAATGATTGATCGTTTTTAATTTTGAACAAAAAGAAAGTGGTACATAATGTATATCGTTGAATTGGTGATTAGATTCTCTATCAAATGGCAAGATATCCATCGGTAGGCACCATTTGAAAAAAACAATTTTTTCATTAAAAATGCGTTTAGAAAATGTAAATTCCTGCTGTAGGATTTGTTATTGATCTTATCGCTGAAATGACTATTACTATGAGTTACTGATGTAAATTAGTATAGATTTTAACCTGATCAAGGCCTCCTGGGCTAAAAAAAATAATTAAAAAATTATTTTTTTCAATTGTAAAATAAAAATTTGGCAACACTCTCGTATGTAATTCGAGCCTTAGAATCGAAAACATCAAACATACAGTGTTCCATTTACAAAATCGAAGTTGGTGGCTATTCTGGCGAAACCGAGTCAGCCATTTTGTTTCCATATGTCTGTCAATCCGAAATTGTGTCTCATATCTATGTACAAAATTTCATTCAAATCCTTGATAAGTGAAGGAGATATAGGCATGGCCTAGTCCCATTGTCAACCGGTATTTCTTGCAATTCAACATGCAAACATGCACCCTTCTATTTTCTAATTTTAAAGCATTGAAATACAATTTCCATCAAACAATGAGATTACTAATCTTTGAGAAAAAACATGTCTTTACAAATTTTCTTACATGTGTATTTTTCATACATTTAAAGGTAACATTTTTTACTTAGTTTTGATTTTTTGTCAGCCTTTCTTTATCCTTCACTGCGTGTTACACATTTATTCTATTTACTTCTTTTTATATTTCATAAAAGCAACATTTACCATTTCAATACTAAAAAAATAGGCAACCTGTGCGGTAATATCGAATTTTAATGCATATAAAATACAGCCCCCTATCAAAATGGAATTTAATATCCTCCAAAATAATATAATTTTCAATCTATCCTGTTATTTTTTTTTTTCCGATTGGATGACATGGTAATATTGAAGAGGAGATGGACTAGTGCCTTTTAAACACATGAAAGTATCTTTTGATGGGGAGGAATCATTGCGAGATTTTGGGGTTTTACAATCCCGGGGATTTTCTAAGGGGAAATAGCCAACAGTCTAGTTTATTTAATTTACTTAGATGTACCTTGTCCCCCTTGGTTCTTTTTTTTTCATGGTCGTTTTCCCTGGAAGAAAAAAGTCTTTTTTTTTTAAAAATTTTCCCGATTTTTGAGCGAGGTTTTTTTTATTGTTGTATTTTTGATAGTGATGGGGGGGCGTGTAGTGGGGGACTTGTTGAGCCCCCTGAGTCCCCCAGTTGATTAAAAGGTCCCCGCTTGTGATTAGGGCCCGGCAAAACTGTGGAGCTGGAATATTGAGATGCTGACAATGGTTTGCAAATGGTTGCTGAAAAATACCAACGAAAATTTGACAAACACTTCTTCAAAAAAAAATTGAAATATTTCAGTATTTTAAAACGGGAGAATATATTTCAGGGAAATTTCATTATTATATTTCTTGTTTAATGACAGATTCATTTTACAGTGCTCAAAAAAAAGCCCAATATGCCATGGCATTCAATGAAATAATAATTTTATTGGAAAACAAAGATTCATTTAAAATTTAATTTGATATAATAAAAAAATGAAATTTAATAAGTCAAATACTCTCTCACTCATATCAATAAAAATAATATTTGTACAAGTTGAAAGATCAAAATAAATGTTTTTAACTGTGAATGCTCAATGATTTACCTAACCTCTCGGGAAAACTTCGGGAAAAATTTTTAGTATTATGAAATATATGAAAGGGGAAAAGGTAAAAAAAAAACCCGAAGGCTATTATTGGGTACTAGGATTTGTTATTCCAATTGATTTTTTGGAAATTGATAATTTTAAGAAAAATTCAAAAAGTGAGTATTTTGTATCTCAAATAATTAAACTCAAATATTTAGATTACTACGTTGATTATAGTAAATTCAAAAATTGAGTATTTTGTATCCATCAAATAATTAAACTAAAATATTTGATTAACACTTTAAAACCATGCTGGCTTTAACGATCCTCCTTAAACGTCGCTTGGGACCGTAAATTATCGGGGAATGACACCAAAAACCCATTTAGTTTCGGGGAAAATTGGGTGCTATGTGCCCTTCCGGCTTCAAGGGTTAACGTTATGGCGAATAAAATTGCCCGGTCGGAAATTACAAAAGCTGTTTGCGGTTTGGAAAAATTTCAATATAAAAAAAAAGTTACATAAATTTTTTGTTTAATTGACTCATTTTAGCAAATAATCATTTATTATCAGAACTTTTCAATCATTGATTGAATAAAAACAATCATGGTGACAACTAAATAATTTTTGAAATATTTAAATTTTAGAAAAAAAAAAGAAACACATTAGAGATACTGATCGTATTTTTTTTGGGCCCGACCAGGTGGCATCCATTAAAAGCCTGTTTTTTTTTTAAAAATCAAAGGGGTCTAAATGATTTTTTTTCACAAATTCAATGGAATTGGTTTAAAGAAAATAAAACTATTACCCCAAATTTTCCCAAAAAAAAAGTTCTAAAAACTTCATGAAAAACAGATCAAAATCAGATGCACTGAAAAAACAAAATGTGTTTTTGTTTTTATGTGTGACTGGACTCCTCTGTATCAGTGATTTAAAAAAGCCAAAACATGTCAAGCAAGATTACCTTTTTCTTTTTTAAAAAAATCCAAACTGAATAAATTTTATGGCAAACAGGATAAAATTTTTGTCCCCATCTAACAAAAAATTTTTTATTTTTCTGTATAAAGCCTTGTCTATTTTTTTTTACCAATGATAAAAAACTTTACCCTGACCCTCTTCATTTTTTTTTTTACGAATCCCAAAAATACTGACAAATGATGGAAAAAGTTTTAACTGTTTCTAATGCCAATTGTAAGTGATTTATATACAAAACATGGTATGAAAAGTAGATAATCATTTCTAAATTTTTATAAATAAATATTGAAGCATTTTTTATATTCAATACTGGTTTGATTAAACAGGTGGGGCGGCAGGAAAACTTGTTTATTGATTTGCAGATTGAAAAGGGCAAATTAAATAAATTAGGGGTTATTATATGTACATATTTACAACATATGGTTTTTTACCTAGTTTGAAAAACAACAGATTCAAATCAATTAAAAAAATGACACATAGTGTTTTTTTTTCCGGGTTTGTTTCACAGCTATGTCAACATGATTTCTGAAATAGTATGACGTTAATCACAATATTAAAAAAACAATTATTTACCTCAAAAGATGATGATGAAGGCCCCTTTTTTTCAAGTAAAATTTACAAAATACGGTGACAGAACTTTTTTTCAAGATATTATTTCATGTGAAAAATTTTTATTATTTTTAACAATATAAGCTCATAGTTGGACGAATAATTTGTTTGTTATAAGCACAAATATTCAAAGATAAATATTTATAGATATACATATAACAATAAAATCAGTATCCTCCATTATAGTAGGAAAAATAATATTATAACTTTCTCAAGGTAGTTATTTTACCCAATGTTTTCAGGTATTAAAAATGTAACCCCGGGTTTTGAAGATAGTAGTAAAGATAATCCAAGGTAATTACTCGAAAAATAAAATATTTTATATACAAATTATATTGGGTTCAGAAGTAGTTCATGGGAGAAAAGAAGTAAGGACCCCGATTTCCCCATTACCTGTGGTAAAAACAACCTTTGGGGGGAAAAAAACATTCTCATGGGGCTTGTTTTTTCTTCCATTTATGTTGAATCCGTTTTTCCCCACAAAAAAAGGGAAAAAGTAACAAATATATTCTTCAATAAATTCTCCCAAAAAAGTGATGATTCATGATGATTTGTCTATTTACCAAGCTTTTCTTGCTATTGACGTTAAAAGTATAGGGTAGTATGTAGTGCTCGGCAAAACATTACTCCTATGCTATTTTCACCCAAATATCACCAAAACGGTTCATTTTCGTAAAAAATGATTATAAAGTGAAAAAGCTTTTAAATTTTAAATCGCCCTGAATACACAGGAAGGCTTAAAGCAATTCCCCGAAGGGGGTCCGACTTGCTCATCGTACGAACTGTGTTCGGGTAAATGGCATGAGACATTTTTGGTACCGTTGGACAGGATGTCGATCTTTAGATGCTTATTACCCTGGAAAAATCTTTTTGTTTTTTGAGAGATGCTCAAGGAAAAAAGGAAAAAGGATAAAAACAGTTCTGGATTTACACTCCTCTTTTTCGCTGTTTGCACATGTATTAGCATATATGTTCTTAAAAAAAGCACAAACTGAAAAATGGTGCTCAATAACAGGGGGTTTTTGGGGTTTTGGGGGGACTTTTGTGTCCTTTATTCAAAAAAGGTCAATGGGGGAAGAAATCGCAATTGCTGGAAGCGTTTCACAATAGTTTTGGGAAGGGAGAATTCTTTATATCATCATGGTTTTCCCTCACTTTTTAATAAATTGGTTGGACAATCAAATGCGGTGTTGTTTCATCAAGACTAACACCAACATCCGCGGTGCTTACCCAGCATTTTTCCCGAGTTTTAAATTTAAAAATTCAATTATAGCAAAAAGTAAATCTTGACCCCAAACGCTATGGGGTTGGAAAAAGTTAAAAAGCGTTCTTTCCCCATTTTACAACAGAGGCACCAGCTTCGTCTTCCACCCTTCAAATTATATTTTGCAACTGCAAAAAGGGTTGGAGGAAACAATGCCGATGTGCAAAAAATTGGGGCTGTCAAACCTTCCCCAAACTGTCATGGGCAAGGCGCAAAAAATTCACCCACTGAATTGAAGAAAACCCTTGGGCCGAATTAAATCGTTAAGGATGTCAGTGGGAATAGGCATACAGGGAAAATCACTTACAAAAAAAGCGTCCCGAGAGCTCTACCTCGAGTGGTGTGGAAACAAACTCATATTACAAAATCCCGCATTCTCAGAAGAAGCTAGAAAATTGGGAGAAAAAAAAAAATAGCAGTTTGGATGATTTTGTTCACCTTTGGAATTAAATGGCAAAGGGCTAGACACTTGTCACACAGACTTCTTAAAATAATAGAAGAGACAAAAGAGAGAAAGTCCCTGGAGGGGGATAAAGCTTTTTTCTTACTTGACAATTTCCTCCCCCGTCAACACCTACCACAAGTCACCCTAAAGGAACTTGTTTAACAAGTAATACATGAAACATAGGGGGAAAAACCGCTCTACAAAAATTTCATTGTGATCATGTTTCAAGTCAAATTGACTCTTTTGGGGGGTATTGGTGTGCAAAAAAGGGGAAAAGTGATGTTTTTTTCGAGTGCACCCTACTACCCGTCCCTTGGGCGGAAAAAGGGGGAAAAAATAAAACAAATCGTCTGTGGGGTTTTTTTTTGTATGTAAAAATTAATAAAGAATATTTTTGTTTCCATTCCTTTGTTAATGAGAATGGCCGGGTTTTGAAGATAAAAAGGGGTAACCCAAAAACCCAAATCCTGTAGGGGGTGTTTTTTTGCCCTTTAAAAAGGGGTTTTCACCCCGGGGAAGGTGGCAACTCTTGGATCCTTACTTCTACTCCTGGTCAAAATATAATTTGTAAACGATTTTTTTTTATATTATATAGTGAGTTTATACAGCAAGTAAAATAAAATAAAAAATAAAATAAAGTAATTTAAAAGGGTTAAAAATTCACAACATTATAACAGGTTTATACAGAAATAAAATAAAATAAAAGTAAATAAAAAAGGAAATAAATTAAAAGATGGTTAAATTTTTATCTTTTATTTTATTTTATTTACAAGTTGTTAGGCCCTATGTACATATTGAATAATTTAGACAAATTGACGAGATAGGATGATACATGACATGATATAAATAGCAGTCATCATATTTTTTTTTCATAAGGGGGAAAACGGGGTGTTCACTGGCATTTTTTTTTTAAATTTTTTTTTTGTCTTTTTAATGACTAGATTTTATAATATTGGTAGTGTTGTCAACAATGGCTTATATTTTATAATAAAAAATAATATATATATATATATATATATATATATGTTTTATATATATATATATATATATATATATATTTTTTTAAAATATATATTAGTATTCATCATTGAAATTTTGGGGGGAACAACAAAAATCCCAAATTTCGATTGACGGGTTTCTTACTTCTTACATTAATTTACTCAAAACTCTATAAACACTCTGGGAAAAATTTTTTCTTCCTTTTATTTATTTTTTTTCTTATTTTATTTTACTTTCTGTATAAACTCAATTTAAGTATAATTACCTAAAATGGTTTAATTATAGATAAAAAATTTACAAAGAAATACATGTGATCCAAAACCATTTTCATCCACCAATAGTGTGTCATGATTTCCACAACTTCAGCCACATTTAGAACCCGAAAAATAAAACATTTAATCAATAAAAATTTTAATTTCAATCCTTATAAAAAAATAGGCTGCTGAATTTGCCAATTTTCACCTAAAACTTCATGGTAGACCTGTTTTGATCTTTCCACTTTCAGTTTAGGTATTCTGGAGAAAAGTAGCAATGAACACACTTTGACATGATAATTTTTCCCACACCTTTACCTATTCACAAATTTTATCCCCCGATCGCCAGCGGAATAAATATTAAAATTCTTTTCCTTTTAAAAAGACAAATGTCATTGCTTAAAAATTGGAAGCAACAAAACAACTTTACAGCAGATTTTCCCTGGTTTGGGAACATAAAGATCATTCGTTCGCGTATCCTCAGTTTTTGGGCGTTGACAGCGGAATTTTTAATTTAAAAAAAGCTAACCTTTTTAGGGAAGTTAGTGATGGGTAACTTCAAACTGACAGTTGTCTCCCGTTTTTCCCTCTCTAAATGGAAATAACCCGTCTTTAAAAAAGTTGCCCTGCTTTTTGGAAATAGATGGCTAAAGAAGCCAAATTGGTGGGGAAACGCATGATTTTTTTTTTTAATTTTCTTTGCCTCAGTTCAGGACTCGTATATTACAGATATTATTTTGTGAAAATAATTTCTCAAATCCTTTTTTTCCCGAAATTTTTTTAAATTTTAAAAGGTGCTTCTCAATTCAAACTGGTTTGACGCTCATTGGAATAATATTTGTTAAAAATTTTAAAGGTACAACCATTGTTTAAAGATCTTTTTCTTATACAATGGTATAAACAAACACAGTTGACCATTCAAAACCTTTACGGTAAAATAAGTGACGATGCATACGTCCATCAGAGGCGCTAAGTACGTTTATAAAACGTGATAAAAAATTTGGGGCCCAATTTCGAATTACAAAAAACAAACTTTTCAATGTCTGAGTTTGTTGCGGGGGTTTCTGGTTTAAAAACCCTTTATTAAAATAAAAATTTTTTAAAAAATGGGTACAGGGGTAAATTTGCGTTCTTTATTCTACTCCGAGGAGTTTACTAGAGGAATAACATTTTTTTAGAAAATACTGAATTTCCCCGTTTTCCCAAATCATTTTGTATACCCCCCGACGTGGGTTCAACCCCCACTGCCATAAAAAAAAAAAAAAGCAAGCCCCCAAAGGCTCCAAAGTCCCGTAATCTCAACTCGTACAATTTTTTCATTAGAACTTCTGGATATAGTTTTTTTCTCAAACTCGATCTATTGAGAGGTATATCAGTTTATTCCTTTTTGGGAAATCAACTATATAGTAAAGCTGATGCACATTTGATAATAATTTAAAATCAATTTTCATCGAAACTAGTGTCGGGTTCGACCACTAGGGGGCGTATCCCCTTTCCCTGCATGAAATACCAATAGTGGATGAAATTATTATAACCATAGATAAATCCTTTTCAATGATGTGTATAAAAAAATCTACCGTATATTCTCTGTTTTATCGCTTTGCTCGAAATTAAATATACTGGGAATATCCCTATTTTCACTGATAGAATTATTTCCCCAGGGGGAAACGTATCTGGTGGTTTTGATATACAAAATCAAAAAAAATTTTTCCCAGGTTCGAGGTTACCAAGGAGAGATATTGACATGTGTAATCCCAAAACAGTTGGGAACTTGAAATTTTTTATTTGGGTCTGTGACGGGGTGTCATCAAAAAGTTGGTGATGGTAGGCTATTTCACTTTTAACCTGTGTAAAAAATGTAATAAAAAACAAAAAACCTCAATTTAGTCACTTATCATGATATTATCTTATCAGTATATAACCAATCAATATGCGTTAGAAATTATTGGCGGGTTTTTTTAACCCAGTTAATAGCAATTAAAATTGTTGGTAATATAGGTTGGAAGTTAACTTTTTTTAAATGCCATAAACTTGAGTCTGTTTTTTTTGTTTCATTAAACAATTATTCCCTAAAAAAAAGTGTTTTGTCAATGTTTCCAATTGTGTGTAACTACAAATCATATTCACTTGTATTTGTATTGTATTTGAACCACATAATTATTCTTACAAAATCCTGAGACAGTTCAAATTTTCCTTTTTCAAAAAAAACCCCCCCGAGGGATAGAACAGCCTAACTGAAGTATGGTTCAAATAATTCCTCCCAACTTTTTTATAAACCTAAATACCTAAATGGGTACCTATTAAATTGATTTTCCAGTACTATTTGAAACACATTAATCTCTTAAATGACCCTTCAATTAGAGGTGTATTCCCATTACCTATCAAGTTTCACATTTGATATGAACATGTTTTGATGATCATTATTTTCTGTGTTATGGAAATTTCAATTTTTGCCACACATCATTTTAATTAAAGAAATGAATTTTCTTGTTAGGTTTTTTTAATATTCCCCAAAAAAGATGGGCCCGTTAGAAGTATACCTATGAAAACCAAAAGTAATGTATGTAGGGTTTCTCGGGAAAAGTTGGTTTCTGTAAAAAATAATAAAATAAAATGCCTAGAAATGGTGATAAATAGGTAAAGCTGAAAATCATCCCGATTTTTTTTTTTGAAATGAAAATGATATTATTTATATCCACAGGATGTTCAATTTAAAAAAAACCTTTAGTAGGTATGTCTTTTCAAAATCGAAATTCCCAAATTTTGTTTACCCTGTAAAAATATTCTTCGATCTTTTCATAAAACGAAAAAACTTCACATTTTCGATTAATGCAAAAATTTTAGTCCTGGAAAGTGATGGATCATAAGATTTTCTTTTCAAACTGGTAGCAAAAAAAGGCAAAATACTTAATATTCAAGGGAAAAGGGGAGAGGGGGGGTCTGATTTGGGACATGTTCGGTAAAATTATTCATTTTATCAATAGAATCCAAAAAATTTAATAATATATGGGCTTTCCATTTGGAATTCCTGAAATGATGTGAGTTGGGGGTGTTGATTTTGGAAATTCTGAAACCGTAAAAATATTGTCAAAAAAGATCATAGTCTCCTATGTCAGGAACCAATTTTAAATTTTAAATCAACACCCTTTTTTTTTTGTTTTCAGGTACGTCTAAAAATTAGGCCATCAATTTCAATACCTTTATAAGATAAATCATTTTTTCAATAAAAAAGATATAACTTAAATTGCCCCTTTTTTTGAGATATATGGTGTAGACATTTTTTTCTGGATAATATTTTACTTTCTACTAGTTTTGTTTTTTTATATGGGCTGACCACCCCCTCCTTCAACATAGTACCTATCCTACATTAAAGTTCTTTAAAAAATGGAAAACCCCAAAAAGGCCATAAAATAGTTCGTCTCGAATTAAAAGGTTGAATACCTACTTTGCCCTAAATAAAAATATGACAAACTACCAATTTAAAAAGAAAAACAGATTTAAATCAGATTGTTTTGTGTATAAGACTTAAAAAAAAATTATCCTAAAACCCAAAAGCTCTTCTAAATTATAAATTTTGTTTTTTTAAAATGTTTGGATGAATAATGTTGAATGTATTAAATTGGCAATCTATTTCCCATAAAAAAAATTAACCATGATATTCTTTTAAAAAAAATTTTAAAAAAAATTCGGACATTATTTAAAACATTATTTAAGTCTTTCATCCTTCACTATTTCCCTCGGAATAATTCCTATAAAGTAGCCAAGCCACTTCCCAAAAAATCGATCAAACCCTATGAAAAAATTTGTCGAATAACCGAAAATTTGTCGTGAAAAAAAAATGTGTTTTTTGATATTTTTTTGTATCAGGAAATCAAAACTCGGAAATTAAATATTTTGGTAATTCGATAATTTTTAAAATTGAATTTTACCCTGGAAAAATCTTCAACTTGGGGTCATGTTTCAATATTAAAAAAATGATATTTCCAATTCATTAATCGTTCGGGAAACTTATTTTTTTGCTTCGTGAAATCCAAAAATTCTACGACAATTATTTTTTCTTCATTCGCCAATTGTAAAATTAAAATTTTTTGGCTGTAAGAAAAAAATTTAAGGGCTCCTTGTATGGGTTTGGAAAATGATCGCTAAGGAAACACGTTCAGCTGACATACAGTGTGAAATATTAAAAAAATGCAATTCCAATTATTTTCAAACACCAGTGTTTTTTGCTCATAAAATAAAAAAAAATTTCATAATTATGTTTTTTTGTCATTCGACAATTGTTGAATGAGTTTACGACTATCAGAAAAAATGACTGACATACAGTGGTATTGTGGAAAAAAAGGAATTTTAGAATTAATCATCCTTTACAAAAAAACTCAAAATACGAACTCGAAGGTTTGGTTGACAAATATATTTCGCCTATCCATGAAAAAAATTTAAAGTAGATTTCGAATGAGTTGCCAAAAAACGAAATTTTCATGGACACCAAAAAATTTTAAAAAGCGGATATATTCTATCATTTTTTCAATAAAAAGGGGTTTTTTCACATTTTTATGATATTTTTTTATTATAAAATGTCAACATTTTCCCCATTTCCCCCCAAAAAAGGGAAAAAAAGAATTTGTTTTGATGTCACCCAACAACAAATTAAAAATTCCCCTATGAAATTATTTTCGTGGAAGGAATTTTGTTTTCCCCCTACAATTCGTGACTGCTTATTTGACTTTAGTCGGAATTGATCGGGCACGAGTTCATCAAAAGCGTAGATCCCCACAAATTCGGATTTTTTAAATTTGTCCAGAATTTGATATAGTACCTAGTTGAATAATTTTGACTATATCACATTCTTTTTTCAGTTATGAACATAATTTAAAATTTTTTTTCTTAACCATAAAAATTTTAAAAATTTTTGACTATCAACATCGCCAATTCTCCAAAATTATAAAAAATTTACACCTTGTATAAACACATTATGCTAATGCAACATGATATTACTTATATATTATGAGCGTAAAATACACATTTACATTTTTTTAAAGTTTTCTTTTGTTTTCAATAATTCTTATATCATAAAACCAAAAACCCGTTCATAATTATAATCATGTGCCAATAATAGACTTTAATGGCCCATAAAAATCCATAGAATTTGTCTTCAAGCCATATATAGGTTTTTTTGCACTTCATGAAGATTAGCTCAAACAGAAAAAAATTTTAATCCACAGGAATAATGTTTCCCCAAAATAATCACCATGAATTCCTTCCCGCAAAAGACATGTGGTACCTCAATTGAAATTTTATAAATCAAGGAAACACAAAACCCAAAATTTCCATATCTCACCCCGAAAGTTCACGAAAACGGGTAATCCTTTAAAAAACGTATATTTTTCCCTTTTTGCGCCCTTCAGATAATAAAAAATAACAATTTTCCTATCGATTTTGAATTGATACGCTTGTGAAATGTTGAACTTTCCAAACCGCAGCTCAATAATAAAAAGAACAAAACGGAAATGCCAAATATAATATACAGGGTGTCCCATATAACACCCCGGGCAAAAATTTTGGGGGAAAAAAGAAAGAGGGTCCCCCTTTTCGTAAAAACAAAATGATTTTTATTAAAAGGGGGCATTTTTTTGCGTTGAAATCCACCCCCCAAAGGGGGTCACCCGTTGGGCGTCGCGACCCCCCCCCCAATTTTTAAAGGGAGATTTTCAATGCTTTTGCGATTTGCATCAAATCTGAATTCAGCCATATAGCACCCATATTTTTTCCTTTTAATACGATAAAAAAAACAACTTAATTGCATATTAAAAAGGGAAGGACCGAAAGCGTCAAAATAAATGAAAGATGATAGATAGATGTATATTTGGTGATTTGAATATTATAAATTTAAAAACGTCAGTAGTACAAAGGGTCATATGGTTATCGAAAAAATACAAACACATAGACCAACAATAAAATGGCACAAGTTAACAAAAAAAGTGAATATATTTTTTTGGGGGCAGTTGGGGAAAAATAAATCAAAACCGAAGATGACGGGGTGAAGACCGCTCCCTTTCGGGCGCCTTTTTTAAACTAGCTGCCAAATGACCAGTGGCGTCAAATTTTTTTTTTAATTCGGTGGGAAAAAAATTTCCAAAAAACCAAATTCTATCGATTCATTATATTCAAAAAATTTTACACGCATAGTTCACTTCCACATACCAGGGGGAATAAGAAAGCTTTCCCGAATAAAAATTTGATACTTTTTTTTAATTTTGACTTTTCAGGTAATTTGTGAACTAAAATTTTTACATTATAGATGAGCAACAATTCCAAAAAAAATTTTTTGGTTAGTAAATGATGTCCGACGGCGGTAGTGTCTTTTCGACATTTAAAAAAAATTTTAAAAAACCGGGAAAAATTTGGAAAATCCATACTATGGAGGTCAGAAGACAGAACAAAAACGTCTTTTATGAATATGAAAAACCCCAAACCGTCCCCCTTGAAAAAATTTTCGAACGAAATTTTAAAAAAATAGGTTTTGGGATACCGGATATTTGAACCCATACTTTTAAGGGACTGGGGGAAAACAATAAATATCTTTTATGAATATGAACGACTGCAAACCCCTCGCGGTGGGAGGTCAATTTAAACTTTTAAAAAAAAAAGTTTAGGCATGGGGATTTTAAAACCCATTCCCCCCGGGGGGGCAGAACATGACGATAGCATATTCTTTTTTATAACGACTCCAAAAAAGTCTGACGGGGGGTTTCAAACAAAATTTTTTAAAAAATTTAAACCGAAATTTTAAAAAAAAACCCCATGGGGACTAGGAACACAGCGTAAACATCTTCTATGAATTGGGGAAGCCTAAACCGTCTGACGGAAAAGTTGTCAATTGAAACTTTTAAAAAAAATGTTTTAGGCATAAAGAAAAATTTAGCCACCTCCCCATGGAAAAAGGAACCAAAAAAAATCTTCTATGAAAAAAGAACGACTCCCAAGCCGTCTGACTTGGGTTGTCAATTAAACAAAAAAAAAAAAGTTTTTTGGATCCAAAAATTTGAATCCAACCCCATGGGGGCTAAGGAAAACCGCGATAAACATTTTCTATGAATATGGACGACTGCAAAAATCAGGGGGGGAGGCAATTAAAAAAATAATATGTTTTTTAAAAACCCAAAAATTTAAAAATCCCCTTTTGGGGACTAGAAAAACAAAAATAAACATCTTCTATGAATATGAACGACTCGCAAAACCGTCTGACGGGGGGGTTTTCAATTAAACTTTAAAAATATGTTTAGGCATACCGAAAAAAAGGAACCCTTTCCATGGGGACTAGAAGACATAAGTAAAACTTCTATGAATTGAACGACTCAAGCCGTCTGCGGTGGGGTTTTCAAATCGAAATTTTTTTAAAAAAAAAGATTTGGCATACCGAAATATTTAAAAACCCCTTTTCATGGAGTGACTGGGAAAAAACGATAAACATCTTCTATGAAAATTAATTTCCCCAAACCGTCCGACGGTAAAAGTTGTCAATTGAAACTTTTAAAAAAAGTTTTAGGCATACCAAATATTTAATATCATGGAATGACTAGGAAACACAAAAAAAACATCTTTATGAATAAAACGACTCAAAAAAGTCTGACGGGGAAGTTTAAGAAACTTTTAAAAATAGTTTTGGCAAACCAAATATTTAGCCAACCCATCCATGGGGACTGAAAGAAACGCATAAACATTTTTTATGAATATGAAAGACCCCCCGCCGTCGCGGGGGGGTTGCAATTAAAACTTTAAAAAATATGTTTGGGGATCCCCAAAAAATTTTTTTCCCCTATACTTTTGGGGTGAAAAACCCCCAAAAAAAACATCTTCTATGAATATGAACGAAACCCAAAAACCGGTCTGACGGTGGAAAAGGGGGGAAAAGAATTTAAAAAAAAATGTTTTTTTCTCCGAAACATTTAGCCCCCTCCGTACTTATGGGTGACTAGGAGACACAAAATGAACATTTTCTATGAATTGAACGGGTGCAAGCCGTCTGACGGGGGGTTGTCAATTTAAACTTTAAAAAAAATGTTTAAAAAGGATACCGAAATTTTTAAAAAACCCTACTCTGGGTGACTGGCATAACGAAAACATCTTCTATGAATATGAACGCTCCAAAAAGGCTGACGGTGGGAGTTTTCGAAATGAAATTTTTTAAAAAAAAGATTTAGGCATCCAAAATTTAGCCCCCCTCCCGGGGGATGGAGACACAAAAAAACATCTTTTTTGAATATAAACGACTAAAAAAGCGATGGTGAGTTAAAAATTGGGAAAATTTTAAAAAAAAGTTTTTTGGGGGGGCCTATTTAGCCAACTCCCCCCCTCTGGGGGGCTAGATGAAAAATAAGATTAAAAATCTTCTATGAATATGGGGGATAAACCGTCGGTTGAAAATTTAATTAAAACTTTTAAAAAAAAGTTTTTTTGGCATACCGGGGAAAAATTTAGCCCCCCTCCGCAAATAGGGGACCCAAAAAAAACTTTCATGGGAAAAAAAACCCCCCTCCGACGGGGGTTGTCGAAATGAAATTTTTTTTTAAAAAAGTTTAGGCATACCAAACATTTAGCCCCCCTTTCTTAGGGGACAGGAGTCCAAAAACATCTTATAAAAAACGTCCAAATTTGCGGGGGGTCCCTTGATAAAAAAATATGGGCATCCCAAATTTTTAAAACCCTCCGGGGGGTTTGGGAAAAAAAAAATTCTTTTGGGGAAAAAAAAAACCCCCCCCCGGGGGGGGTTTTAAATCAAAAATTTTGAAAAAAAATTGTTTAAAATACCAAATATTTTTTAAAACCCCCGTCATGGACCCCGCGATAAACATCTTCTTTTTGGGAAAGACCCAAAAACCCCCCCCCCGAATTGAAACTTTTTTTTTAGGCATCCGAAAATTTTCCCCTCCCTTTTTGGAAATAGGGAACAAAAATAAAAACCCTTTTGGGGTGTGGAACCAAAAAGAAATTTTCTATAATTGAAGGGTAAGCCGTTAGGGGGTTTTTAATTAAATTTAAAAAGTTTAAAAGGAAGAAAATTTTTAAAACCCCCCTTTGGGTACTCTAACGAAAACATCCATGAATAGAAGCCCAAAATTTACTTTTTGAAATGAAATTTTAAAAAAAAAATTTCATCCCAAAATTTCCCCCCCCCCCCCCCCCCCCCCCCCCCCCCCCCCCCCCCCCCCCCCCCCCCCCCCCCCCCCCCCCCCCCCCCCCCCCCCCCCCCCCCCCCCCCCCCCCCCCCCCCCCCCCCCCCCCCCCCCCCCCCCCCCCCCCCCCCCCCCCCCCCCCCCCCCCCCCCCCCCCCCCCCCCCCCCCCCCCCCCCCCCCCCCCCCCCCCCCCCCCCCCCCCCCCCCCCCCCCCCCCCCCCCCCCCCCCCCCCCCCCCCCCCCCCCCCGCCGGGGAATTGGAGTTTAAATATTTCGGTATGCCCAAAAAATATTTTAAATTTCAATTGACAACTCCACCGTCAGACGGTTGCGAGTATTCATATTCATAAAAAAATGTTTATCGTTGTTCTCAGTCCCCATGGAGTATGGAGTTCTAAATATTTCGGTATGCCTAAAACATATTTTTAAAATTTCAATTGACAACTTCCCGTCAGACGGCTTTTGGCGCCATAGAAGATGTTTATTGTTTGTTCCCTAGTCACCCCTAAATATAGGTGGCTAAAATTTCGGTATGCCTAAAATATTTTTAAAAAATTTTGACCAATTTACCGTCAGACGGCGAGTCATTCATATTCCATAGTTTTAACCCATGATATGGAGTTGGCTAAAAAATTTCGGTATGCCAAAACATATTTTTCTAAAATTTCATTTACAACTCCCCCGTCAGACGGCTTCGGAGTCTTCATATTCATAGAAGATGTTTATCGTTGTGTTTTCCCAGTCCCCATGGAGTATGGAGTTCTAATATTTCGGTATGCCTAAAACATATTTTAAAAGTTTCAATTCGACAACTCCCACCGTCAGACGGGCGAGTCGTTCATATTCATAGAAAATGTTTATTGTTGTTTCTCAGTCCCCATAGTAGGAGGTGGTAAAATTTCGGTATGCCTAAAAAATTTTTTTAAATTCGTTTGACAACTCCCCCCGTCAGGGCGGGCGAGTCGTCATATTCATAGAAGATGTTTATGTTGTGTCTTCTAGTCCCCATAGTATGGAGTTGGCTAAATATTTCGGTATGCCCAAAACATAATTTTAAAGTTTCAATTGGCAACTCCCCCCGTCAGACGGTTTGATCGTTTTATATTCATAGAAGATGTTTATCGTTGTGTTCCCAGTCACCCCATGAGTATGGAGTTCAAATATTTTGGTATGCTAAAACATATTTTAAAAGTTTCAATTCGACAACCCCACCGTCAGACGGTTGCGAGTCGTTATATTCAGAAGATGTTTATTGTTGTTTCCAGTCACCAAGAGTATGGAGGGGGGCTAAATATTTCGGGATGCCAAACATTTTAAAAAATTCATTTTACATTTCCACCGTGACGGTTCAATCTTCTTATTCAAGAAGTTTTTTAGTTGTTTCTAGTTACCCATAGTATGGAGTTGGGTAAATATTTTGGTAAGCCTAAAACATTTTTAAAATTTCAATTCGACAATTTCACCGTCAACGGCTTGCGAGTCATTCATATTCAGAAGATGTTTATGTTGTGTCTCCTAGTCCTCCATGAGTATGGAGTTGGCTAAATATTTCGGTATGCCTAAAACTTATTTTTCAAAATTTCAATTCGACAACTTTCACCGTCAGACGGCTTGCGAGTCATTCATATTCATAGAAGATGTTTATCGTTGTGTCTTCCAGTCACCCCATGAGTATGGAGTTGGCTAAATATTTTGGTATGCCTAAAACATATTTTTAAAAGTTTCAATTCGACAACTCCCACCGTCAGACGGCTTGCGAGTCGTTTATATTCATAGAAGATGTTTATTGTTGTGTCTCCTAGTCACTCCATGAGTATGGAGGTGGCTAAATATTTTGGTATGCCTAAAACATATTTTTCAAAATTTCAATTCGACAACTTCCACCGTCAGACGGCTTGCGAGTCGTTCATATTCATAGAAGATGTTTATCGCTGTGTCTTCTAGTCACTCCATGAGTATGGAGTTGGCTAAATATTTCGGTATGCCTAAAACATATTTTTAAAAGTTTCAATTCGACAACTCCCACCGTCAGACGGCTTGCGAGTCGTTCATATTCATAGAAGATGTTTATTGTTGTGTCTCCTAGTCACTCCATAAGTATGGAGGTGGCTAAATATTTCGGTATGCCTAAAACATGTTTTTTAAAATTTCATTTCGACAACGTCCACCGTCAGACGGCTTGCGAGTCATTCATAGTCACAGAAGATGTTTATCGTTGTGTCTTCTAGTCACTCCATGTAGTATGGAGTTGGCTAAATATTTCGGTATGCCTAAAACATATTTTTTTAAAATTTCGATTCGACAACTTTCACCGTCGGACGGCTCGCGAGTCGTTCATATTCATAGAAGATGTTTATTGTTGTGTCTCCCAGTCACTCCGTGAGTATGGAGTTGGCTAACTATTTCGGTATGCCTAAAACATATTTTTCAAAATTTCAATTCGACAACTTTCACCGTCAGACGGCTTGCGAGTCATTCATATTCATAGAAGATGTTTATCGCTGTGTCTCCTAGTCACTTCATAAGTATGGAGTTGGCTAAATATTTCGGTATGCCTAAAACTTATTTTTAAAAATGTCGATAAGACCACTACCGCCGTCGGACATCATTTACTAACCAGACAATTTTTCTAGCGAATTGTTGCTCATCTATAATGTACGAAATTCATGTTCACAAATTAACTGAAAAAGTCAAATATTATCCCAAAGTATCAAACTTTATATTCAGGAAAGCTGCTCTTTCATTCCACTCCTGGTATGTGGAAGTGAACTATGCAGTGTCAAATTTCGTTGAATACGTAATGAATCGATAGAATTGGTTATGGAATTTTTTCCTATTTTTCCGAATTAAAAACAAAATTTCCGACGCCACTGGTCATTTGGCAGCTATTTTAAAAACGGCAGCTAGAAAATGGCAGCGGTCTTCACACCAGTGAGAAGATGGGTATTTTATGTATCAGTAATTTTGACACATGAATATTCGCTTATAGAATAAAAATTGTACCTTAGTAACATCTGCTTAATTGAAATTTTGAATTGGATGGTGTTCTGATTTTTGTAACTATCAGGTAGTTTATTGTACAGATCCACATTCAATGAATTATTGGATGACGTTTTCAGTCGGAATCTAGGTAAATGAGTGAATTGTTATTCCGTGTACGATAGCTATGTATGTTGTTATGTCTGATAAATAAGTGATTTTTACGATGAATCTCTATAAGAGAGTGAAATATATATAAAGCCGGTAATGTCATAATGTTCAAGTCAGAGAATATAGGCTTACAGGTGTCCCTGGGTCCTGCACCAGCAATTATTCTGACAGCCTTTTTTTGGAGGATGAAAATGCGTTCGGCCTGTCAGGAATTTCCCCACAAGGTTATTTCGTAGGCTAAGTGTGAGGTGAAGAGAGAGAAATACGACATTTTGAGGGCCGTACTGCTGAATGATTTCTTCAGTCTTCTTAGTAAAAAAATTTGGGTAGAGAGTTTTTTGCTTAGATAATCGATGTGGTCATGCCATTTGAGTTTACTGTCAATATTAAGTCCTAAAAGTTTGACAGTTCCATGAGAGATATCATTGTTCATAGAGAAAGTGATTGTTTGGTTTTTTTCTGGATTATTAACAAGTCCGTTAGGTATAAGCCACTCATCTACCTTGGTTTGTGTAGTGTGGTCATTTTTTAATAACGTGGCAGTACTGTTGCTAGAGTGGAAGAAAGTTATATCATCCGCGAAGAGGATGCAACCAGATGGCTGTATATGATAGAATAAGTCGTTGACATATATTATAAATAGGAGTGGTCCAAGTACGGAGCCTTGAGGCACTCCTATCGTTGCCGGTTTTGTTTCGGAAAGTGTTCCATTGAAAGATACGTATTGTTGTCTACCTTTTAAATAAGACTCGAAAAAATGAAGAGCGGTGCCCCTGATGCCATAACATTCAAGCTTTTGGAGAAGCACTGCGTGGTTTACACAGTCGAAGGCCTTGCTTAGGTCACATAGGGTAGCAGATGTGTGTTCACCTTTTTCAAGGCCTTCGAGTATGCTGTCCACTAGTTCTCTGACTGCTTGTGTGGTGGAGTGATTTTTCCGAAAGCTGTATTGATGCTCATGCAATATGTTAGTTTCAAAATAATTCAAAAGCCTGCTCTTGATAAGAGTTTCAAAATTTTTTCCTATTATGGGAATAATAGCGATGGGTCTTGTCTCGAAACAGGTCGATTACCTACAGGGAAAGGGGGCATGGAGATTTCCTCACCGGCATTAATTACCGGTGTCATCCGTTTCATTTCACGGAATCTCTCGAACCTTAAGAATAAATCAAATTCTTCCCGTTCCTCCTGCGATACCACCTGCCGAATAGCAGGGATTTCACTATTCGGGCGGGCCGTCTGATGAACGGCCTCGCGTGCAGATGGGACCCCTTCGATCGGGGGCCCGACATTCGCTCGCGAGCAATTGGGCTCTGATATACTAGAATAATTGTCTGGAGTGTGGGGGCGATTTGACTCATACATTCTTTTCTCATTCATTCCTGATTTGTTTGAAAGTTGTTCAGAAAAATTGAGTGGGCTGGAGGCCCCTGAACTGAATGTATTGCGTTCTAAATTTTGGAAGGCTTCCACAACTCGTTGAGGTGAGCCATTACTTACTGGGGTTTGAGTTACCCTGGCGGGTCTATCGCCGAAATTCAAAATATGACTGGAGGCTCTCAATGGCCTATTGAAACAAAAATTATTGGAATTTTCCCTCTGACTCAGATCACGCATTGTATTCTGTTCAACAGAAAAATTATTCGGTGTTTCATCATTGTCTTCAACAGGAAAGTTCCCCACGGGAATTTTGTTCGCATTCATACTATCCATACTTTCTCTCATACGGTTTAACCTAGGAGATGTAAGTAAATTTAAATGCACCGCTTTTTGCGAATCTAGTGGGACGCTAGATTCCGTTGCGCAATTTTCGATGCGTTGCGATTCAACAAACAGCTGTGCGCTCTTCGGGCCTAAACTTACTGAGACAGAATTATCCCTATTGATTTCAGGGCTCTCCAAGCTAGAGCCAAAAGAAAAATTATTTTCAACAGAAAATGAATCACGGACTGGCGCTGTTAAGATGGGCTGAAAAGCCGACCGGTTCTCATGTGAAGAACAAACAAGAGCTTGGGTATATGAAACTCGCGTGATACCTTCAACGGGGTGAAGTACACATGAAGTTTGTTGAATTTGTGTTTCGGGGCGAGTCCTCGAGCGTAAATTGTAGGACATGGGGGGGGGGAATGTCAAAAATGAATTTACTCCCTAAAAAACTAAACGCGTACCGTGGCCTATCTTAATAAAATGTCCCTAAGACAGAACTATATAACGCGTACAACTGCAAACACGACGGTCATACAGAGGCCCGACACACATGAACTAAAACCTTAGTTTTGTTGACAGAATTTATTATTGATAACCCGTGTTTACACCTATCACCGCAGTGTAACTGATACGTTTTTAGTCGCAGAAAGACCCGTGCACTGAGGTTCATACACGTGTATGATCTCTAGGTTCAGTCTGGTGGACGTCTCGCTTCAGTGTATCTGTCACAAATCGCGGTTTGTGAGGGATATCACGTCAGTGAGCTGCCGACGATATGGGGGTATTCTCCCAGCCTCAAGAGAAATCAAATTAGGCTTGTTCCACCCCGCATACCAAAGCACACGTGTGCAGGATCCTGCAAGAGAAGGGTTAATTAATATACAAATCAACGTATAACGTAGAAATCAGCTGGACGCTGGAAAAACCTGTATCAGGAGCTGAAACGAAAAGGTTGATTAATCAAAAGACTGGAGGCTAGAACTCTTGAAGTTTACGATCCAAAAATCTCTCAATCTGCTGCCGTTGGCTATCAATCTAGTTCTTAGGAATTCCTAAAAATAAAAATTATCGCTAGGCTTCGAGATCACAGTTAGGACTCCAAATAACTGTGAAAGAATGAGCTGCTTTTCCCAAGGAAGCATTCGCCTAATATCCACAGGACTGGCTATATTCGCAGAAAATCGCACGCAGGCAGCGCGTCTTCGACGAATAAAAAAAATATAGAACTCACCCTCAGGTCGTAGAGCGTATTCCAACTCGGAGGCCGAGCGCAGAGAAGTGAACTCACACTGGTACTGGCTGCAGTCGCAGAAAATCGCACGCCTCAGCGCGCCTTTGCAGAGTAAAAGAACATATATCACTCACGTATTCGAGCTTAATAGGCCGGCGAAGCGAAGTGAACTGACTCATTTTGATTTTTTTCAAAGCCTTCCAGGCTTCGAAGACTATTACTCCCCCACCCATAACTGGCTAAAATCCCGTTCGTCCGTTGTATTTTTTTCTGTGGTTCTCAGAGAAAATCTGTGTTTAACTCACATCTTGAAAAAATATACCGGAAACCGAACAAAGACACAATATCTCTTACACTTGTTTTATAAAATCCCAAACTTTCAAAAGCCCTTTCAAGGATTAACTGCAAATCGTAAATTACGCCTTTCTGGCCGAAAATCTCAAGTGCTATTGACAATAGATACTGGGTTTATGGCCCACCCGTCGAGCGCACCCCAATTACATCCTTCAGGTCAATTTCAGTTTGAAACTGGAAAAACGAATACCGTGTTCATTCCTCATATGCATATGCGCTCTGAGATTAAATGTACACAGGGTAATTTGATGACAGGGATTTGGCCCAGAAAATAGTTTTCCACACGACAGTCTGTGATTTTCTGGAAGATCTATTTTTCCTTTTTTGTATATTGGGATTAATTTGCTTTTTTTGAAGATACTAGGGAATATTCCTTTCTCAAAGTATATATTATACAATTGGGACAGAGGTTGAGCGATAATTTCTTTTATTGATTTAATAATTTTACTATTTAAATCGTGAACGTCAAAACAGTTTGTGTTTTTAAGGGATCTTATGGCATCTAGAACTTCTACCTCGGTGACTGGGAAGAGAAAGAATGAACCCCCCTTGTTCGGTAGTTTTTTTATTAGGTCAATAGCGCTAGCTTAATTGTTGTTGAGGTTTTCAGTCAAAAATGTTGCTGCTGTTGCAAAATATTCAACAAACTCGTTCGCAGAAATTTCACAGACTGAGGAGTTTGAACCCTTCTTTTTGTTGCGTTCGAAGTTAATCAATTTCCAGGCATCTCTGTTTTTTTTTCTGAGTTTTTTAAAAGGTTATCGTAAGCTTCACTTTTTGCTTCATTTAGTGCAGATGCGTATTCACGTTTGTAGCATTTATATAGATCTGTGTGTAGGGATTTTCAGATACTTCACTTATTAGTTTGATAGTTGAGAGGTTCTCTCGCATATTTCTCAGGTGGTTATTGAAAAAATTTACTGGCACAGACGAGCATGATACAGTCATTTTCTTCAGGGGAAAGTACTTCCATACAATATTTTATTTTATTGATAAAATTATCAGCCAAGTGCTGAATATCGTCAGAGTGGTCAAAAATGCTCAAATTTTGTGAGGATATGTCGTGTTGGAAATGTTTTAGAGCGTTCGAAGTGATTTTTGCCGAAGTATTTTCTTAGGTTTTTGATTATTAAACATATTCATTATTAAATATTGGCCACGATGATCCGATAGGCAAGGTTCAAAAATGCCTGTTTCAATCTGGTCATCGTTAAGGTTAGTCAGAATATTGTCAATGCAGGTTCCCGTCCCTGTACTGATATTTATTCTGGTGAAGTCATCAATGGTGGCTTCTAGTCCGAATGAAGTTATAATACACATAAGATCTGACATAATAGGCGTATGTTTTTTGAAATCCACGTTAAAATCACCCATTATAATCATATGGCTATATCGAACGGAAAGAAGACTTAATAATTCTTCAAGCTTCGAGAGAAATATGTCAATGTCACCATTAACTGGGGATCAATAATACGAGTATTCATCGATCTGTCAGAAAACCTGTCAGATTTTACGAAAGTGTATCCAGTTTTTTGTTGGTTTTTCGTAAAATTGAAAAATGGTTCAATTTTCGAATGCAGAAAAGTTGGATATGCTATGTATTTATGGCGAAGCAAGAAGGAATGCAAAAGAAGCAGTGAGAATATACGCTAAACGGTATTCCGACGGAAGATTACCGTCAGACAAAACATTCACTAGCTTAGCCAAATCTTTAGCACAAAATGAAAAGAAGCGAAAAAAACAACAAAAAACGCCTACAGATGAGAATCACACTGTTGTAGTGCTAGGTCAAATAGTATTGGAACCACATAGTTCTACCAGACAAGTAGCAATGGATTGTGTTATTTCGAAATGTCAATACAACGTAATCAAACAAATTCCATCCCTACAAAATACATCTGGTTCAAGGACTACAGCCAGGTAATAATCTTTATGGTTTATTGTTCATAACTATAATCTATTCCCATATTTAGGAGATGCTGATAGGAGATTTAACTTAATTGTATGATTGTCCACCCGTATTCATGATGATGATCAGTTTCTGAACAAAATATTATGGGGTGATGAAAGCCGTTTCCATAACAACGGTATAATAAACAAACATAATTGTCACTATTGGTCTGACTTGAACCCTCATTGGATTCAAGAAACGAGATATCAGTCTGTGTGGGGGGTTAATGTTTGGTGCGGAATCATTGATGGTTATTTGATAGGACCTCATTTTTACGAAGGAATTCCCAATGGAGAGAGGTACTTGCTTTTCCTCCAACTTGTGTTACCGAATCTCTTGGAGAATTTACCAATACAAACTCGACTGAATATGTGGTTTCAACAAGATGGGGTACCTCCGCATGATAATAGAATAATTACCCAATATTTGGATGACACTCTTAATGAGAAATGGATTGGAAATAAGGGTCCAACACCATGGCCAGCTCGAAGTCCAGATATGACTCCACTGGATTTTTTTTGTGGGGATATATTAAAACTTGTTTATATGCGACTCCACAAAATGTAGATGCCTTTTAGTGCAGAATCGAGAAATATAAAAAGTAAAATGTGTATTCTACGTGAAGGGAGGCAGTTCGAACACTTACTAAAATAATTCATGTTATCATTTTATTGTTTCGTTTATTGCAAAGTAAAATATTTTGGTAATTTGAAACATTTATTTAGTTTGTATTGTCTGCGATTTTACAGAAACACACAAAATGAAACTAAAGGCAATTATAACTGATAGATCAATTTTAAATTTTTTTTTATTTTGACTTATTCATGGCCCTCTTTATAATATGCAATAAAGTTGCTGTTTTTCATCAGTATTCAAGGGAAACTATGAGTGTGCTATATGGCTGAATTCAGAATTTGATGCAGAATCGCAAAAAGCATTGAAAAATCTGGGATGCCATTAAAAAAAATTGGCGTCGGTGTCGCGACGCCCTAACGGATGACGCCTAGTGATGGATCTCTACGTAAATAAGAGGACCCTTTGACATCAAGATCATCTGCTTTCACGAAATATGGATATCATCTTTCATTTCCCAGATATTTGCCCGCGGAGTTTTATATGGGACACCCTGTATATATATATATATATATATATATATATATATATTGTTATGTTATGTTATGCCAGTTATAAATTTTAAAAGACTAAAACCCACAAAAGGAATAATTACTAAATAATTATTAGTTTCAAGAGTTTTTTGTAAAACTTTTGAAATTTATGTATATTGTAGCCAGGTATAATATAGATAATAAAAAAAAAAAAAAACTGTCAAAATTATTATAACCCATAATTGCTCAAAAGACAACAAAAAGTCTAAATTTACAAAATTTTCAGGAATAAACAGTAATCAACACATTTATAAATTTGAAACATACAGTATATGAAATTGTAGCTAATAAAAGTAACCAATGATAAAACAGCAAAGTCTTTATAAAATAGCCAATCAGGGAATAGATGGTCAGGTGTAAAATTGGAAATTGTGGGAGAATAGCAATGAGATGGTACGAAAATTATTATTAAATTTGTAAATAATGATAAGAGTGGAAAAATAATTGTATATATAAATTATGCAATATAAATATAAACAGTGAAAAGTGACAATTTAGTGCGCGAATTCGAAAATTCAAATGAAAAAACAAGGAGAAAAAGATGTATCTAGGCGATAGAAAAACAAAGCTTCAAAAAGAGATCGAAAATAAATTTCCAAGCGGATGCCACGCAAAAATTTTACTAAAAGAAAATTGGAATAATCCCATCATTTGGTAAACAAAACCAATATTACCTTAATGATAACATATCCACGGATCCAAATGCTGATTTCCGCATCTATATAGTTCCTGATTCATGGTATTGCAGTCCTGACAGCGATTGGAGAGAGGAGACATCCTGATTCATGGTATAAATTAGAACACCAACAGTTCCAACCAGGTATGAAACTTTAATAGTGCTCTTCCGGTCCTGAACTATTTCACAAATAACATATTTCACATTCGAAGAACTTTATGTCACCCTATTTTGAACAATAACAGAAAACTTCACTCTCACGGAAAAAGTGAGGTTCTGTTTATCTATCCATGATCTGATTTATTATTATTATCCGTGAATATTTGTTTGATTCACCCTAGTATAAGTTATTTCTCGTAGGCCAGGTATTATTAAGTCTTCCTGAATAAAGGAGATAATTGCTTTTTGATATTTTGTTGTTTTGTTTTCTCACAATGATCAATAACATACCAAAGACCATGCAATAAACTGAAGTTAGCCAGCAGTGGCAGTGTCTCTATTGCCTTGAACCGGCCACCTTGAGATAAGGGCGTACCAACTGTTGCTTAGCCGTGGTGAGGAAAATAATAATTGTTGGTAGCGTGACGAGAGAACAGTGACGTTCGCTGGCAATTATTATTACAGCATACAATACAGGGGCAGAAATATCTATTTATATCATATCAATTTGGCTCTTAAAGAATAACTGAAGATTATTAGCTATATCATTATTATATAAAGCCAACTATATTTTTCAATTCATCAAAACATATCAAATAGCGCCCAACGCGGTGCAAAAATATAATTATAATAATAATATTAAAAAAAATATATTTCCAAATTCCAAATCATAACAAAATGGCACCCAAAACGTGGGGCGAAAGTTAAAAAATAATATTTTTCGATTCATCAAAACATAACAATTTGGCGCCGCAACGTAAGGGCAAGTAAGGGAAATATAGTATTTCTTAGTATTTATCAAGGCGAGAAAAGGCAAAGTAAAGGCAATAGTATTTCATAATATTTATCAGCTCGAAAAAGGCGAGAAAAGGCAAAGTAAGGGCAATATATCATTTCAAGGCAGAGTAAGGAAAAATATTATTTCTTAATAACACTGGGCGAACATTAGCAATTGGCATTTCAACGAGTAAGGCTAAATATTTGTGAATAATAAAATGGATTTGAGAGATGGTAAGAAAGTTGGCTTGGAGGAAAAAGATGCAGAAGCTAGAGAGAGGGGTGATCAGGAACAAGGAGAGAGTAGTAAAGTGAGAGAGATAGAAATAAAAAGTGAGAGTACACAAATGAATTTGACAGAGAGTGAGTTTCAACTATTAATGGATTTCTTAGTAAGAATGGATGAGAAAATGCAAGAAAACCATAATAGAATGATAAAAAGTATGAAAAAAAGTTTCAAAGGATATGATGAAAGTATGAAAGATTTAAGGGAAAGTATGAAAGAAAACCATGAAAGAATGAATGAAAATATGGCAAGTATAAAAGATGATTTGAAAGAAATGAACAATGAAATGAAAGTTGAAATGAAAAATATGAAAAATGAAATAAAAGAAAACACAAATAAAATAAGAGAAAGTATGGGAAAATGTTTCAAAGAAAGTAATGAAGAAATATGTAAACCATTAGAAACAAGTAGTGAGCAAAATAAAATTCAGGGTAGTTAAAAAACAGATGATAGCAATAATTTATTAGGAAAAAATGATACACAAATACAAAATATAAAAATGAATTTCGATCACAAAAATAATGAACTTATGCATAATATAAATGAAATAATAAAAAAATAAAAAGAAAAAAAAAAATAATAAAGAAAATAAAATGAAAGTTGACGAAAATGAAAAAGTAACAATAATAAAAATGAATAACATAAAAGTGGCTAACAAAAATTTTGAAATGCAAAAAGGGAACATAAATAAAAAAATAATAGTAATGCAAATCAATGACATTTACAGGGCGAATAGAATTTTTGAAACGAAAGAAAGTAATAAAAAAAATGAAATAATAATAATAATGTATAGTAAAATGTCTAATATAAAAATGGAAAGGAAGTTGAATGAATATGATGATCAAAAACGAAAAAAGTTTGGATCTATAAAAAAGAAAATAGTTGAAAAAATTATTATGAAATTTCTATTGAAAATTTGTGAAATAAAATATAGGCTTGCAGTTACAAAACAAACAAGATTCCATAGAAGGAGAGATAAATAATAAAAAGGAAAATTTAGGGAATAATAAATTGTAGGCTAACAAATTTGATAGGTAAGTTAGGAATAAAAAAGGAAAAAAGTTAAAAAAATAGTTTGATAGATAGTTATGATTTCAGAAACATTTGAATAAAAGAAAATAAAATGAAAAACAAAAGTAAAGAAAAAAAATACATCAAAGAGAGAAAATATTGAAGCAAACAAAAACAACACAGAGTGAATATTTATGAAAAAAAAGAAAAGTTGATACAAATATTGGTACAGGTTGGTTAGATAAAGTAAAGTGAAAAACAATATAGATTATAAAGAAGGAAAATATAGAAATAGATAATAAATAATGTGAATTTTGAAGAAAAAAAAAAAAATAAAAAAAAATATTTGTGTATAAAATGAATGTATGTGGAAATGAAAGGGGTATGATAAAAAAAAAAAAAATATTATAATAAATATGATGATGATAAAGATATATATTAATAAATACAATGAAGGTATATTAATGAATTATAAATGAATATAATATGTTAATTATGTATGAATAATGAAAAAGCGAAAGAGTATATGCACAAAATAAAAGTAAATGAAATGAGAGATTCAAATTAATAAAATATCCAATTCAATATGAATATAAAGAACAACTGAAGGGAAAGATAGGAAAAATGATAAATCAGTATAATTGAAAGAGTACCAGTAATTGTAAAATTGATAATTGAAAATAATATCAGTATAAAATATAAAATGAAAGTAAGATAATCATAAAATATAAATTGTCATATATGATGATATCTTGAAAAGTTTTCTCTCTTGATCTGAAAAGAAGTCCATAGTCAAGTTTTTCTGGAACGAAGGAACGTAGTATTAATAGTTGTAAATAATAGTTATCGTTGTAGAACTTGTTTTTTCTTGAAGTCCAGCACAAGAAGTTTTCTGAAAGTAGAAAATTAGTATTAGTTAAAGTAAAATTAAAAATATAAATAAAGAAATTGATATTCAAAATTTACTAACTAGTAGAAAATTATTGAATATAAATTTAGGAATGTTGTTATGTTATGTTATGCCAGTTATAAATTTTAAAAGACTAAAACCCACAAAAGGGATAATTACTAAATAATTATTAGTTTCAAGAGTTTGTTTGTGAATAACTTTTGAAATTCTATGTATATTGTGAGCCTAGGTATAATATGGATAGATAAAAATGTCAAAGTACTATAAAACAAACAATTTCATACACTGTCAAAATTATTATAACCCATATAACCCAATTGCTCAAAAGACAACAAAAAGTCTAAATTTACAAAATTTTCAGGAATAAACAGTAATCAACACATTTATAAATTTGAAACATACAGTATATGAAATTGTAGCTAACTAAAAGTAGCCAATGATAGAACAGCAAACGTCTTTATGAAAATAGCCAATCAGGGAATAGATGGTCAGGTGTAAAATTGGAAATTGTGGGAGAATAGCAATGAGATGGTATCAGAAGCAATTATTATTGAAATTTGTAAATAATGATAAGAGTGGAAAAATAATTGTATATATAAATTATGCAATATAAATATAAACAGTGAAAAGTGACAATTTAGTGCGCGAATTCGAAAATTCAAATGAAAAAACAAGGAGAAAAAGATGTATCTAGGCGATAGAAAAACAAAGCTTCAAAAAGAGATCGAAAATAAATTTCCAAGCGGATGCCACGCAAAAATTTTACTAAAAGAAAATTGGAATAATCCCATCATTTGGTAAACAAAACCAATATTACCTTAATGATAACATATCCACGGATCCAAATGCTGATTTCCGCATCTATATAGTTCCTGATTCATGGTATTGCAGTCCTGACAGCGATTGGAGAGAGGAGACATCCTGATTCATGGTATAAATTAGAACACCAACAGTTCCAACCAGGTATGAAACTTTAATAGTGCTCTTCCGGTCCTGAACTATTTCACAAATAACATATTTCACATTCGAAGAACTTTATGTCACCCTATTTTGAACAATAACAGAAAACTTCACTCTCACGGAAAAAGTGAGGTTCTGTTTATCTATCCATGATCTGATTTATTATTATTATCCGTGAATATTTGTTTGATTCACCCTAGTATAAGTTATTTCTCGTAGGCCAGGTATTATTAAGTCTTCCTGAATAAAGGAGATAATTGCTTTTGATATTTTGTTGTTTTGTTTTCTCACAATGATCAATAACATACCAAAGACCATTCAATAAACTGAAGTTAGCCAGCAGTGGCAGTGTCTCTATTGCCTTGAACCGGCCACCTTGAGATAAGGGCGTACCAACTGTTGCTTAGCCGTGGTGAGGAAAATAATAATTGTTGGTAGCGTGACGAGAGAACAGTGACGTTCGCTGGCAATTATTATTACAGCATACAATACAGGGGCAGAAATATCTATTTATATCATATCAATTTGGCTCTTAAAGAATAACTGAAGATTATTAGCTATATCATTATTATATAAAGCCAACTATATTTTTCAATTCATCAAAACATATCAAATAGCGCCCATCGCGGTGCAAAAATATAATTATAATAATAATAAAAAAAAAATATATTTCCAAATTCACAAATCATAACAAAATGGCAACCAAAACGTGGGGCGAAAGTTAAAAAATAATATTTCTCAATTCATCAAAACAACAATATATATATAAATATATATATATATATATATATATATGTATACAGGGTGTAATATAACCTCTTGCACACCCGTGAATGACGAGTGTATAATGCCATTTTATAACGACTTAAAGTGGTTACAAATCTGGCAAAAAAAACTGTAACATGTTTTGTTCTTTGTAAAATTCCACAAAATTTTGGGTAGGGCCGCCCGTCTAATTTCAGGTGACCTGCTCAGAAGAAAACTTTGGCAATTACCGAATGTTGACCTGATTGTATGGTAAATGTACACATTGCAGGCTGTCCGAGATAGATATTCATGTTCAAAGTGAAGAAAACAACTAACCCTATTGTATCCAAACTTGTGATAAAGTCAAAACTAGTTGATTTCATACTCTGCTTTGAGGCACTTGTAAGAAACAAACGCCACAAACACTATTAAAAAGGGAAACATTCGCAATTGAATATTGTTTTGAAAAATAATATCACGACCATTGTAGTGATTCAGACATTCAGAACACGTGAAATGAACACTGTTGCCAAGCAAGATTCTCGCATGCACGGTTTATAAGCTGTCTACAAACGACAGTTTGTTAGATTGTACTAGAGTTTTCTGATTGGCTGGTGAATTGAAGATACTATCAGCGATGTGCACGAGAATTAATTTGAACATATTGTCTTTGTCTTTTGCTGGCTCTTAAAACTAAACACCTAGCTGTTCCGTGCGTATTTCGAAGAGTAGAAGACAAGATGAATCACTCGTCTGAATTCTGGTTGGATTCTGGAGTCGCCAATCACTGTGCGGGCGTTTTCGTACTAGAAATATGAATATAATATAAATTATTTTCTAAGGCAATTTAAAAAAAAAAAACAATTCTCGTGCACATCGCCTACTGTTTTCTGATTGGTTCCTAACGTGTTGGGAATGTCTGAATCACTACAATGGTCCTGATATTATTTTTCAAAACAATATTCAATTGCGAATGGTTCCCTTTTCAATACTGTGTCTGTCGTTTGTTTCTTACAAGTGACTATGATAATTATGACAAGTTCCTCAAAGCAGAGTATGAAGTCAACTAGTTCTGACTTTATCATCAGTTTGGATATAATAAGGTTGGTTGTTTTCTTCACTTTGAAATTGAATATGTATCTCAGGCAGCCTGCAATGTATACATTTACCACACAATCAGTTCAACATTCTACATCATTCAAATGTCGAGTTGCATTCGGGAATTGCCAAAGTTTTCCTTTGAGTAGGTCACCTGAAATTAGGCGCTACCCAAAATTTTGTCGAATTTTACAAAGAGCAGTATGAAGTCAACTAGTTCTGACTTTTTTAAAATTAATAATGAAACACAGACAACAGGTTTAGATATAATTTCGTTCTTATAATCCACAAATGTCGAAATATACAAGGTGTATAACTGGAAGTCGGACATTATGCCTAGGACGTTGCCAACCTGTGCCTATATCTCTCCATGTCTGATTCGTATACATCAATGAAAGTTGGCCGCCGTTTTTTACGAGAAACTTTTGATTACGAAAGCGAGGCGCAATTTCGTGTCAAGGTTAAGTGCAACTAGTCCGTCACTTTGAATATTGAGAACGAATATTGGTCTGAATACTTTTTTCATTACTTATTCAATCAAAAAGATTAATATTCTGCTGAATGTCTTTGTCATGAATTGTTTTGAAATTGTTGTTTTGTTACTGGCTATAATGAACCATACATCTGTAAAGCCGTATTAAATAAAATCAGATTGCTGTGCTGAATCCGACACGTTCCGATATATTTTCACAAGTGATAATATTTCTTGAACGGTATCGTTAAAAAATGTCATGAATAAAAATACGATGAATTAGGGGAAGGTGCATATTATTTAGTTGTTGAAACTAATTCATTTACAAAAGTAAATACATGGTCAGTTTAGTTAAAAATACACACATAAAATGGTCAACTATAAATAAAATAAGATTAACATTTACAAGAATAAAATCAGTTCAACTTACATACATACATAGAAATGCATACATAATAATAAAATACTAATATAATATGTTTTCAATAGGTAGTCCTCCAAGCTTCTTTTAAATGTATTTATTGAAACACTATCTTTAATTTCTTGAGGAAGCTCATTAAAATTATCTATTCCTTTGTAAAATATAGAATTATATGTACTATTTTTTTTATATCTTTCAACTTTCATATTGTTTTTTTTCTCGTATTATAATCATGTGTTTCATTAACATATGCTATTTTATTCTGGAGATATACAGGTGAATGTCCAATTTTGACTTTGAAAATGAAAATCAGTGTTTGATACTCAAGGAGTTTCTTCACTGGAACCCATTGAAGGGTCTGGAGCATATGTGCTATTGGTGTTATTCTCGAGCATTGTAGAATTATTCGCATAGCACGAGTCTGCTTGTTTCATTTTGATTAAGAAAATACAAAATTGTCGAACAATAATTAAAATGTGGTAGTATTATAGTGTTGTATATTATTAATTTAGACCATTGGCTGAGATACGGAGAACATCTTCTTAAGTAGTTAACTTTGTAGGCTACTGTTTTGATAACCTTGTTAGCATGTTCTTTGAATTTCAATTGACTGTCAATAGTTATTCCAAGATAAACGAATTTGTATACATTTTCTATATCCTCGTCATTCAATCGTATATGTATGTTTTTATTATGGTTTTTATGTTTTCCTAATACAATCCATTTGGTTTTATTCACGTTCACTTTCAATAAATTTGCACAACAATATTTATAAACCCTTTCAAGAGTAGTGTTCATAATATCAGCACACTCGTTTAAATCTTTACTACTAAAGTACAGAAGGGTGTCGTCGGCAAATAAATGAATTTTACATTCTTGTACTATGGTAACAATATCATTCAAATATATGAGGAATAACAATGGTCCCAAAATAGACCCTTGGGGCACACCTATATCATTTTGCATTCTATCTGAATAAATTTCACTCAGTTTTAGCCTCTGCTGCCTATTGCTTAGGTAATCCATCATCCACTTTAATGCCATTCCTTCAATACCAACCTTTCAATTTTTTTAATGAGCCTGTCTCTATCTACAGTTTCGAACGCCCTTTGAAGGTCTAGAAATACTGCAATAGTACACTGATCATTTTCTTCGCTTTTCTTCCAATCTGCAAATACATATTGTAATGCAGTTTCACAACTATGTTTGTTACGAAAACCCGATTGATAGTCGCTTATTGCTCTCCAAATAATCTACTATCTGTTCATATACAGCCTTTTCCAATACTTTGGCTGTAGCATTAATTATATTTATTGGTCTCAAGTTAATAGCTTGGTTTGTATTTGGAATTTTAGGTATAGGTATAATCGTAGATAATTTCAATTCAGTTGATACTTCACCTCGTTCTAAGGAACTATTTATTATATTCAACAATGGATTAGAAATGGCACTGAAACACTTCTCTAGGAGTTCTACACATATTTCATCTGGACTAGTATTATTTTTCAAAGAATTTACAATTTTTTCTAAATTTACCATATTGATAAGATAAGACTAAAGTTGGACAATTTGTTTTCAGTTATTCTTTTAATTATAGGAAAGCTATGTGAGAAATTGGGAGCAATTCCATCAGTAATCTGTATTATACTTTTGATATAAAATGTGTTCAGGCCATTTGGCATTAAGTTCATATCGGAAATTAAATTATTTCACCATTGCCCATATCAATTGTTGTAATATTGTTTTCTTGGTAATTATTTGGCATTAATGTTTTCAGTGTTTTCCACATTTGAGTAGAATTGTTCTTATTTGAGTCAGTTTTTGTTTCTAAATAGTTTTTTTTCTTGTCTAATTGTTTTCACTGCTGTATTTATTTTTTGTTTATACTTCTCCTATGTTTTATTGATTTTATACTCTTTGTAACTCATATCCCTTTCTTTTGTGGCTTGTCTCACGTTTCTCATTCCAGAATTCCTTGTAATGTCCAAAGATATTGACCTGTTTCTTTGGAGCTACTTCATTCAAAATTGACAGTATATTGGGTGACACAGGATATCGGGCCACCCCTGTAACTTCTGCATTCGTGAACGGATTTTTCTGGAATTTGGTACAGTTATATAAGCAACCATTTCGGATTTGATCACATTACAATCCAATATGGCGGACTTCCGGTTTTTCTGGAAATGCCAGTAACTTTGTGTTTTCAAATGGAACACCCTGTATATTTTTACATATTCAAGTTCAACAGGTCAAAACAAGTCCAAACCTTATGTCAAATGTCATTTTTTTAAACAATTGAAATTAAAATTTATTTGTTATTTTACCTCGTGGATAAATGAGATTTGGTCGAAGCTATTCACAATTTCAGAAAAATCCGTTCACGAATGCAGAAGTTACAGGGGTGGCCCGATATCCTGTGTCGCCCGGTATTAGCCAATAATTGTTCATATCTATGATTTTAATCCTTCTCTGTGTAATTCCATCTTATCAGTTGTAGTTTCGATTCAATTTGTTCATAATCTATGTTTTTCCCCTTGTTTCAATTTTCAATGATTTTGTGTCTTCTGGTAGAACTTTTTTTAATGTTATTTTTATATTGCGGTGTGTACTTATTTTTGGTGAATCGAAAACCGAAACATCTAATTCCGCATTCGTGAAAACTAGATGTATTATTGACCTTCCTGTAGCAGTTAAATTGTCTCGAAACAGGTCGATTACCTACAGGGAAAGGGGGCATGGAGATTTCCTCACCGGCATTAATTACCGGTGTCATCCGTTTCATTTCACGGAATCTCTCGAACCTTAAGAATAAATCAAATTCTTCCCGTTCCTCCCGCGATACCACCTGCCGAATAGCAGGGATTTCACTATTCGGGCGGGCCGTCTGATGAACGGCCTCGCGTGCAGATGGGACCACTTCGATCGGGGGCCCGACATTCGCTCGCGAGCAATTGGGCTCTGATATACTAGAATAATTGTCTGGAGTGTGGGGGCGATTTGACTCATACATTCTATTCTCATTCATTCCTGATTTGTTTGAAAGTTGTTCAGAAAAATTGAGTGGGCTGGAGGCCCCTGAACTGAATGTATTGCGTTCTAAATTTTGGAAGGCTTCCACAACTTGTTGTTACCCTGGCGGGTCTATCGCCGAAATTCAAATGGCGGGTCTATCGCCGAAATTCAAACAGAAAAATTATTCGGTGTTTCATCATTGTCTTCAACAATGGCCTATTGAAACAAAAATTATTGGAATTTTCCCTTGACTCAGATCACGCATTGTATTCTGTTCAACAGAAAAATATTCGGTGTTTCATCATTGTCTTCAACAGGAAAGTTCCCCACGGGAATTTTGTTCGCATTCATACTATCCATACTTTCTCTCATACGGTTTAACCTAGGAGATGTAAGTAAATTTAAATGCACCGCTTTTTGCGAATCTAGTGGGACGCTAGATTCCGTTGCGCAATTTTCGACGCGTCGCGATTCAACAAACAGCTGTGCGCTCTTCGGGCCTAAACTTACTGAGACAGAATTATCCCTATTGATTTCAGGGCTCTCCAAGCTAGAGCCAAAAGAAAAATTATTTTCAACAGAAAATGAATCACGGACTGGCGCTGTTAAGATGGGCTGAAAAGCCGACCGGTTCTCATGTGAGGAACAAACAAGAGCTTGGGTATATGAAACTCGCGTGATACCTTCAACGGGGTGAAGTACACATGAAGTTTGTTGAATTTGTGTTTCGGGGCGAGTCCTCGAGCGTAAATTGTAGGACATGGGGGGGATGTCAAAAATGAATTTACTCCCTAAAAATTAAACGCGTACCGTGGCCTATCTTAATAAAATTTCCCTAAGACAGAACTATATAACGCGTACAACTGCAAACACGACGGTCATACAGAGGTCCCTACGATCCCTACACATATACGACACACATGAACTAAAACCTTTAGTTTTGTTGACAGAATTTATTATTAATAACCCGTGTTTACACCTATCACCGCAGTGTAACTGATACGTTTTTAGTCGCAGGAAGACCCGTGCACTGAGGTTCATACACGTGTATGATCTCTAGGTTCAGTCTGGTGGACGTCTCGCTTCAGTGTATCTGTCACAAATCGCGGTTTGTGAGGGATATCACGTCAGTGAGCTGCCGACGATATGGGGGTATTCTCCCAGCCTCAAGAGAAATCAAATTAGGCTTGTTCCACCCCGCATACCAAAGCACACGTGTGCAGGATCCTGCAAGAGAAGGGTTAATTAATATACAAATCAACGTATAACGTAGAAATCAGCTGGACGCTGGAAAAACCTGTATCAGGAGCTGAAACGAAAAGGTTGATTAATCAAAAGACTGGAGGCTAGAACTCTTGAAGTTGACGATCCAAAAATTCCTCAATCTGCTGCCGTTGGCTATCAACCCTCGTATCTAATCCTTAGGAATTCTCAAAAATAAAAATTATCGCTAGGCTTCGAGATCACAGTTAGGACTCCAAATAACTGTGAAAGAATGAGCTGCTTTTCCCAAGGAAGCACTCGCCTAATATCCACTGGACTGGCTATAGTCGCAGACAATCGCACGCACGCAGCGCGTCTTCGACGAATAAAAAAATATAGAACTCACCCCCAGGTCGTAGTGCGTATTCCAGCTTGAGAGGCCGGCGAAGCGAAGTGAACTCCCACTCGTACTGGCTACAGTCGCAGAAAATCGCACGCCGTCAGCGCGCCTTTGCAGAGTAAAAGAACATATATCACTCACGTATTCGAACTGGAGAGGCCGGCGAAACGAAGTGAACTGACTATTTTCGATTTTTTTAAAAGCCTCCCAGGCTTCGAAGACTATTACTCCCCCACCCATAACTGGCTAAAATCCCGTTCGTCCGTTGTATTTTTTCTATGGTTCTCAGAGAAAATCTGTTTTTAACTCACATCTTGAAAAAATATACCGGAAACCGAACAAAGAAACAATATCTCGTACACTTGTTTTATAAACCCAATTGTTCATTTTACGCCTCTTCGTCGAAATCTCTCGTCAAAATCTCAAGTGCTATTCACAATAGATACTGGGTTTATGGCCCACCCGTCGAGCGCACTTGTAGTTTTAGACCCCCAATTACCCAGGTCATTTCAGTTCGAAACTGGAAGTGTGAAAATTGTCGATTAATTTACGTTCGTAGGAAACGATGTTTCTTCGTACGGTTTTCATACCGTGTTCATTCCTCATATGCATATGCGCTCTGAGATTAAATGTACACAGGGTAATTTGATGACAGGGTTGCGGCCCAGAAAATAGTTTTCCACACGACAAAATGCGTGATCTCATCAACCATGTTCGAAAAACCCATGTCCCCCATAAATTTTTTTAGTCTTATAGTATTTGTATTCGTTTCTAAACAATTCTGATTAAAATCACCACAAATTATTATTCTAGTATTTCTTTTACTGATATTTTCCTCGCACCAATCTTCAAACAATTGCAAAAATCGTGGTATGAATAACAAATGCGCTCATTAAAATTCTTAATGATGGAAATTAAACAGAAACGGACATTTCGAGAAATCATTTTCTCTTTACCATTCGTTAAGCAAGGTGGTTTACACGTTTTCATGTTTTAAGTTATATATGTAATTTTGGAGTACTAAGTTGCCAAATCCAGGAAATATAATTTAAAAAAGTACATCTCATCACATTAATGACATATTTAATAAAAAGTTACATTTCACAATTCCCAAGAAAACCGTGAGAAGAAAGCTGCATTACCGATTTCGCAACTCAACACTTTGCACCCTCTCGAGATGAAGGCAGTTCTAGGAACAGAGTCAGCATATTCACCTTGCCCGTTTAAAATATAATTTTATTCATATAGTCTTGATATAATATTTGTACATCCATTTTCTCCACATTCAAATTTTTTGTATTTTGTAGTTTTGAAAAAGTTTTTTTTTAAACAAACTCGAAACGAGATATAAAATTCGCAACAATCCTTGAGGAACTCCTGAAAGCACTTCAATGTCATCCGTCTTAATATACCCTTTTCAACATTCTTTACACGAATTATCAAAAAGCTTGATAACCTCCTCAAATGTTTTTAAGTGAAAGTCGTACATTTCTCTTTGATCTAGCAATTAATCACATTCCTTTGATTTATATGGTATCCGTTTGACAACTGTTATCGAAAGCATTCAATATTTTGTCTTTATTTATGAATGAATTGGTGAGTGTTTTATGCAAAGCCTAGTGAATTACTTTCAGCTCCCTGCATATTTTGGCAGAAGAAATTCAATCTCGAAACAAACGATATTCATATTTATTAGAAATCTATACCGGGGGACTACGATAGTGGACTGTTGTCACCATTTTATTGAAAACGGAGAAGTTTTAAATTTGATTGGGTGTTATACGAATAATTTAGACAGAACGGTTTTCCAAGTTATGACAGGGTGAATCGAAAGTTATGTCAACTTTGTAATTTCAAATGGTACCCTGTATATTTTCAAAGTCGTTTTGGTTATCCTAGATCTTCACAATCATGCATAACAACTCGATGACATTCTTTCACTGAAATGTATAAACTGTATCCTATTCTTGCCATTCAAACAAGAGTTTATGGTACTTACCCCATAACTTAACTCTGTACACGTGACTACATTTTAATTATATTCTTAAACTGTTTAACGTCAGAAAATTAATAATTCCAACAAAGCATCATCTTTTATATTTTCAATTATTAATTTATACATTGTCTACATTTTTTTTTCACAAGCTTTTATTTACTTGCTTCGTTCTTCTGTCATTCTTTGCGGTTCAAAATTTGTAATCCATTTTTGGAGCACTTGCCAACATCCGATTGAGCTGAAATTTAGCAGGTGTTCATAATTCCGATGACAATGCATTATAAAATTTTTGTTAGAGAAAAAACAAAATGGCGGCTCCAAGATGGCGGACGAGTTTTGTGATTATGGCACGATTCGATTCAAAATTGGTATGTGGGGGTTTTCGGGGATGGAGATTGTGATTTTTTTTTCAAAATTCAAAATGGCGGTTTCAAGATGGCGAACAAGTTTTGTGATTATGGTCCGATTCGATTAAAAATTGGTATGTGGGGATTTTCGGGATCGGTGATTATGAATTTTTTGTCAAAAAGTATAAATTTAAGATGGCGGCTCCAAAATGGCGAAGGAGTTTTGTGATTATGGTCCGATTCTATTCAAAATTTGTATGTGGGGGTTTTCGGAGACGGATATTATGAATTTTTTGTCAAAATTTATGAAATTGAAATGGTGGCTCGTTGAATTTTTGTTATAGAAAAAAACAAAATGGCGCTCCAAGATGGTGGACGAGATTTAGATTTAGGGCCCGATTCGATTCAAAATTTGTATGTGGGGGTTTTTAGGGTCGAAGATTGTGTTTTTTTTTCAAAATTCAAAAATCAAAATGGGGCTCAAGATGGCCGATGATCTCTGTGTTTATGGCCCGTTCTATTCAAAATTGGTATGTGGGGGTTCTCGGAGTCGGATATTTAGAAAATTCACAAATTCATGATGGCGGACGAGTTTTGTAATTATGGCCCGATTCGAGTCAAAATTGGTATGTCGGGGTTTTTGGGGTGGGAAATTATTGATTTTTAGTCAAAATTCATAAACTGAACATGGCAACTCCAAGATGGCGAATGAGTTAGTCGTTGGATGGTCTCCTCATTGAAGGACTAGATAGCTCAGAACTAACAGGAAAAAGGCGTCATAATAACGATGATTTAACAAAAATGCATAGATTAAGGCGTACTCAAAAGCACAAAATGAAATAATTAATAAAAAACCTTTTATTCAAATACTAAAAAGTAAAAACTAATTGCTTTGGATGTGTGACGTAGGTTATTCCGTGGGTTATAGATTCAAAAGCTTGTCGCTTTTGTATTGGAACTGGAAACTTTGCGTGAGAAGCTTTTGAATCTATAACTCGAGGAATAACCTAGGTCACACATCCAAAGCAATTATTTTTTACTTTTTAGTGCATTTGAATAATTGCTTGTCTTTGAAAAGGTTTCTTATTAATTATTTTCAATAGTTACTAGATAATAACACAGGTATGCATTACATTTTTTTAAAGAGCTGGTTTGGTTATTCCACATATTCTTTATATTTTTCTGTACGTTGAATCTGAAAATTACCTCCGTTTTGTCATAGGACATCGCGTTTCCTGACGATTCAGGTAAATACGTTATTGAAACAGGCTATAACATATCATTCGAGAAAGCACAAGTTTACATTAAGAAAAAAATGTATCTAAAAGATTAATTCTTGAAATGATTGAAATTAATAAATCCAATCAAAATATGAACAAAAAAACAGATATCGAAAATCTTAGCAAAATCTACAATTATCTTTTACAAATAGATTAAAACTGATGATTTTCAAAGAATATAATATAAAAATTTACACACCCACTACATATTTTATATTTTTCTGACGATTAATCATAGGTAGTAATTTCAAATCCTTCAATGTCACTTGAAACGTCAAAGCTATAACACCATACACCATACATACATACACTATAGCACCCTTGTGTTATATTATTAATATTATAATGGAAAATGGAATCTGCCCTACTGAATTTAAAATCGCAGTAATAAAACCTTTACATAAAAAAGGCGACAAAACCCTACCATCAAACTATAGACCTATATCTCTGGTAACTAACTATGCTAAAATTTTTGAAAAGGTCATAAAAACAAGGTTGGAACTATTTCTGAAGAAACACAAAATAATTGCTGATAATCAATTCGGATTTCAAAGCGAAAAATCTATGGAAGGAGCCATTGCATCAATAACTCAGAAAATGTATGATGCAATCGATAAGAGCCAACCTGCTATCGGTGTATTTCTGGATCTTGCAAAAGCGTTCGACACTGTCGACCACCAACAGTTGTTGGAATCCTTGGAAGATGTAGGAATACGAGGAGTGGCACTTGACCTATTTCGATCATATCTGCATGATAGGAAGCAATGTGTCAAAATTGATGATACCTATAGTAGTTTTGAATTGGTTAAATTCGGAGTACCACAGGGGACGGTACTCGGACCAATTCTATTCATCATATATATCAATACCATACTAACCGTTAGAACCTCTGGACACATAATAAGCTTTGCGGATGATACAGTTATATTGTATACATCAAACAGCTGGGAAAACCTAAAATCTAAAATCCAATCAGAAATTAACAGTATCATTGACTGGTTTAATCATAAGTTGCTAACCATAAATTTTGATAAAACATTGTTCCTTCCTATAACAAGCTACAAAAACAAACTTCCGCCGTATAACACTTTAGAGATAAAGAATCACAATAAAACGTACTGAGAATATAAAATATTTAGGGATAAGTATAGATTGTCATCTCCGTTGGAATCATCATGTTAATAACACTGTTAATACGATGCGAACCTTCTTAGGCCGCTTCAAATACCTCACTAAAATCCTACCTCTGCACCATCTAAAAATGCTCTATTTTACTCTTGTAGACTCCCGTATAGCATATGGAATTATCGGATGGGGTGGCATCGCGAATGTATATCTAGAAAAGTTGAACACACTTCAAAAATATTTCCTAAAAATTATATTGAAAAAAGAAAGAACCTACCCATCAGATAACTTATATAAAGAAGCTAGGATACTAGATATTCGACAGATCTTCTTTCTAAAAGCAGTGTGCTTTTTATACAAGAATAGGAAACATATTGACTTTCTTTCACATAATTACCCAACAAGAGCTATATATTCAAATAAGTTGAGAACTCCACTACCAAATGTCTTATCATTTTTAGGACCACGATTCATAAATATTATTTCAGAAAGGTCCCTTTTCAACATCTCCAATTCTGAAGTATATTATAGAAATAAGGTTAAGTCATTCCTACTAAGTAATCGAAGACAACTTATACATAACTTCTTCAACTAAAAAAAAAAAGTTTACCATTAATCCAGCATAGTCCTCATGCTCTATATTATCAGTCCTCTATTACTGTTCAATATGCCAAAATAATTATATGTCCATCAGTTCTCTTCGTTTTAGGCTATTTTTTTTTCCTGCTTCAATACCGTATTACATGTATATCTATGTAAATATATATGTATGTATGTATGTGTGGAATGTATCTATGTATATGTATGTGTGCATTCATTATATGTATGTGTCTTATTAAAAATTTTAATACTTTGTTATGTTTTAGTGTCGCATGAATGAATGAATGGGATATGACACGGACAGCGAAAGCTTTGTGTTCTTTCTCTTTATTTGTTTGTGTAAGAGTACTATTACTTAATATTATGTCAAATTATTATTTGGATTATTAACTATTGTAGGTATTACTGATGCAAATAAGTATTATTATTATTATTATTATTCCGACAAATACGACATATATTTTACGTTTTTTTTTAAGTTATTGTTCATCAATCAACCACTCAGAGTACTGTAAGTACTTCCTTCATTTTAAGTATTTTTTCTCAATAATATAATTTACATATTTTAGGACCCTGAAGAAGTTTCAAAATTGAAACGAAAGCTCGGTCCAACGTATTAAAGAGTTTTTCATAATTCAACACTGTGCTGACTGAAGATCCCCGTTATTTCTCATATATATATATATATATATATATATATATATATGTATATATTAATTATTCAGTAATAAGGCGTCCTGAATCACTTTTATTCTGGAATATGGACCAAATCACGATCACTCCAATAATACTTATGGAGATGATCTAGTTTTCACAGACTGCTATGTAACCAATCACATGGGCACGTTGAGGGCCAGCAGAGACATTTAAAAATCATCTCAATGAAATGGGAGTTTTCACACTGGCACATCATAGGTCGGTGAGTTACACAAAAATTAATCTTTCAAATTATCAATTCTGGAACGCGAGATTATTTCTCATTATATGATACTTTTAGTACCGATTAATTATTTTTAATATTATAAAACATAATTTAGGAAATGCCTAAAATATGATGTTATTGTATCTTGTGATTCCACTCAGAATAAATGAATTCGTCACGATTCATGAATCATATAATAGTTAACATCATATGATGGAAAGAAACACAACAAATCCCTTTCAATGCGAATAGAGATATCACTAAGCAATAAAACAATATGAACAATAAATGAAATTTAAATTATTCTTGACACTTTTTTGGGATTATAGCCTTCCACAATCTGAAAACAAAATCAAATGGATCAAGAAATCTATACAAGTGTAGCAGGTCGAGGAGTTACTTTGCCCCAATACGTACACCAAATTATTATTCACGAACACCAAATTATTATTCACGAACGGAAAATTATTCAATCAATCGTATTCTGAGTTCTGCATACCAGAAAAAAATATTGATTTGAAATATACTTCTCTTTACACTCTTGGAAAATCGTTTGAATATGAATGAAAATTTATCAGTTCTCGCTGTATTTCACTGTTTTTCGAACTCGATCTATCTTGAGTAACATCAAAAGGATAATGAGACATTGTCTTGTTAATCTGATGTATAGAGTGTTGTCCGGATAATGGATTCAATACATTATCGTTCTGCCAAATGCAAGATCTTCCAGTGAGGGTTTCCACGTATGATCCATATCAGAAGAATTTGTTGATATACAGTTTTCACCAGATAGTAGAACTATCCTGTAGTCAGGATTTTTCTTATTGCCTAAAAATTTATCTCTGACCTTTAAATGTAATCCACCCTTTTTCTGAGAATTTTGCATTTTGTGTTAAATCCAGACGTCTAGGATTTTTTTTTATTTTGTTCGTATTGAGCACACCAAAATACATGGAAATATTGTCACTCTTATGATTAAAAATACTTCAAATGTATGTTTTTTAATAATTACTAGATTCTTGGTGAATTCTGTATTTCAACCAAATGCTACGTTTGAGTACTCAACCTATAGGCTGCAAACATATCGTAGTTAAATGAATATATATTAAATATCTTATCACTAATCTTGACAAACATACATTTTCAAAAAACTCACAGAAAAGAGCCCCTGTATGAAAATGGTCTTGGTGTTGTTGAGAGTCTTAGTGATGCTTTTTTTACTTTCAAGCTGTTGGATTGTTCTATTGACAAAACTTTTATAACCATTATCTTCAAGAACATTTTTTATAAAAACAATTTCATCTCTTAAATTTTGGCCCAATGAATTTTGCGACGGTTTTTCATCAATAGCTTGTCTATTGCTATTATATGGTGGGTGATATGGTCGTATCTCTTCAAGCCAAGGACGAAACCACAATAGTTATTTTGAATTTTTTGTATCAGTGTTGTATCGAATGAATAGACACATCTACCGAACACCACGTCACAATGATTGAAAAATGAGATGAGTTGTTCGCATAGCATTTTTTAAATTTATGTTCAAGATAAAACGATTAGCATAAAAAGTAACGTATGCTTTTTCATTTCCTATGTTCAGAGAATTTCAAATGCGGGTTCATACAAAGACCGATAATTTTCAAGGGGAAAGCAAGTATTTTAAACATTTAGCTGTAAATCAACGATGATAGGCGACCGCAATTGTTTATTGCCGAAAATTAGGGATTACTTGGACGGATTAATTATGAGATTATGTTTGTCGGTCAGTGATATTATAGATTGCAAGTCTTCGTTCAACAGTCTGATGGCGATTTTTATCTCATAGAGGGAAAGTGGAAAGTTAATTTGTATATCATTAGCATAAACATGAGCTATACTATGTTTGATACTATTGTATATTTAAGGAATAAATGGTAGGTAGGTAGGTAAGCTTTATTGTCTAAAATGGAACATTTTGTCGACTAAGTCAATAACTTCTACAGCACGGTACACAGTTTACAAAATAAATGTTCAAATATAAATAAAATAAATTGTTTTTAGAGAAACATTCACAAATAGAACATATTAAAAATCAACGGAATATAAAGATTTTGACAGAACGACATGTATTTTAAAACTTGATAAAAAAAATCATGTCATAGAAGGACTAGAATTCATGTTCAAAATATTCGTTTAAACTACAGAATCTTTTTCCCATTAAGAGTTTTTTAACAGATATCCTGAACTGATTCAAAACATTTATTGCTGTTATTTGATTTGGTAAGTGATTGTAAATTTGTTTACTTCTATAGATTAATGATTGTTTCGTCAAAGATGAAACAGGAAACGGAAGGGCAAGTTGTTTTTCGTTGCGAGTATGTCTTTCCTTGTTTACGTTTATGAACTTTTCTCTATATTTATGAAGCAAACATGCCGTTTCTATGATTAAAATTTCTTATATTGTTAATATCTTATTGTCCGAAAAACTGGTCTACATGATTCTCGCATTTTTATCTTGAATATAAATCTCAAAGCACGCTTTTGGAGACGAATGCACTTTGCAAGAGAGCCTGGCTACCAGAACCCCAAAATGGAATGCCATAACGCAGATGAGATTCAATAAATGAGTTGTACGCCATTTTTGACGCTGACCGACCAAGTTCGCGGGATATTACATTGATAGCGAAGCAAAACCAAAGGATAATTTTTTCTTTAGTGCTGTTATATGGTAGTCTAACTTTAAATTGGTATCAATGTGTACACCAAGAAATTTTGTAACGGGCTTGCTTACAATGAGCTGATTCCCCAATGTAATTTGTTCGATATTTAATTTGAATGTGACTAAATTTGTTTTCGAAACATTCAAAGTCAGCAACACACCAAATTTTAATTTTTTTAATATCTGTGGAAATAGACCTGACCAAAAAATTGTGGTATCATTATATCATTGATGTAAAGCAAAAATAGTATTGGACCTAGAACAGACCCCTGGGGGACTCCACGTACAATTCTCCCCTTTTCAGAGGTTTTTTTACCCACTGATATTATTTGGTTCGTGTCAGTAAGATATGATCTGAACCATTCCAAAGCTGTACCCCTAAAACCATAGTGGAAGAGCTTCTGCAACAGAATTTCATGACTTGCGCAGTCAAAAGCCTTGGAGAGGTCAAGAAACACTGCCGCAGCCGCCTCATGTAGACTTTTTCTAGGAAAATGGCGTCATTAGTTTTTTTTTATTTTGAAAACCAAACTGTTCTTTAGCTAATATATTATTTCTCTCTAAATAGTCCACTATTCTTCGCTAAACCAGTTTTTCGATGATTTTGGAAAGTGTTGGTAGCAGTGAAATCGGTCTGTAGTTTCCAAAATCATCAGTGACACTAAATAAATCCCTGTTGAACCCCGCTAGTAACTTTGTCATTAGCAGGCATTTTATTATGCAGTTTCACTCTATGAGGTCTATTTTGGGTGAATTGTAGCAAAAATTATAAAGTTTTGTCATTGAGGCCATATTATATCAGTTTGGAATATAATAAAGCATGACTCATGGAATCCAACATCACTAGAGCAGTTGCTTTTTTATTATCCCATTCTCTTAGTATGCCATCACAAACGTTGATGAGTGCAGTTGAAGTGCTTTGCCCTTCTCTAAATCCTGACTGATTTATGGGCTACCTTTTCGATAGAAACGGTAGGTGATAAGTCTAAGATAGGATACAAGTTGATGTCCATAGCTTTGACAAATAATCCTGTTATAAACAAACATTGACAATTTGCGTAATAGGAGACATCAAATTAGGAAGACCTCATTCAAGCATTTGTCGTGAAATTCCATCTGACCCGATAGCATCAGTTTTCGTGTTATCAATAACTTCAAGGATTTCAACGCCAACCGCCAACAGTTTATAGTCTATCAAAAAATAAAAAGATGTTTCCTGTTAAATTTTTGCGATAAATCCTTAAAAAGCCAAAAAAATAATATATACAGGGTGACCTAGGGTTAAACCGCCAAACGTTTAGGATCGGTTTTTAGGTAAACATAAGATTTTTTTCTACATGCATGTGTCCTTACTTGCACCATTTTCGAGATACAGGGTTTTAACGTTTTTTATTGATTACTCAAAAACCATCTGGCTGATTTTGATCAAACTTGGCAACGCTTATTTGCGGTAATAAGGGGCTTCTTTTAATAAGAATTGAATTGTTGATTCCAGTGGCGCCTCAGAGGGTAATCTAATTGATATTAGGACAAATAATTGTACGTCACTGTTTTTTTGTATACAATATTTTTGGCTCTTCAATTTTTTTCGAATATCGCCTCGTTTTTGAGAAAAAAATTAAAACCGGTTTTCCTTCTAATTGATATTAGGACAAATTTATTGATTTTATTTTATTAGTAAACTATCTAGAAAAGAATATTATTAAGGGATTCAGAAGGTATTTTCACTAATAACATTTCTTGGTAGGTCAATTGGGTGATAATAATAAACGGTTCAAAAGTTGATTATCATATTTTTTGTATCTTTCCAAAATATTGTGACCGTTTTTTTATATCACCCTGAGCTTGAAACCGCCAGGTGTTATCACTAAGCGATCTGAGTTATAAAAAGTATCAGGAAAGTGTAAGATACAAAAAAATAAAAAAATTATAAGCATCACTGTTTCTTCAGTGGTCTGTAGAATAATAATAATAATGTATTTAGCATTAATGCTACATAAAAATTGCACAAGTTGGCAATCAGAATTTTTTACAAACATTATTATACCGGGTGATTCTCCAAGGTGGCTCACCCCTATAACTTTTTTATTATTGCAAATAGAAAAACGAAATTTGGGGGTTGTGTATTATAGTTCAATTTACATTTCTTGAAATATTTACTTGCTTTGTCGTACTTCCGGTTTGACCGGAAATGACCCCAACATTCGATTTTTAAATGGGACATCCTATATATTTTTACTTATTTCGATCGAGAATGACATTCTAAATCCAACAACTCCTCACTTGTCAATATTTGACAAATAAAGTCATTTTTATTCCAATTTTTATTTTTCGATCCAGAATGCCATGCATCTTGTAAATCGCTTCATTCTTGATCAAGTAACATGGGAAAAATACGACTTGATGCTTATGACTTCACAGTCGTTTTAAGAATTATTTAAAAGTCGCAAATTAGTCCATTAAGGTTCTAAATTTACAAAATGACCTCCTTGATCACGGCAAAGTTCAACTTTTTCAATTGTTGCGCGCACCACATTGATTAGCTGTTCCGCAGTGATGTTCTGGAATGCCACCCTTATTTTATACTCCAGTTCTTCACGAGTAGCTGATGCTGTTTTATACACCTGATTTTTAATTGTTCCCCAGAGAAAAAAATCTAGCGGAGTAAGGTCTGGTGATCTAGAATATGAAAAAGAAATAATACATTATGAAAAAATATGACATATTAAGAATGTACCTCGGAGGCCACTGAATTGGTCCATAAGTGCCAATCCACTTTTCTGGGAAGGTGTCATTCAGTGTTCTCTTACCACTTGAGAATTGTGGGGTGGCGCTCCATCTTGTTGAAAATAGATATCAACTTGGTTAGCCAGTGGCAAATCTTCAATTAAATCATTAATTTGATTTCTAAGGAACTGTAGATATCTTTCCGCAGTAAGTTGTACGTCGAAAATTATTGGCCCCAAAAGTTTTCCTCCAATAATACCCATCCAGCAATTGAAACCAAATCGCTCTTGAAAATTTCCTTCTTGCATCAGATGTAAATTTGTTTGAGACCAGTACCTTTTATTATTCCGATTGAACAGACCCAAGTTGGTGTATCGAGTTTCATCTGAATAAATAATTTTAACTGGAAAACGTACATCTTCTCTGTATTTAGTCAAAAACCAGTTGCAATAAGTTCATCTTCGGTTGTGGTCGTTATCGTGAAGATGTTGGTGTAGTTGGTACTTGAATGATCGAGAATTATATAACATAGGCCAACACGTCTACTTCTTTTTCTTCACTGACGATGAAGTTATTCGCATTTTCTTCTGGTTCATTTCGTATTTTCCTTTCCAGTTTTTCCGAGTGGGATGGCGACGATTAGGGAATCTCTGAGCATAAATTCGAGCTGCATCAGTTGCATTCTTTTTTGTTTCTCCGTAAATTAGCAACATGTCAATTTTCTCGTTTCTAATATAATTTTTATCAAATTATAAACTACGCAACAAATAAATTTTCAAAAGTGACAGCATATTCATTAGCCTATTTGTTTAGGTAGTCCTAGCAACAGCTTCAATTGTTGGTCACGAACTAGAATAACAGGACTTAGTACATAAGTATACGAAATACGTATTATTTGTTATTAGGTATGATCGCTTCTTGCAATTATTCAGCAAAATAGTGAAAATAAAGTGAAAGTGTGTGGCATCAAATTATTCGTAAGAAAACGACCTTTCACAAAAAGCCAACGAGCCACCCCCTTTGCATTTGAAAAAATAAAGTAAACTGGAAAAATTCATTTTTGCGACTTTTGAATAATTCTTAAAACGACTGTGAAATCATAAGCCTCAAAGTCGTATTTTTCGCATGTTACTTGATCAAGAATGAAGCGATTTACACGATCTATGGCATTCTAGAGAGAAAAATTTAAATTGGAATAAAAATGACTTTAATAGTCAAATATTGACAAGTGAGGTGTTGTTGGATTCAGAATGTCATTCTCGATCGAAATAAGTAAAAATATATAGGATGTCCCATTTAAAAATCGAAAGTTGGGGGTCGTTTCCGGTCAAACCGGAAGTAAGGCAAAGCAAGTAAATATTTCAAAAAATTTAAAATTGAACTATAATACACAACTCCCAAATTTCGTTTTTCTATCTTCAATAATAAAAAAGTTATAGGGGTGAGCCACCTTAGAGAATCACCGGTATATAGGAAAACTGAACCTATTTAAATAAAATTTAAAGTAGGTATGAAATCATGAAAATGAAATAAAAGATGACAAACACGATAACAATTTTAGCATTTGAGAGAGAGAGAGAGAGAGAGAGAGAGAGAGAGACAAAAACAAGAAAATCCAATATGCGTGAATAATGAAACGCATTTCTACCCTCAATCTTCTTAAGGACAAACCTCCGAATCAGACGAATCATTTGTTTAAACTCTAGTTGATTGTTACGAATGTAATTGATTACCATCGAGTTTGTATATACAATTATACAAATGAACGGGAACTGCATTCAGAACATTAGTATTACAACAAATTAATGAAAATCCAGCATGTTATTTTATTTTCCAGCTTATTTTTACATGACTATTCGTATTTGTGGGTTGTGAAATTAATTTAAACTTGTGAAATATCATTGTGAAAATACGCTTCAACCTGAGAGAAATTGCTATTTCACAGGCGATTTTCACAATACATATGTGAATGTACCTCAAGAATTCTGGAATGGAATGTATATTCACAGATCAATTCTACAGAATTGTAGTGGAATTACACTGTGAGAATACTCTCAAATTGGTGAATTCACAAAACTATTGTATTTTTTTCTTGTAGAATTACTCAATAAGGGGATTTATTATTGTAAAATAATAATTCAAAATAGCTATTGATTATGTAAATTCGCAGGGCTTAAAATCCCAAATATGAATTCACGGTATCAATGTGAATTTACATGCAGTTTGTTTTATTACTTTGTGCATAACCATCAGTACCATTTTACAGTATTATTGTGAATTCACTATGACTTGTGTTTTATCAATGTCGATTGTGAATTTACATCTTGATTCCACAATATAACTACACAAAATATGTTCTGCGAATTTTACGTGTTTCACATCCATTGCAAATATATATCTATGTACTTTGAGAAATAGTTTTTGGACATCTTGTATTCAGTGGTACTTTTCGATTCCTCATCACACTATGCATGAATTATAGATGATAAGAGGTTGTAAAATTCACAAGAACACCGTTTCTCGCAGGGAAAATAGGGTAATGAAAATATTCATATTTCTTATATTTATTCAACAAAAGTTAAAATTTATAAAAACAAATGAACATGAATATCTATCACGATTAACAATAAATAAAACACTTGGCAAAACACAATAAAAAACCATGTCTCTAATTAATGCATTTCCAATTTTTCTGGAGCCATGAAAATTATTGATCAGAAAATAGTATCATTTTGAACAAATCAATATCGAAAGAAACTATGCACTCCAACTCATTTCTCTGCAAGCGGAAATTCCACTATATTCGAATTAATAATCGTTTTATCAATCAAAAACAATAATTTTACGGTATCCAAAAGCATTCCAAGAGTGACATACCAATTTGAAAAATAATGGGCACATAATATTGAAGATTTTTTATAATTTCCTGACCGTCAATCAGGTCTGTATTGATTTTTGTGGTTTCTGTACATACAAACTTCAGTTTGTATATTGTAACGCAAATAAACTTAACTTGGTTTTAATAATTTATTTCACACTTAAATCTACAACTTAATTTATATTACTACGCCACTGTATAGCTCGATGGTATGGGCTCGTTCAGACTGTTCGACTCCACTTGAGGGTTGCCTATTTATCTCCGATACAGCATTCTCGATGTTTCGAATTCGGGTAGTTGGCGACCGGCATGTTCCAATTGTTTCCAATATCGACCGTTGCTCTCCACGGCAGAGCGACTGGACTGTTCTCGAACATCTCCGGGGATGACCTCATCGCTGTCGACGGCAACGCGCGAGGCGACAGGTCCGGCCTAGGTTCGTTACATTGCCCCCTTCTTAGAGACATTTCGTCCCGAAATTTCATCCTTGGAGTGTGACGATATCTGCATGACTCCCCATATCTGCACCGTGAAGTTCGATGGAAGTAACACTCCACGGTCTTCATGATCGGTCGTGGAAGAGGGTTACAGCAAACCAAAATCTTGACGCCGCTGGATCTGAATATCACCTCCAGCATACTTCTTATGACTCTCCAGTCCAACCCATCAATACCACAGCTTCGAATTCTTGTAAGGATTCGCCCGATTTTTCAGTTGGGAGTGGTATACGTGTTCCAAATGGGCCTGACCATATCGTAATTCTAGATGTTTAATCAGCTGATCATAGTCCTCCTGTTCTTGGGCGGTGAGAGTTTGTAGAATATTCGTCGCTTCTCCACGTAATGCAAGTGTTAGTGCTACAGCTCTTTCCCCTGCATTCCATCCATTTGCTTTGGCCGCTGCTTCAAACTGTCGGCGGTAATTTTCCCATGGAGTTTTTCCGTCGAATTGAGGCGGCTTCATGGAAAGCTTCCCTATTTCAGAAATGACCTTGACATCTTTTATACCCTCTTGAACTTTATCCAAGTTCAAACTCAAGTCCAGCATTGCATTTTCGTTAACCATCTCTGTGGGGGGCGCACTATTAATTCGTTTTTCCAGCTTACTGATCGTTTCCTTTATTTTGTCCATTTCTGCCTCGATTCCGTCTTTGATTTCATCGCTGATTATTTCCTTCATCTTGTCCATCTCTGCCTCGACGGTTCCTATTCTTTTTTCTAGAAAATTAGCCACACCACACAATTCTTTTTTTAGGCCTTCTGTGTTTTCCAGGAACTTCTCTTCCAGGCTTCTTGAATTTTCTAGAAGCTTCTCTTCCAGATTTCTAGAATTTTCTTCAAGCTTCTCTTCCAGATTTATAGAATTTTGTTGCAGTTCTTCTTTCACGGATTTAGTAGTTTCTTCGAGTTTATTCATTACCAAACTTAAATCGCCTCCGGGAACTTCGAATAAGAATGTTTCGGGGTCCTCACCTTCTTGTATAAGTCCTTCTGCAAGTCTTTCCTGGAGTACTTGCTTTTTACCTGTTGTTTCCAGTTCCCTTTCCTCCAATTCCTGTTTCAAATCCGCAAGGCGCACTTTTCTTGAACACATTTTGTCTTTGACGAGGTATCAGTCTGTTTTACACGAAAAGTTTATCAGTTTGTTAAAAATTCACTTCGCGAATTCTTTTCCACGGGCCACCAGTCTATTGTCTGTTTCACGCGAAGAGTGTATCAGTTTATATTCCCACGCACAATTGTCCACTTCGCGAAAACCGGGCCACTGTCTATTTTGGGCGTACAAAAAGGTCTATCAATTTATTTTTCTGACTATCCACTCCACGATCACTTGTTTATTTTCAAAATCTCACTTCCGACACCAATTGTAACGCAAATAAACTTAACTTGGTTTTAATAATTTATTTCACACTTAAATCTACAACTTAATTTATATTACTACGCCACTGTATAGCTCGATGGTATGGGCTCGTTCAGACTGTTCGACTCCACTTGAGGGTTGCCTATTTATCTCCGATACAGCATTCTCGATGTTTCGAATTCGGGTAGTTGGCGACCGGCATGTTCCAATTGTTTCCAATATCGACCGTTGCTCTCCACGCAGAGCGACTGGACTGTTCTCGAACATCTCCGGGGATGACCTCATCGCTGTCGACGGCAACGCGCGAGGCGACAGGTCCGGCCTAGGTTCGTTACAATATTATGCATTGACAAAATCCCACAGAATGCGACTGCCGATAACTTCATCAGAGATAAGGCAAGTCTAGCGGGAAGTTCTGCATCAAAGACAGTGGTCAATTTAAAAATATGTCCAATTCAACGTACCCATTATATTCGAATTGGCAAAGAAATAAGGCGATTCTGAGGGGGTCGTTTTTACTAAGGTATTTGATGAGTTGTAAAACATTCAACATATTTAATTTATATTGAATAGAATTTCGAACAATATTTTTAATAATATTTATTCAACAAAAGTAAAAATGTATAAAAACAAATGAAGATGAATATCTATCACGATAAACAATAAATAAAAAAATCAGGTTATAGTATGATAAATTAGAATAATTTTCTGAAAAGCTTAACTTAGTGATGAAAACATTAAAAATAATCTTTCAATCTGTTCATAAGTCCAATAACTTTTTTTTTCGTCGCGGTGGACTTGCTTCCTGAATTCGGGTGTATTTTACAATGCATCCGTTGAAACATCTCCAAAGTACCACCAATTTTCTCAGGATATTCCAAATTGAAAATAAAATATAATGCGAACATTAAGATAAATGCTTCTAGAAACTCATTGGAGGATAATACAATCTGCCTTTCCATGTATATATCATGTCGATGGTCTTCTTCTGAAAAAAAAAGGATTCCAGAAGGTTGTTTGCGTAGACAACGAACGGACTATACTCTCATCTTCACACCTTCGAATGTAAAATGGCGAGCATGTTTTGAAAGTTTATAGAAATAAAAAAAACTGTTTCTATCGCCTGGTTTTCAAGTGGATTGTTGGAAAAATACATTTTTGTTTTCGAAACTTTAGATGAATTCTCATTTCGTATATATTTGAACTAATGCATTCATTTCATTCGAAAGTACTGAACCGACTTCAATCTTGTAGCAACGAACTATCCCCCTTTCAACCACGTTTTTAATAACTCTCTTTCGTGTCTGTCTGTTCGGTACAAATCTTGCAAGTGGCATTTGACGCACTTCTAGTTGCCGGTTGACATGAAATTTGGCAGGTATTTATTATTCCGGTAACAATACATTTTGAAATTTTAGTTACAGAAAAAAATGGTGGCTCCAAGATGGCGGACGAGATTTGTGATTATGGTTCGATTCGATTCAAACTTGGTATGTGGGGGTTTTATGGGTCGGAGATTATGAAAGGTGTGGAATAATTTTTCCTAGCCCCATAAAGATCTCTAACTATGAAAATACCTGTAAGATTCAAAACGAAAAACGTGGGGCGCATGCAAAAGATCGTAGTTATCGTTGAGAAAACTCAGAACAGTTCATATCATTTGCAGTGCAATAAAATTGTTATTGACTTGTATGTGAACTGTTCATGCATCAATTATCTATTGCATGCGCCTCACGTTTTTCGTTTTGAATATTACAGGTATTTTCATAGTTTTACATCTTTATGGGGCTATAAAAAATTATTTCATAGTTTTTAGTCCATTTTAAAAACGTGGTATATTAATTTTTTATGTAAATAATTCTGAAAACCAACACATTGAAACCTGAGGAATCTTTATTATGATAAAGATCAAAAACACATACCGTTATGAAAATCGAATAAAGAAGTCATAAAAATCGGTTAAAGAAGTAATTTTTTTCTCTCGTAGTATGGAATTGTTCATTTTCAAGCAAAATTTTAAGCGTTTCTAGAATCGGTATATAATAGAAAAAAATCATCATTATTCAAAGTGACCTTGACTGGCTGGATATATTTAAAAGCATTTTTAAAATATTTGTGCCTAATATATTTAGTTTTTAGAACTCCATCTTTTGAATTTTGAGCAACATCAAGTAGGGTACGATCAATGTTGTCATATAGAGCATTTGAATTCAACTCTCGATCTGATAGCTTTGCCTTTAAATATTTTTTGTTGAATTCATTCACGTCCTTATTCCATCTATAAAAAATTGTAATGCTTTATCGGTAACAAAATACTTCGCTTCAAGAGTCAAATATAAAGAACTCAACAATTTTGTATTGAGCTCGATGAAATTTTCTTCATAAATTTCACTGTGATGGGATTCTACCTCGAACTCATATTTTGAATCACAATAAGAGACTTTTGATTCACAATAAGAAACTTCGGACTCAAACGAATTGAAGTGGTTTCTCAAAATGTGGTTACTTAAATTCGCAACCTTATCATAAATGACTTCCGAAGTGCAGTTTTTCAGTGGACATTGAACAAATACGCCATTTCTTATATGATCATATTGTAACGTAAATAAACTTAACTTGGTTTTAATAATTTATTTCACACTTAATCTACAACTTAATTTATATTACTACGCCACTGAATAGCTCGATCGTATGGGCTCGTTCAGACTGTTTTGACTCCACTTGAGGGTTGCCTATTTATCTCCGATACAGCATTCTCGATGTTTCGAATTCTGGCATGTTCCAATTGTTTCCAATATTGACCGTTGTTTTCCGTGGCAGAGCGACTGGATGGTTCTCGAATATCTCCGGGGATGATCTCATCGTTGTCGATGGCAACACGTGAGGCGACAGGTCCGGCCTAGGTTCGTTACATTGCCCCCTTCTTAAAGACATTTCGTCCCGAAATTTCATCCTTGGAGTGTGACGATATCTGCATGACTCGCCATATCTGCACCGTGAAGTTCGATGGAAGTAACACTCCACGGTCTTCATGATCGGTCGTGGAAGAGGGTTACAGCAAACCAAAATCTTGACGCCGCTGGATCTGAATATCGCCTCCAGCATACTTCTTATGACTCTCCAGTCCAACCCACAGGACAATTTTGGAATTGCTAGATCCACCAGATTCTGGTCCACCATAGTATCTCTTAGTTTGGTGAGACTCTTCCAGACATCTTCATAGGACGGTTTATCTTGGGAATGCCTCTTGGTAACTAGGTAGTAGATGTTTCTCTGGCCTTTCTTCAACTGTAGCACCCCACCAACTTCTGGATTCTGCCCCCGCAGTGTTTGGAGTTGACCAAATTTCTTGGAGAACACTACGGCGATGCCCCTGGACATTCGAAGATCTTCTGCCACACAGTGCGCTAGTGCGTAGTCAGCAGGCACCTCGAAAAGGTCTCGTGACTCCTCTCTAGTAACCCCATGTAGAACTTTCTGCTTGTTTGAATACAAGGACATAAACTTCTCGAACGTCATATCATCCTCCGGTGGCTTGAGGGTGCGAACTTGGTCATGGTTTCCAGCGTAAGGGGCCAACCTGTTGAAATGGACGACCCTTGGTTTCCCTCGGGGTGGCTTATGGATTCGGTACACAAGGTCGTTTATCCTTTTCACGATTTTATACGGGCCTTCCCACGAGTTCCGCAACTTTGGTGATAGTCCGCGACGACGTTTGGGGTTGTACAGCCAAACCAGGTCATCAACCTTAAATCCTCCAGCGTCGGCCTTGATGTCATAGGTCTTCTTCATTTTATCGCTGGCACTCTGGATGTTCAACCGGACTCGTTCGTGGATGTCGTCCATTCTCTGCCGAAGTTTGCTGACGTAGTCCTCTCCCGCAGTGTCTTGTCCTGGCGGTATCCCAAACTTCAGGTCACAAGGCAGTCGCAGTTCTCGGCCCATTATAATACTAGCAGGAGTTTGACCGGTTGACTCGTGTACTGCGGATCGATAGGCCATCAGGAACAAATGAAGATACTGGTCCCAGTCTCTTTGATGGTCAGAGACAACCTTGGACAAGTGGCGGTTGATCGTCCTGTTCATCCGTTCCACCATTCCATCGGACTGCGGATGTAGGGCCGTGGTTCTTGTCTTGCGGATGTTCAGCAGTAGACATATTTCTTGGAAAAGGTTGGATTCGAAATTTCTGCCTTGATCCGAGTGCAGCTCCATTGGAATACCGAATCGACATATCCACTCTTTCACCAAGACGTCGGCGACGGTGATGGCTTCCTGGTTGGGCAGGGCATAGGCTTCCGCCCACTTACTGAAGTAGTCCATTGCCACAAGGATGTATTTATTCCGTGGTCGGATACGGGAAACGGGCCGGCGATGTCAATGGCGATTCTCTCGAACGGGCTGCCTACGTTGTACTGACGCATCGGGCCTTGGGTCGTATTCGAGGTCCATTGCTAGCAGCGCATACAGCGCACTTCCTGCACCAGTCCTGGACGTCAGCTTGACAATTGGCCCAGTAAAACCGTTGCCTCACTTTCTGCAGGGTCTTCGTCACTCCCAGATGTCCTCCGGCGACTCCATCATGGATTTCCCGCAGCACTTCCTCTCTTCTGTTCCTGGGAACAATTATTTGGCGTCTGTCTTCCCCACCAATATCGGCCCCCAACACACGTTTCAGGATCCCATTGTCCAGAATAAGAGAGTTCCATTGTGCCCAATAGGACTTAACAGCCGGCGAGTAACCTGCGACTTCCTGCCATGATGGTCTTCGATTGCCCTTCTTCCAGCTGACGACTAAGCCAAGGTCGGGGTCTCTCTCTTGGTCTTTCTGGATCTTGCTGTCATTCCAGTTGTCATCCATTGCCGCGGTTCTACAAAGTGTTGCTTCTTTCTCTTCTGCTCGTCGGCAATGTGAGCAATCATCTGGACATGGTCTTCGCGACAAGGCATCTGCATTCTTATGGCTAGTTCCGGCTCGATGTTCGATCTCGAAATCGAATTCTTGGAGTCTCTCGATCCAACGTGCTACTTGACCCTCAGGATTTTTGAACTGTAAGAGCCATTTGAGAGCTGCATGGTCAGTTCTCAACAGGAATCTTCTTCCATACACGTACTTGTAGAAGTGTTCCACTCCCTTCACAACAGCTAACAGCTCTCGCCTGGTGACACAGTAATTGCGCTCTGGTTTGCTAAGCGTCTTGCTGAAATAACCAATGACCTTCTCCTGTCCCTCCTGGATCTGAGATAGGACAGCTCCAAGTCCCACGTTGCTGGCGTCCGTATCCAAAATGAATTTCCCTTTGGGTAGGGGATAGCTCAGTATAGGTGCGTTGATCAAAGCTCCTTTCAGCTTCCTGAATGAGTCTTGACATTCTTCGGACCACTGGAACTTTGTTTGGCCTTCCGTGAGCTTGGTCAGTGGTTTAGCGATGTTGGCGAATCCTAGCACATATCGGCGATAGTATGTGCATAAACCAAGGAAACTTCGAAGTTGGTGAATGTCTTTTGGGATGGGCCAATCCTTAACAGCTTTGATCTTCTGGTCGTCCACTGCTACTCCTTCCCCAGAGACAACGTGGCCGAGGTATCGTACTTCTTTTTGGAACAGATGGCATTTCTTAGGGCTCAGCTTCAATCCGGAGTTCCTCAGTCGCAGGAATACTTCCTCCAAGTTTTTCACGTGGTCCTCAAACGATCTGCCGACCACAATTATGTCGTCGAGATACACTAGACACGTGTTCCATGAGAGTCCTGTCAGTACTGTTTCCATCAATCTTTCGAATGTGGCGGGAGCATTACAGAGCCCGAATGGCATAACGGTGAACTGCCACAATCCTGAGCCGATGGTAAAGCAGTCTTTTCTCGATCTTCCTGAGCCAGTTCTACTTGCCAGTATCCACTCTTCAGATCAAGGGTCGAGAAAATCGTGGAACCAGCCAACGTGTCTAGGGTGTCATCTATTCTCGGGAGAGGGTAACTGTCCTTCTTCGTGACATTATTAAGTTGGCGATAGTCTACACAAAGCGTGTCGATCCATCCTTTTTCTTCACCAGTACGACTGGAGAGGACCAGGGACTGTCAGATGGTTCGATAACTCCTTCTTTTCCCATATCGCTGACTATTTTGTCAGCCTCTTCCTTCTTGGCAGAGGAAGTCTTCTTGCTGATTGCCGGATCGGTCGGCACCCCAGTATCAATCTTGTGCTGGACCACATTAGTTCGACCTCCTTTTCCTTGTCCGGTATCGAAGATGTCTTGGTACTTTTTGACTAAATCTCTTAGTTTGGACTGTTGAGCTGGTTTTATGTCTTTGGAAGAGATGGCAACTAATTTTTCTAGTTCTGTGGGCAAGTTGTTGGGTTGGCTAATCGTACCTCGTACACCCCGGATCACAGATGAAACTGACGAGCAGTGCCCTAAAATTGTTCCTTTCTTTAAGGTCACTGGAAAGTAATTGACATTCATGACCCTTTACCGGTACAAATTTTTCAGCACGTAACAGGGTTTTCCCTAGGGCAATCCCTCGTCCCAATTTTCTCATCATGAAGTTTGGGCTCGAACATCATCCGTCTCCACTGCTCGCACTCCCGTCCAGGCGAGCCGCCAGAATGGTTTCAGCCCTCTCAGGTACGCTTACATCTTCAGCCAACAGCACACGGATCAACTCTTCACTTCTCACCATGAAGTACCAGCTCTTCTCCGTTGACAAGTAGGACGCAGTCTTTGAAATCCAATTCAAACCCTCTGGAATTCATGATGTCCATTCAGATGATTGCATCGTCTTCGATGTCCGCTACAAGTGCCTGATGTTTCACTTTAGTGCTGCCCAAAATTATTTCAATCGGTAGCTCGCCATATACAGTAGCTGGCTCCCTGTTGCTGTGCGTAGCTTCAAGTTGTCGGTTCAATTCGTTCCGGTGTTCTGGCAAGGAAGGTCCGAGAATTGTCCTAGTCGCACCTGTATCTAGCAGCATGGTGCAAGGCTCGTTATTGATGAGACCGTCTACGAAAACACCTCTGTTCTGTCGTTTCAGGATAGCGACATATGCGTTGTTAACCGGGGCTTGCTGGACACAGGCCGACGATTGCCCTTCTCGTCGACCTTCTTTAGTTTTCCTGCATCGGAGTCGTGTTTTCGAATGTTGGACATTTGCTACGCACATGTCCAATTTTGCCACAATTCAGCATCTTATCTGTCTTTTCTCCGGCAAAACTTCCTTCATCACTTTTCTTATGGCAGCTTCAAGTCAGCATGCTCCTGTGAGTCTTCTTCAATACTTCGAACTTTACTTTGGTAATCGCCCCAGGAAATTCTCCGGTGTGGCTGGATATGCGAGACGAATGGTTTTGCAGGATTGCTTTGCTGCCTCAAATTCCAAAGCGCGTGCCAGTGCGTCTACGAGATGTGTTGGACGAGCTAGTGTCAACGCTTGTCTGGTTTCTTGGTCACGGAGTCCATCCAAGAATGCCTGAACCGCTAATCGCTCCATTACATTCTCCGGTGTGGCTGGATATGCGAGACGAACCAAGCGTGCAATGTCAGCTTCGAATTCTTGTAAGGATTCGCCCGATTTCTGGCAGCGATTTTTCAGTTGGGAGTGGTATACGTGTTCCAAATGGGCGTGGCCATATCGTAATTCTAGATGTTTAATCAGCTGATCATAGTCCTCCTGTTCTTGGGCGGTGAGAGTTTGTAGAATATTTGTCGCTTCTCCACGTAATGCAAGTGTCAGTGCTACAGCTCTTTCCCCTGCATTCCATCCGTTTGCTTTGGCCGCTGCTTCAAACTGCCGGCGGTAATTTGCCCATGGAGTTTTTCCGTCGAACTGAGGCGGCTCCATGGAAAGCTTCCCTATTTCTGATTTGACCTTGACATCTTTTATACCCTCTTGAACTTTATCCACGTTCAAACTCAAGTCCAGCATTGCATTTTCGTTAACCATCTCTGTGGAGGACGCACTATTAATTTGTTTTTCCAGCTTACTGATCGTTTCCTTTATTTTGTCCATCTCTGCCTCGACCCCATCTTTGATTTTATCTACCTCCGTGTTCATTTGCTCCCTAATTTTATCTATCTCTGTCTCAACGGTTCCCATTCTTTCTTCTAGAAAATTAGCCACACCACACAATTCTTTTTTTAGGCCTTCTGTGTTTTCCAGGAACTTCTCTTCCAGATTTATAGAATTTTCCTGAAGTTTCTCTTCCAGATTTTAGAATTTTCTAGATTTTGTTGCAGTTCTTCTTTCACGGATTTAGTAGTTTCTTCGAGTTTATTCATTACCAAACTTAAATCACCTCCGGGAACTTCGAATAAAAATGTTTCGGGGTCCTCACCTTCTTGTATAAGTCCTTCTGCAAGTCTTTCCTGGAGTACTTGCTTTTTACCTGTTGTTTCCAGTTCCCTTTCCTCCAATTCCTGTTTCAATTCCGCTACCTTCAAATCCGCCAGGCGCACTTTTCTTGAACACATTTTGTCTTTGACGAGGTATCAGTCTGTTTTACACGAAAAGTTATCAGTTTGTTAAAAATTCACTTCGCGAATTCTTTTCCACGGGCCACCAGTCTATTGTCTGTTTCACGCGAAGAGTGTATCAGTTTATATTCCCACGCACAATTGTCCACTTCGCGAAAACCGGGCCACTGTCTATTTTGGGCGTACAGAAAGGTCTATCAATTTATTTTTCTGACTATCCACTCCACGATCACTTGTTTATTTTCAAAATCTCACTTCCGACACCAATTGTAACGTAAATAAACTTAACTTGGTTTTAATAATTTATTTCACACTTAATCTACAACTTAATTTATATTACTACGCCACTGAATAGCTCGATCGTATGGGCTCGTTCAGACTGTTTTGACTCCACTTGAGGGTTGCCTATTTATCTCCGATACAGCATTCTCGATGTTTCGAATTCTGGCATGTTCCAATTGTTTCCAATATTGACCGTTGTTTTCCGTGGCAGAGCGACTGGATGGTTCTCGAATATCTCCGGGGATGATCTCATCGTTGTCGATGGCAACACGTGAGGCGACAGGTCCGGCCTAGGTTCGTTACAATATAATTGTCTACTGATATTTCTTCGATCAGTATCAGAAAAATAACAATCTTTTACCGAACATCGACATGTCACGTTTGAAAGTATTTTTTTTTCTGTGAGGGTATGGAACCTAAACAAGTGTGACTTATAACCTTGATAGCTCTTTGTTTTGAAGCGACAGTTTTTTCTCAAACAAGGGAATACTGCAGTTGGATGATTTCTGTGATAATAAGCATGGAGTTCGTATTTTCTCAAAGTTTTCAATCGAAACTTACAAATAGAACAAACGAACATCCTGGAATAGGTCTGAATTCACACTTTAAATGATTCATGTATACACGAAATAATTATTTCAATACTTACGTTTAGTTGCACTTATGGAAACACTGTAAAAAATGGAATTACTACACAAACACGTTGCGTCGACTATGAAACTAAAAGGACAACGCCCTTAGCCCTCTGGTTTAATTGGTCAGAAATAACAACTATGTTGTTAATTCACAGCATAAATGCGACGTGCTCACAAGATTTTCATTTCAATACAATTGCATCGTAATTTCTCTGAAGCATTGCTAATTCACATGTGCGATATATTTGAAAATGAAAAGGAAGAATTTCGTGTATAGGTATTGAGACTACGCAATTTATTTATCGAAAACAGATACTGACTAATGATTTGAAATATCGCAATGCTTAAATAACTTGAGTCCGAAAAGTTCAAATATAATAATACTTTTATTGGTTCTTATCTGGTGGAATGAAATGTTTTCACAATTCCTCTAGTGATCGAGACTATGTATACATTTTTGAATAGTTGCAACTGCAAACAGAATATTTTTATTCCAAATTTTCATGAAACCAGATAATTAGGTAGGTACATGAAGAAGTACCTACCAATAGTTAACGATGAATCATCGTTTTGGATAGATAACATTGATCAATGTTACATTTCTAAAATCATGTGATGTGATTTTTTATTATGAATGCGATTTCTGTCCTGTTTGTAATTTTCATTTGCATTTTCACAACGTAGCTGAAAAAAAAAACAAAATGTGAAGAAATACGGAGGCATTATATGATAAAGGGCAGTTTGCTCGACTATTTTTCTACTAGAGGAATGTTTGAAAATAAATTGTCGAAGAAAAGGTGATATGGGGCATATTTTTGAACAAACTATATCAGCGTAGTACAAGATGACTGAAGGTCCCAACCCCATTCTTTATATTTTTTTATTTCCGATTTTGCGGCTTGATAGGGTTCATTAAAAAATTTGGCAAACAGCTGTGCAGGCGAACTTTCATTAGCAGCTGGTGTCCAAGGAATATTTACCTCCTTATTGTCAATATCGAGCTTTTTCCATTTATATAATTTATTTTTATTGGGCTTAGATTTTTTTTAAATGTGACAATGGCAAATTATCACTCTCATCCCACACATCCTCCTGACTTTGACGTTCATTCATTTCCTTTCGATCTTCTTGGCTTTCTATACCCACATTTTCTTCATCATTGTAAATTTCCGCATGGGCCAATAATTGCGATGCTGGTAAGTTATTGATTAGCACGTCTTGCGCATTACCTGAATCTTCATCCGTGACATCATCATTCGCATTTTTAGGTGAAAAAATAACAATATCAGTTTTGTTAGTTGAGTTTGTGTGATGCGGGGTCTGATGGATATCTTCTTCTAGCTCGGAAAGAAGGTCATTCAAGGTTAAGCCACTGAAAAAAAAGCTATTTTTATTTCTTAGAACACCTATTACATTCTACGAAATTTTATAATTTTATTAGTTAGGTGCCTACTGTACGTATTAAAGTACATATGATTTTAGAGCCCTGCAAGGAATCCGAAATCACAATTTACTACGTGGTTGGTTGGTTGAAAACTGACGAGCCGGAGACAGGGTTGGCACTTAGTTTCCCTTGACACTGCGACCAGCTAGGGTCTATTGTATCACTCTGTCGTCAGTGGTTCCTCATTCAAACAGGTTTGTGCCTTTAATTAGGTTTAGTAGCCTGTTAATAAGGTTCTTCGGATTCATGCCTGTTTCCGGGTTGATCTCTGTGTCGCCTTCTACTTAGGGCGTCACAGTCGAACATAATATGAGACGCTGTTGCCTCCTCTTTATCACATAGCCTACACCCCACGGTTTCCCTTCGTATTTTCATGGAGTTTAGGTGTTTTCTTAGGCCTAGTCAGCAGACCTACTATTATAGGTGCCTTCGTTCTGTTCAGGTTCAGAAGGTCAACCGTCAGGGTCCGGTTTGGGTGCCCTACCATGACTTTGCTGTGTATTTGCCCGACAGTTTGATCCCAGTATTGTTGGTGTCTTCTTTTTATCCACTCATCGATCAGGGTCCTGCATCGGTTTTTGCTGATCCCATGCACAGGTTCTGGCCCTGTGAATAGCATTTCAGATGCTTGTCTAGCTAGCTGGTCCGCTTTTACGTTGCCTTCAATGCCTCTATGATCTGGCACCCACATCAAGGTGACCTTGTTGCGTTTTGCCAGCTCGATGAGGTTCTGGAGGCAGTCCCAGACCACTTTAGACTTTATCTGTGTAGAGTTGAGGGCTTTGATAGCACTCTGACTGTCAGATAGAATGTAGATGTGTTTTTTCCTATGACCATTTTCTAAATTCTTCTGAATGCATACCATAATAGCATGTGTTTCAGCTTGGAATATCGTGGAGCATTTGCCAAGTGGTATTATGTAGTCCCTTCTTGGCCTTACCCCATGTATTCCTGCTCCCGTTCCTTCAACTGTCTTTGAGCCGTCTGTATACCAGACTATGTCCGCAGTTGATTGTAATTCTATACTCGGGCCCATCCGGATTCGTCAATTCGTGTTTCGAATGGTTTTTCGAATGAGTATAGGGGTTGCATGTAGTCTGAAATCATATCGAGTTCGTCGATATTGATTACATGAGTGATTCTGGTGTGTCCAATTGTTCGTATTCTCCAGTTTTTTGTTTGTTTCAGTCTGTATGCACTCATCATGGCCTCTCCAATAACATGTAAGTCAAGTGGTTCGAGATTTAGGATGATTTGCATTGCAGCTGTTGGAGTGCTATTCATTGCTCCCGTGATGCAGAGACTGGCAAGCCTCTGGATTTTCCCATGGTTGGTTTTTGCCTGTCTTTGATTTGTCTTTGGATACCATAAGAGTGAGCCATAAGTTACTATGGGTCTTATTACCGCTGTGTAGAGCCAGTACGTGGCTTTCGGTTTGAGCCCCCAAGTTTTTCCAAAAGCTCTCCTGCACATCATGAAGGTTATCTTGCTTTTGTTAGTTACATGTTGAAGATGCGGGTTCCAGGTTAGTTTCTTGTCAAGAATCAGCCCTAGATATTTCACCTGCACTACTACCTGTAATGTTTTGCCGAATAGTCTGGGAGGTATGAGATCTCCCATGTTTCTTCTCCGGGTGAAGGGAATCAGTGTTGTTTTGTTCGGATTTGCCCTTAGGCTCTCTCTGTTGCACCATTCCTCTACTGTCCTCAGTGCATTTTGCATTAGCTCTGAGGTTTTTCGAGTAGTCTTTCCTTTGATGAGAATGACCAAGTCATCTGCATACTTTTGAGAGTAATACCCTTAGTTATTCAGAGAACTTAGCAGTTCATCTACGAAATTTTATAATTTTATTAGTTATGGGCCTAATATACGTATTAAACTACATATGACTTTAGCGCCCTGCAAGGAATCCGAAATCACAATTTACTATATGACAGTTGCATAAAGTGTAACATGTTTATAACTAATTTATAAATTATCATGCGGTAATAAAATAAATAGTGTAAAGTTTACTTACCCGACAGGTCGCAAATCGATTGGAATATCCATTATGTCACACACAATCAGATAGAAAAATATTTTGGACGATTGACAAAAAAATTTAAAGAAATAAGGAAATTGATTTGATTGATTTTGTTTTTCTAATTTTTAACAACTATAATTCGTTATAAAATGGCATTATACACCCGTCATTCACGGGTGTGCAAGAAGTTAGATTACACCCTGTATATGCCTCGATTAGGCGGGAAGATAAAAAAGCATTTACTGAAAAATTGCTATTTTTCAAAAATAATTCTGCTTCGATCTCCCGCAGTTGTATTTCACCAGGCATCATTATTGTTTGTGTATAGTAACTGGTGCGCGTTTACTTGCTAGGTAAGTATTTTTCATTCGGTAAACAAGTGAAGGTGTTCCAATTAATTCACTCTGTCAGCTCACTTCACTTCCGTCGAGAAATGGCGTTAGGAACAAAAATAAATACTTATTTCTGATACATATTTGGTAAACCACTTAACACTTAGTGTCGTTAAATGGACCAAAATGTGAGTATCAATGATAATTCGCTTATTTGTTCAGCATTAAGTGGAATACATTTCTACGCCATTTTTTTTCCCTGTAAGCTGAATACTCCTTTTGATCTTATTGAATTGGTTGATAGGACTAAACACCACCACTAAAGTTTCCCATAAGGTATTTTTATCGAATGCGAATTGCTTCTTAAAAGTGTTTTTTTTGCCAACCCTCAGAGGTTAATGAAAACTTGTACGTGTTAAGATCTCGGGTGTCTTACCTATTATAGTTGGATCCGAAACCACTCTTTTCACCGGCTCTGGGAGTCGAACCCACGTCGGGTGGAAACAGTGGGTACAAGACTAACGTTTATATCACTTATCCAATAGACCCTACCTCAAACATTTTGAAAAAAGCAATAATGTGGCATAATTTGAATTATTTGTAATAACCATTTGTTCCCCTGGAAATTTTGGGAAATGTCAAGGGAAATTAATGTTTTCAATTTCATATACACATCTAATTCTACCATTCAGCATAACTTGATTTTTGTTTATTGTAAACAATTCCGAAATCGACTCAATAAAAGTGAAACTCCGTTTTTTGCTACATTCATTGCCTACTTACTCTTTTCTATTAATTTCATTGCCGAATTTTTTTTTGAAAAAGAAAACAAGGAAGGGTGTCCTGAAAAATCCAATGTAACACTACTCAGGTTTGATTTCAGTAAATAAATAAAAATATAAATTAACTTGATTTGCCCTTTTAGTACGAATCAAAACTAATCGTGTTGCATTCCAGGTGAGAGGAAACCTCAAAATTGCATGAAAAAATATCCAATATCAATGGTGTTGACTTGGCATTATTACCTGGTATCCATTCTCAGTTGAATAATTAATTCATCTTCGACTCAAAATATAGGGTTCGTTCAAAATCGTACATATTATAATGTTGAATTATGAAGGAAACCGGAAAAATGAATAAATATAATTCCCTGTATAAAGTATATAGTAGACCAAATCGAGTGAGAACTATTCCCGCGTAAAAACTAGTCGATAACTTCGCTTATCGCATAAATTACCGTAAACCACTACAGATTATACTTTATCGGGTTTGGGGTATAGATATTAGTAGAACAGTGGTGTGGTGTGTCTGGGCAGGGGCAGCCATGTATGGTGAACAACTGTGCAGTAGTCGAAAGTACCATCCACATACAATTTCTGGCTCAAGCATATCTGCTTTAAATCTGTACAACAACCAATGAAAATGTTTAATAATCATTTATTATTTAATGGGCCAAATAGGTTCAAAATAGCAGATAGATTTTATTAACGAGTTTGAAATATGAAAAGAAAGCTCGTAAACTCAACCTTCTAGAAAGTTTGGAGATCAATATTAAACAAAAGTCAGATCCTTGCTTAGATTAATTTAATAGTATGTTATGCAACGATCATGTAATGATGGTTATTAATACACGAGCATTAACCGGGATACGTATGGTTTATGCGAGTGTATTAATAACCATTACATGAGAGTTGCATACGCTATTTTTTCTACACCCGATAAATAATGAAGAACTATAAATATTATATTTATATTTGTATTGAACACAATAACAGTAATTACTCGTATTTCTATAAAAAATTCTACAAAATTGTAATTAATGGTATTACCTCGGGTATTACCATGGATATAGGAAAACTATAAACATTCTATTTATATTTATATTGAACATAATAATTGTTATTAATCTGATTTCTTAAAAATATTTAGATTGTTTATTGTGTAGTTTGAAAAGTTTATTCCAGGTCCCACTGATCTGGAAGTGGAAGGAATATGTACATGTATATCATTATTGCTAGTCTCAATAGAGTTCAATATTGTATTGGAAATGCTGATTTTATTCTGAACCGAATTTTTGATGTAGCCTTCCGCCACTGAATTGGATTTCCAGCCACCATGACGTTTTAATGCAGTAATATCACCACCGGCATCAACTAATACGATGCAGATGTTGCCCAGAATGCCCTGTAGATAAATTCGGATCAGGCAGATTTAAATATGTTGCTATTTGCTTCCCTAAATTACCAAATCTATTAATACCAATGTTTTGAATGTGCATTTTCCATTAAATAATTAACGGAAAAAGAAGGGGTGGGGCAAATTTTCGGCCGTAGATTCATATATTTTTTACTAATTTCGTAGTATTTGCCGGTAATTGTAAATGTTCGTTGTACTTTTGTTTTAGTTTCTACCATATTAACAATTAAGATTCCATTCATATCTTTGACATTTTCACATTTTAGGTCATGTAGTTCATGCCTTCGACATGCTCCCATTATTCCAAAAATCATTGCTACCTAAAACAAAAAGATAAATTAAAAAATACAACAATAAGAAATGAAAAAAAGAAAAAAAAGAAAAAATGAAATAAAAATAAGGATGACCTAGGCTAGCTTCGAACCCGCGTCTCATACTGTAGTCTATAGTACAAATCTATCGCCTTAGCCCGCTTCGTCACGAGTTAACTTATCAAGTTTTCTCGACATTAATGAAATATATCATGCATGAGTCGAATGGAAAATGTAATCATGACAAAATTTTTAAAAATTCAATGTTAGGTAGATACTTACTTTTATAAATAAAAACTTTTCATCGGGTGCTTCGTCGATAAACGTTTTTATTTGTTCAGGTGAAAATATTTTTGATTTTTTTCCAACATATCCTTCGGACTTTCGCTTTAATAAAGCTTGTAGCTTCTTATATTTAGAAATGTCTATATTATGGTTGATATTTACCAACGATTTTATTATTGAATAATGTGTCCATGTACTAGATGATTTCATAGTTTCCATCAATTCTTGAAAATAAGCAATCAAAACATTTTCGGAGAATGTCGAAATATTATTTGTATTTCATTAACTTCTGAGGGTTGGTCAAACAACTAAGAAAGCGGTTAAAAACAATTTTACAATTTTACAAAATTTCTCCAGTCCATAAACCGTTGATATAGTTTTTCGTACACTATCTTAGATTTCTGGGGTAAAATATTTTGTACTGCATTTTCTGCTTTCTCCGATATGTGTGGAGTAGTCGATGGTAATTCTTCTATATCGCTGATATCAGACATTTTGATAATATAATTATCGAAGTTTATCTATATTCTACGAAAATTTCATACCTACTGATTTTGACAAATAAAACAATTAGATAGGAATCTAGGACAAACGTCAAATGCACAGCATGCTTGATTGAAAAATTATGGGTTTCTACTGATTAAAAATCTGTATCGTTATGAAAAATCATAATGGATCTCATTATGAAACGGATTATGGGCATATAAGTGTATTATTATAGTAAGGGTGTAGAAAAAATGGTATATTCTTCAACGAGCGTATAATAATAGCTATCATTATACGCGAGTAGAAGACTATACTTTCTTTACGACTATACGATGGTCAGAGTTTTAATGCAATCTAAATATTATTTATGAAAATAATAGATACTTCAGTCATTTTGAATTTCAGATTTATTTGATATATCTTCCACAACGATGATGACTTATATTTGTCAGAGTTTTGTAAAATAAGCGAGGAGGACATTTTCCGAGAATGAATTTATTTTCCTGGTTCAAGTTTCGTCAATCCATGAACTCTGCGTATGCCTTCAAATATTGCTTTTTTGATTTTTCCGGCAATAAGTTCAGAGTTGGTGTTTTCGCCGTTTCCAATAAATCAGGTGGTGTACAGATCTCATTATTCTAACTATCACTGCTTCCCCAATCACAATTACTCATTTTATATTTTGATCGTGACAGATCAAAGTTAAAACTAAGAAAACAGACGATTGAAGCAAAGCCTTCTTGAGAAATTTGTTTGGTAGATTTGCTGTTTTGTCATTAGTCTGAACCTCTCAGTTACCGTGGATCCTGAAAATTATGAATCTGTGATTGGTCGAGTGCCGTTGAATGAGTTAGGATCCACGGTGTCTTGGAATCATCTTCATTCATCAATTAATAACCAATATGTAATTAATGTAAAAATAAAAACCCGACTGCGTAAAAAGCTATTTTGATTTTAAAACTTTTTTTAATTTTAAAAATGAAATTGTACAAGAAGAAAAAGAAAGTTAATTTAAAAAAAAAACCCGACTGCGTAAAAAGTGAACTTTAAAAAAGATGGAAACAAGATGACCAGAAAATATTGTCAGAAAATTATGTTTTAAGAGGTTAACTATTAAACTTAATACTGTAAACAATCTCACGCAGTCGGAGGCATCTTCTTTAATTTAAAATGAAGATATATTATTGCCTCAATAATAATCTCAATACTGCTTTTACAACTACACATTTTTTTCTGACTTTGCCAATACGAGTTCACAGCATGTTCCTCAAACGCGAAAGGCATGTAAAGTACCAGAGTAACGTAATTCATTGAAAAGACAAACATTGCATTCGAAATCAGCAATGCTTATGGTTAGCGGTTATGTTAAAATAGCCACGTTATACATAACAATAACAGTACAACAATACAGAGGTTGTTCCGAAAATTTTTTGTCAGGAACATGAAATTTAGGACCGGTTTCACAATCTGGTCACCAAATGGGTAGGATTAGACTATGGGTTGAAGATCAGTATTTCGCAGTTGTGTTCTGGAGGACCCCACTATCACTCAGTGTTGCCAACTTTGAAAAAAAAAATACAGCCCGAGATGACAATAGTACTCTTACTTTCTGGATGAGCCTCGTTATATTCAATTTATTCGATAGAAAAATACTAAATTCATTCAACACTCAAATGAGAACGGGCCCTGTTCCAAAAACGCTGCGAAATAATATTCGTTGTGGCTAAAATTTCCTGAAAAAGAGAATTTGAGAATGCCTGAAGAACATTTCCCATGCATTTCTCACTTCATATTGTTCCTAACACTATAGAGAGTTTAGAGTATTTTTCACCACAAATGTTTCTCCTGTAAAAACTGATAATTAATAACTTCTGTGAGAAAATTAGTAAACCCTGAAAGCGAAAACAAGGATTAGTAAATTCTGTTCGACAGTTCGTGTCTTAAGAGATTACAATTTCACGTAAAATTGAGTCTGCCTGGATGCATATCATGGATCTCTGGAGATTTCTCGTGTACACGTAACCCCAACTTTAAATGTGTAGCGAAAAATTACAACTGATCGATTTTTGTAACATAATCCCGTTTTATATTTGCTCCAGAAAAAAATTACTATCAGGCAACTTTTCATATATTCTTTTTCATATGGAACAGAAAAAGGCGAACGGATCGATGCGAAATTTTTGAAAATGTTCTATGAGAAAATTTTATTTTTCATTTGAATTCCTTGAATGTTTTTTATGATATTTACATATAGACTATACAGGGGGAATCAAAAGTACTTTAACAAACTTCAGGAGGTAATTCCTCACAATATTCTAATATAAATTGTCCAAATAAATATATGTCAGGAAACGCTTCGTTTCCAAGATACAGGGTGTTAAATATTTTATTTATATTTTAGTTTTTTTTAAATAATTTTCGATATACTGACCTTAATTAAACGAAAATTGGTATTGAGAGGTTTTTTGAGGTGTCGAATTCGAACCTGATGTTATTATTGCTCTTACTCGTAGAGGGCGCCACCTACACGTCTTTTCTTTTTTGAAGATTCATAACTTTTTTGAGCGTACTTCTAGCACATTTTTCAGTAGAAAAATCAATTCTTCTATCATATCTACGTAAAAAAGCAACCCTTGTTACAAGTCGCTATAAGCAACCGTTTTCTAGATATTTGGACTTGAAAATTTCAAGTCGATTATTTGATAATCGATGCGTGTTGAAGTTATTACCATTATTTTTCATTTTTCACAAGAATGCTTAGGAAATGAATTTGACGTTTGAGTAAGTAGTTTTGGTAATTACATATTATGTGACAGTTAAACGTTTTGTTGTTTGTTGAAGTTTCTGTAAGTTTTAAAACACTAATTTTGAAAAAATGGATTATTTAAACAATAATGCTCATTTAGCCGATATGCATTTTGTTTATGGCCTTGCGGATGGCAATGCGCGCGAAGCAAGACGTATTTACCAGGAGCGATTTCCTAATCGAGTACTGCCTTCAGCTCCAACATTTACCAGTCTCCACCGTCGTTTGGCAGAAACAGGTAGCTTTAAGAGGGCAGCTAATATTATTGGAAGGCCACGAGCAGTCCGAACCCCAGAATTGGAAGAAGCTGTTTTGAACGCTCTCAAGGAGAATCCAAAAATAAGTACAAGAACAATTGCTGAAGATCTCAATTCTACTTAGTCCACAGTTTGGAGAATTATCCACGATCAACAATTTTATCCATGCCATATTCAAAGGGTACAAGCTTTTTTGCCACGAGACTTCCCCCAAAGCATTACTATGTGTCAGTGGTTTTTGAGAGAATTGGCTAGAAATCCTCAATTTTTAAGATATTTACTCTTCACGGACGAGGCAAACTTCTCCCGAAATGCTATCACAAGCTTTCAAAACAACCATATTTGGGCTCTGGAAAATCCGCACGCAGTTAGTGAAAGTCATTATCAGTATCAATTTTCTGTAAATGTATGGGCCGCAATAATTGATAATTACTTGATAGGTCCTTTCTTTCTTCCGTTTCGACTGAATGGCGCAACTTTCAGAGACTTTTTAGAAAATGAATTGCCGGTACTACTTCAGAATGTACCATTAGAAATTCGTATCCGCATGTGGTTTATGCATGATGGTGCTCCGGCCCATTTTAGCGTTGTAGCCAGGGAATTCCTTAACACTGTCTACTCAAATCGATGGATCGGTAGGGGTGTAGAAGAACCTAACCAGGCGTGGGCACCAAGATCCCCAGATCTAAACCCGCTAGATTTTTACTTTTGGGCACATTTGAAGACACTAGTTTATAGAACTCCAGTAGCGAACGAGGAAGATCTAAGAAACCGAGTAGTAGTCGCCTGTGAAACAATAAGAAACACACCAATAATTTTTGAGCGGGTACGAAATTCAATGACTAGAAGACTGAATGCCTGTATCTTCGCTGAATGTGGACACTTAGAACAATATATTTGAATACAATTTAGTTTCCTTCATTTTATTTTAATCTACATATTCAAAATTTCTTGAAATAAAATGTTGATATTTGTTGCAAATTTTATTAAAACAAATACAGATTTTGCACCCTTGATACAAAAATGACTATTTCAAACGAGTAAAAATAAATGGAATAGGTGGCGTTCCCTACAAAAAACCAAAACTACTTGGTTAAGCGTCAAATTCATTTCCTAAGCATTCTTGTGAAAAATGCAAAATAATGGTAATAACTTCAACACGCATCGATTATCAAATAATCGACTTGAAAGTCCAAATATCTAGAAATAGAAATAGAGGAATTTATTTTTTTACTGAGAAATGTGCTAGAAGTACGCTTGAAAAAGTTGAGAATCTTCAAAAAAGAAAAAGACGTGTAGGTGGCGCTACGAGTAAGAGCAATAATAACATCAGGTTCGAATTTGACACCTCAAAAAACCTCTCAATACCAATTTTCGTTTAATTGAGGTGAGTATTTCGAAAATTATTGAAAAAAAAACTAAAATAAAACTTTAACACCCTGTATCTTGGAAACGAAGCATTTCCGGACATATATTTATTTGGACAATTCATATTAGAATATTGTGAGGACTCACCTCCTGAAGTTTGTCAAAGTACTTTTGAATCACCCTGTATAGACCTCACTTTTTATTTCTTTGATGTTGATACATTTATACCTAAATAAGTCCAGAAACCTTGGAATAAAGTTACATACATTCGCTTCGAAGTCATCGCGTTTTTCTCTGGAATACCAAATTAAAAATATATAATCAAGGTTCTTTCTCCGCAAAATTGAATCGAAATATCTGCAACTCTTTCCACAGTGGAAAAACTCGCCTAGATTTTTTGAATAAATTTATATTCCGAACCAATATTATTAAATATTAATCAGAATTTCTTATATTTTCAGGTTGCTAACGTCATGCCGCCATCAAAGTTGATTCGTAGAAACCCCTTATTTTTATTGACCTAACTGGTAAGTTTGCAGAGAGATTAAATTATTAGCGAAGGTTTCAAGATAAACATCTTACACTAATGCACGCATCTAATCAGTTGCTTTCGGTAATTATCGCAAGCATGTACCTCAGTAGGCGCTTATTCTCGATAGTGATTTGTTTCGAAAAACCCTCAGGTCAATCTCTGTTGTGCTGTCGAATAAAAAATAATTGAGAAAACGCAGTGCTGTGGTGTGCTTTCAGGATAGGTACTGGAATCAAAATGAATTATAGGAAGTTGGGAATATCAGGTGAATACATTTGTTTTTAAAACTCCCCGAAGTTATTTTTGAAAATTATTTTTTTTTTCGTTTGAGAGAATTTTTCAGAAATTTTGCTCGGAATAGATTTTAGAATAAACCCCCACGGAAATGAAATATTGAAAATATATATTCTCCATTATGATTGAGTTGATTTTCTAGATCTTATGATGAAGTAAACGGAATTTTATGACACTTGGACAATATTTGGTTTTCTTCCAAAATTCAATGAATGTGAGCGATATTTCTTCATTGGCGACATTTGGTCCCCCCCAGAAAAGTCCCCGAATCGATTCATAGTGGGCTGTCAAATAAGAGAAATAACATCAAGTTGGAAATATTAGGTGAACATTTTTCAATATTCGTTTTATATTTCTGCTCAATTTCTGGAACTGTAGAACTATTTAAAATATATATTTAGAAAGATCAAATAATTACTTTTTTCTGGTCCATGGAAAGTTGCGCAAATTTACTGTATACAATTGCAGAAAAAACACAATGTTCATCCCAAGTTATTTCTAAAATATATTTTTTTAATTCGAAAGATTTCCGGTCCTCTAAACATAAAATAAATAAAACAATGAATCCACAAATCATCGAAAATTCAGATTTTTTATTCTAGAGCAAGAAAAAATTTAACAGTTCGTAAATCTCCTAAATTGAAAATTATACTCCATTTAGAAAACAAAATTGAATTTTACTAATATACTGAAAATATGCGCGTAAGAAGTTATACTTCTTTGACGCAACAAAAAATAACAATTATCAGATATCACTGTTCTAGATACTATTTTCAAGGTCATGATTTACCTATTACAAACAATATAAATTAGTCAAATCATCAAATCATGAAGTGATTATTTATCGAAATTATAATATAAATAATCAATAAGATCAACAACAATGTTATTTTAGCATCATTTTATATAGAAAACATTTTTCTTTGTCTCATTCATCTATATCTTAATCTTAATTAAGACTGGAATAGAAAATCAAATTTTTACTTTCAGATTTTTTCTTTTGAGTTAGGGTTCTTTCAAAATATCTATCAGTATCGAATGTGGCTTTAGCCGGGGAAGTAGTTGTTTTCTGTTCATAAAAATAACTAATCAACAAATTTTTTTGGGATAAAATCTATTTGATTCAAAGAAATATCTTTGGATGAAAGATGAAGAGGGAATATTTTCGAATAGAAGATGACAGTTTTATAATTACATAGTATATTTGGGCCCATTATGAGTAAAAAATCAGTTTATAACAATGAAACTTGTTTTATTTTATTATTACAAGCTTTTATTTAGTTTCACCCGTCCCGATGTTTGTCATCAAACCTTGCAAGTTAAATTTGACCCACTTCTAGTTGTTCGATTAACGTGAAATTTGGCAGGTGTTCACAGTTCCCGTGATAATGCATTATGCATTTGTTAGAGAAAAAAAAATGGCGGCTTCAAGATGGCGGACGAGATTTGTGTTTATGGTCCGATTCGATTCAAAATTGGTAGATTATGAATTTTCTGACAAAATTCACAAATTTAAGATGGCGGCTCCAAGATGGCAAACAAGTTTTGTAATTATGGTCCGATTCTATTCAAAATCGGTATGTGGATGTTAGGGGTACTTACTAAAAAGCACAAAATAAAATAATTAGTAAAAAAAAACCTTTTTAAAAACAAGCTTTTACTCAAATACCCTAAAAAGTACAAAATAATTGCTTTGAATGTGTGACGTAGGTTATTCCGTGAGTTATAGATTCAAAAGCTTGTCGCATCTGTATTCGAAATGAAAACTTTGCGCTACAAGCTCTTGAAAAAAAACACACAAAAATGCAAGTGAAGATACTGTTTGGCAAAGTAGTGTTGCTAATGAACTAGCAAGTAGCTGGAATGACGTCCTCATACTGTTAATGATAATCTTGTTACAAAATAATGCCGGGTATCGTTGAAGATTATGTTTGAACATGTACGAACAATACAATGTAATGAGATTTCTAGAAGTCTCTATTTTTAATTCGCAGAGAGGTATTAAAAATGGCCTTGGCCTTTTTTTCTGGGTATTGAATATAATAAAGTAAACTAGAGCTCGCTTCTGCAAACAAAACAAAAATGATATTTGTATCAGGGGCAATTCTCTAATCTTGCAAAATTTTATATTAACTATAATGCGACATAAAAATTGAAAGTGTGCCATGAAATTAAGATTACAGATATAACTTTTCCGTCGTAAAGCTGAAAATAATCTCCACATAATTAGCCTAGAAAGCAGAAAATGTTGATCCAAAATGGCCTGAAAGCGCATGGGTAAATATAAAATCACACAATCAATATACACAATTTTTGTTGATAATTTGTTCACAAAATGAACACGTGCCAATCATCAACTCGTAACCTTAAACGATTTGTTGTTGTTCTGTCGGATATCAATAGGCAGTGTTGCCGTTTCTACCATGAACAGTTGATTTTCTAAATACTAGAATTGATACATGCCCCTAAGAAATTAAAATAACAACTAAAACGTTTCGATTAATTTTTTAACAACATTAAAGTAATGTGATTATTATTACTTCTCAAGATGTGACTTGACTGTTGATAAAATTGAAATGAATATCCTCAATATTGCATGTCTCGTGACGTGGAATGGCAATCAACATCAGGAACATCTGTATCGGGCACAATTGAAAACAGGAGTGCAGAAGTTGGGTGAAAGTCTCTCTCTCTGTCTCTCTAACATTATTGTCCGTCGGCTTCCATTCGGCGCCATATAGGACAAACCCACCTGCGAGAAATCCGTTCCCATCCGGCCTTGAACCGGCGTAGACAGGGAGGTGTATTATTGGAATGCAGCTGGTCTTGCTCTGGGCAATACTGCATCCCTTTCTATTTATTATTTATATATTTTAATGCACATGCTCGTCATTTGACGGCGGGACAATCACAACATAGAATGTACCATTCACACAGTATTCTGGGTAGGCCTTGTTACTAACTCCATATGCCACCTAGGAGCAGCACTGTTAATTTGAACGCAACAGCGAATCGTCGAGGACCATCCTCGGCTCGGCTTGGGTGAAATTCTATAGGAGTTTGAAGTTGACGTGCAGAGGATGATCCAGCTTGCCTACCCAGAAGCCCCGTGGGATTTAAAGAAAAGTTTGCGGTGTAAATATTCATTGATGTGATTTTGAAATACAAAGGACCCTGAGACGAACACATTTTAACAAATGCAGTGAAGCTTTAGTTCATTCCTTGGAAGTGAAGCGGCATTCAGCACCTCAAGGTACCAATTGAAGAGAGACAAAGTGACAGTATTGAACTCAATAATAACAGCGCCAATAACCAATCAAGAGGAATCCGTTTCAGATGTGGCAGGAACAGTAGGGTGAGGTTGCCCCACGTTCGTCATCACATGCTAGGACACCTTCACATTCCTACTAACCTACGAGGATTGCATCGTCTAGAGAGTCAAGAGGAAACTGTTTCAGATGTGATAGGAGCAGTCATTCCAAGAGAGATGCAGCGTGAGGTTGCCACCATCATCATCTACGAGAACATGTTCACGTTCAGATTAGCCAATACATCGAGGTGTATGTTGGCTAGTGAAAGCGAATCATCATCAAATTCAACAAGGTCAAAAAAAAACTGAAAATCTGCCCATTAGAGAAAAGATGAGCCAGTACCGAACTTCGCCTAAAACGACCAAATAGTAATACAGATGTCTCGTCTAGAAAACTTTATCCAAAAACGTGTAGTGAGCATTACCAGCGATGGTGTTGAATGCCATGAAGGAGTCGTCAATGTCAGACGAACGGAATTATCAACTGAAGACGAATTGACTACCGCACACATGAGACAGTATCGAGAAACCGATCCAAACATTAGAGATTTTTTAAATTGAAAAGATAACTGAACTGGTGAACTCTCTTGGTTTATCTACACTTGAAAAAGTTATAGTAAAGCGAAACACGTGTCGTGGGTTTTGTAAACCAATTGTTTGTGAAAATCGGCTCTGTATATAAGAAAATTCAACACAAAATGGCTAGTTTCAATTTTCTTATACACAGAGCCGTAAACTTCCCATTGAATGCTGATCGTTTTCAAAATGAAATCGAGAAGATCAAGGAAATAGCAATAATTAATGGATATACACCACACATTATTGATAATCTCTTGAGAAAGAAGCGTTTCACACGATTACTGAATGAAACCACGACTCTAAGAAAAACGACGAAAAGCAAAAGATTCGTGAGAATCCCTCTCCATCCAAACCTCACGAGAGGTCTCAAACTATATTCCGGGATGTAGCAAGTTTAATAACAGAAATAACTTGCAAACGGCCAGTATACATTTTAGAACAAAACAACCTGATAATACCTGAGCAAAGTGGATTTCGGAAAAATAGATCTACGTTAGACAATCTTGTCAACTTAGAATCAGACATACAGGACGCATTTGCAAAAAAAACGAAAACTTATGGCAGTATTTTTTGACATTGACCGAGCATATGACCGAGTCTGGAGACATGAAGTTCTGAAACAATTAACCATCTGGAAAAATACATACAAAATTTCCTGTCGAATAGATCATTCAAAGTGAAAGCAAATGGCATCCCACAGGGATCATTCCTAAGTGTTACCCTGTTTCTAGTTGCCATTAATGATATATTGAAAAACATTAGGGCGCCAATTAAAGCCAATCTCTATGCAGACAACTTAGAGTTTTATACACGAGTGGCAAAAATATACATTCGTCAGGTAAGCTTCTTCAAGCTGCCATAAAAGAACTTGAGAAGTGGTCCAAACAAACCGGATTTCAATTTTCGACCATCAAATCAAATTCTCCAGAAAATCCAGTATTCAACATCCATCTTTAACTCTCAACAACCATCAGCTGGAAATTGTTAAAAACATTAAATTTCTTGGACTCACATTTGATTCAATGGAGAAAATATATAAATAAACAGTCATCTCAGAACGGTCTCAACTTAATGAAAACGCTAACGAGCCATTCGTGGGGTGCAGATTGCTTAACACTTATGCGTATATATCGGACGATAATAAAATCAGAAATTGACTATGGATCTATCGTATACTCCAGCGCTCGGAAGTCCGTAATAAAACAGATAGATAGTTCAGGAGAACCGCCCCTAGAACTCAGAAGAAATTATCTCAGCCTTACATATGCTGCAAGAATCACAAAAACCCAACTCACAAACGGATATATCCTAACCGAATTGATAAAAATCCTAATCCATCAAATTTCCTACATACACGGATCCGAAGAATTGTAAACACAATTGATTTCAACTCCATATACCCTGTCAACCTGGATACCCCGCCTCCCTGGACAATAGAGGTCCCCTCGTGCAACCCCGAACTCCTAGAACTCCCGAAAAATGATACTCCTACTATTCTTATACTAAGCGATCTCCTCTAAGTACTGCAACTTCAACCACATTTATACTGTAATCAGTAAACACACTTGTGAATGCTACCAACTACCACAAACTTGTAATGTCTACACTGGAGAGGTACATATGCGATATCACAAGCAATACTGAAGGTGAAAGAGATGCCTGGAAACACTGTGCTATTCACAAATTCACTGATGATACCCTAGGCATCATCTCTTGCAACAAATCAAAGTCAACCTAAGGAAATTGTATCAAGAAGGGAAAACAACTGAAATAGTCTGGGTCCCGTCACACATGGGCATACCCGGGAACGAAAAGCCGGACACTATGGCTCGTAATACCTTTTCAAATCCAGTAGCAAAAATAGTCAAAAACACCATATCGACACTTATACATCCAAATAAAAATCGATATCGACAATTTATGGAAAGAGAGATGGCAGACAATGACTACTAATAAATTGTACAAAATAAACCCACACATGAAAAATCCAAACTACTCTGAAACACCAAACAACCCTAACACGCCTAAGAATTGGACACACCAAACTCACACACCAGCATATTTTGAAGAGAGAGAGAGACACCAAGACGCTGTGAACGATGTAACACACCTCTGTCTGTCGAGCACCTATTCGTCTGCCCACAATACCACCAGGAAAGGAACAACCTCAAGCTAACCAGTGACATATCAGTGATTTTAAAGTGACTCGAAAAAAGTGTTTTCCAGTATATCCAACAGATCAATGTAATGAACCTGATATAATAAAATTGTATGTCCATGTACCACCTCTAATGACCCGGCGACGTCGATGCGGGTTGAATTTAACTAAAAAAAAAAAACTTACAAATGTTATTAGGAATCCCGAAGGACAAAACTGACACATTAGATAAGTCGGGAAATCATGAAATTAGTTGTCAAAATTGTGACAAAGTCTATTATGATCAGACAAAACGTTCAATTTCCAAAAGGTTCCACGAACATTTGGCCCATGCTACTTACCGAAGGGAGAATAAGTCATATGATAGAATCTTGTCAAAATTAACATTCATAATTTGAAAATGATCAAATTGGTCAACGACACTAGAGAATTAGACTACCTGGAGAGTATAGTTATTCACAAAAACCATAATAAAAATGTACTTAACGAGGATAATTGGCCTATGTATTCACCATTTTCTTTGATCCCTATAGAACTATCAAGATCCCATTGAGGAACAGTAATTAGTATAAAATAACCCAATTACAAACAGCAGGTATAAATTATAAGATAATGTTACAATTTATTTAGTGTAGTTAACCTACTGATGATGATAACTTAGTTATCGAAATGCGCATATAGGTGTGAATTGAATAAGTGTAGTGAAGGGGTTACCTGTGCAATTTTGTGATTGTGTGACACCACAGCGTCTAGCCAGTCTTCAGTGTACTTCTCTTGGAGATATATTTATATTACAGTGTTTGTGGAAAATAGATTTCTCAAACGGGCTTGAAGGACATTCATGAGCGAAAATCAGGAGGATCTGGGAGTCCGTAAGACCTTGGACAAGATCAGGCAGAGGTTCTACTGGGTTCAGAGTAGACGATGTTGAGCTGGTGCAGAAAATGTCCAGACTGTAGATCCCAAAACAGGATCCAAGGGTGAAATGAAGAAATACCATGTACAAATACATCCTTGTTGCCACGGACTATTTTAGCAAATGGGCAGAGGTATATTTAGTGGTTTCATAAGCACTCGGCCGCGTTATTCCTTATAACTTTTATGATATATTATTTGACTGGCGAAACAGTGTGATAACTATTCTGAATGGACCCATTCGACTAGAATTGTACTGATATAGCTTATCAGAAGTGATTCGTCCGATTCAAAAAAGAATTAGTCGATAGTAAGTTCCATTTTCCGGAGGTTCCGTTTCCGTTTGTAATTTTCCAAGGCAATTAAATATGTTTTTGAATATTCGATGTCAAAGTTATTAAAAAAATGCTTTGAAAATACAATAGAAATATGAATTGAAATAATGTTTTGTAACTTCTTTGAATTAATTCGGAGCAGATGTTCCCAAACTTTTTTCTGGGTGCACCACATTCTAGAAACGATTTATGTCACTTACGCCTGCTTATTATAATTCATTATTCTAAGAGGAGACAATACAGGTATACTTTTGATTTTTAATAAGACATATCTTTCAATATTCGAATAAGGACATTTCAATAAAATCAGAAATTTATAGAAATAACTTCTTTAATTTTCATTGACAGCTAATACTTTCTTTAATATTCAGTAGGATTTCACCCATAATTATGCAAGGAAAACTCTACATGAAATGATATCTGTAACCAACCAAAAATCTGGATATGTGATGATAGAGTATTTTGGTCTGTAGCGCTTACATGGAAAAAATCGAAAATGATACTCCTGAAACAACAACATTTGTATGAATCAGTTTCGTCAATCCTCCAACAAGACATATATTGCTTGTAATATTGAATGTTGGGACACCCGGTGAATGTGCAGCCAACATTTGTTTTTGGTTATATTTTTAGCAATTGATCTATGGGGAGAAACGTTTTTTTTTTCGCTTGCAGAACAAAATCTAATTATCGAAACTTCAACGAAAGAAGTTGTAGAGGATGAAATTTCGAATCTCATCATTATAATGTCTCATCTTGCAGATATTTTCTCAATAATGTATTTCCTTTAAGTATTCGGGTTCGTTCATTAGCATTTGTTTTGAAAGCGATTCGCCAAATGGTTTGGAATACAAATGCAGGTGGGAACATGTACCTTTTCATTTCTTGCATTTATTTCTATCCCTGATATGTTACCTGCGATTTTTTACAATTATTTTTCGGCATATTTCTTAGAAAATTATATTTTCAGCTTCTTGCCGCACTTATCATAGAATATTGGAGTTTCACGAAAGCACATGGTTTTCATATTGCGTTCCAATTTGGTATTGAGGACAATTTTATCAAGTTATCAGAAAATGAATCCTCCATTGTTCTAAGGCCATAACTTTTGATAAAAATTTATATAATTCGCCAAATTTTCGTTCCCGACTTATTTATTTTCAGTTCAATCCGCGAACAATATATTTAATCTCAATATCTATATAACTACGCCATAAAATGTGTTTATCTTGATAGCTTTCAGTATAGGATTTTACGTTTCAAGAATCATATTTGTTTATTGAATAACAGAAGTACGTCATTTTCTAATCCGTTTATAAGCTTCGTCTACCAATCCTACCGAACTCGCTACCAAAAAGACTTTATTAATGAACGTACTAACAAATGAAGTGTACACCCATGTGGGACACCAAGAATAAATTTTTTGTAACAATGATATTCAGCTGTAATGTTGCACATTAATTAAACCCTTACAAAGCTCCTATAGACTTGGAGCACCTTTGTAAGTGGCGCCGCAGTGGCGGAATCTGGCGAATTCGTCCGTATAGTGCAATTTATCCGCATTTGCCCCTTTGATAAGAGTCTTTTTAAAGTTCAACAATCAATTTTTTTTTGTTACAAACGTGAGAACTGCGGTTCGAATTAAATTGAGCCCCGGTTTCGGAAATTGGGCTAGTAATGAATAAAAAGCATATTGAGACGAGTCCTCATAAGGCTGCATTAAAGGGCTGAACCCGCGAACTGCGAACATGTGATTCGTCTGTCATCGTAGTGTTTACATGTAATTTATTGTCAAGTTGAAAAGAGTCTTATATTCCTGATGGAGCAAGTGCTTGCAACTGGGTTTTTACCCATAACAAGCCACATTGGTTTTTCGAGAACCAGTCTGTAAAATAGGGAACAGCATTAGTGCGTTCGTGTGTCAGGTGGGGAAGTAAAAAAAATATTATTCCAGCATACATGCGAAAGTGATTAACCAAGCAGTAGCGACAACAAATCAGTACTCTGTAGAAATAGAAGTGAATAAATAATTTCACAAACAATTGACAACATTTAATAAAAACTTACATGTCTAATGTTGCAGTACATTACACGAATTAAGAAATATGAATAAATATGAAAGAAACAAATAAATATAATGAAAATATTGTTTTCTTTTCTACATACATACATTTTCACATTTTTTTTTCATATTTTTCGTTTACTGTCAGAATGTTACCAAAAAAATATTTTTCAATGTGTATCTTTTTTTTTTTAATTTGTTTTATTTATGCTTTTACAGAGTACTATAATTATTAGTATAAAAAAAATTAATTGTTTATATCAATGTGAAAATTTATCTGAAATATTTATTAAAAAATTCGAAAAAATTGTCAATCGACCTTTTTTCTTTCCGTAGATTGATTGCGCAGTATTTTCACACATTAACGCTCACTTAGGGACGTCCATATATTGATTTGAAGTTATATGCGGCCGAATCGTCCATTGTCGTTCATTCATTATAAGCGCACTATCTCTTTGATTCGAAGCTTTTACCCGCCGGATTACAACACAAACGCCCCGGTTTGACGTTTGCGACTGAAAAATTTAAACTATCGAACTATACGGAGAGTTCGCCCGATTCTGCCACTGCGACGCTGATCGTTAAACGCCTACCTCATGCTCCAAGTCCATAAGACTACAAGACCCCGGTTGGTTGGTTGGTTGAAAGCTGACGAGCCAGAGACAGGGTTGGCACTTAGCTTCCCTTGACACTGCGACCAGCTGGGGTCTATTGTATCACTCTGTCGTCAGTGGTTCCTCATTCAAACAGGTTTGTGCCTTTAATTAGGTTAAGAAGCCTGTTGATAAGGTTCTTCGGATTCATGCCTGTTTCCGGGCTGATCTCTCCAAAGGTTCTGTGTCGCCTACTACTTAGGGCGTCACAGTCGAAGATAATATGAGAGGCTGTTTCCTCCTCTTCATCACACAGCCTACACTCCACAGTTTCCCTACGTACTTCCATGGTGTTCAGGTGTTTTCTTAAGCCGCAGTGTCCAGTCAACAGACCTATTATTATACGAGCCTTCGTTCTGTTCAGGTTCAGGAGGTCAGCCGTCAGGGTCCGGTTTGGATGCCCTACCATGACTTTGCTGTGTATTTGCCCGACAGTTTGATCCCAATATTGTTGGTGTCTTCTTTTTATCCACTCGTCGATCAGGGTCCTCCATCGGTTTTTGCTAATCCCATGTGCAGGTTCTGGCCCTGTGAATAGCGTTTCAGATGCTTGTCTAGCTAGCTGGTCCGCTTTGACGTTGCCTTCAATGCCTCTATGACCTGGCACCCACATCAAGGTGACCTTGTTGTGTTTTGCCAGCTCGATGAGGTTCTGGAGGCAGACTTTATCTGTATAGAGTTGAGTGCTTTGATAGCACTTTGACAGTCAGATAGAATGTAGATGTGTTTTTTCCTATAACCACTTTCTAGATTCTTCTGAATGCATACCATGATAGCATGTGTTTCAGCTTGGAATATCGTGGAGCATTTGCCAAGTGGTATTATGTAATCCCTTCTTGGCCTTACCCCATATATTCCTGCTCCCCTTCCTTCAACTGTCTTTATACCGTCTGTATACCAGACTATGTCCGCAGTTGATTGTGATTCTATACTCGGGGCCCATCCAGATCCATCAATTCGTGTTTCGAATGGTTTTTCGAATGAGTATAGGGGTTGCATGTAATCTGAAATCATTTCGAGTTCTTCGATGTTGATTACATGAGTGATTCTGGTATGTCCAGTTGTTCGGATTCTCCAATTTTTTGTTTGTTTCAGTTTGTATGCACTCATCCTGGCCTCTCCAATGACATGTAAGTCAAGGAGTTCGAGGTTTAGGATGATTTCCATTGCAGCTGTTGGAGTGCTATTCATTGCACCCGTGATACAGAGACAGGCAAGCCTCTGGATTTTCCCAAGGTTGGTTTTTGTCTGTCTTTGATTTGTTTTTGGCCACCATAAGAGTGAGCCATAAGTTATTCTTGGTCTTATTACCGCTGTGTAAAGCCAGTGCATGGCTTTCGGTTTAAGCCCCCAGGTTTTTCCAAAAGCTCTCCTGCACATCATGAAGGTTATCTTGCTTTTGTTGGTTACATGTTGAAGATGCGGGTTCCAGGTTAGTTTCTTGTCAAGAATCAGCCCTAGATATTTCACCTGCTCTACTACTTGTAATGTTTCACCGAATAGTCTGGGAGGTATGAGATCTCCCATGTTTTTTCTCCGGGTGGAGGGAATTAGTGTTGTTTTGTTCGGATTTGCCCTTAGGCTCTCTCTGTTACACCATTCCTCTACTGTCCTCAGTGCATTTACCCTTGGTTATTCAGAGAAATTAGCAGTTCATCTACAACCATGTCCCACAGAAGGGGGGAGAGTATGCCCCCCTGTGGGGTACCTCTGGAAATTTCAACCTGCTCTGTTTCCTCGAACATGTTGGCTTGGACCAGTCTATTGTGAAGCATTGAGTGTATCCACCTGTAGGTGGTTTCGTCAATGCCTCTTCGAGTGGCCGCAGAGACCATACTTTCAAAGGAGGTGTTGTCGAAGGCTCCTTCGATGTCTAGAAAAGTGCATAGTGCAATTTCTTTGTTTGCTAGAGACTCTTCAAGCCTTGAAACAAGCTGATGAAGTGCTGTCTCGCATGATTTTCCTGTTATTGGTTTTAAACGGTTTTTTTTTGTCCCGTCCAGGTTTTGGAATAAAGACCACGTTTACAGTTTTCCAGGTTTGAGGTAGCCATCCCAATGCTAGGCTCAGCCTGTACAGTCTGCACAGTTCTGGTGCTAGATATTCAACTCCGCTCTGAAGTAGTATGGGAAATACTCCATCTGGGCCCGGAGACTTGTAAGGCTTGAAGGAGTTTATTGCCCACACTACTTTTGAATGAGTTACCGTTCGTTTAACCACTTCCCAGTCTGCCCTTTTTGCCCTCAAATGAAGGTTTGCAGGGATTTCATATCTGGGGTTTTGATTTGTGGTGACAGTGGATCCTGGGAAGTGTGTATGGAGCAAGAGTTCTATAGTTTCCTTCCCAGTGTTGGTGTGATTGCCGTTGGGTTTTTTGAGAGTCCCCAACGGATTGATGGGGTCTTTGGAAAGGATGCGGTGGAGTCTTGCTCTTTCTGAGGTTTGTTCTATGTCCTCACAGAACTTCCTCCATGACTTTCTTTGTTCCCCTCTGATTTTTTTGTTGTTGTATTCTGTGAGAGTTTTGGAATAATCCTCCCAGTCACCAGTTTTTTTCGTACGATTGAATAGTTTGCGCGTTTTATTTCTAAGATGTGTGAGTTCGGTGTTCCACCAGCTCACTTTACCTTTAGTGGTGCTGCGCTTCAAAGGGCAGTTGTTATGATATGAAGTTATTATGGCCTCCTGTAACATTAGGGAGGTTTGCTCTATTTCATGAATTGTATTTGAGTTAGGTTTGACATTTTTGAAATTTGTGAGATTTGCCCTGAGCTCCTCCCGGTACCCCGGCCAGTTGGTTTTTCTGGGATCCCGACACATAACTGCAGGTTCATTGGCATAGCCAATCTCCACATGTATGTGTCGGTGATCTTAGTTTGAAGGTTCCTCAGACACTGCCCATTTGCCGACGTGCCGAACCACCAAAGAAGAGCCTAAAGTGATGTCAATGATTTCCCGTCTGTTACGGGTTACGAAGGTTGGCTCATTGCCTCTATTAAGTACTTCCAGGTTACTGGAGACAATAAATTCAAGCAATGACTCACCTCTTGTGTTCGTGTCGGTGCTCCCCCACACTGTGTTATGGGCGTTTGCATCGGCTCCGATGATAAGCTGGAGTGTGTGGTCCTCACAGTGTTTAACCAAGGCCCTCACTTGTTCTGATGGTGGAGGGCTTGTTGAGTCATAAGGCATGTAGACGGAGGCTAGTACTATGTTCCTCTCTACTCCATCCTTGATGTAGGTCGTCTTGATTGCTGTTATGTCCCTGTAACAGAATTCTATCAGATTCAAAACTTTCAAATCATTCCTGGCAATAATGCAGGATCTGGCGTTTCCACAGTTTAGATTATAAATAAGCTTACCCTTGGATGTTCCGAAGCCTGATACTCGCCCTTTGACCAGCCATGGTTCTTGTATTAGGGCCACGTCGGTGTTGCCCTGTGCAAATATTCTGCACATGGTTGCAGTAGCAGCCTTACTATGCTGCAGGTTGGCTTGAACTGCCCGCAGCATCAGGAATGTTCCTGTTTCGGCTAACTAGCTTGAAGTTTACCTGCGTTAGCCCCAGGAATGCTTTCATTCCCCTGGCTTGCAGGTTCTTCAAGGAGGTCTCGTCGATTTGAAAGACAAGAGTTAGACCCGAGGCCTCCTCTTGTCTCTTGATGACAAGCCATTCTTCAGTATCTATCCCCATGTTCTGGGTTTTGATGAGCTGAAGAATCTTTTTGGTTTCCATTTTACCAAATGGCTTTGGAATCCATACCACTACCTTGGAGGTATTCAGGATGTCCTTGGCTAGCCCTACTTTTAGGACAGTCCCCTCCCAAGGTATCAGTCCGGGGATACTCTCGAGTAGCCAGAATTTAGCGGTTTCATCCGAGCATGTCAGAACCAGCACGCCCTTGTGGACGTAGCTGTTCCTGAAGTTCGGACCCTTACCCGGCTCACACTTGAAAATTTCCCCGGTAATTGCTTCCTGCAGGAGAATCCCTTGGTCGTCTGATAACTGATGATCTGGATAACTCTCCAGAGCAACAGCCATCTTCATACCTCTTGTGACCTCCCTATAGCTGCCCTGCTCAGTTGGGTTAACTTGGGCAGAGACAGCCACTGGTTGGTCAGATCTAGGTTTCTTCACCCTTGCAGTGCTCTCCGTGGAAGAGGGTTGACTTCTCTGTAAGCGGTCCCTCTTCTTGTTCGGAGTTTCTGGCTGCCTGCTTCTTCCAGCGATGCTGGGAGTTCGTTCAGTGAAGCCAGTTTTTGCTTCTGGGTGTGGATCACGTCGGTTGCTTCGGCGTTTCCTGGGTTTAATTTCTTCCCCAGCTGCCTTGGCCTCCGCGATCCGCACCTGTCTTCTAGCAGCTCCTGAGAGCTTTTTACGCGCCAGATGTGAACGATTTACATCTGCCGCGACGTGCCTTAGGGCAGGTGTTTCTGGAGGTTTAGCGGAACTGCCACTGCCTCCAGAGAGTTTCCCGTTCTCTGTTTCCGGGAGTTTCTCAGTAGGTGTTCGACCATCTGCTGATCCCTCCTCGGTTTGGTTTGCGGTTTCTAGTGCCGAGTGCGATTCAACTGGAATCTCCTCGACTTCCATACCCGCTTGCGGTGTTGGGTCTTCTTCAACTGGAAGTTCCCCAGGGTTGTTTTTCGTTTTGGTTTCCATATTGTTCCCACGAGTGTAGGGGAAAGGGTCGTCCACACCTGCGGTGCCCCCTGCGCAGGTATAAGGCAGATTACTCTGGGAGGTCGCCATGTATCCCAGAGGCTCCGTTTGTGATACCTGACTGGCTCAGGTATCATCCATCCCTCGGCACGGGTCGCTTGACGCCTTGGATTAAGCCATGTTGTGGTGGCATTTGGTTTGAGATTGACTTAGAGATCCGCAGGCTTTGACTATTTCTGGTCATTCCCACTGGATTTTCCTTGTCAACCCCGTTATCCAGCGATACCACTTGGAGGTAGCCACCTAAGTTTCCGCAACCCATCTTCATCTCTCGTAGGAGGTGAACATGTGTTGACGCAAACTACTCGCCTAAGACCCCACTCCTCAGAAGATACTCTAGAATGTTCATTATAAGATCGGTGTCTGACGGTTGTGAAAAACAAAGTTCATTTAGTAGTTCGAATATTGTCCATTATTTCATGAATTGACCGGATGGGGGCTTATGAGAAGTATATTAATAGTCCGAGAAATGAAATTCAACAAAATTGCTTCAGATAGGTGGAAATTTTCGACGCGACCCAAAAATAATGTGATATCGTGAAATGAACAGATTTTCACAGAAGCTATTTTTTAAGGCTAACTCTTTCAAAATATCCGTCCTCTTTCTTTTGTAACCAATGTAGGATACATATTTACCGATGACCCAAATAGCACTTACGTTTGATAATACAAAAACATAATTCTCTGTCTTACGTTGTACAACAACGATTGTTGCCGTTTCTTTTGTTCGATTTCCCAATTGTCTTCATTTAGGAGTAACTGTAACCTGGGTGGGAGGCTGGCAAAGGACAAGATGTCTTTTGAATTATAAAACAGAATATAGGTGGATATAATCTGCACAGGATCTACGCTGGTCTTCTGCCGAAAGCTCATACCGATATTCGTCCAGCGCAAGATGTTGGTCCAGGATCACTGTCTGCAAGAGCTTGGCACGCTGCTGGTGCGAAATGGAATCGCATCAAAGATGTTCCAGGGTAAGGATCAGCCTCATCGATTTTTCCTCTCTCTTCTGTATCCCTTTGCTGTCTGACAACCTTCTGCACTGATATCGTTTGTCTCCTGTCAAATTATCTGGCTGCAAATAATATCCCAAAAGGAGTTGTATGGTCCGGTTTTCAGAGTGATTGGGGAATGAGAGCTAAAGATCTCTGCAATCATTTTTCTTCTCGCTCTTCTATCAGCACTCTACCGTAGGATACGATCACGGTTATCCCACCAAGAGATTGCTGCACTACCAAGGATATCAATGCGGGTGCATTTGGCTCCGTTTTCAATATCACTCTCCTCTTCGTGGAGCGTGTCGAGCAGGTACCCTAAAAATTCAGAACTATGGTGCTGATAGGCAAAAAACCTGGCGGCTGAAAGAAATTGTCTCTATCCAGCGGAGACAAAGAGGACCTCATAGAAAACTCCAAAAGAACGAAATGATCCTGTAGCTTAAGAAACAGCTGTAGAATTTTCTTGTTGTACGACATAAGCTCTACCCAAACAATTTCTGTCATGAAAAGTGCTGTTAATGTCCCAGGTGTTTCCGAGGTTGTTTAGTCTCACTTTTTCCGACAAGAACTTGGTTTATCGCAGGACAACTTGTGCTAGCCACCAAATATTTGATATGGATAATGGAGATGATTTTCGTTGAATTGAATATCATTGTTGAGAAGTTTCTTTTTTTTGGTGAATAATTTCACGAATGCTATCTAATTTAATTAAATATTTGTGGGGGAATGGATATATCATCCAAACGTTGGGTCACAGGAAAAGAACTCAAAATGGTTGTAACTTCTCCTCTGTGGATGGCGATAACAGTACGTTGCAGCAAAAAAGTTCTTGCTCTTCGATCATCTGTTTTAATTATTAGTTTGTGTTGATTATAATTACTTAATTCGGGGGAATATCAACCAAATGGAATATACAATTCGATGATAACTGAATGAAACACACTCACCTTGAAACTGGCTATTTGTTCAAAATGCCATAATGAAACTGTTTCATCTTGCCGATGATGATGCAGTTCTGGAAAATGACGTTTATTCTCGAATTATTGTGACTCATTCTTGGTGATGAAATTATTCTAAATAATGAATTGACCTGAAATAGGATTCCGTCGCTAATTAGGCATGTTGATTTGCTTAAGAAATCAATAACTTTCAAGGATATTGCCATTCATTGATTTCGTTGTACTTTTCAATAAAATCAAATCGTTTATTTATTTATGCAAATACATACATTTGTATCAGGTCGAGTGAGTCATATAAAAGATATATAAAATAAACAACACTTTCTTAAACATGAGAGTTTGTTGTTAAGAACTGCATGAAAAAAAACATCGATAGTGATAAGATCATTCATTCAAATTAGACATATCCATAGTATTCATCCATCGAATAGTGATTGTAATTTTCATCTTCCTTTCGAAGGGAAGGAGATTGAGATATTTCAATTTTCGTGGTAATATGTTGTACAGATGCAAGTGTTCTTCTGCTACCCACATACCCAATATATTTGGTGCCTACCTTATACCCACTCTTTTATTAGGTTTCCATACCGGGTTTTACTGTTTCCAAGTGTTGGTTCTGGGCAAGTGAATGGTGATTCAGACGCTTGTCTTGCTAGTTAGCATTTTCACCTACGACCACTGTAGAAAATAGGCAAAAACACACGACACAGCCTCAGTAAATAGCTCATTACGCACGGTAAACAAATCGCACAGTTTTCGTAAACAAAACTCACAGTTTGTAAGTAAGCGGAACATTTAATAATGCCGCAAGTAGGTCATGATCGCGCAATCGCCCGTCAACAGCATAGTCATAGCAACTGTCAAAATCAAAAAAATACAAACAGACTTTTTTGAAAGACAAATAAGTTCTAGTTAATAATTATAAGATACATACTGTTTAAAAAAGAATACCTACATTGTCAATATGTCAAGTGATAGTGAGAACGAAAATTTAACTCCTCCCAACGTCATGGCAATGGCAAAAATGCCAACGAATGATTTACTGCCAAGTAAATCCCGCGAACGCTACAAAAATTGTTACAGTAGATTCATGGACTGGAAAATAAAAATAAGGTGAATTATTTCTCCGAAAATGTTTTGGTAGCATATTTTCAACACCTATCGGAAAAAATGAAAGCTAGCCCTCTATGGGCCTTTTACTCAATGCTTAGATCGACACTAAACATAAAAAACAACATAAATATAGAAGCCTATTCCAAATTAATAGCGCTATTAAAAGGGAAATCGGATGGCTTTAGAAGCACAGAATCTAAAATTTTGACGGCCAAAAATGTTCCAGATTCCCTCGAAACGGCTCCTGACAATTAGTACTTGTTTATGAAGGTAAAATATGTCCACTAGTACTATTTTCCACACTTACAGTAATTATTATTTTTAGACTGTACTTACAATTCGCGTAAGTGGTGCATGCCGAAAACAGGAACTGAGAGATGTGAAAATTGAAGATGTTGAGGACACAGGAAAATCCTTTATTATTAAAATTCCAAATACAAAAACCAAAATTCAACGTTCTTTTCTCTGGCCATTTTTATTCTAGAATCAAAAAATATTACACTATACTCAATGCTTAGATCGACACTAAACATAATTTACCTTTTTTTTTAAATATATAAATGGAAAATGCACCAAACAATCCGTTGGGATAAACAAATTAGGCAGTATATCAAAAGATATTGCAAAATCTACTAGAAAATCCTAATCGCTACACAGGACACTGTTTTTGCAGATCTTTGGCAACTATTCTAGTCGATGCTGGCGGGGATCTTTTGGATTTGAAGAAACATGGTGGCTGGCAATCGTCTTCAGTAGCAGAAGGTTATGTTGACAATTCCTTAAAAAACAAAGAACTCACCTCATCGAGAATATCCCCCGCTATTTTACATAATAGTAATACAACCTCCACAAATGAAAATATTACAATGTCATATTAAAGTTGAGTTTAATTCGCTCTTGACCAAAAACACAATATTTCAGCATGTTCACAAACTGAAAGATACAAAAATTTATATTATTCAAGACATGTGCTACCAGGATCGGGTAAATAATAGAATTTTGGTCAAACATATGAAGGAAGCCAAATCTAAGAACCTGTCGGCAAAAATTAGGAACAACAGACTTATCATCAATGGAGATACCTACACAGCTGAGGAACTGAGCAGAGAAGAATCCACCAGTGAAGGTTCACCAGAAACTGAAGATCATATTTCATCGAAAAAGAGGGGGAGAAATTCGAGTGCTCCTTCCACTCCGTCTACAGTAACTGAAGTCCTAAAGGAAGCGCTGCTGTCACTGTTATTGATGAACTGAACCACACTATCAAACCACACTCAAAAAAGTTGAAAGTGCCTCCAAGTAGTTTCGACATCACTGACAGAAAAACTCGTTCTAACACTGTTATCTCGTCGTAATAGTTTTTTAATGTTTACTTATATTTACTTTCATCACTATCTATCATTATTATTATATCCAAATCAATCAAATGGGTCTTCGCGAATATTAGGTCGTTATTTACAGGTTTTGATGTGCTCTGTGATTTTATACTAAATGGTAATTATGACATTATCGGATTGTCCGAGACTTGGCTAAACAAAGACATAAATTCAGATTGTGTGGCGATAAACTCTTATAATATCATTAGAGCTTGCAGAGATGGCAGAGGAGGAGGTATTGCTTTTTACGTTCATGAGTCGATCAAATTCAAAATAATATTCTCGCAGGTAAGTAATTTCTTGGAACAACTTTGGATTTCCGTAACCTTTGAAAGTCAGTCTTACTTGTTTGGGGACCTTTATCGCCCACCCTCGGCCAGCATAATAGAGTGTTAACAAACTAGAGGAAACTATAGCAAACCTGGTAACTGAGAATAACTTCCTTATATTTGGAGGGGATCTGAATATTAACTTACTAGCCAATGATAATCGTTGCAATATCTTCTATAAATTTCTCGAATCTTTCAGCCTCACTCAACTAGTGGATGAACCTACCAGAATCACTAGTCTCAGCCAAACACTGATTGACTTGTTAATCGTTTCGAATCCAGAAAATATATTAAAGATAGAGGTCCTAGACGTTAACGGAATTTCGGATCACTTGGCGGTCAGTTGCCAAGTGGATTGTCCTAAATTGAGAAGGAATCCCACGTATATAACTCATCGGGACTTCTCCAGGTTCGACTTGAATCTCTTCAATGAAGATCTGTCATCTTTTGAATGGGACACTATTTTTGAATTAATTTCTGTAGACGAAATGCTTAATTTTCTGGACCAAGGTCTAATCGATTTATTTAGTCACCACGCACCTTTTAGGACTATTAGAGTATCCAAACCTCCTGCTCCTTGGCATACCTATAATATAAAACAAATGAATAAACTCAGAAATAAAGCATATAGCAAGTACAAATCCTTGAGAACCATTGCCTCATGGGAAAGTTATACTGAATTGAGGAATTATACCACAGGAGCCATACGCCGGGAAAAAAAGGCATTTCTCGAACACGTCTTGAAAAGTAAAAATTCAAAAGAGATCTACAACACTCTCAGGTCGCTTGATATTCTTCGGCAAAAGTCAAAACCTAGCATCCCAGAGCAACTGAAAAACGTGAACGAAATAAATCGTCAATTCAATTGCATTATTCATACTGACAAATCTGACTTACAATTATCTCTTCTTGATAAATATAATAATGTTAGAAACGAAACTGATTTCTCTTTCAGCAACGTATCTCCCGAAACATAGAAAATATCTAAATAAAATAAAAAGCAATGCGGTTGGAACTGATCAAATCTCCCTGAGGATGCTTCAGTTGGTACTATCACACTTGATTGAACATCTTACCTTCATTTAAAATTCCGCATTGAACTCGAGTACCTTCCCTTCTGAATGGAAACATGCACTGATTTTCCCCCTGCCCAAATGTAATCTCCCTACCGATCTTTCTGACTTGAGACCCATAAGTATACTGCCTTCCCTCTCCAAAGCCCTAGAAATGATCATCAAAGACCAAATGACAGTTTTCATATACGCCAATCAAATAATAACCCCCGTACAATCTGGCTTTCGGAACGGTTATAGTACTACAACTGCACTAATGGCAATCACGGATGATCTTTTCAAGGCAACGGACCGAGGGCAAATATCGTGTTTGGTATTATTAGATTAAAGTAAAGCATTCGACACCTTAGACCACTCCTTACTCTGCTCCAAGCTCAGATACTTTGGTTTTTCTAACGGGGCCGTAGATCTCATATTTAACTATCTGACCAATCGTACCCAACGTGTTGTTTTGGATGGCATTGGGTCAGATTCATTGAATGTGGATCTCGGTGTTCCCCAGGGTTCCATTTTAGGACCTTTTCTCTTCTCCATATATATTTCCGATTTCCATGAAATCATTGAAAATGCACGAATACATCACTACGCCGATGATACCCAACTCTATATTTCTTTCAATAGTCTTAATCTCACCGCTGCTCAAAATTATATGAATAATGATTTGAATAACTTATATGACTTTTCCACAGCTCACAACTTACGTTTGAATTCTAAGAAGTCACAGGTTATGCTTTTTGGTTCCGCAAAGAAATTGGAGGAAGTTCGTGATGAACTGAAAATTAATATTGGAAACGATATAATCCCTATAGTTAATGAAGGCAAAAATCTGGGACTATGAATTGACACCCCTCTAAGATTCTCTAAACACGTTAGCCATCTATGTCAAGCATCTTACAATGTACTGAGGCAATTATTTCCAAATAGACATCTACTTTCCAAGCACCTGAAGCTCACCTTATGTGAAACCTTGATAACGTCAAAGTTGTCTTATTGTGATAGTATCTATGGACCTGCCCTCCTTAGATACGACCAAAATCGCCTTCAGAGAATACAAAACTCTTGTATACGATTCTCCAACGGTATCCGCAAATTTGACCATTTTAGTGCTGCACTGGAAGACTCGGGCTGGCTGAGGTTGGACGATCTTCGGACTCTTCACATACTCTCATTCACACACAAAATATTTGAAGCCAAAGCTCCAAAATATTTGTTCGAAAGGCTAAACATGTTTTCGTCTATAAACAACCTCAGAACACGCAATAGACACCCTCACTCCTCTGCAATCTTTACCAGAAGTTATTCATATAATGCCGCCAAACTGTTCAATCAGCTACCCAATGATTTTAGGTCTTACACGCTATCCAATTTCAAAAAAAGGCTGAAACTTTTACTAAGTGATACTCAGTTCTCTTTAAGACGTTGATGACTGCTACCCAATTTTGGATGTTCTTGTTGAATTTACTATAATGTTTTTTTCCATTGTTGTTCAATTAGGTAACTCATTGATCTATCTTCATTTCAAATATTATATATAAATTTAAAGTATTTATTCTTATTTTTATTTTTTTATTTTTATTTTAAATTTTTTATTTTAGTTTTTCTCTTCATGGTTAAGTTGAAAAACAGCTCTTGCTGACACTTCGCCTTTTATCATTTTTAACTCTGTGTATTATTCCCTGCCACTCTGTACCTTTCTTTTATTTTTAACTAAAATGATGAATAAAGCCGCTTTATTATTATTATATGATTCGACACATCGAAATACTTCTAACATATTTAATAATTGTACAGTAACCATAAATAATTATAATGTTCCTAATGTTAATTAAACCAACGTAGTAGTAAATAGAACGAATTATATCCTATATGATCATCAAAGTTGTGAAACATATATCCTCTATAATTTTGTAAAATCGTTCGAAATAAAATTGTTCAAAAAATCTAAAGATGCAATAATATACAGGGTATCCCATTTGAAGAATTGAAGTACCCTGTCATAACTAGTTTTTAGATATCTCTCTATGCCTGAAACGTACAATAAAAAACGACAACTAAAATAAAAAATCGACGTGTTTAAGCATCATTTACAATACCTAATAATAATGAAAATATTAAAAGAAGTCCAGACTTTTTTGGCACACTGTACATGGCCGTAGGTAAAGTATAGTACGTAATGCGTGTTGTTAAGCAATTACGCACTCATGGAATTACGCACTTGCGTTTTACAACATTGGTACGTATACTATTATTGCCTTTTGTTTCTCTCTTTCCAGACACTTACACAAGTGGGGCCTTGTTGTGTTTTGCCAGTTCATTGAGGCTCTGATGGCATCCCAAGACTTATTTTGACTTGATCTGTTCACTTTGGCTGTCAGATAGAATGTATATATGTTTTCTCTTATACCTCTCATTAGATTCATCTGCATGTGTCTCATCTTGAAATACAGGCAACTCTCAGGTTCCTTCTTGGTCTTACCCCATATATTCCGACTCGTCGTTCGTTCCAATTTTGAGCCATCTACGTACCACACTATGTTACCAGTGTTTTTATTACTTTCATTCCACTTGAGCTGTGTTTTGAATGTTTTTTCTGAATGAAATTGGTGTGGAGGGATCATGTAGTCAGATGTCATCTCTAGGTCGTCAATATAAACTGCATGAGTTATTCTGGTATTCTGTATGGGTACTCCAGTTGCCTGTGCTCATCCTAGCCTCTCCCATGATTATTAAGTCTATGGTGGAAGGTGTAGGATGATTTCCATAGCAGCGATTGGTGTGCTTTTCATAGCACTTCCGAAATCTTGAAGATATACAGAATGCATTCTACGTTCGTTGTTAGATTTGAAAAAATCAAGTGTCACACCCCTAATTCCATAGTAGCTTATTTTTTTCTGGAGTAAGTCATGTGAACACACAGTCAAAAGCCTCATTGATATCACACATAGTTATTGAAGTATGTTCGCCTTTTTCAAGACTATATATAGACTATTTGTCTAGACAATCATGTTTCTCAAAGAGTCTTTGTTTTGCTATTATTTCGAATATTTTGACAAATATCTGGCGATAGTTGTCAACATCATCTATATCCAATTTATTTTTGAGAATGGTATTATTTTAGTGTGTTTCAAAGCGTTTGGGAAGACCTTTTCGGCAAAAAAGTTTATTAGTGCTGTGAGAGGCTCTACAAGTATCTCCCTTTCTTTAATAATTTGGCTGTTGAGATCATACACATTAAATCGAGTTTTTGAGATATTTTATGGCATCTGGCACCTCCATCGGTGTCGTGAGCAAGAAAAAGAATTATTCCTTGTGTATTGGAAGGAAAATAAAACTCGATGTCTAATTTTCTTGATGAACGGGTTTGAAATAAACATTTTCTTGTCGAACCAATGACATCATCATTGAATACGGTTCCTTCTGGTTCCAATGCTTCCAAAAGAATGGTTTCAAAATCGAGACCAATAAGAATAGAGGGGAATTATCAGTTTTTGACAGATATGTGTACGTTGATTGATAAAAGGTTAATTGTAACTAGACGTCATAGTGCAGCTGTAGTTCTTTCGTGATTATATGAATAACGTTTATAGAATCTGAAAATAAGAAAATAAATATTTCAGCAGTTCGTTATCCCCTAGACACCTTCAGAATAAGGATGTATATGGAAATTGGATAATCACCAATTTTTGAAATTATCCTGTACTGCGTTGATTTCTTGAAGTTCAAGCTATCTTTTGTATGTTTTTTTTCAAGATTAGTAACCGAATTATCTCTTATACAACAATTGATAAATTTAAATTGTTTCATACATTAATCTTTCTTCTTTCTTAACTACCACTACGTTACCAACGGTTGCTTATAGGCTCGTATACCTATTTAATTATAAGGAACATTAACATAAGGACCATTTGAGAATAAATCCACAAAATTTTTTTGGAAGCTGAATAGCTGAAATAAGTTATAATCTATTCCACTAGCCACTGATTTTTCTTGAAACACATGCACTTCTCCTGCTGACTGATTCAGCAAATCTGATACGTGGACATCGATTTCGTTGATCATCAAGATCAGTTGAAGGCATTTGAGATTCTGTAGAACGTTTTTCTGTGAAATCAAACACTGGTCACAGTTAGCATTTGTGACAATTGAACGGTTTTCAAAATGCTTTGCTTGATTAACATAATTATAGACATATATACATAAATACATATACTCGAAAAACATTACTCTTTTTCCATGCAATGAAGAGTGAAATGGTAATTGAGAATGGTAGTAAAAATATTCACATTTACTGAACACAAATCGTCACAGTATAACCAGATTTGCAAATTCCTTCATATGCCTAGAGCTTGAATCGTGTATTCTGCAAAAGAAGATTCACTGAACGTCCAAAACGAAACTGAATTGTACATTTTCTGATACTACAGTTTTTTCGCCTTTTTCCGAACGAAAAAAAGTTTAAGATGTATTTCTCTTTAACACCCAATTTATTGTAACTGAATGAAAATACATTACAAAGTGGGCTATATATACTTGCGATTGCAATATGCCAAAGGTAAATCATGATGATGGTAGTCTCAAACGGGGCCGATTATTGAAAAAATCTGGGAAACGACTTCCAAATTTGATGCAAAATATTTGAAAATTGTATTTGGAGGAAAATATGTTCTAGCCTACAGTTACGTGAACTCATTCTAATCATTCTGTAACTGAAATTGTAGTTTTCAAAATGCCAAGTTGGTGAAAACAGAATAATAAAATATTCATTATGAAGTTCTCTAGATTCATGACCGTTTTTTTGGTGGTATTGGTGCCTCTTGAGACTGCGCGCAATTGAATCACAGAATTCAAGATGTTGAAGTTTTTTGAAATAACAAGATACGAACTGTCAATATTAGACAAGTAAATAAATCTCAATATTCTCTCATGAAAAATGGAATCGTTATGTTTCCTAACAAATTCGCATCTTTTAAACATATATCAAAAGCGTAGAAAAATGAGAATGAAAGATAATATACGTGAAAAATGATCTGTAGGTTGAATAGTTTTTGCACAATTCCCGTTCATTTTATTGCAACGTTTTTTGCGACATAAATTGTTACTCAACAAATTAGTGGCTCTATAAAAAGTTCGATTATAAATTACCAATTCGAATTTCATTCTATGAACCACTTAAAAATGCCGTTAACAAACGATACGTTTTCTCGTTAAAAACAATATACTGCAAAATGGATCGTTCTTGTATAAATCGATATCACGATGCGATATTCGAGCAACCGGTATATTTCTAAAGGAAAAAGTCCATTTGGAGCCGTGTTACTATATTTTAATCATGGAAGTTCCATTTGTCAATATTATGAGATGATCTTGTAGATAAATAGTATGGAAAATTTGAATTAGATCTGATAACAAAATTAAGATATAGGTATAAACCTCTGCGTATTGATCATTACCGGCTGTTGCGCCATAAATTTTAGTGATTGATAAGATATAATGCTTTTAAGACAATTTCTGGCTTTCACATTTGGCTTTCCATTTCATATGAAAAAATTTAAAGTTTTAACGATAATTCAAGGAAACTCTTTCAGATGAGGGAAACTCATACAGAAATCGATTTCAGATACAAAAGGATTTTTTTTCAATCATATTTTGTTGTTATTCATATGTGTATGTCTTTCATTGAAACATTCCACAGATTAAAAAAAACGTTTTGAAATAAAATTTGTTAATTTTTCAAATCCATATTCGCCGTAAAAAATAATTTCTTCTATGTTTTATTAATTTTCAGAATACTACTACATGAAATTAAAAATACCATCACTCTGTGAAGGTCTGAGAAATACAAATGACTTTTTTGTGCCTACAGAGAATATAGAATACCATATGTATCTCCTGGGCACCACCGTAATAATTCCAAAATATACAGGGACAAAAAGCTATAACAACATGTTAATAAAACAAATCCAGAACAAATATAAGGCCTTTACCGCTATACAGTGCTTCTCAAAAGTCCCCTCCCCCCTCTCTTATTTTTGGAACGATTACACATAAACAAGTGAAATTTGGAAACTGAATATTGAAGGTTGTGAACTTCCCTACTAGTGATGATAGATGACGAAATCGTCAAAGATGACGTCACAAGGCCATTGTGACCAATAATTTCAAATGGAACCCTACGGCAAGCGACTCCTCTTTTAAAAGGTATCGAAAAAACCTATTCAATGATACTAATTTTGTTTGTGTCTATGACAGTTTTAATGGCTCATTAGTAAACATTAAAATTTAAATTCCGTTCAGTATGATATTAATTACAGATTTAAGAATCAGTATCTACTTAAAGAAATTGCTCGAAGTGACCTCCATTTACTTCCTGACAGTGAAATATCCTATTTTTAAACTCTTCTCGTACTTTTGCAAATGTGTCTGCGGAAACTGCCTCACATTCTGCAACAATACGTTGTTTTAAAACGTTAATATTGTCAGGTTCAGAGGCGTCAACCTTCGATTTGAGGTACCCCCACAGAAAAAAATCCAAAGGTGTGAGGTCCGGTGATCGAGCTGGCCATTCCGTTGAACCTCGTCGTCCAATCCATCTACCACGATACTCCTCATCCAAATACCGTCTTACTGCACCGTAATAGTGTGGAGGAGCACCATGCTGTTGGAATGTTATTTCCAAATTGCCGAATTCATCTGGATTATCTTCCAAAATTTCAAGGATTAACGGTTCTATTGCGTTTTGCAACAGCTCCAGATAAACCTCACCAGTTAAATCAGTATTTAAAAAAGAGGCTCAACGATGTGGTTTCCCAGGATATCTGTCCAAACATTCACAGGTGAGGATTTGCGTCACTCCAATACCTCACATTCTGTGTATTTACATTTCCATTTAGATAGAAAGTACTTTCGTCACTAAAACAAATTGTTTTGACATAGTCTGGCTGTTGGTTAATTTTAGTTTCCATATTTTCACAAAGTTCTAGTCTTCGGTCTGGGTCGTCGTCTGAGAGTTGATGAAACATTTTTAATTTGTATGGATGAAATTTGTTTTTTTTCAACACCATGTGTACTGTCCTTCGACTGACTTCACAGGTAGATGCAACGTGAGTTGTTGAAGAAGTAGGATTAACTATTACTTCTGCCAGTAAAAATGTGTTCTGCTGCATGAATATTTTGTCCAGTTTCACCAAGAATTAGGATCGCTGCTACTTTATCACCTAAAGCACGTACCATTTGGCTTCTTGAAGCACTCAAACGTTCGGCTCAGTCAAACAGTTTAACAAATTATTAAAATGTACAAAAATATTAAAAGTACCAAAAGCTGCTAAAACAGTTAAACGTTCGATCAAGAATACACAAATTATTAAATGTACAAAACTTGGACAATTAAAAAACGTCGAATTAGGGAGACTAACAGAAACGACAGCTGATTTGACAACTATCCAGAGGCGGAGCTTGAATTTGGAATTTTAGTATTAACTGATTTAATTCATCACAGCTTTGCGTTTTTCAAAAGCGAGTTGCCAAAACTGCCATAAACACAAACAAAATTAGTATCATTGAATAGGTTTTTTCGATACCTTTTAAAAGAGGTGTCGCTTGCCGTAGGGTTTCATTTATAATTATTGGTCACAATGGCCTTGTGACGTCATCTTTGACGATTTCGTCATCTATCATAACTAGTAGGGAAGTTTACAACCTTTAATATTCAGTTTCCAAATATAATCGTTCCAAAAATAAGAGGGGGGGGAGGGGACTTTTGAGAAGCACTGTATATATACAGACGCATCAAAATGTAATGAATATTTTCCGACTCGCTATCAGTTCTTAGCAGCTTAAAAACAAAAATGGAAATCAAGTCACACCAAAGTCGTACTCAGAGAAAAAATTCGGGGGAGGTTTGGTTCTAAAGTAAATAATGCAATGTTCATTTTACCAAATTATTACACATCATTAAACAGACAGATTGAATCAGATTGTACAGTGTGGAAAGTACCACTTTATGGTCGCAAAATCTGTTTCTCAGTTGACTTATTAAGTCATTTGAGGTCAGAACACAGCAACTTTTATTGGGAAATACTTCTCAGGATCATTAGTTGGCATATTACGAATAGTTTATATTTAGAATAACTAAGGGTATTTAAACAAAACTGAAACATGTAAATTCTTGTATGGGATGTACATAAAACTACCTGATTTTCACCTCATTCCAGATATATTTTACGGCCTTGACTCACACCTTAGAAAATAAAGAAATAATATTCGTCTGGGTGAAGGCACATGTATGTATCACATACAATGAAATTGTAGACCATCTAGCTAAGAGAGCGCTACTTTTGGATTAACAATTGACAATAATCTTAACTGGCAAGAAAAAATAAACATAAAAAAATGGCTTATACGCCAAATGGTCCCATACTTGGAGACAATACTGCATTACCAACCCTACGCGCTATACTTTATTAGAACCCACTATTAATAATAAATATTGCTACGAGAACTATAATTACCCTAGAAAACTCTCTCTCTGGTCAAATAGGCCGAAAGGAAGCAAGGACCACAAACATAGAGAGAGAGAAAAATCTCTCTCTCGGTTAATGGTCCTTACTTCCTGTTGGCTGCAATAAATATACAAATAAAACCACAAAACCGAAATTTGAAAATAGTATCCTCCTACATTATTCTGAATTTACTTTCATTAATAAAAAAGAAAAATGTTATTGACTCTTTATTGAAATTCATAAATGACGCAAAATTGTGTAACAAAACTTTTTGCAATATCCATCCATATCATTCAAATTCTTTTTGAAATCGAAATGCGTCGGCTTCCGCAGCTAGGAAAACAGGAACATTTGAAATGCATTGGAGATGTTTCAACGACCTGGTCGCGGCAGTCGTCAGCGACTGCGACTTTTGGAGGAAAGCAAGGCTTAAAAAATGTCGAGGGCTTTATCCCATAATGCAGGCAACGGCGGATCCAGCCTTCGAGTCAGGGGGGGGTTACTGACTCCAAAATCACAATAATCGATGACACATGATGGTTTATAACGTAGTAAGAGAGGCACATGATGGTTTATAACGTAGATTTAGGCCATCGATATGAATTACTTTCAATAATGGAACAACTAATAATCATTTGCATTTAATTATTATAACTTATAAACTTATGTAGAATTGTGATTATTTTCAAATAATAAAATCAATTTTCCTCTTTTGTTTCGCGAAACGATCTACGTGACATTATTTAAATAAATCCGTGTAGTTCATGAACAATTAATGTTAATGACTTAGCCTACACAATCGTCTTGAAGTACAAAAGAGCTAAATTTTTAATAGAATCCAACCATAATCACAAAACTCGTCCGCCATCTTGAATTTTTGAATTTTGACAAAAAATTCATAATCTGCGACCCCGAAAACCTCCACATATCAATTTTGAATAGAATCGGACCATAATCACTGAGGTCGTCCGCCATCTTGGAGCCTCTATTTTGATTTTAGGAATTTTTACAAAAAAATATAATTTTCAAACCCGAAAACCCCCACATACCAATTTTGAAAAGAATCGAACCATAATTACAAAACTCGTCCGCCATCTTGAATTTATGAATTTTGACAAAAAATTCAAAATCTCGACCCAAAATCTCCACATATCAATTTTGAATAGAATCGGACCATAATCACAGAATCGTCCCATCTTTTGTTTTTTTCTCTAACAAAAATTCCATAATGCATTGTCACGGGAACTATGAACACCTGCCAAATTTCACGTTAATCGGGCAATTAGAAGGGGGTCAAATTCAACTTGCAAGATTTGATTACAGACAGACAGACACCGGGACAGCAGGTGAAATTAAATAAAACCTTGTAAAAAGAATCATACTGAAAAACCTTTAGAATAGAGAAGCATAAGTTTTTGACCCAAATTGTATATTCTTACTTCACAAAATATACATTAATTTCACCACCTTATCTCATATCAATTCCTATTTTCTGCAAAAAATGTATATCAGAATTTGAACACGCAAATAAACCGCACGCCCATGGGATTTCTATATCTGGCAAACAGCGATGCATCTCTGCATGCGAAAGATTCGGTGAATAAGAAATCGAGTGTCTTTTAATGCCTTTTGTATTTTTCTTTTCCTAGGCTCAATTTTCAATATTTCGAAAAGAAAATGAAATCAGTGTCCTTTAATCAAATGTCCAGTTTTAGTCTAGTTAATAAGTGCTTTTTAGGTCAGAGTGGTGAAATGAAATAGAACAGAAAATTTAAAGTTCATTAAAAAATATAAATTTTTTTTTTTTTCTAAAAATAATACATGGTTGTTTTTGTTTTTTTGAGTGGAAAAAGAAAAAAAATACAAAGAGATAATTCATTTGTTTATAACAAATTGTTTATTAAATGAACAATGAAAATTTAAATAATAAATTTTTTTTTTAATATCGAAGACCAAGATAAATGATGATTTAAAAAAAATGGTTCCTTAATTTTAATTAAAAAAAAATTTTTAAGCAATAAAATTCTTTTTTTAAGAAACAGTTTTTTTTGAAAAAGCATAATTATCATCAAAGTTTATGAAAATTTTTTTTCAAATTATCTCATAAACAACGCATTTGTTTATAACAATTTTTCAAACAATTGGAGATAAAAATTATTAAAAATCATTTTTGAGTAGCTTCTGATCATAAGAAAACGGATCAATAATAATATTATAAAAAAAAATTTTTTTCAATGTTTAATGAAGCTTTATAATTTTTCACCTTAGTAAATTGTTTATAACAAAACGAAAATTAACAACTTTTCAATTTTCTCAACGGGAATCTATTCTTAGACCTTTGAAAAATAGCTCCGCAGTTCCGGGAGTTGGAACTTTTTCTTAGGAAATTTCCTCCTCTTTTTGCATCTTTTTTCAAATTTGAATTATCTCGAATAGTTTTTGAGATATTGGCGAAAAACCAAACCCCCCCTTTTTTTCACTTAATTGTTTATAACTATTGCAATTTTTGCGAGCGGCCTTAGCATTTTCTCAAAAAATATCTGCATGCCATTCCGAATCGAATGACACCTCAATCATAATTTCCGGAGAATGCGAAAAAATGTTGACCTAAAAAGCACTTGTTAACTAGACTATTTCCCGAAAGTCAATGATCATTATACTGGAGCATATAAATATGGTTATTAATAAAGAAATACAAATTAAAAAAAATTAAAATTTAAAAAAACACTTTCAGGGAAAATATACTTTTTTCTGAACTGAACAGTGAAAAGTGCATCAAAATTGAGTACCTATTGTATACACTAGAAGGAAAGTCCTTTCAAGTGGGTATGGAGCCCTCTTAAACGGTAGAAAAACCGCTGCGTGTGTAAACGTGCATTTGGTAACGTAGGCCACTAGTTAAATGCGACGGTAAAACTTCCGTCGGCTCCAGTGGCACTCGACAGCTGTACAGCTACCCCCGACGGCAGATTGATCGATCGTTTTTTTTTTTTCATCTAATGTGTAAGCTCTAACTTACTTCAGTGGGTTACTGTTGGAACGGCAGCGACGGTAAATTCTCCGATCGGAAAAATCTGTCACGGCGTTTCTGTTGACGTGCTGCTGATATGAACTATATATTGCCTGTCAAGACAATTATTCAACATCGGATCACAAATACATCCATTTTACGTTCATTAAAATCCATATCTAAAAGAGAACACCTTATGTATCGTGTTATACTCACAAGGTCTCGCAATATCCCTGAATTCATATACAACAGTATTGGGTGGAGGTAAGGATAGTATTAATTAAATTGATATTTTCTATCATTCGCTCATTGGGAAACGTAAACATTCAAAAAAGAGAGACCTTGGGGAATACAGCTAATATCGTAGATTCAAATGAGTCACGAAGGAAAATACAAAACAAGTAAAATTAGAGGCTAACGACTTCTTGAGTCATATTGTGGTAGCACTGTCGGCTTCGCACGTTGTGCGTTCTTAGTCTAGTTAACAAGTGCTTTTTAGGTCAAAATTTTTTCGCATTCTCCGAAAATTATGATTGAGGTGTCATTCGATTCGGAATGGCATGTAGATATTTCTTGAGAAAATGCTAAGGCCTCTCGCGAAAATTGCAATAGTTATAAACAATTAAGTGAAAAAAAAGGGATTTTGGTTTTTTGCCAATATCTCAAAAACTATTCGAGATAATTCAAATTTGAAAAAAAATGCAAAAAGAGGAGGAAATTTCCTAAGAAAGAGTTCCGACTCCCAGAACTGTAGCACCAATATTTATAATTTTCCCAGAGGGTTGAAAATACGCCCGAAAACGAGTACTCCGGCTTGCGCAAGCCCTTCGGACCTTTAATGAATGAATATTATTTAAACTTATTAAATATGAAAATTAAAAATTGAAAAAATTCAAGGCGCCTGCAGGATAGATCAATGAACAATAATCCGTGGTCCAAAAAAAATTTTCGCGATTTTTCAATAAGTTATCCATTAGTTAATTAACAATTTTTTGTAGCACGAACATTAACATTGCAAGTGCGATAATTATTATTAAACTATTAATCTGAGAAGGCTTTCCTTCCGTGGAGCTATTTTTCAAAGGTCTCAGAATAGATTTCCGTTAGAAAAATTGAAAAATTGTTAATTTTCGTTTTGTTATTAACAATTTACTAAGGCGAAAAATTATAAAGCTTCTGTAAACATTGAAAAATTTTATATATAATATTATAATTGATCCGTTTTCTTATGATCAGAAACTACTAATAAATGATTTTTAATAATTCTTATCTCCTATTGTTTAAAAAATTGTTATAAACAAATGCGTTGTTTATGAGATAATTAAAATTTTTTTTATAACATAATCTTTGATAACAATTATGATTTTTCTAAAAAAAAACATTTCTTAAAAAAAGAATTTTATTGCTTAAAAACGCATTTGTTAAATAAGTTTTTTTTTTACCACTTGTTATGAAAATAAAGGAACAATTTTTTTTCAAATCATTATTTATCTTGGTTTCATTTAAAAAAAAACGTTTATTATTTAAATTTTCATTGTTTATTTAATAAACATTTTGTTATAAACAATAAATTATCTCTTTGTATTATTTTGAAAAAAAGAAACTATATTTTTTATTGAACTTTAAATTTTCTATTCTCTTTCATTTCACCACTCTGACCTGGTTTTTTATGTTTAATTTTATTTTAACTTTTTAACTAATGGAGATACAAGGAAAAAATTTAAGACCTATTTATTCTTTATTGATTAAACAACAAATTGAGCCAAAACTGTTTTCTAGTTTTATGTTTAAATATCTTATAAACTAATATAACTATGACCATACAACTTATGTAGCTTTTTATCTAACGTATATTTATCAACAATTTTAGCTTATAAATTTTAGTTTTACTCGGTAATTTTTTTAATTATGAATAAAAATAAGTTTGAAAAAAAAAATCTCCAAGTTTATTAGCCTAAGCATCTTAGTAACTAAAAATCAATTAGAAATGTTATTTAATTCTAGTAAGTTCATTTATAAAATATTGTAGAATTTTTTTTTCTGAAAGATTATTTTAATAAACAAATGGTATAAATTAAATAAATAATTGAGTGAGAGCTTCAAATTTGGGCTTAATTTGTTGTTTAATTAATAAAGAATAAATGAGTGTAAAATTTTTTCCTTGTATTTCCATTAGTTAAAAAGTTATAATAAAATTGAACATAAAAAACCAGGTCAGAGTGGTGAAATGAAAGAGAACAGAAAATTTAAAGTTCAATACAAATATAAATATTTTTTCTTCTAAAAATAATACATGGTTGTTTTTGTTTTTTTGAGTAGAAAAAGAAAAAAATACAAAGAGATAGTTCATTTGTTTATAACAAATTGTTCATTAAATAAACAATGAAAATGTAAATAATAAACGTTTTTTTTTAATATCGAAGACCAAGATAAATAATTATTTAAAAAAAATGGTTCCTTAATTTTCACAACAAGTGGTAAAAAAAAGTTATTTATATATTTTTTAAATAACATTTTTTATTTAAAAATTTTTTTTTTTTTTAATATAATTAAAAATTTTAAAAAAATTAACGCATTTTTTATAAAATTTTTTTAAAATAAAAAAAATTTTAAAAATTTTTTACGGATCAATAATAATATTACAAAAAAAAAGTTTTTTTCAGTGTTTAATGAAGCTTTATAAATTTTCACCTTAGTAAATTGTTAATAACAAAACGAAAATTAACAATTTTTCAATTTTTCCAACGGGAATCTTTTCTTAGATCTTTGAAAAATAGCTCCACGAAAGGAAAACATTCTCAGATTAATAGTTTAACAATTATCGCACTTGCAATGTTAATGTTCGTGCTACAAAAAATTGTTAATTAACTAATAGATAACTTATTCAAAAATCGCGATAAAAATTTTTGGACCACGGATTATTGTTCATTGATCTATCCTGCAGGCGCCTTAAATTTTTTCAATTTTTAATTTCCATATTTAATAAGTTTAAATAATATTCATTCATTAAAGGTCCGAAGGGCTTGCGCAAGCCGGAGTACTCGTTTTCGGGCGTATTTTCAACCCTCTGGGAAAATTATAAATATTGGTCCTACAGTTCCGAGAGTAGGTACTCTTTCTTAGGAAATTTCCTCCTCTTTTTGCATTTTTTTTCAAATTTGAATTATCTCGAGTAGTTTTTGAGATATTGGCAAAAAACCAAAATCCCTTTTTTTTCATTTAATTGTTTATAACTATTGCAATTTTCGCGAGAGGCCTTAGCATTTTCTCAAAAAATATCTACATGCCATTCCGAATCGAATGACACCTCAATTATAATTTTCGGAGAATGCGAAAAAATTTTGACCTAAAAAGCACTTGTTAACTAGACTATCTGTCCCGACTAGGTTTGAATATACCCGATAAAAATTGACACTGCAATTCGTTGTGTCTATTTTTGTCGGAGATTTACTAATAGTCGGAGAGCCGCGGGTATAAATATTGCATACTTAAGATACTTGGACAGTTTTTTGTGAGTAAAGTAGTACTACCACAGACCTAAAGGGCACCACCTTTAAAATTGGCAAACTTTGCCCGCTTGCTAAAAATATGACGTCACTTCCGGTTATGATTTTAAATGGTGTCTTATTTCATAAAATAATATTTATACCAAAATGAAGGTTTCCATGTGCAAAATAAAACTATTAGTCCAGTCATATTAGAGGTTTCACTTCGGAATTGGAGATAGTCAGCTATAAACTTGTATGAACCTTCATTTTGACACCCTAAAACTTGTCTCAAAACCTACTTATCCTAGGGTGGCCGCGGCTACAGATATCTATCAAAGGTCAAAAAATCGATTTGTTGCACATTTTTTGCAAATATCTCGTTTCCTATGGGTTTTCTGCAATTTGTTTTTATTATAAATATTTTAGAGGATTAAATTCTCTACAAATTTTTTTATATCTTGAACTGTTTTCAAGATAGAGGACAGAGAGCGCACAGTGTTTAACTATTTAGAGTATCATTCGAGATCAACCGGTAGTCCCGATTAAAAACACGCCGTATAAAGTCTATAAATTATTGATAATTATATAATTCTAAATAATTTGCATTTTTTGTTAACTATTACGTTATTGATTTGTTGAAAATATGAACAGGATGTTCATAAAATCAGATGTGGAATCATCTGCGACTGAAAGATAAACTTTAGTCACTATCTTCCATCGCCAAGATAACCTCTTGTGGGGTATTCATGTTGAAAAGGGAAACATTCTCAATTAAATATTGATAGAAAGATTTTTCTGTGAAATGAAAAATCCACGATAAAAATGAAGTTATTTTTTGGAAAACATTCTTCTTTGCCTCAATCATCTTCATGAGTTCTTAATTAAGACTGGAATAGATAATCAAATAACTATCTGAATGAAAATGCAAATTTTCAATTTCAGATTTTTTCTTTTGAGTTAGGGTCTTTTCAGAATATCTATCAGATGTAGTTCAATTACGTTATATTTAATAATTTTTTTCATTGAGTATCTATTCATTTAATAACACCTACCTACTCGTGTAATTAAAAAGTTATTAAGGGAAATACTTTAATTATTTTCTAATTCTAATCTAATTTATACTAATTACTTCCTAACTAAATAAAGAAAAGAATTTAATTTTTAATTAATGTTTTTATAAAAAAATACCATTCCATACATTTATGAACGTTGAAATTAAAAAAATTGAATAATAAAAAGAACTACAAGTTCTAATTTCAATTTTCTTCTTCTTCATCATCGTCTTCCGGTCGCTGTAAAATTTCAAACTCCTCTTCGTTCTCGTCTTCAACGACATTTGTCTCCAGTTCTTCCAGGATTTCGGGGTCAAAGGTATCGTCTTCATTGACATCACTCTGATATGGTGAAGCATTGAGACAAGCTTGCTCATTACACTGGCCGCAAGCTAAAGAGCACTGCTTTCCTGCATCCACATCGCGAACCACAACCATTCTTGCAGTTGTAGAATATTGTGTTGAGCAATTCCTCTGGAGCTGGTGGTAAAATTGTCGTAATAGGTTCCAGAAATTCATCACGCATTATCCAACCCCAATCCTGGGGTTCTAAATCATGCCCTAACCAAGTCTGAACTTAATAATAAACACGGCTGAAATGTTGGTGAGCTGCTGCACTCGTTGGTGGAAGATTTGATAACTGCACAGGTTTATTCAGTTTTGACGATCGATACTGTCCTCAGATTTTGGAGCATTATAGATTGCCAACAAGGTTTGCACTCCATTCTCAAATAATGTTTGATGAGTACGCCCAATTAAAATGACAAGTAAATCGATATCTTCTCCTATTCAATGATAAGAACTATATAATAGGGGTCCGTATTCCCAGGTATAATTTTAAACGTTATGAAAGAATCTAAAAGTCTACGGATTTTAGAGAAGATGTACTTAATTATTTTCTACTCAAAATGTAATTAAAGTATTTCGCTTAATAACTTTTTAATTACATGAGAAGGTAAGTGTTAGCATAAAACCCATAGGAAACGAGATATCTGCAAAAAATTTGCAAAAAATCGATTTTTTTACTTTTGACCTTAGATATCTGTAGTCGCGGCCATCCTACGATCAGTAGGTTTTGAGACAAGTTTTAGGGTGTCAAAATAGAGGTTACTATCTCCAATTCCGAGATACTTGCCCTATTTTGACTAACATGACTGGACTATATAGAGGGTCGCCAAGCTTCATTAATTCGCTACCCTGATGCGACCTTCATTAACGATTGTTTTTTCTAATGTTTTCTTAAATCATCGAATACATCGATTCCAACTCTACAGGGTGATTCAAAAGTACTTTGAGGTGATTCCTCACAATATTCTAATATGAATTGTCCTAATAAATATATGTCCGGAAACGCTTCGTTTCCAAGATACAGGGTGTTAAAGTTTTATTTTTATTTTCGTTTTTTTTAAATAACTTTCGAAATACTGACCTTAATTGAACAAAAATTGGTATTGAGAGGATTTTTGAGGTGTCGAATTCGAACACGATGTTATTATTGCTCTTACTCGTAGGGGGCGCCACCTACATGTCTTTTTCTTTTTTGAAGATTCATAACTTTTTTGAGCGTACTTCTAGCACATTTTTCAGTAAAAAAATCAATTCTTCTATCATATCTACGTAAAAAAGCTGCCCTTGTTACTTACAAGTCGCTATAAGCAACCGTTTTCTAGATATTTGGAATTGAAAATTTCAAGTCGATTATTTGATAATCGATGCGTGTTGAAGTTATTACCATTATTTTGCATTTTTCACAAGAATGCTTAGGAAATGAATTTGACGTTCAAGTAGGTAGTTTTGGTAATTACATATTATGTGACAGTTAAACGTTTTGTTGTTTTGTTGAAGTTCCTGTCAGTTTTAAAACACTGATTTTGAAAAAATGGATTATTTAAACAATAATGCTCATTTAGCCGATATGCATTTCGTTTATGGCCTTGCGGATGGCAATGCGTGCGAAGCAAGACGTATTTACCAGGAGCGATTTCCTAATCGAGTACTGCCTTCAGCTCCAACATTTACCAGTCTCCACCGTCGTTTGGCAGTAACAGGTGGCTTTAAGAGGGCAGCTGATATTATTGGAAGACCACGAGCAGTCCGAACCCCAGAAGCAGTCCGAATCCAGAAACAAGTACGAGAATAATTGCTGAAGCTCTGAATTCTACTCAGTCCACAGTTTGGAGAATTATCCACGATCAACAATTTTATCCATACCATATTCAAAGGGTACAAGCTCTTTTGCCACGAGACTTTCCCCAACGCATTACTGTGTCAGTGGTTTTTGAGAAAATTGGCTGGGAATCCTCAATTTTTAAGATATGTACTCCTCACGGACGAGGCAAACTTCTCCCGAAATGCTATCACAAAGTTCCATAACAACCATGTTTGGGCTTTGGAAAATCCGCACGCAGTTAGTAAAAACATTATCAATATCAATTTTCTATAAATGTATGGGCGGCAATAATTGATAATTACTTGATAGGTCCTTTCTTTCTTCCGTTCTGACTGTATGGCGCAACTTACAGAGACTTTTTAGAAAATGAATTGCCGGGACTACTTCAGAATGTACCATTAGAAATTCGTATCCGCATGTGGTTTATGCATGATGGGGCTCCGGCCCATTTTAGCGTTGTAGCCAGGGAATTCCTCAACACTGTCTATCCAAATCGATGGATCGGTAGGGGTGTAGAAGAACCTAACCAGGCGTGGGCACCAAAGTCCCCAGATCTAAACCCGCTAGATTTTTATTTTTGGGGACATTTGAAGTCACTAGTTTATAAAACTCCAGTAGCGAACGAGGAAGATCTAAGAAACCGAATAGTAGACGCCTGTGAAACAATAAGAAACACACCAATAATTTTTGAGCGGGTACGAGATTCAATGACTAGAAGACTGAATGCCTGTATCTTCGCTGAAGGTGGACACTTTGAACAATTTATTTGAATACAATTTAGTTTCCTTTATTTTATTTTATTCTACATATTCAAAATTTCTTGAAATAAAATGTTGATATTTCTTGCAAATTGTATTAAAACAAATACAGATTTTGCACCCTAGATTCAAAGATAACTATTTCAAACGAGTAAAAATAAATAGAATAGGTGGCGCCCTCTACCAAAAATAAAACAAAACTACTTACTCAAACGTCAAATTCATTTCCTAAGCTTTCTTGTGAAAAATGCGAAATAATGGTAATAATTTCAACACGCATCGATTATCAAATATTCGACTTGAAATTTTCAAGTCCAAATATCTAGAAAACGGTTGATTATAGCGTGTTTTACGTAGATATGATAGAGGAATTGATTTTTTACTGAAAAATACGCTAGAAGAACTCTTACAAAAGTTATGAATCTTCAAAAAAGAAAAAGACGTGTAGGTGGCGCCCCCTACGAGTAAGAGCAATAATAATCAATACCAATTTTCGTTTAATTAAGGTCAGTATTTCGAAAGTAATTAAAAAAAAAACGAAAATAAAAATAAAACTTTAACACCCTGTATCTTGGAAACGAAGCGTTTCCGGACATATTTATTTGGACAATTCATATTAGAATATTGTGAGGATGAAGTTTGTCATAGTACTTTTGAATCACCCTGTAGAGGGTCGCCAAGCTTAATTAATTCGCTACCCTGATGCGACCTTCATTAACTATTTTTTTTCTAATGTGATCTTAAATCATCGAATACATCGATTTGAACTCTATAACCACTTGAAAAAAATAGGTCGCCATTTATCAGCAACCTCTTGGTTTATCCGGCTCTTGGACTATAACGAGTCTATAATTGCACTATTATGAGTTAAATATATACATTTTCTCTTTGTGTAAGGATAACATCACTGAAATTTTTTCGATATATTTGGAATAATTTCAAACTGCAAATTTACAATTTTCTCAGTGCTGGCCCAGGACAATAATCTACACACGTTACGATTTATTGGACCCGATATGGGGGGGGGGACGTCGGCCATGATTGGCTCGACTGTACACACGTTCCGATTTCAAATTTCCCGATCAAGTGCTATCTGTTACTAGTTTTACGTGAACCGGCGAGGTTGGCACGTGCATTGTCGAAAAATGGCAAAAATCGGGATTTTTAACAGCGATTGTATTGTACAAAAAAAATGGAAGAAAGGGAAGTTTGGGGAATACAATTGTACTTAGAGCGGGCCTAAATTCACCCAAATGCAGTTGCTGTCTGTTTTACAATGTGAAATTCGATTTTTTTGGGGATGACTCCACAAATATTTATTGAGCATGAGCATTTCATATAAATAATGAAATATCCTTGTTATGGTACTGAGGGCTGATTGGGTCCCAAAGGTTCTTATGTTGTTTTCAACATTCAATTAATGCCATCATTGCATTATTATCACAAATTAAGGTGCGTATTATTATGATCGCTGAAAATAAAAAATAAACCACGAACAATTTCACACGCATTTTCTTCTACTTCATTCACCATTTCATTATAGCGGTCTAGCTGCGTCTTGTGGGTTTCTACTTTAATACGGTTTCCTTCTCCTGGGGATTGTATACCGGGTGGCACAGGATATCGGGCCACCCCTGTAACTTCCGCATTCGTGAACGGATTTTTCTGGAATTTGGTACAGTTATATAAGCAACCATTCCGGATTTGATCACATTACAATCCAATATGGCGGACTTCCGGTTTTTCTGGAAATGCCAGTAACTTTGTTTTTTCAAATGGAACACCCTGTATATTTTTACGTATTCAAGTTCAACAGGTCAAAACATGTCAAATGTAATTTTTTTCAACCCATTGAAATTAAAATTGTTTTTTTATTTTACCTCGTGGATAAATGAGATTTGGTTGGTTTACAATGAGTCGCAAATAACAGAAAAACTAAATTTTTTCTGAAAAATCATTTTTTGTGTCACTTACTGGTTAATCAATTCAGTCACATCATATTTTAATCAAACATTTTTTTTTTCAAATTAAACCCCTATGGGCCACCTACCTGTCTCTCTAGGACATTCATTGAGGAAAAAAATGACATATCATTTTTGTATTTCGGTGCAGTAACAAATTGTATAAATTCAAAAATCTAGTTCATGAGTTTTCTGGTAGTTCGAATAATTTTTCAACTTAGTAAGCTGTGGAAAACAACATTTCTGAATCATGTCAACTAATTGTGTAAGTTATACTTATAAGCACGATAATGGTGTTTTTTTTTAATTCTTGTAGCGTTTTCTCGACTGACATTGCATTGGTATTCCAATTCCCGCGGTGATCAAAATCAATATAAGCAAAACATTCATTCCTGCCTCCTCACTTACGATCATCTTCTCCATTGTTGGGTTGTTTTCGGAATCTTCTCTCCACATTTTAAAAAAAGGTTCTTTGTGGGTGTCTTCTGTGTGGGTATCGTTCAGCGTATAACTGACGAGCGGCAACAATGTTTTCAAGACATTCTCCGTAAATGTCAATCTGTTCACTTCTTGTGAACCTATAATTTTGATTTTACATTTCTACTAAACTAATTCCCGGAAGTTAACTAATTTTCGACAGTTGATATGAAAGATGACAGCGAAACACAATTAGTTGACAAGATTCAGAAATGTTGTTTTCCACAGCTTACTAAGTTGAAAAATTATTCGAACTGCAAGAAAACTCATGAACTAGTTGTAGATTTTTGAATGTATACAATTTGTTACTGCACCGAAATACAAAAATAATATGTAATTTTTTTCCTTAATGAATATTCAAGAGAGACAGGTAGGAGGCCCATAGGGGTTTCATTTGAAAAAAAATAATTTTTGATAAAAATGTGATGTGACTGAATTAATTCATCAATAAATGACACAAAAAATAATTTTTCGGAAAAATTATGTTTCTCTGTTATGTGCGACTCATTGTGAATAGCCTTGACTTATCCACGAGATAAAATGAAAAAAGTCCGTCATATTGGATTGTAATGTGATCAAATCCGAAATGGTTGCTTATATAACTGTACCAAATTTCAGAAAAATCCGTTCACGAATGCAGAGGTTACAGGGACGGCCCGATATCCTGTGTCACCCGGTATAAACATAGTTTCTCTGATTAATGAAAAACATCCATATGCACTCCAATACATGGGCTCCAAATATGGAATTAAAAATTATCGGGGTATTGCTATATTGTGCGCACTATTTAAATTGTTCGAACAAATTTTATATAGTGAACTTTATGCACATATCGAAACTTCTCTCACGGATTGCCAACACGGCTTTGTAGTTACTAATCTCTTTCAGTTTTTTGCCAAAGACAGTTTGGGGGAGAAGTCACAAATCGATAAACTTCAGTAAAGCCCTCGACCACGTTATCATGATAGTCTTTCGAAGAAAATGTCCAACTATGGATTACTAAATTAGAATTATTCAACAGCTATCTGAAAAATAGATATCTTCTCGTGAGATATAACGTGTTCATGTCTGAGAAATATCTTCTTAATTCGGGAGTACCACAAGGGTCCAATCTGGGGCCACTCTCATTCGTTCTGCACATAAATGATCTTCCGCTAGTACTGCGAGTCTCTAATTGTTCTGTATTCGAAAAAATTCATAGACTTAGGGATTGTGTAGCACTGCAAAAAATATGATTAATATCTTTGACTGGAGCCAGCAGTAGTTTCGTATCTCTGACTGGTGACTACTCCGTGCTGATGAGGACCAAAAGCCTGAAACCGGTATGCGGATTGTTAGGCGGACCTGGCATAAATTAAACATAGTCAAGTTTATCAGAAAAAAACATTTGCAATCAGTTTTTATTGTCAATGGAAGTTTGCATAGATTTTCAGGTGGATATCATTCAACGTTCTGCGTGGTATTTGCCAGGAAAGTAGTTGTTTTTCGCTTGTGGTCTACCAACAACCCACGTGATCCTCTGGTGATAATGCTAAAATGAGCCAATAGTTCTGGATTGATGTTGAGTCTTGAATGGATTACATTTGCAAGTTTTCGCAAAATCACATTAGATTATTTTTATCAGACTAATAGTTACCTCCCATCATCTTACCTTCAATGTCTCTCAGTGTAGCAAGAAATTGTATTATTCACCTAGTAATGCAGCTCCCCTTTGTGTATTTGTGTACTCTACTATATTTGAATTATATTAAGTTCCTATTTTTCCCTCAAAGATATAAGGCATATATTGCCTGCTTGGTTTTGTATAAATAAATCACTACCATCTATTTTTGATAGAGTATATTTACCATTCAAATCTTGCCTTTTACTCTAGTCAACATGTGCCTTTTAGCTCAAAATGTTTTATTCGCCTCGGAAAATTATGATCGAGGTGTCATTCGATTCGTCATCGCATCTAGAAACTTTTTGAAAAATTTGGAGTGGCGCTTGCAAAAATTACAAAAGTTATAAACAATTTAGTAAAAAAAAAGGAGTTTGGTTTTTTGCGAATATCTCGAAAAGTATTCAAAATTTTTGAAATTTGAAAAAAAAACAAAAAGAAGAAAAAATCTCCTAAGAAAAAGTCCCATCTCTCGGAACTCTAGGACCAATATTTATAATTTTTCTAGAGGGTTGAAAATACGGCCGAAAACGGGAACTCTCGCTTGCGTAAGCTCCGCCCACTTCGGACCTTTAATAAATAAATATTATTTAAACTCATTAAATATGAAAATTAAGAACTTAAAAAATTCAGGCACCTACAGAATAGATCAATGAACAATAATCCGCCGATCAAAAATTTTTATCGCGATTTTTCAATTAGTTATCCATTAATTAATTAACAATTTTTTGTAGCACGAACATCAACATTGAAAGTGCGATAATTGTTAAACTATAAATCTGGGAATTTTTTCCTTTCATGGAGCTATTTTACAAAGGCTATAGAATAGATTCCCGTTGGAAAAATAAAAAAATTGTTAATTTTCACATTGTTATTAACAATTTACTTAAGTTAAAAATTATAACTGATTAAACATTGAAAAAAATATTTTTTTATAATATTGCTATTGGTCCGTTTTCTTATGATCATAAGCTACTCAAAAATGATTTTTAATAATTTTTATCCCTTATTGTTTAAAAAATTTTATAAACAAATGCGTTGTTTATAAGATAATCAAATCAAATTTTGTTTGTTAACATAATCTTTTATGAAAATTAGGATTTGAAAAAAAAATCGTTTATTAAAAAAAAAATTGTATTGCTTAAAAACGCATTTGTTAATTAACTATTTTTTTTTACCACTTGTTATGAAAATTAAGGAATATTTTTTTTTTTTCAAATCATTATTTATCTTGCTCTTCGATGTCTGGATTTTTTTTATTTCAATTCAAATTTCAATTGTTTATGCAATAAACAATTTGTTATGAACAATTGAATTTTTTATTTATATTTTTTTTCTGCTCTAAAAAATACAACAAAAGCAGCCCAGTATCAGTTTTTGGAAAAAAAAAACTTTTCGATTTTTATTTAATTTTAAGTATTCTCGTATATTCAAACTTACCTTTCGCGCCTGCTTTCCTTTATTTATTATTAATATTACTCATAAACTATTGCAGATACAACAAATTCATCTAGGCTTTTTTTTTCTAAATTAGCTACTCAACCAATTTATAACCAAATTAAAGGAAATTTTTTTTTTCTTTTAATATCGAAATATCTCATTAACTATAACAGATAAGACAAAAGTTACTTATATCTTCTTCATTCTGCATTAGTTAATGAACAAATTGAGCTCCTAGCTAAGGCTGTAACCTTAAAATTTATAAAGCAATTAGCAGCTATTGATAAGAATGTATTGGGCAAAATTTTCCGGGTTTTTTGTTTATATTAAAATTTCTTCATAAATGTTAATTTCTTTTTGGAAAATCACTTAAATATTATAAAGAGTTATAAATAACATCCATTCATGAACAAACTAAGTTCATTTCCATACTAATTGTTAGAAATTTCAGTCATTGTTACCGAAATCTTTGATGTCACAATTTGTCTAGATGTAATTAAGAACAATAACCGAGTATTTTTGGATAATTATTGAATCCTAGTTATAAATAATTAAGTTAGAGCTTTAGTTTGGTTATAAATTGGTTGAGTAGCTAATTTAGAAAAAAAAAGTCTAGATGAATTTGTTGTATCTGCAATAGTTTATAAGTAATATTAATAATAAATAAAGAAAAGCAGGCGCGAAAGGTAAGTTTGAATATACGAAAATACTTAAAATCAAATAAAAAATCGAAAAATAATGTTTATTCCGAAAACTGATACTGGGCTGTTTTTGTTGTATTTTTTAGAGCAAAAAAAATATAAATAAAAAATTTAATTGTTTATTACAAATTGTTAATTGCATAAACGATTAAAATTTGAATTAAAATAAAAAAAAAATTAATGAAAAAATAATAAAAAAAAAAATTAATTTTTAAAAAAAAAAAAATTAACAAATGCGTTTTTAAGCAATAAAAATTTTTTTTTAAGAAACGATTTTTTTTCAAATCCTAATTTTGACAGCTTATGATGATAAGAAAATGGACCAATAGCAATATTATGAAAATAATATTTTTTTCAATGTTTAATCGAAGTTGATAATTTTTAACTTGAGTAAATTGTTAATAACAATGTAAAAATTAACAATTTTTCAATTTTTCCAACGGGAATCTATTCTATAGCATTTGTAAAATAGCTCCATGAAAGGAAAAAATTCCCAGATTTATAGTTTAACAATTATCGCACTTTCAATGTTGATGTTCGTGCTACAAAAAATTGTTAATTAATTAATGGATAACTAATTGAAAAATCGCGATAAAAATTTTTGATCGGTGGATTATTGTTCATTGATCTATTCTGTAGGTGCCTGCATTTTTTAAGTTCTTAATTTTCATATTTAATAAGTTTAAATAATATTTATTTATTAAAGGTCCGAAGTGGGCGGAGCTTACGCAAGCGAGAGTTCCCGTTTTCGGCCGTATTTTCAACCCTCTAGAAAAATTATAAATATTGGTCCTAGAGTTCCGAGAGATGGGACTTTTTTTAGGAAATTTCTTCTTCTTTTTGGATCTTTTTTCAAATTTCAAAAATTTTGAATACTTTTCGAGATATTCGCAAAAAACCAAACCCCTTTTTTTACCAAATTGTTTATAACTTTTGTAATTTTTGCAAGCGCCACTCCAAATTTTTCAAAAAGTTTCTAGATGCGATGACGAATCGAATGAAACCTCGATCATAATTTTCCGAGGCGAATAAAAAAATTTGACCTAAAAGGCACATGTTGACTAGACTATTTGTTCACTTCAAAGTGGTATCGCCCTCCCCTGTGACCACCCATCAACTCCACGAAACCTCATAAATATAAAGAACAAATTAATAAATACTACATATACAATCAAAGAAACAAATGATCTCCACCGTTAACAATGCTGTTTTCCCGGCAAAACCTCGTAATGAAATTTTTAACAATTAAACATAAAACGGCATGAATATTTTTTTCTTCTCGAGGTGAGTGACCAAGAGTATCGAGTGGATAAACGATTAAATTTTATTAACGTTGACCTTGACCCCCATTTTATTTTCAAAACAAATTGTTCATTTCTTAACAAGGCATCGCTAAGCACCGGCATATACTTGAGTAAGGCCAACTAAGTCACGTAAGATCGCCATAAAACGTTTGTGTCTGGAAAGACATTTTTTGTATACACAACAATAAAACCGAACAACAAATCAGAAGGAGTTCGTCACTTGTAATTCCAATTCATTCAGTGGGGATTGGACTCAGTTTTGTATCCCTTTTCATGGATTGTGAATGTAAGTTTTATTTCTATGAATTTAGAGTTGTATTTTTGTAAATTTGATTCACAATTACATTTTCATAAGGAACTAGCTGTGCCCGCGGCTTCACCCGCGAGAACTTCGGACTTTTCTATATTTTGTTAGGCAATTTTTCGAACTGATTGAAGAGATAATATCACATACATTTTACCAATTGGAAGGAAAGTATAATAAGCGGGTGTCCTTTTCGGATACGTGGAAAGTTCCAATGAAAGACATGAAAATACAATTATGAATGAGAACAAAATGTGATTAAAAAATCCTTTCGTATCTGAAACCAATTATGTTTGAGATTTCCACATCTAAAAAAGTTTCAGAAAATGTTCGATTAGATTTTCAATTTTTCATATATAGTGGAGCAGTATTGTCACTTCAAAATGACAATTGTCACTTGGCAATTCCAAATGTTTTTGAAAATTATTTTGTTGTTAGCCCTTCTAAGCCTTCGTAGAATATACTCGAAATGGAAAGGAAATATTTTCAAACTAAAATTATGATTCTTTTATAACATATTACATAATACTATAAACTAAAATATGATTCTTTTATAACATATTACATAATACTATATACTATAATACCTACTTTTCCATTCCATGGCACTATTTAAACCCTAGAAACCCTAAAAATATTTTTTCTATCGTTGATTCTTCTGATTCCGGAATAACACTCTTCTTCTTTTTCAGGTGATAATGATTCTTTTTCAACAAAAAAACCTTTCAAGAACTTATAATATATAATAACTCAGTAAATACTTTATCAGGCCCAGTTCAGAAATACTCCATATTTTCATTAGCATATTACTTTTGAGAAAAGTGCGATAACAAAGTGAAAACTATTTTTCAAATCTTCCCGATAAAACAGAAAAAAATATCAAACGTTCAACTTCTGAATAGGTAGAAATTGAAGGTGCCGAGCGCTTGTTCACTCTTATACTATTGTTGAAATGAAATGTACAAATGAGATGCTATGCTAGCAAGTTAGTGTGGGAGTATTTTTCTTCATTCTCGGTTCAACGAAATTTTTGTCTTATTGATTTCGAAATGAAATATGCAGGACAAAAATTAATTAACTCTTCGATGGTCCTGATTCTAGCGGTTTTTCTACTTCATCACAACTAAAATCCAATTAAGGAACAAAACCCAAACTGAACAAATTTTATTGTCCTTTTTGAGTTCCTTCTTGTTTTTTCCTCTTTTGACCACCGACTTACATTCATACTCCATTATTTTATAATAGTTAAAAAAACAATTCACAATTGAAATTCAGAATAATTAAAATTTGTCTAGCTGGCAATGAGGAATGACATTCGACAGTAGATACGGGAGCATTGTTACACCTCTCGTCGCTTTGCTAAATCTTTCTAAGGGGGGAAAATCTTCATCTCGTGCTTTTTATTGTACTGTGATAGTAACAAAAGTACCAAAAAATGTAGCGATCCGCAAAAATGAAGGTTAATGAATCTTAATAGACATAGACAGTAACTGCCAGGCCTCACTTGGGTATTAGGTGTGGGCATTGAATAATCATGTTTCATGAGGAGTCCGGGCCCCCTGTCCTCTCGGGCCAAGGGAATGGAAATTTCCTCCTGCCCCCCCCTCTCTCCGGGCCTGACGGGGCAAACGAAACAAAACACCACGTTTTTATTAGCATGACAATACAATATTAATTCGTTTTCTGGTCTATCTGTTTGTTTTTTTTACGGACCACAAAAAGTGAGGTTAGGATCACACAATATCTCCATATCAGTGACGAGTAGACGTTGTTTTGCGTTCTAGAGTGTGCTCCGCGATAGTGAACCCTATTGCGATTCATGACCTTACAGGCATCGCGCAAGGGAGAAAGTGAGGTTAAAGCGTCAGAAAATAGTCAAGAGGAACGAGCATATAAAAAACCCGAACATGGAACGGAAGAACACTCCCAAAAAATCCGGATACCTAGAAGGTAAAATTCAATAGGGACAATGAGCGACACAGAGTTGAATGAATACTTATTTAGATACATTTTTTTTAATATACCATGTTTATGTATAAAATTTTTTTTTTTTCAATATACCGCTTTTATAAAACGGACTAAAAAGTATAAAATAATTAGGTAAATATTTTTTATTAATATACCGCGTTTATAAAACGGACTAAAAAGTATAAAATAATTTCTCCTGGCCCCATACAGATTTATATCCCCATACAGATTCGTAACCCCATAGAGATATAATAATAATAATAATAATAATAATATACGGTCTCAGCCTATATCCATCGTCATAACGCGGCGTTACGAGTGCTGTATTACCATCTACGGCACTCGTACGGTATTGATGAGACACCAGTACTGCCATACGCTCCGGGGGATATTGAGTCCGTTGTGGAGAATGAGAAGTGCCGAATTTATTGGAACTACTCATTCCCCACCCTCAGGCAAATACAAGCCAACAAGCCTGATGTAGTCCTCTTCGACCGCGAACAGAAAACGATATACGTTACAGAGTTTATAGAGTTTTCGTGCGAAAAGAGGATGAGAAACGGACGAAGTATCGAGATTTACTCTTCGAGCTCCGCAGACTCTTTCCAGACCATTCTGTAAAAATAGTGGTTCTGATTATAGGGGCCCTTGGTGGAATGATGCCAACGCTACTCTCAAACCTGGAAATTATACCGGCATGCCGTAAATCGGCAGAATCTCTAGCCGGCCGCATGCAGAAGGCAGTCATTCTCGGATCGTTAAGTCTGCTCAGGACACATGATTCTCGGACCCAATGATCTCTCACCTCACGGATGTGGGTAGAGGTCATTGGTTAATGTAACCAGCGCGCCCTTCCGAATGGGTCGGAGCTTCGGAAGTAAGGGCCTGACTGGAATTGTTCAAGACGAAAAAATAATTATAATTATCATAACTTACACTACTTTAGTATTATTATCTTTGTCATCATTACATTGTATACATACGAAACCACGTACAAGCGATAGTCCTCAGGAACTAAAGCTTCTGTGGTACCCCATGTTTATTTGCTATAACCTTTATTATATAATTATAATTATAATTATAATTATAAGCTCTCCTGCACATCATGAAGGTTGGTTACATGTTGAAGATGCGGGTTCCAGGTTAGTTTCTTGTCAAGAATCAGCCCTAGATATTTCACCTGCTCTACTACTTGTAATGTTTCACCGAATAGTCTAGGAGGTATGAGATCTCCCATGTTTCTTCTCCGGGTGAAGGGAATTAGTGTTGTTTTGTTCGGATTTGCCATTAGGCTCTCTCTGTTACACCATTCCTCTACTGTCCTCAGTGCATTTTGCATTAGCTCTGAGGTTGTTCGAGTATTCTTTCCCTTGATGAGGATGACCAAGTCATCTGCATACCCTTGAGAGTAATACCCTTGGTTATTCAGAGGAATTAGCAGTTCATCTACAACCATGTCCCACAGAAGGGGGGAGAGTATGCCCCCCTGTGGGGTACCTCTGGAAATTTCAACCTGCTCTGTTTCCTCGAACATGTTGGCTTGGACCAGTCTATTGTGAAGCATTGAGTGTATCCACCGGCAGGTGGTTTCGTCAATGCCTCTTCGAGTGGCCGCAGAGACCATACTTTCAAAGGAGGTGTTGTCGAAGGCTCCTTCGATGTCTAGAAAAGTGCACAGTGCAATTTCTTTGTTTGCTAGAGACTCTTCAAGCCTTGAAACAAGCTGATGAAGTGCTGTCTCGCATGATTTTCCTGTTAGATAGGCATGTTGGTTTTGATGTAAAGGCCGTTCTACAAGAGCGGTTTCCCTTATGTCTCTATCTATCAGTTAAGCCTTTCAGAAGAAATGACGATAGGCTTATTGGTCTGTATGCCTTTGCCTGGTCGTATGAGTCCCGTCCAGGTTTTGGAATAAAGACCACGTTTACAGTTTTCCAGGTTTGAGGTAGCCATCCCAATGCTAGGCTCAGCCTGTACAGTCTGCACAGTTCTGGTGCTAGATATTCAACTCCGCTCTGAAAGTAGTATGGGAAATACACCATCTGGGCCCGGAGACTTGTAAGGCTTGAAGGAGTTTATTTCCCACACTAGTTTTGAATGAGTTACCGTTCGTTTAGCCACTTCCCAGTCTGCTCTTTTTGCCCTCAAATGAAGGTTTGCAGGGATTTCATATCTGGGGTTTTGATTTGTGGTAACAGTGGATCCTGGAAAGTGTGTATGGAGCAAGAGTTCTATAGTTTCCTTCCCAGTGTTGGTGTGATTGCCGTTGGTTTTTTTGAGAGTCCCCAACGGATTGATGGGGTCTTTGGAAAGGATGCGGTGGAGTCTTGCTCTTAATTAGCGCATGCGCTAATTAAGAGCGAATGGAACTAATACACAATATAAGTTTAGGTACTGATTTATTGTCTTGAGAGCATGCCTCTTAGTTTTTTAGTATATTCTTTATTTGAAGGTTCCATTTGAGGTGTCGGTCGACTATGATACCTAAATATTTTATCGAATCGGCTTCAGGAATATGTGATTGGGGACCAATGTTCAACGGTCCCAGATTAGGTGATCCACTCGAGTATGATGTGAATGGCAGATATTGTTTTTTCCAGATTGAGTGTGAGGGTATTATGTCTAAACCATTTTTCTATTATTTTAAAGTCGTCCTCCGCTAGCGATTTCAATGTATCTCATGATTTCGATTCATAGAATATAGCTGTGTCGTCATCAAAGCTTAAGATCCTTCCTTTTATGTTGAGATTCAATAAGCCATTGATATATAGTGTGAACAGGAGTGGACCTAGTACTGTCCCTTGCGGCACCCCGTAAGTTACGAACATACTATTGCTCAGTTCACCTCCGATGTCAACCCTTTGTTCACGATTCTCTAGGTAGCTTTTCAGTAGGTTATAGGTATTTCCTCTCAATCCATAATTATCCAATTTATTCAGCAGTTTTTCATGGCACACGGTATCGAAGGCCATAGCGAGGTCTACGAAAATACATCAGGCAGGCGTGCTTTTGTCCAATGACTTACATCTACAGTAAGTTGTTAATTTGTGATTGATTGTCCTGAACATTTTTAATAGCTATGAAAAAAGTTGCAAGATTTAAAACGAAAAACGTGGGGCGCACGCAATTAATAATTGAAGCATGAATAAAGTCACTAACAATTTAATTGCACTGCAAATGATATGAAGTGTTGTGTGAGTTTTCTTAACGACATCGACAGCTACTCTCTACACTCTTTACTATTATCTATTGCATGCGCTCTACGTTTTTCATTGTAAATCTTACAACTTTTTCCATAGCTATTAAAAATTCACCATCACAAATTTTCAGGGCAATCCCTATAGGGTTAGGAATCTGTATGGGGTTATAAATCTGTATGGGCCCAGGAGAAATCATTTTATACTTTTTAGTCCGTTTCAAAAACGTGGTATTTTTTGTTTGTTTGAATAATTATTACATTTTATTTTGGTTGTGGAAAGTAAATATTGAACTCGTACCGATTTACTTACGGTTGTTTTTGATTTAAAAATTCACCAGAATGATGACTTGATTCCTAATCAAACACTGATATCTGAATTGTTTTTTGTAAACACTCATTGTCATGAAATAATTCTCAGGACTTAATAATTTTTTAGGATAAATAGCTAAATTATTTTATGAACATATCCCAATTACTTGATTCTTAAAAAAGAAACCTCTATTACTCTTGAAATATTGATGAAAGGTGTCTTTTTTCCATTCGATATCACATTTAGTATTTTTCAAACTATTCATTAGATCAAATTATAAATTGATAATTCATTTTTACGGAACTTGAGTTCACAAACCCTCACATTTCCTGCAATAATATCATCATTATTGCGTGATTTTAGTTTATCGGTAGCTAGTAGTGTCACATTTTCAGTCGAAATCATTCTTTCTCTCCAATGACTTTCACAGTATTTTTGTGATTAAGGTGTACGACAATTTTATAGCTACAGTGATAATAGCACAACTACTCTAACATGGTCTCCATTATATGATATCGTTTTCAGTTTCAATGAAACTTGGAGTTCGCCAAGGTTACAGTAAAAATATGGTAATGTATTTGTAATGCTTTTTTATACTAATCAAAAAGGAAATATAATAATTAGTACCCGTTGAGAACAAACCATAATGATTTGATTACTTGGATATAAACACAATTGAGCTGCTCAGAGGAATAGTTGCCCAACCCACAAAATAACTAAAATGGAGTTAGTGCGCCATCCACTGAAAATCAACATTAACTTTGAAAATTACAGTGGCCCAACCTCGCGAACAATAGGTGGATATACAAGTAACGATTTATTGTCGCGATAAATTGTACCAAATAATCGTTAGATAAATTGCTAAGAAAAATATCTCAGTTAAATCGTACATGATCTATTAACGCAAAGTTTTATTGGACTAATTTGTCTGGTCAAATCAATTGGTCCAATTTATTTGTACGTATGTGTTGTTTGGAACGATTTTTTGGTCAAATGTACCATATAGTGTTTTACTATCCATAACAGGTGTTCCAAGTAAGTAAACACTCACCAGCCCGACATCCAAGTACTAAAAAGGAATAGGTAATACATAACGGCCGGTGTTTTGCCCCCTCCCCCCCACTTTTCCCGGGAAAATTTAAAAAACCAATCAATTTCCCATCTCATTAAAATCAACACCTACCTACATAAGTGCTCAGCGCAGGAAGTAGGAAAAACCTTTTTAATTATTTCTTAAACATTTTACAAACTTCGGAACCAGGTGGAAATCTTTTCCCACACTCACCCAAAGCTCCATTTCCTGTCCCGTAACCAACGCGACAACGAAATAAAGAAATTAATTTTTGTAAAATGCATTATTTGAATTTGAATTTCTGATATCTGAGCCAAGCAACATCAGACGCGTTTAGTATTTGGATGGGTGACCACCTGACAAGGAAGGTGCGCGTTGAAATGCCTTAACAGCTGTAGCGTAGCCAGAAAAGAACTAGAAGAAAAAATAAAATATAAACCCGTTCCAACAAATCAAGAGGCCACCTTCAAAATTAGTGATGCATTATGGACGATTATATTAGAGACTATAAAACAAATGAAGTAGAAACAGTAGTCCTAGAAAAAATTTCTGAATGCAACGAAGTACTCAAAGTAAATCACATCAATACTAATTTCAAAATAATTTCATAATAACATTAGAAGCGCTTCCAAAAATCTTGATCATCTATTATGCTACCTTGAACAGTTCTCAGAAAAACCTGAATGCATCATTTTAACTGAAACTTGCCAAATAGGTGATATAAATATTTCAAATATAGATGGTTATAACTTAATATACAATTATGGCACTCTTAATCAAAATGATTGCACAATGGTTTTTATTAAATCATCCTTAGATTATAACTATAAAATTATTTCTCTAGATAACGGTAACAAATTGATACTTACAGAGGTGACATTTCATAATAAGTTAATTAAATTTCTATCAGGCTACAGATCTCCATCAAATCCACCGGCAGAATTTATAGAAAACTTGAAAAGCTACTATTTTAGCGGGTGATCTTAATATTGACCTGCTTGATGAGGATGATGGAAACTCTGTGGACTACATTAACACACTGAGCGAATTTAATTTTGCGTCTACAATAAATAAACACACCCGAGTAACTGAAAATACAAAATCCTGTATAGATCACATTTTTATCCGTACGAAACATGATTTAGAACTGTTGCCCCTTCGTTATAAAATCCAGGATAACAGACCACTATTATGTTCTATTACAAATTATTTTCCCAGACAAAAAAACTATCACCACCAAAAACAAGACAAACACATACAAAAAAATCGATTACAACAAATTATCCATGAATGTGAAAAATACTAATTTTAACTCCGTTTATAATACTACAGATATTGACTCTGCAGTAGAAAAACTTGTAACATCGATTACCACAGAAATTAAAAACTGTAGCTACACGGTGAAAAACAATGAAAAAAAAACGCAAAAGCTGGATAACTCATGGATTAATTAAATCGATTAATGTAAGTGACAAAATGTATCAGACTTCGAAAAGAAGCTATAACCATGAATTAAATAAAAAATATATCGAATATAAAAACAGGCTAAATCACATAATAAAAAACACCAAAAACTATTTCTACAAACAAAAAATTTCTGAAAACGCAAATAATAATAAAGCGATGTGGCACACAATACAGGAAATAACATCCGACAAACAAATTAATACACCTATCAAACACATGAAAAAAATGGACATTTTGTCAGTGATAAAAAAACTATGGCAAATCTATTCAATGAACATTATATTACAGTAGGCCCAGGCTTGGCTGGCAAAATTGCAGTTGATCCGAACTATATCCCCCCTCAAAAAAATCAAACAACTTAAGTTCTTTTTTCCTTTCACCTTGTATGCCTACAGAAATAATCAAAGTCGTAGGAGAATTGAAAAACAAAAAGTCTCCAGGCAAATATGGTGAAATTTTAAAATGTATAATGAAGCATATCTCTAAACCTTTAGCATTCCTATTGAATAGATGCTTAGAAAAAGGATATTTTCCTTCCTTGTTAAAACATCTCTGGTAAAACCAATTTTTAAATCCGGTGATCCCCTTGATGCTACTAACTACAGACCTATCTCACTCATAACAACATTTGCCAAGATATTCGAAAAACTTCTGAAAAGGCTACCTAGATCAATTCAACATCTTATCTAACAGACAATATGGATTTCGAAGTGGTGTATCGACACAGGATGCTATAATGCACCTGACATCTAAAATGTATAGTGCAATGGATACTAATAAAATGGCTTTGAGCGTCTTTATAGACCTCTCAAAAGCCTTCGACACTGTTAGCCATACATTATTATTAAAATCTTTGGAAGATGTGGGTATCAGGGGCGTGGGGCTACAGTTATTTAAAACGTACCTCACAAAAAGGTACCAATTTGTACAAATCAATAATACCAGAAGCGAGCAAAAGGAAGTTACTTTCGGTGTACCCCAAGGATCCGTGCTGGGACCAGTCCTTTTCAACATTTATTTAAATGATCTTTTCTCAGTTCCTACAGCCGGGGAAATCATAACATACGCGGATGATACTTGCATCTTCTACGAAGAAGAAAATTGGAGAAAAGTCAAAACACTGGCAGATAAAGATCTTGATAACATTCAAAAATGGTTCAATAGTAAATTACTCACCATAAACTTTGCAAAAACATCGTTCCTTCCCACTTATATTGACAGTAGAACATCACCAGACGTCCAACCAATAAAAACTCTAAATAACGCAAATATAAATGCTGTTAATGAATTTAAATACCTGGGAGTCATCTTGGACTCAAATTTGAGATGGGACAAACACGTTAAACACGTTATTAAAAAGGTTAGATTCTTAATACACAAATTTAAAGTTCTACGAGATATTCTCAATCCTAAGATGCTACATACAGTCTATATCTCACTTGTCCAGCCACAGTTAATGTATGGTATAGTAGCATGGGGAAGTGTTGGGAAAACTACTTTGACAAATCTTGATGTCATTCAAAAAAAAAATCATCAAAGTTATATATAAAAAAGATTTTACTTATCCATCCAACATTCTATTTCGGGAAAGCTCTATAAAGGATACACGGCAGCTTTACTATCATTTTACAAACATCTACCAACATAAAAATGTGCATCAATCATGAATACAACACACGAAATAAAAAAAAACGTACGTACTAAAAAAGACAAAGAAAACGACTGGCCAAAAATGCTACACTTATCTAGCCCCTAAACTCTATTACACACTCCCAGATAATATTAAAAATACAAAAAAATTAGAAAACTTCAAATACCACCCAAAAGTTTTATTTTTGAAAACTCTAGAGAAATGATTCATAGAATAAACAGATAGTGCCCTTGTTGTATACTTATACCTATTTCATTATTACTTGTATCAATGTAAACGCCTCTTCTATATCAATTTACTTTATTTATCGGACTTGTCGATCTTAATGATTTCACTCGTTGATTTTAAGTAGTATAACTTATATTTATTATCATTATTTTTAAATTTTTTTACTGTTGCTTTATCTATATGCCTTTCTTTTGTCAATCTCAATGATTTTACTCGTGATTTTAATTAGTATAAGTTATATTTATCATCATTATTTTTTCTGTGGTTTTATCTATATTTTTATAATAGGCCGACGTTAAATAAAGCAATAAAAAAAATATCTGTCATTGTGATGCAAAACAAGTAATTGGAAGGGACCATACAAAATACCAAAATGTGGAAGTAGTTGTTTTCTGTTAGACATTCACAAAAAAATATAACTTCATTTTTATCGTGGATTTTTCAATTCACAGAAAAATCTTTCTATTCAATCTTCAATTGAGAATGTTTCCCTTTTCAACATGAATACCCCACAAGAGTTGTAGACGATGTGGTAACTTGATTACTCTCGTTTCGGACGTCCATCGTCTTAATGGATTTAAAGGTTTTCACGACGTTTCGAATGCTTGTATCTGCAATCGTCTTCAGGTGAATTTCGATGGACGTCCGAAACGAGAGTAATTACCCACAAGAGGTTATCTTGAACGATGGAAGATAGTGACTAAAGTTTATCTTTCAGTCGCAGATGATTCCACATCTGATTTTATGAACATCCTGTTCATATTTTCAAACAAATCAAGATATTTGAATTACAAAAAATAATTTGATTTATTCCAAATACTTATATAAGCGAGCTGTATGTTCCTTTTTTCCGGAAAATTAGTTTAAACCCCAAATATGAACCTATGAATCAATTTCCGATTTCATCTTGCCAACTGGCTCATTTTTAGTTGATGACGAAACGTGATTTAATTGCATGCAATAAAAATTGCGAAACGCATTGATGTATTGGCGTATTTACGCCAATAAATATTATCGGGTTTAATGAACCACAATATGAATGACTTGAGATGCAGCAACTTATGTTGCAAGTGAAATTCTAATAGTAATGAGGTGCCGATAGCATTCATTCTTACTTGCCGGGTCTTTTAAGAACATTCATCTTCAAAGGTTGATAAACTGAAACTAGTATATACAAATACAGCAAGTTCAAAGGTGGTAGAGGAGGACCATTCAATCGTTTCCGTTTTGCGTTTCGATTTCAGTAAAACTATCTCTAAAATTAATGATCAACTTCTACTGTCGGTTGTCTTGTCTCGTATTGAGATTTCTCGAAGAAACGAGTGTTGTTGAAATAGTTTCAACAAGTACTGAGTTTAGTACTGAGAAAGGTAGGCCCATACAATTTTTTAAATTGAGTTACCTCGATTCTCAAAATCTCGGCTGGTAATATTTAAGTAATATTGTGAGTTTGTTTGCATGTGAAAAACCACACCTTAAGAAAGCTGATTTAATTCAAAGCAAAGGGTTATTTAATTACGAATAATTATGACTTTTGATAATATGTAATAGCAATTTCGATATTTCTGGATGAAATACATGGAATAAAAAATTAACAGAAATCCATATGAGTGTAGAAAGGCGAACGAACTTCTTGTCTGCCCGGATGATTTGATGTGTTCACCAAGTTCCAGACGAGAATCTGCAAACGAACTGAAAGAAGCTGCTCATTTTGATTGTTTCCTTTGATTTTGGAATATCGAATATTGTACTCGAAACTATTTAAGAGAAGTATACCTCATTTGAGGAGCGTTATTTAAAAAAAGAACAAATCCACTTTGGTAAATTTTAGAAAAATCAATATATTTCAATTAATCTGTACTACTTGACAATTTTGTTCCATTTTGAAATATTACTGTAATTTTCAGACAGGGATTTGTTTATTTTTGAACGGAAAAAATCATATTTTGAATAAATATGGATTTGTTGCGTTTTGAAAAAAATACTGATTTAGATGCTTTATCTAAACGGTATTCATAAAGTTTTGAGGAAAATACTCATTGCATGTCGTAGCAATCATCCCACGGTACCTAAATCCAACCCTAACTCAAAACATGGCAAATGTGGATTTGTTCACTTCTGAAATAACGCTCCTCATTTGTCGTAACTTATTTTGATAGGAGAAATTCAGTTAGTGACTAATTGAATATTTCTTCTTCTCTGAATTGCAATAATGTAAGTTTTGATTATTCAATACGTACCAAAAATGGACATACTGTACAATCTGTTTGCAGTCAGGGAGTTCCCTACAGCCTTCATAATATTTGTGACGCAATATCCTTCCGCCATGCGTACTAAAGCATTTCTAGACCAAATGACAGGCCATGTCAGTTTCCTGACATCCGGCATGGAACATAACTGGCAGATTGCCACCCTCTTCGTTCACGGGAGCAACTCATGCAACTAGATTAGATTTGTTGTTTGGGGCTTATGGGCTAGGAGCCTCAGCACCGCGGCATTTTCAGATCTATTGTGTATGCCCCTATGTTTGTTAAAGTTCCTTGTCTAATCCTGTCTCTGTCAATAGTCTCCACAGGTGAGACTCAAGGTCTTCCATGTATTTGGGAGGTAATGATTTTCCTCCACAGGTGAGACTTAAGGTCTTCCATGTATTTGGGAGGTAATGATTTTCCCTCCCCTTTGTAAACCACAGTCTTGACTGGCCTTTGCACTGACACAGTACGTGCAGTGAGTTTTCCTCATCTTCCTGGCAAAACCTACATATAGTTTCTTCTGCAAGTCCGATGTTGTTCATGTGTATTTTGAGTCTACAGTGCCCTGTTTAGGAGGCCAACTACGATCCAAATTTTCCTTGTATTCTAGGTTAGTGAATTTTTGCGTTGGTTCTTTAAAGAACTCTTTCGTCTGTCTCATTACTGTGATTGGTTTTTCATCCATGTCCGGATGTCAGTATTTAGCAGAGTTTTCGCTGTGCCTCAAAATTACTGCCCTTCACCAAATGAGGATTACTAATTGGGACCGTGTTTATTGCATGACTTCCCACCTGGCCGCATTCTGCGAAGCTTCTGCTGTGATGCACAGGCACGCTAGAAGATGCAAACGTTCTAGTTTACTACAATAAGTATCTTGTAAGGCGCAAAACCAGCGCTCTTTACAGCAGTAGGGGTCTTAGAGACCTACTAGACGGTCAATCTTTTGATCAAAAGCTTGAGCCAATCGATTTAATCGAGCATGATTGACCATCTAGGAACCCATTTGACGCTTGAGCCAAGCACGGAGGTTGATGGAAAGTTTGATTGACTCAAGCGATTGAGTGCGCGTGACCGTGTAGAACGGTTTTGCAAGCATCCTTTCAGTCTGCTCGGCAGCAACCAAGGAGGAATCTTAACCTGCATTCCAAACTACATACGCGCACACTGAAACGATTTCGGATCGCGAGTTTATCAGTCTGCTGATAGATTTATACCGGGGTTGCCCAGACCAGTGTCAAGGCAAGAAAACCCAAATCTGTATTTGAAACCATTGCTTCAATGGTAGGTATGACGCATACTGTATACCTATTCACGACAATATAGACAATTCATGATACGTAGTAGCTACACTTTACTTTACGATCGGAAAATCCACTACGAATGAGTTTTGATCAACACATTGAAGGGTTGCTTGTAGCGCGCGTCAATCGATTGACTCAATCGTTTGATCAAAAGATTGACCGTCTAGGACGTCCCGGCTGTGTACCACCAATGGAGGACTTTAAGAATTGTGCCACAGGTCTTTCTGAAGGATCTTTCGCATTGCCAAAACACTATGTTTTCGTGACATTTTCCTTCACGTGCTTTTCACAGGTTAGTCTGTAATCCAATATCCCTTCAAGATATTTAACTTCGCTAGAGAAGCATCGTTCGGAAGTCAAGATCTGTATTGGATCGAAAAAAAAACGGTGAACAAATATCAAACTTTGAAATTGCGTGCCACTGTTCCATATATTTTAGGTTGACTTAACAGAAGAAATATCAAATAGGAAATTCGACTACGGTCAAGTGCAAGGGGTTGAGTACCATGTACTGATTTTATTTAGATGACTTTGAAGCAGTGTATGCTGACGGTTCATACAGGGCTTCTCAAAAGTCCCCTCCTCTCCCTCTTATTTTTGGAACGAGTATACATAAACAAGTGAAATTTGGAAACTGAATATTAAAGGTTGTAAACTTCCCTACTAGTGATGATAGATGACGAAATCGTCAAAGATGACGTCACAAGGCCATTGTGACCAATAATTTTAAATGGAACCCAACGGCAAGCGACACCTCTTTTAAAAGGTATCGACAAAACCTATTCAATGATACTGATTTTGTTTGTGTTTATGGCAGTTTTAATGGCTCATTAGTAAACATTAAAATTTAAATTCCATTCAGTATGATATTAATTACAGATTTAAGAATCAGTATCTACTTAAAGAAATTGCTCTAAGTGACATCCATTCACTTCCTGATAGTGAAATATCCTATTTTTGAACTCTTCTCGTTTTTTTGCAAATGTGTCTGCGGAAACAGCCTCACATTCTGCAACAATACGTTGTTTTAAAACGTCAATATTGTCAGGTTCAGTGTTGTAAATCTTCGATTTGAGATACCCCCACAGAAAAAAATCCAAAGGTGTGATGTCCGGTGATCGAGCTGGCCATTCCGTTGAACCTCGTCGTCCAATCCATCTACCACGATACTCATCATCCAAATACCTTCTTACTGCACCGTAATAGTGTGGAGGAGCACCATCCTGTTGGAATGTTATTTCCAAATTGCCGAATTCATCTGGATTATCTTCCAAAATTTCAAGGATTAACGGTTCTATTGCGTTTTGCAACAGCTCCAGATAAACCTCACCAGTTAAATTAGTATTTAAAAAAAGAGGCCCAACGATGTGGTTTCCCAGGATACCTGCCCAAACATTCACCTTCTGGTGAAATTGGGTATGTGTTTCACGAAACAGGTGAGGATTTGCGTCACTCCAATGCCTCACATTATGTGTATGTATTTACATTTCCATTTAGATAGAAAGTACTTTCGTCACTAAAACAAATTGTTTTGACATAGTCTGGCTGTTGGTTAATTTTAGTTTCCATATTTTCACAAAATTCTAGTCTTCGGTCTGGGTCGTCGTCTGAGAGTTGATGAACCATTTTTAATTTGTTTGGATGAAATTTGTTTTTTTTCAACACCCTGTGTACTGTACTTCGACTGACTTCACAGGTAGATGCAACGTGAGTTGTTGAAGAAGTAGGATTAACTATTACTTCTGCCAGTATATCAATTTTTTTCTCATCAGAAATTTGTGGTCTGCCAGATCGTTTCGCATCATTAATACTACCCGTTGTTTCAAACTTACGAAGAAGCTCCCTTGAATAAGTCCTCGAAACGGGGCGATCGGGAAACCTCTCATTAAAAATGCGTTCTGCTGCATGAATATTTTGTCCAGTTTCACCAAGAATTAGAATCGCTGCTACTTTATCACCTAAAGCACGTACCATTTCGCTTCTTAAAGCACAAAATATTAAAAGTACCAAAAGCTGCTAAAACAGTTGAACGTTCGATCAACAATACACAAATTATTAAATGTACAAAAACTTGGACAATTACAAAAACGTCGAATTAGGGAGACTAACAAAAACGTCAGCTTATTTGAATTGGGAATATTGGTATTAACTGATTTAATTCATCACAGCTTTGCGTTTTTTAAAAGCGAGTTGCCAAAACTGCCATAAACACAAACAAAATTAGTATCATTGAATAGGTTTTTTTGATACCTTTTTAAAGAGGTGTCGCTTGCCGTAGGGTCCCATTTAAAATTATTGGTCACAATGGCCTTGTGACCTCATCTTTGACGATTTCGTCATCTATCATCACTAGTAGGGAAGTTTACAACCTTTAATATTCAGTTTCCAAATTTCACTTGTTTATGTATAATCGTTCCAAAAATAAGAGGGGGGGGAGGGGACTTTTGAGAAGCACTGTATAAGTAAAGAGATTTTTCATTCTCTATCACTATCGAAAACCAATCATTTAAACATTTGAGTTGTTTTCTGGACTCACGAGTGAAGAGAGCGGGGATGTAATCCGCTGGGCTATCAGGCAAAGGATTGATGATCAGGACTGACGATCAGTCCAATCCATTGTTTTAAATTGATCGTTCACATGTCCGCGTATCATCGGTCGACCGTTAAAAAACGCACAAGCGTCGGTCTAGCCCGTGGCATGTGCGGATCATCGGTTGGAGTCCGAGCCATTTGATTAAATAAAGATTTTCACATGCACGCGTATCATCAGCTGCGGTTTCGATGCAGAATTGTCACGTTGCTATTAAGCAAGTTTTAATACGTTTTTTTTGTGTGCAACACAAAATGGCAAGTGGTAAAGAAAAATATCGTTTTGATACTGAACTATTAATAACATCACTAGAACAAAAACCATGTATCTGGGATACATCTCCAGAAAAGTACAAAAATCGTGATGCAAAAAATAAAGCTTGTGAAGAAGAGGCTGAAATATTGCTACATAATTTCGTAAATCTTGGATGAGGCAAAACAACAAGAAGCAAGAAAGTAAATACTCGGTATAGGAATCACAGGAAAATTATAGATTTTTAGAGATGTATTTTATTTTATAATCAGACATGATACTGTAACGTAAATAAACTTAACTTGGTTTTAATAATTTATTTCACACTTAAATCTACAACTTAATTTATATTACGCCACTGTATAGCTCGATCGTATGGGCTCGTTCAGACTGTCTGACTCCACTTGAGGGTTGCCTATTTATCTCCGATAAAGCATTCTCGATGTTTCGAATTCTGGCAGTTGGCGACCGGCGTGTTCCAATTGTTTCCAATATTGACCGTTGTTTTCCGCGGCAGAGCGACTGGATGGTTCTCGAATATCTCCGGGGATGATCTCATCGTTGTCGATGGCAACGCGTGAGGCGACAGGTCCGGCCTAGGTTCGTTACATTGCCCCCTTCTTAAAGACATTTCGACATCCTTGGAGTGTGACGATATCTGCATGACTCCCCATATCTGCACCGTGAAGTTCGATGGAAGTAACACTCCACGGTCTTCATGATCGGTCGTGGAAGAGGGTTACAGCAAACCAAAATCTTGACGCCGCTGGATCTGAATATCGCCTCCAGCATACTTCTTATGACTCTCCAGTCCAACCCACAGGACAATTTTGGAATTGCTAGATCCACCAGATTCTGGTCCACCATAGTATCTCTTAGTTTGGTGAGACTCTTCCAGACATCTTCATAGGACGGTTTATCTTGGGAATGCCTCTTGGTAACTAGGTAGTAGATGTTTCTCTGGCCTTTCTTCAACTGTAGCACCCCACCAACTTCTGGATTCTGCTCCCGCAGTGTTTGTAGTTGACCAAATTTCTTGGAGAACACTGCGGCGATGCCCCTGGACATTTGAAGATCTTCTGCCACACAGTGCGCTAGTGCGTAGTCAGCAGGCACCTCGAAAAGGTCTCGTGACTCCTCTCTAGTAACCCCATGTAGAACTTTCTGCCCGTTTGAATACAAGGACATAAACTTCTCGAACGTCATATCATCCTCCGGTGGCTTGAGGGGCGAACTTGGTCATGGTTTCCAGCGAAAGGGGCCAACCTGTTGAAATGGACGACCCTTGGTTTCCTCGGGTGGCTTATGGATTCGGTACACAAGGTCGTTTATCCTTTCACGATTTTATACGGGCCTTCCCACGAGTTCCGCAACTTTGGTGATAGTCCACGACGACGTTTGAGGTTGTACAGCCAAACCAGGTCATCAACCTTAAATCCTCCAGCGTCGGCCTTGATGTCATAGGTCTTCTTCATTTTATCGCTGGCACTCTGGATGTTCAACCGGACTCGTTCGTGGATGTCGTCCATTCTCTGCCGAAGTTTGCTGACGTAGTCCTCTCCCGCAGTGTCTTGTCCTGGCGGTATCCCAAACTTCAGGTCACAAGGCAGTCGCAGTTCTCGGCCCATTATAATACTAGCAGGAGTTTGACCGGTTGACTCGTGTACTGCGGATTGATAGGCCATCAGGAACAAATGAAGATACTGGTCCCAGTCTCTTTGATGGTCAGAGACAACCTTGGACAAGTGGCGGTTGATCGTCCTGTTCATCCGTTCCACCATTCCATCGGACTGCGGATGTAGGGCCGTGGTTCTTGTCTTGCGGATGTTCAGCAGTTGACATATTTCTTGGAAAAGGTTGGATTCGAAATTTCTGCCTTGATCCGAGTGCAGCTCCATTGGAATACCGAATCGACATATCCATTCTTTCACCAAGACGTCGGCGACGGTGATGGCTTCCTGGTTGGGCAGGGCATAGGCTTCCGCCCACTTACTGAAGTAGTCCATTGCCACAAGGATGTATTTATTCCCGTGGTCGGATACGGGAAACGGGCCGGCGATGTCAATGGCGATTCTCTCGAACGGGCTGCCTACGTTGTACTGACGCATCGGGGCCTTGGGTCGTATTCGAGGTCCATTGCTAGCAGCGCATACAGCGCACTTTCTGCACCAGTCCTGGACGTCAGCTTGACAATTGGCCCAGTAAAACCGTTGCCTCACGTTCTGCAGGGTCTTCGTCACTCCCAGATGTCCTCCGACGACTCCATCATGGATTTCCCGCAGCACTTCTGTTCCTGGGAACAATTATTTGGCGTCTGTCTTCCCCACCAATATCGGCCTCCAACACCCGTTTCAGGATCCCATTGTCCAGAATAAGAGAGTTCCATTGTGCCCAATAGGACTTAACAGCCGGCGAGTAACCTGCGACTTCCTGCCATGATGGTCTTCGATTGCCCTTCTTCCAGCTGACGACTAAGCCAAGGTCGGGGTCTCTCTCTTGGTCTTTCTGGATCTTGCTGTCATTCCAGTTGTCATCCATTGCCGCGGTTCTACAAAGTGTTGCTTCTTTCTCTTCTGCTCGTCGGCAATGTGAGCAATCATCTGGACATGGTCTTCGCGACAAGGCATCTGCATTCTTATGGCTAGTTCCGGCTCGATGTTCGATCTCGAAATCGAATTCTTGGAGTCTCTCGATCCAACGTGCTACTTGACCCTCAGGATTTTTGAACTGTAAGAGCCATTTGAGAGCTGCTTGGTCAGTTCTCAACAGGAATCTTCTTCCATACACGTACTTGTAGAAGTGTTCCACTCCCTTTACAACAGCTAACAGCTCTCGCCTGGTGACACAGTAATTGCGCTCTGGTTTGCTAAGCGTCTTGCTGAAATAACCAATGACCTTCTCCTGTCCCTCCTGGATCTGAGATAGACAGCTCCAAGTCCCACGTTGCTGGCGTCCGTATCCAAAATGAATTTCCCTTTGGGTAGGGATAGCTCAGTATAGGTGCGTTGATCAAAGCTCCTTTCAGCTTCCTGAATGAGTCTTGACATTCTTCGGACCACTGGAACTTTGTTTGGCCTTCCTGTGAACTTGGTCAGTGGTTTACCAATGTGGGGCCAATCCCAGCACATATCGGAGATAGTATGTGCATAAAACAAGGAAACTTCGAAGTTGGTGAATGTCTTTGGGATGGGCCAATCCTTAACAGCTTTGATCTTCTGGTCATCCACTGCTACTCCTTCCCCAGAGACAACGTGGCCGAGGTATCGTATTCTTTTGGAACAGATGGCATTTCTTAGGGCTCAGCTAAAAAAAGGAGTTCCTCAGTCGCAGGAATACTTCCTCCAAGTTTTTCACGTGGTCCTCAAACGATCTGCCGACCACAATTATGTCGTCGAGATACACTAGACACGTGTTCCATGAGAGTCCCTTCAATACTGTTTCCATCAATCTTTCGAATGTGGCGGGAGCATTACAGAGCCCGAATGGCATAACGGTGAACTGCCACAATCCTGAGCCGATGGTAAAGCAGTCTTTCTCGATCTTCCTGAGCCAGTTCTACTTGCCAGTATCCACTCTTCAGATCAAGGGTCGAGAAAATCGTGGAACCAGCCAACGTGTCTAGGGTGTCATCTATTCTCGGGAGAGGGTAACTGTCCTTCTTCGTGACATTATTAAGTTGGCGATAGTCTACACAAAAGCGTGTCGATCCATCCTTTTTCTTCACCAGTACGACTGGAGAGGACCAGGGACTGTCAGATGGTTCGATAACTCCTTCTTTTCCCATATCGCTGACTATTTTGTCAGCCTCTTCCTTCTTGGCAAGAGGAAGTCTTCTTACTGATTAACGGATCGGTCGGGCACCCCCAGTATCAATCTTGTGCTGGACCACATTAGTTCGACCCCCTTTTCCTTGTCCGGTATCGAAGATGTCTTGGTACTTTTTGACTAAATCTCTTAGTTTGGGCTGTTGAGCTGGTTTTATGTCTTTGGAAGAGATGGCAACTAATTTCTCTAGTTCTGTGGGCAAGTTGTTGGGTTGGCTAATCGTACCTCGTACGCCCCGGATCACAGATGAAACTGACGAGCAGTGCCCTAAAATTGTTCCTTTCTTTAAGGTCACTAGAAAGTAATTGACATTCATGACCCTTACCGGTACAAATTTTTCAGCACGTAACAGGGTTTTCCCTAGGGCAATCCCTCGTCCAATTTTCTCATCATGAAGTTTGGGCTCGAACATCATCACGTCTCCACTGCTCGCACTCCCGTCCAGGCGAGCCTCCAGGATGGTTTCAGCCCTCTCAGGTACGCTCACATCTTCAGCCAACAGCACACGGATCAACTCTTCACTTCTCCCATGAAGTACCAGCTCTTCTCCGTTGACACGTAGGACGCCGTCTTTGAAATCCAATTCAAACCCTCTGGAATTCATGATGTCCATTCCGATGATGGCATCGTCTTCGATGTCCGCTACAAGTGCCTGATGTTTCACTTTAGTGCTGCCCAAAATTATTTCAATCGGTAGCTCGCCATATACGTAGCTGGCTCCCTGTTGCTGTGCCTAGCTTACAAGTTGTCGATTCAATACGTGCCGGCGTTCTGGCAAACAAAGATACGAGAATCGTACTAGTCGCACCCGGACCTAGCAGCACGGTGCAAGGCTCGTTATTGATGAGACCCTCTACGAAAACACCTCTGTTCTGTCGTTTCAGGATAGCGACATATGCGTTGTTAACCGGGGCTTGCTGGACACAGGCCGACGATTGCCCTTCTCGTCGACCTTCTTTAGTTTTCCTGCATCGGAGTCGTGTTTCGAATGTTGGACATTTGCTACGCACATGTCCAATTTTGCCACAATTCCAGCATCTTATCTGTCTTTTCTCAGGCAAAACTTCCTTCATCACTTTTCTTATGGCAGCTTCCAAGTCAGCATGCTCCTGTGAGTCTTCTTCAATACTTCGAACTTTACTTTGGTTTTTGCAGGATTGCTTTGCTGCCTCAAATTCCAAAGCGCGTGCCAGTGCGTCTACGAGATGTGTTGGACGAGCTAGTGTCAACGCTTGTCTGGTTTCTTGGTCACGGAGTCCATCCAAGAATGCCTGAACCGCTAATCGCTCCATTGCATTTTCCGGTGTGGCTGGATATGCGAGACGAACCAAGCGTGCAATGTCAGCTTCGAATTCTTGTAAGGATTCGCCCGATTTCTGGCAGCGATTTTTCAGTTGGGAGTGGTATACGTGTTCCAAATGGGCCTGGCCATATCGTAATTCTAGATGTTTAATCAGCTGATCATAGTCCTCCTGTTCTTGGGCGGTAAGAGTTTGTAGAATATTCGTCGCTTCTCCACGTAATGCAAGTGTTAGTGCTACAGCTCTTTCCCCTGCATTCCATCCATTTGCTTTGGCCGCTGCTTCAAACTGTCGGCGGTAATTTTCCCATGGAGTTTTTCCGTCGAATTGAGGCGGCTTCATGGAAAGCTTCCCTATTTCAGAAATGACCTTGACATCTTTTATACCCTCTTGAACTTTATCCAAGTTCAAATTCAAGTCAAGCATTGCATTTTCGTTAACCATCTCTGTGGAGGGCGCACTATTAATTCGTTTTTCCAGCTTACTGATCGTTTCCTTTATTTTATCTACCTCCGTGTTCATTTGCTCCCTAATTTTATCTATCTCTGTCTCAACGGTTCCCATTCTTTCTTCTAGAAAATTAGCCACACCACGCAATTCTTTTTTTATGCCTTCTGTGTTTTCCAGGAACTTCTCTTCCAGGCTTCTTGCATTTTCTTCCAGGCTTCTTGAATTTTCTAGAAGCTTCTCTTCCAGATTTCTAGAATTTTCTTGAAGCTTCTCTTCCAGATTTCTAGCATTCTCTTCCAGGCTTTTTGAATTTTCTTCGAAGCTTCTTCCAGATTTCTAGAAAGCTTCTCTTCCAGATTTATAGAATTTTCTTGAAGCTTCTCTTCCAGATTTCTCGAATTTTGTTGCAGTTCTTCTTTCACGGATTTAGTAGTTTCTTCGAGTTTATTCATTACCAAACTTAAATCGCCTCCGGGAACTTCGAATAAAAATGTTTCGGGGTCCTCACCTTCTTGTATAAGTCCTTCTGCAAGTCTTTCCTGGAGTACTTGCTTTTTACCTGTTGTTTCCAGTTCCTTTTCCTCCAAGTCCTGTTTCAATTCCGCTACCTTCAAATCCGCAAGGCGCACTTTTCTTGAACACATTTTGTCTCTGACGAGGTATCAGTCTGTTTTACACGAAAAGTTTATCAGTTTGTTAAAAATTCACTTCGCGAATTCTTTTCCACGGGCCACCAGTCTATTGTCTGTTTCACGCGAACAGTGTAGCAGTTTATATTCCCACGCACAATTGGCCACTTCGCGAAAACCGGCCCACTGTCTATTTTCTGTTTCACGCGAACAGTGTATCAGTTTATATTCCCTCGCACAATTGTCCACTTCGCGAAATCCGGGCCACTGTCTATTTTGGGCGTACAAAAAGGTCTATCAATTTATTTTTCTGACTATCCACTCCACGATCACTTGTTTATTTTTAAAATCTCACTTCCGACACCAATTGTAACGTAAATAAACTTAACTTGGTTTTAATAATTTATTTCACACTTAAATCTACAACTTAATTTATATTACGCCACTGTATAGCTCGATCGTATGGGCTCGTTCAGACTGTCTGACTCCACTTGAGGGTTGCCTATTTATCTCCGATACAGCATTCTCGATGTTTCGAATTCTGGCAGTTGGCGACCGGCGTGTTCCAATTGTTTCCAATATTGACCGTTGTTTTCCGCGGCAGAGCGACTGGATGGTTCTCGAATATCTCCGGGGATGATCTCATCGTTGTCGATGTCAACGCGTGAGGCGACAGGTCCGGCCTAGGTTCGTTACAATACATAGAAAAGAGGACCCTGCTTTCTGCAACAGCCAGCGACGTTACTTAAATACAATTATTGGACACCTAAATTATATTTTTGAATCCTGCCATGAAACTTTTCCAACTGGACTTACAAAATAATTAGTAAAATCATTGGGAACATTCCAAGCAGATCTATTTAGCATTGTTGTATTACCCAAGTCTGTTAAGCCTCCTACTGATAGTGTATGATGGAAAGCATAACCATCTCTTGCACATACATAATTGTGTAGGACACAGCAAGACTTGGTAATTTTTTAGCAAGTCGCAGTGACACATTCATGGGTCTGTGAAGAACTCTCCACTCATTAGATATGATTCTAAAAGAGCATTCGATAAATCGCCTAGCTCGTATGTCTGTAGTCATAAATCTTTTTTTTATAATTCAAATTCGTTAGAGTATATGGGCGCATTAAATTTCGTGACAAAGGAAAGGCTTCGTCTCCAACAAAAATATAAGGCAGTGATTTGTCATTGCCCTGTTGCAGCTGCATCAATATATGTAAAAGAGTAATTAGCATTGCAAATGGCTAAAAGCACTATAGAAAATTATTTTTTATAATTAAAAAAATCTGAACAGCTATGAGTTGGTTTGATAATCCTTATGTCGACTGCGCCGAGACAATTTGGAGAAGTAGCATACTGAGCCAAACCACATGCAATTTCTAGCCATTGGTTTTTTTGGCCTTTGTAGACATTAGAGATGAACCCAAATACTTCTGGAGTTTCGTTTATTTTTATTTTTTCCTTTCTATTAACTTTTTTACACACAAAGTGACAACAACGCGATGCTGTGTACTTCTCACATACATGTTGACGACTGATGATCATGCGTTTTTAACCGACGGAACCAAAAAGGAGGAGGTTCTCTATTCGACGCGTATATTTTTTTTTATGTATGACCACGCACAACTTTTCACAGAGCGGTTCGATTCCGATGATTCTTTTTTCATTGGATAAAGTGTACTTCGAAGTTGGTCCCATTTCAAATACATCCCTAAGGGTAGCAAAATGAAGGATATTGATCGTTCACCCTCTGAATTTTGGTCCGTTAACCGATTCTATCAGGCATAACTTTGTAGTGGGTTTTCCGATTTGGATGTTTTTTTTTTATTATAAAGGGTATACCTCATAGTTGATCATAGTCCAATTTGGAATGAAATGATCCACCCCTATGGGTAGAAAAATAGGGGATGATTGATTTTTCCCTTGTGAACTTTGGCACACATATGCAGTTGACATTGACAGACCCTCCTACATCCGTCAAAATGATTACATTCTATGAAAGGATGGAATTATATACAAAGTGATGAAATCAACTAACCAGAACTTTCAAAATTAATTTATATTATATAACAATAAATAGTTAAAATAGAAAATCATATTATTCAATAGTTAATAGTTGAAGTAATCTAGGTAAGTAAGTATTTAGGAAGTAATCAAAAATTAAGTAGGTAGTAATTAGTAGATTTCAGCAACAAAAAATTGAAAAATAAAAACTTTTTAACAAAAAATTAAACCGACGAAAAAATCAACTGAAAAGCAAAAAATAAATTAAACCTTTTTAGTCTAAATGATTATTGAGTTCCTAAACTAATGTGAGTAACTGATTTTGAGTCGGCGCCAAACAAACTAGCAATTGAATTAGGTAAAGCGTAAAATGATGGCAGCGAGATGCACGGCTGCGTTTTGATTACTTCTCTCAAAGTAATATAATGATCTTCGATAATTGTTTGTTTGGCGCCGACTCAAAATCAGTTACTCACATGAGTTTAGGAGCTCAATAATCATTTAGACTAAAAAGGTTTAATTTATTTTTTGCTTTTCAGTTGATTTTTTCGTCGGTTTAATTTTTTGTTAAAAAGTTTTGAGAAAACAATTCAATTCGACTGATGATCGGTGGTGACCGATCATCAGCACTGATAATCGGTCGTTTGTGAAACGGGTCTTAGTAAAGCAATTTTTTATTATACCCTCCAAAATCGTCCTATATGTTTAAACATATTCAGATCTCCCATTTCAAAATTTCGAGCAGTTTTAAGGGCGTTTTTGCAGTGAACGTACTTGTTGTGAACGTACGGTTGAATACCAATCCACGATTCATGTGGTAACGATTTCATCGAGTTGAACCAAGATAAATAATCGCTATCCTGTGTGAGAAAATTTAATGGCAATAGCAGCTGCTGGTGAAGGATTATTCCAGATATTTCAATAATTATTCATTACTATTTTATTATGATTATTTATAATTACTTTCTTTTGCACATCAACTAAATTACTCGATTCGTTACAGCCAGCTTTTCTAATATCGTTATCATTTATATTTGACCGACCTGCTAGTTTATCACAAAAGGAAACTATTGTAGTACCTCTGTACTCATTCATTCAGCTATCAGTTATTATTATACTGAGTGGTCTAGCTCAAAGGGGTTATTTTTCATCTTTGGAATGGACAGTACGATTTTAAAGAATTCAAGAAATCAGAGGGGTCTGTATCAGACACTTGGGTGTTGAGGAGGGGGGTATGGGTTCTGTATCATATAAAAATGTGCTTCATGAGAACCAAGAACCGTAAAACTTTCAGGTGTCGATTCGAATTGGACCATAACTTATGAAATTAGGTTGCCATTTTGTCGTCACCATCTTGAATTTCAAAATTCCGTATGAAAACCAGATACCATTTGTGTTGAGTCGGACCATAAATGATGAATCTCCACTGCCATATAGGAGCCATCATTTTGACTTTTGAAATATCAATCTTGAATTCTTAAAACGGAGCATCAAATCAAGATATCGATTTTCAGGAGAATCGCGCCATAAATGACCGCCATCTTGAATTTTCACTCGTAATATTATTTATTTCATAGGGCCCCACTGTGCAAAAACTCATACTATTAAGGTTATTATATGGTAACCTAGATACATGGTTACGTTATAATCATTGTGCCCATAACGTCTCATTGGCCATTTTAGAGATGTTATATGTCCACCAACATAACAAAATCGCAGATACCTTAAATAAAAATCGAATCTGATACGTTATCTGAAACTGTTCTGTTACAGCAAAAGTACTTATATACGAGTATGCGTAATGAAATCGTTACATAACAAGTTCTTTTTTTTCACATCATTTGAAACTACTTTCTGACGGGAAAAGTACTTTCTCAAAGAGTAACAACAACTGGGAAGTTATGTTTCAAGTCTCTTCTGTTAGGTTCTTTTGGAAGTACATCATAATATACCTAAATTTATCTTTCTAAGATATGCTATTGTAATTATTTACAATTAAAGTCAAGTCAATACATTAAAGCTTTCTTTCCTACGGAAATTAGTAAAATATTTGAAAATACACTATTGAGCATAAAGTTTGACACAAATGATAAATCCATTTGTGCCTAAGCTTCATATGTTATCTGTCTTCAGTCGAGTTTATATTACTATAAATCATGGTCAGTTATAAATGACAAGACAGATTATTAGAATGTATGAATGAAAAATCAATTGAATGATTACGTCCAGTGAATAATAGTTTATATATATATATATATATATATATATATATATATATATATATATATATATATATATATATATATATATATATATATATTCAGGTAATTATTGATAAATATTGTGTGATTCAGTTCAATCTATATGTTAAATAGGGATGATACAACAAAACTGTTCATATGTTGGCGAGATACATCATTTAAGTAAACTCGAATTTGAAATAAAAAAATATATCTCAAAACATGGAACATCAAACAAGAAATAAACAAAAATATACATTTCTCTGTAAAAATAAAATTATAAATAATTATTTTTTAATGAAATCTCGGAACTCAAAATTAAAATCCAAGAAGGGTACGTCGAACCTGAACTTTCAGTTTTCATTACGATGACAGCTTCAGTTTTTGGTTTCCCTTAATAATCATTGTTTTGCAAGTCGTTGCCATGCCATGGCTATTTTATTGAATAAACAATCCGAAAATGTTGGGACAACTTTCCGTACTGCACCTAAAAAAATATGTGTTTAAATATTTTATTAACAATGCTGTCAGAAGTCTTTCTCATTACTTCGCATAAGTTCGATAATAATCCTTTTTAGTTGCTTTTTTGAGTATTGGCCATAGGGTTTTTCCAGACGCTACATTAAAATATAGAAATACTTAAGTGTTTATAGTTATTTGCTTGTGTCGATCCATATATAATGTTGAAGTTGAGAGTTGTGATACAATTCAAATGTATTACCTTATTGTCCATGATGATATAGATACTGGAGCCCTAAATATATCTATATATAGTTTTCAATCGTCTTAAGGATATTTCCTGTTGATTCTTGGAATTAGGGTGCAAATTTTTTGCCAAAACTGATGCCACAGACAAATCAAACTATCATATTGAGATTTTATTAATCACCCTCCTAGTAGAAAACAATATGATGATGTACAATAACTTTTTTTTCACATTTGATTTTCTTGTGATAGTAATAAATACCATAAAATTTGATCACTCAAAAAAATCCTAAGTAGTATACGACCGGCACAAGAAACCGATAAACGATAAATGAAATACCGCTACTTATTGGTTTCGTTCACATTTGACAGATAATCGACATTGGCGGTAAAACAATCTCACTTTTCCGATTTGTTTATGTTGGAGAGTTGAACAGTTTTACCGATTTCAAAAAGAATTCAGTAGTTGGATTACATATGTTATTGTTTAATTCGTAGATGATCATGCCTTCATATTGTGCTATTGTGAAATGCAAGATTTTTGTTTCTCTTCATACCGTTCTTGGTGAACATCATCTAAACTGGAATAATATTTTGTCAGGTCCATTGTCACAATATTTCACTCTAAACACAATAAAAACAGTACAAATTTCGAATAAACGTTCTCAAACAAGCGGAAATGTGAGATTGTTTTACTACCTCCAAAGTCAACCATCTGTCAAAAGTGCACGAAACCAATTTGAGGTTAGGTTAGAGCAGACAAAGATAAAACACAAGACCAGATGAGAACGTTTTTGCAACGAATCAGTTACGTCATATTTCTTAACCACCAAACGTATCTTCGACGTCCCATGGTATTGAAATATTCTGAAACCAGAACATCGAAAAGACAAATTAATAAATAAATCACCAAGATGTTTTAAAGATGTCTCAAAGTTCGTTTGGTACGAAATGAAGCTGTGATGATTTTTTGGGCTGTATTAGTGGCAATGCTTGATTTGTTGAAAATATAAACAGGATGTTCATAAAATCGGATGTGGAATCATCTGCGACTGAAAGATAAACTTTAGTCACTATCTTCCATCGTCAAGATAACCTCTTGTGGGGTATTCATAGAAAGATTTTTCTGTGAATTGAAAAATCTACGATTGAAATGAAGTTATTTTTTGTGAATGTCTAACAGAAAACAACTACTTTCCCGGCTAAAGCCACGCTGGACATTGAACTACATCTGATAGATATTCTGAAAAAAGCCCTAACTCAAAAGAAAAAATCTGAAATTGAAAATTTGCATTTTCATTCAGATAGTTATTTGATTTTCTATTCCAGTCTTAATTAAGAACTCATAAAGATGAATGAGGCAAAGAAGAATGTTTTCCAAAAGAGAGTACTCACCAGAAATCATTCGTAACATTGACGCAGGAGAGACATCGTATTCACTAGGTCTTCAATACATTTTTGTCGACGAAAATCTATTTCACGCTTCCACGATCATCAGGAAGACCGGAAGACATGGGACACACATTTTCAAGAAGCAATCTCACTTTGCAAAGATGGAAAAAGTTAGAATCATTTCTTTTGGAGAGACACTTTGAAATTAGTGTTTTCTGACAATAAAACCTGTCATGGGGTATGATAGATTGATTTGTTGAAAATATAAACAGGATGTTCATAAAATCAGATGTGGAATCATCTGCGACTGAAAGATAAACCTTAGTCACTATATTCCATAGTCAAGATAACCTCTTGTGGGGTATTCATGTTGAAAAGGGAAACATTCTCAATTGAATATTGATAAAAAGATTTTTCTGTGAATTGAAAAATCTACGATTAAAATGAAGTTATTTTTTGTGAATGTCTAACAGAAAACAACTACTTCCCCGGCTAAAGCCACGCTGGATATTGAACTACATCTGATAGATATTCTGAAAAAAGCCCCAACTCAAAAGAAAAAATCTGAAATTGAAAATTTGCATTTTTATTCAGATAGTTATTTGATTTTCTATTCCAGTCTTAATTAAGAACTCATAAAGATGAATGAGGCAAAGAAGAATGTTTTCCAAAAGAGAGTACTCACCAGAAATCATTCGTAACATTGACGCAGGAGAGACATCGTATTCACTAGGTATTCAATACATTTTTGTCTACGAAAATCTATTTCACGCTTCCACGATCATCAGGAAGACCGGAAGAAATGGGAAACACATTTTCAAGAAGCAATCTCACTTTGCAAAGATGGAAAAAGTTAGAATCATTTCTTTTGGAGAGACACTTTGAAATTAGTGTTTTCTGACATTGAAACCTGTCATGGGGTATGATAGATTGATTTGTTGAAAATATAAACAGGATGTTCATAAAATCAGATGTGGAATCATCTGCGACTGAAAGATAAACTTTAGTCACTATCTTCCATCGTCAAGATAACCTCTTGTGGGGTATTCATGTTGAAAATGGAAACATTCTCAATTGAATATTGATAGAAAGATTTTTTTGTGAATTGAAAAATCTACGATTAAAATGAAGTTATTTTTTGTGAATGTCTAACAGAAAACAACTACTTCCCCGGCTAAAGCCACGCTGGACATTGAACTACATCTGATAGATATTCTGAAAAAGCCCTAACTCAAAAGAAAAAATCTGAAATTGAAAATTTGCATTTTCATTCAGATAGTTATTTGATTTTCTATTCCAGTCTCAATTAAGAACTCATAAAGATGAATGAGGCAAAGAAGAATGTTTTCCAAAAGAGAGTACTCACCAGAAATCATTCGTAACATTGACGCAAGAGACACATCGCATTCACTAGGTCTTCAATACATTTTTGTCGACGAAAATCTATTTCACGCTTCCACGATCATCAGGAATATTACGTCTCCATAACTTATAAATTATGTTTTCTCAGAAACGTCGTCATGGGTACAAAAACTAAACGTTAATAATCGTCGCGGGTATGTTTCTTGCTCAGTGGGGCTCTACTCTTACCAAAGCAGTTTCTAAGGTCTATTCAAAACAAGCCTTAAAAGAGAGATTTATTTACACATATAAGTAGTTTTAGTTGTTTTGTGCAGTAGAAAATTTGATGGGTTCGATGTACAGCATACAAAGCAGATTTTGACATATCTGTCATATTTTCAGCACTACTCTGATTGTGGATAGAGCTAGAATTATATTGAGTGATTTTATGGAGAATTTGAATAATAACTGAAATAGAAAAATCGATAAAACGAAGAACACAGTCTATTTTCACACAAGGATTCAATATAAATTGAACCACAAAATGGTAGATCACAGGGGAAAAACAACTACTTTCCTAGCTAATACCACGCAGAACGTTGAATGATATTCACCTGAAAATCCATGCAAAATTCCATATAAATGGAAATTTATTGCAAATGTTTCTTTCTGATAAGCTCGATTATGTTCAATTTATGTCGTGTTCGCCTAACAATCCGCATACCGGTTTCAGGCTCATTTGGCCCTCATCAGTACGGAGTAGTCACCAGCCAAAGGTCCGAAGAGCTCTGGCTGAAGCGAGACACAACGTAAACAAATCATCATCGAGCTTAAAACATCTATAGGTACGCCGGAAAAGATAACTTTTAACTGGCGGTACCTAGTGACAGAAAGAAACACATAACTTTCGAGATATGTAAATATGTCAGAAGGCACAACATTAAAGAAAAAAAACCACGTCGACCTAACCTGTGTAGAACACCCCAGGCAGATTTTGAGAAGGAAAACCAGAAACAACCCTTCCACATTCTGGTGAAGTCTAATGCATCGGGACCATAACAGCTGACAGTCAAATTCCTCAGGGATTTGGGGTTCGAGGGGCTGCTAGAGCAGAAGAAGGAGAGGTACAATATAGTTTATTGGGTCGTAGTGCATCTGTCAGCACCTACAAATACTATTACCAAATACATACGGAGTGTTTCCATTGAGCCATTTCTTGAACCTGATGGAGATCTCAACATATGGCCAAAAATGGCCCTTATAAAAGTTGCAAAATAACAAAAGTACAAAACGTACCAATGGAATTGGTCCTATTACGACCCTGATATGTTGACAGGAATCGGGAATTGTTAGCAGTTGTCGCCGTACGTTGTCCGTTTCATGCGCCTAGTCTTACTCGGCATAACCATCTGTTAACAATATTAGTTTAAAATTACATCTGTCCACGAACAACTTCACACGCGTTTTTTATTTTATATCTTAGTTCTTTCAAGTTATCCACTGAAAATGTTCTAGGATTTTCTACTGTGTATCATGAAAATAATCCCACACTTGTTTGTGCTATTGTGGCTTCATCTATAGCCAAATTAAGTTTTGTAAAATTGTGGTTGCTATGATGTTGATTCATGAGCCACTGACAATATTCAACTCTTGCGGAACTATCATGCTTGTACATCTTCGATAATGGTATGGCTCAAACTGTACCTGTCATAATCGTCAAGAGTTATCTGAACTTTTACAAACATCACTTGAGTTATGAACAGAAATCTTTCAGCGTTCATTATTTTCACAAACGTGTTTTATCACATAACCAAAAAGAACAAATAACAAACGCTATGGCGTATTATTTTAGGATCGGCTGCATTTTATGTCTATCAGAAAACAGTATGCTGTAAGTTCAAATCCGAAAATATGTCATATGAATTCGTCATTTTCTAAAATTTCTACAAATGGTGTCTGTTATTTTGTAACTTTTATATTGCTGATTTTTTGTAGAATCACATGCTTTGACGAATTCCACATCCTCTTAAAAATGTCTCAACTTTGAAAACACCTTGTTTAAATAAACTCTCGAATCAGGACGTCCGCAATAGGTAGTAATTCTATGAGGGCAACCTTGCTTTGTGAATAGAAATATTGTTGGGACGTTGAAAGAAAGCTTTAGTGAAAGAGATCGCCGATGTTGGAGACCAATGATTTTTTAAAGGTTTTCAACTTTCCATTCAGTCAAATAAGTAGGCAACAGATATATCACAAAAACGCAGTTGGGAAGTTATACGTGTCGGAATAATCGATTCTCTTGTAGAGATTAAAATAAAAAATTAATGAGTGAGGAAACTAAACTACACACATTGAAGCCATTTGTATTATGATAATATTTTGGAACACAAAGATACAGAATATGACTTCTCAATCTGGTGAAATATTTATCTGCTTTCCTGCACTATTACAAGTTGCCGAACCATAGTGCATAGTATTCTATATTTATCATAACATACCACCACTATCAGTTTGGGATCATAGACCAACCAACTGTTACGGCTGAATAAATGACACCATAGAATTAAAAACCCCAGTAAAACCAAGCAGCACCAACGGTATTTTTGCGGTCAGTGATATGGCAAGCGATAACTATGATGATATAGTGATATTAATTGTTGTAATTTTTTTAATGAAAAATATTGAATTTTCACTACACACATTTTATTTTTAATTCCATATTTCATTATTCCACTGCACATTTTGTGTCCAGCTGTATTAGAATAAGCTCTGCACTGCCGTAAAACCAATACACTAGGTTGAATTGCTTTGATTAATTTTTCTGTAATTCGCAGTAATCATCTGCAAAATAAACCTTTTAGTACTTTGCACTATTATCCATCAGATGTGGTACCAATGTTCCTGGAGTTATTAGCGAGGAAAATTGTTGTGATGGATATTAGACCCACCGTATACCTGTCGTATAGGTTAGTAGTAGTAGTCTTGAGAATCAATACATTTTTCTTTTTCCATGAAGTAGCTCATTATCACATATGACAGGTTCCTATTTTACTTGTAATATTTTAATATTCATCGTTGATAGGATAGGATAGAAATTATACGTCACACTCTTTCGACTATTAAAAAGTTGTAGAAACATCCTACTAATATTATAAACGCGAAAGTTTGTAAGTATGTGTGTTACTCTTTCACGTAAAAACTACTGGATGGATTTTAATGAAACTTTACAATAATATAGTTTATACATCAGAAAAGGAATTTAAATATTGTTAGTTGTCCAAAATATGACGATAAGTGTCAAGTAAGTAGGAAAAAATCTACCATCTGCGAGCTATTCTGGCGACGATGACAAACCGAGTGCGCGATACTACGGTACGGTCCAGCGGCACTATAGTATATATATATATATATATATATATATATATAAATATATATATATATATATATATATATAATATATATATATATATATATATATATATATATACATAAATATACTTGAAATGGGAGCTCACCTTCTATTGGTTGCACTTGGTTATGAAGAAATGTGGTTTTATTGTCACATACTCTATTCCCGTCATCATAGCGGGATGAAATACATACAGGATAAGGGGCTAATGAGATAACGCGAAAAGCAAAAACGGGATAGCAGGATAACAGAATACCGCGATAATGTGTTAACGGGAAACGGGATAACGCGATAACGGGAAACGGGATAACAGGATAACGGAAAACGGGATAACGGGAAACGGAATGACGGCAAACGGGATAATGGGTGAGGTGGATAAGGAGGAATGAGATAACGGGAAACAAGATAAAGGGAAGCTGCCAAAGCCACAAGCATAAGCTAGATAGAAGGAGACAAAGTGAAACATAAGAAAAAATATAAATTCCACGTGGACGAAGTCGGGGGTATCAGCTAGTATGTCATACAAAGAATCTCAACATGTGGGATTATTTTCATTTCATTCCTAGGGGAGACAATTGGCAGAGAAATGCATAAGAATAACGCATATTTGTCTGTGCTTCGACAAAGCTACCGAATAAAATGATTCTTCCTCAGAGAGAATGCTACAAAAAAAATGGTTACTGTATAGAAAATTACTGGAGGAGGAGTCCAATTGGAAACCAGAAATATTGATCGATAAAGCTTGTGTTCGCAATTCTCGAAATAATTAAAATCTCGTTTTATAGCTTCTGGAAAAACAAATTCGTTCGTACTAACTTTTTTTTGAATTTTACATTCTCATTTCAAGAAATAGCACAATAATTATATTTTTTTCATTTGAATTAATCTCGGATAATCGAAAAAACGCTGCAATTACAAATGCATGTTTTCCATTGTTCACCGATATCTTGGACGTATTTCAACAGCTTATTCAATTAATCTGAATAATATAACGGGGACCTAACTCACTGAACTAGGTTTTAAAATACTTGAAGGCATTTACATATTCACGGATATTCTCCAAGTCGATGATTTATCAATATGTCAAAATTCGTCAAATTGTGCAAAAAAACATTGTTTTTTAGTTTTATGAAAAAAATGTCTCACTGTTATTATAATCATCTGACCAAAATCTGTTTGCATACTTGGTACGGGTACGGAATGAATAGGCGGTGCTGGACTTGCATTTGACCGCTTCATTTTGTGAAAATATATTCAAATGATTGTTAGAGTCGCTATTTTGAATTTTTCATAATATGTAACATTGTCAAATTGCATTGTCAAGCAATATATCTGCTTATTGAATTACTTGAAATGGAGTGGGTTTAAAGAACCTTATGATTTTGTTCCACTACACTAAATTATTTTTTGTCATTTCAATCCCACGAAGTAACATATCCGTTTGGCACCCTGTTAATAGTCATGTTCGCAATGTAATAAAAATCAATGAGTAATAAATTGCGACTGTTATGGTACATCAAAATATATTAGAAGCGAATTTTTTCTCGTTGAAAGTATATGATATGCATTCAGCTCTTATGTCGGCATAATTAATTTGATACCATAATTATATTATTCATACTATCAAGGTTAGATGTAAAAAAAGAAACACGGTAATACAGTTCCGATTGAAAATATTCCCACGTACTTCATTGAAATAATATTAATATTTGATTTTTTATCCTTTGGAGATTTCAATTTGCAGAACCCCATTGTTTACATTGATTCTATAGAATATGTTAGTTATCAGCGATTGACTGATTCAAAACATGACGAATACAATATTTTTTCAAGTACTGAAGGCGGCATCGCGATAAACTTTTAGTGTAAATCACTGATAGAAAAAAAAATAACTTGACCTTTTTAATCACTGTTTTTTTTTTTAAATAACTCAACTTTTTTCTATTTAGTGCATTCAAATAGAAGCTGGTCTTCTATTAAGTTTTCTTATATTCATTTAGGGGATGGACGAATCCATAAAAAGGATCAGACGGGCCAATGGAGTGCTATGGCTGCCACCCTTGGTATATTTATCGATATAGAGGGGGCATTTGATGACGACACATCACTTAAATCTATATGAAAAGCTACAGAGGAAAGAGGCGTGAACCCAACCCTGATAAGGTGGATCCACGTCATGCTTTCTTGGAGAACAGTTAGAGCAACGCTCAGAAGCAGCTGCAGCAAGGTCATAGCCACGAGGGGATGTCCACAGGGTGGAGTTCTTTCCCCCATACTGTGGTGCCTGGTGGTGGATGGCCTACTAGCAGTAATTAACAACATATGATATTATACTCAGACTCACGCGGATGGCATAGTCATTCTTATCGACAGCCAGAGGAACAGCCTTGAAAGGAGGACGATACAAAGAGTCGTAGATAACTGGTGGAACTGGGTGCCAACCCAGACAAAGCGAGAAACGCAGTCTGGGGGACCTCCCTGTTGTATAACTCAAGGAGGTCCCTTCAGAAAAGGAGCAAGATGATATGCGATAGTAAAATTCTGGCGAACAAATTTGGCTATGAATGGGGAGCTGCTCCAGGCATGAGACAATCGTGGACACATATAGAAGGTCCCTCTGTAGGTCGCAGTAAGTAGGGCTCCTCAAGGGGCACGGCCAGGTCAACAAGCACCTCAGTATCATCGGAATCACGGATGATCCAGAGTGCAGGTGATGCTTGGAGGACGAGGAGATAGCCACTCCCATCCTAACTATATGTCCAGCAGTGGCTGCAATTATAGAATGACACGTTGGAGATTTCCTAAACCCAGGTTGTGTAAAGATGGTCACTTACAAATGGATGGTCCGGTGCGTTCGCGACATTGGCCTCCATAAGGACCGAACCATATTCTTAGCAGTGGTGGGTACATGACGGGCCTAACCAATAGATCTAAACGCAGAGGCTTTTGCGCTGCTCACATACCTCTAATCTAAAATATAATCATTTAATTCAGAACTCTAGAACCCTTCATTGAAGGATTTTAAAATTGTTCTCAGATCGTACCATGATAATCCATGTCCCCAAAAACCGCCCAGATCGGTTTATAGATCATGAAATTTGCCTACCATTTTGGAGCGGCCATATTTTTATCATCTAAAACTGTTCAAAGTGGGTCCTAAGTTTAGAACCCCTAGACAAAGCTCCAACAATTTTTCAAGCAGAAATCCATGCTATAGATATTTACGCCCAAAAATGCCTTGCAAAAGGCTCCAGGGGGGCAAAAATCTATATTTTATCAAATAGCCAAGCAGTACTAGTAGCTCTAAAGGCACACTCGTGACTCTAGACTGACTTGGGACTGCAAACTCTCCCTAATACAACTGGCTACGAACAATCAGGCCACTCCGATATGGGTGCCAGGTCACAAGGAAATCAAAGGCAATGAGGAAGCAGTCCTTGCCAAGGAAGTGGTAAATACTACATTTCCTGGCCCAGAACCCTCTGTGGTCTTTCCAAAGCCCATATTAAGGAAGAGTTTTAAGTTTTAGCGCTGGGAAGCTGACCAGATCAAAACCCACTGGAATAAGGTTCTAGGACAAAGACAAGCGAAAAAGCTCCTGGGCCAATCGCCAAAGAAAGCTAAATACCTTCTCGAGTTGGACAAGAAAGACGTGTAACTGGTAACGGGACTACTCACCGCATATTGTCTTCTGAGGTATCACCTCAAAAAATGTATAGATCAGACAGTGAACTATGCCGTTACTGCGAGAACTTCGCTGAAACTGCAGAACACCTGCTTTGCGACTGCCAAGCGCTGTTTTGCAAAAGGCTTATGTTCCTCGATGGGGTTTTATAAACGCCCACAGATAACAGGAACTTAGCTCGTAGGATACACTTCGCAAGGAGTCTCGGAATCCCGGGTCTTGAATAGATGAAGGGTAATGTACAGTCATTGTACACTGGTAATTGATTTTGCTTCTGCATTGTACTTTTTAACTAGTGAAATTAATGTATTATTATTATTATTATTATTATTATTACAAAAGACGGTCGAAGTACGGAGAGACTGAAAAGCCATATCCACCCCCCTACAATCTTCATCTCTCTACAAAACTTTACAAATATATTGTCACGCGACCCATGTACAAATTCCAAGTCGGTAGGATAATTAGTAATTTGTTAAAATTTCACTACTGGCGGACCATCAAAATTAAATGTTTCATCAATGAGATACAGTAAATCACAAATGGTAAATTGTTTGTGTATATTCTGAGACATTTTAATAATAAACAGTTTCGCTCTTGATTATGTAAACAAATTTGATACCAATTCAATAAAAATTAAAGGAATAATTCAACATTTTCCTTACACAAATGACGGAAACTTTGTCGTCGAGGTGATTCTGTGAATAAAATATGTTCAGGGATCAAAGCATTTGATGGTCATTAATCTCGTTTCAGATATAAAAGCATTATATTCCAAATTTTATTTGAGTTATTTGGCTAGATTAAACCCATTAAAAATTACTACGCATTGTTTGAAATATTGATAGTAACTTATCGACTAGACCCTCAAATTGAGCGGTCTGATGAATTCAAAACCACACGCTGTCTAGTTTGAACATAATCTAATTATATAGATCTAAAAATAGAAAAGAAATCGCTTTACTCGCAGTTTCAGCATCCTAATATTTTAATGGTCTTTCCAATTAATACTGAGTGGAATATAATAACTTTGCTCTCATTACTGCTCAAATCCATTCGTAGAGATCTTAAATCATATGTGTATACAAAACTCATATAAATATTATTATCTGAAATGTATAAATATATTTTGGATTGTCGACAAAAAACAAACAATGTCATGGTTTAGAAAATGACAACGTTTATGCTTCCTGCCAAAATGTTTGCTTCGTATTTTAGACAATTAATAAAGTGAAAGGGGTGAAAGAAGAGTAATTTTTTTGCTCCCAGAAATATGATAACTATATGAGCTGAATAATCCAATGGAAGAAGTTTTGGAGACCCACAAAATTATATATATATATATATATATATATATATATATATATATATACATATATATATATATATATATATATATATATCAGTAGTATATTTCTTGAACCATTTATTTTATACTTAAGAGGGATTTCTTGGGTTATGGTTCTTCAGACAATTTATAAAAACTTATTTAAAATTTATTGTTTAACATTTTTTAAAATAATGTTTCGCCTGGAGGCTCCTAGGCTTCATCAGATTTCTACAAAAAAATATTTTTCCTTATGGGACATTGGCTATTTTGTGCATTATATTCTTACCTACAACACATATTCCGTTTTAAATGGTTTATTGTTCAGCACATTGTGCTGTTTGTAGGTGTTTTCTTTTTTTTTACCATTCTAGTAAGCAATAACAATGTATCGAAACAAATTTGGTATCTTTTGTTCTTTATGAGTCAATCGTATGGTTTGGAGTGAACTGAAACTAACCATCAATAATCTTGAAGACGTCGAAATACTGACATATGTCAATTTCAGTTCACTCCCAACCATACGATTGACTCATAAAGAACAAAAGATACCAATTTTGTTTCGAGACAAATTTCTATGTTCCCTAAAATGTTTTTCCCGAAAACTCTCGTCCGCGTAGAATTTCTGTTTTTCTATGTTTTCCTTTATGCTGTTCCATCTAGACTATGCTTTTGACTCCTTCCGCTTCCTGTTGTCCCGTTATCCCGTTTTCCTGTTATCCCGGTTTTTTCGTTATCCCGTTATTCCTTTTCCTTCCCGTTTCTTATCCCGTTTTTTATTTATCCCGTTTTTCGTTTCCCGTTATTCCTCCCGTTCCTGTTATCCCGTTTTTTAGTTATTCCCTTTCCCCCTATCCCTTTTTTCGTTATCCCGTTTTCCCGTTGTCCTGTTATCCCGTTTTTTCTTTATCCCGTTATCCCGTTCTCAATTTATCGTACTACAATTATTATATTCGATTGCCATCTTGCAACCCTATTGCGGATCTGTGGATGAAATAAAATAAAAATCGCGATGGAAAAATAGGGGTTGATCGTAGAAGGGTGAAAATTTAGGGTTGTATTTATTTTTGAATGCTGTATCATAGAAAAATAAAAACAAAAAATGTCCAAAAATTTAAAAAAAATGTTAAGGGTGAACAACCCTTATTTATCACTTAGGGGTATGAAAAATAGCTAGTAGCCGATTCTCAGATCTACTGAATATGCATATAAAATTTGGTAAAAATCAGTAAAGCCGTTTCGGAGGAGTAAGGTAACTAACATTGTGACACGAGAATTTTATATATTAGATACACATATATATATATATATATATATATATATATATATATATATATTACGGACAATTGTTACTTTGAAGTGACAATTGTCACTTTGAACTGACAATTGTTAATTCAAAGTGACAATTGTTACTCAAAAGGACATTTTTACCCACTTCAATGCAAGAATATTGTTTTTCAGTAAATTTACGCGTATACTGGTTGTGATGAGATTTATATTGAAAATTATGGGATTTTAACTTATTACGAAAGTATTGTTTCCATTTTCAATTGGGGGAAACTCTTTCTTGACAGGGTTTTTTGGGCAACCTTCCACAGTCTGAAAATGAAAATATAATCAGGAAAATCTAATAAAGGAGATTTAGAAGATTTTGAGAACGGGGGCAGATAATGTCAATCAGAAACTATATAGAGAAGTATCTTTTGAATTTTTACTATTTTTTTTATAAGCAAATTCAGAATACGGCAAGTTACTGACTAATTGAATGATTTTTCTTTTTCTTCTACACTTGTATAGATTTTCCAGATTATATTTTCATTTTCAGACTGTGGAAGCTTACCCAAAAAACTATGTTAAGAAACATTGTTCCTCCACAAAAAATCACATTCATTCAGTACTTGCATAGGAAACTCTTTATTTTCCATCTATAAAGGTGACAATTGTCAGTTCAAAGTGACAATTGCCACTTCAAAGTGACAATTGTCACTTCAAAGTGGCAATTCAAAATTTAAAAAAAAAATGGTTGCTGGCCCTTCTACCCTTTTGTAATTATGTATCAATTTGAACAATTATTGTAATTTCTCACAACTTCTTCCGTTCAAGTTTTCCTTCATTAGATTTTGTTGTGTAAACAAAGAAAACTGTTAAGTGCAACATATAATATTGTTTTCAAGGTTCACAAAAGAAAAGTTTATTCTTTGTCAGAAACAGAAATGCATTTCATTTCCAATAGTTTTTTCTGTGCACGTGCACGTGAACGTGAAATTTCAATAGATAGATAGATAGATTTATTAATCCTTTGAGCTACATTATGTAGATGGGACAGGTCATATTTCTAAAGAACATATAAAATGTATAAAATAATTAAGTTATTGTAAAAATTAAATAAAAAAAAATAACAATTAAAACATCGTCACAATGAAAGTGATCCCGCATTACCAATCTCAAGTGTGAATTCATCTACTGTGTTAAAACATTTTTCTGCCAGGAATAGTTTCAACTGTTTTTCAAAAACTTGGGATGGCAATGTCTTTATATCGCTTGGCAACACGTTATAGAGACGGATAGAGCTCGTCCAGTATTGAAACGACCGTTTGGTAGGTAGAGAGGGGGAAAACACGAGTGGACACGATTTGCTGTGCTACGGCGAATCTTCACCAGTGTCTTGGCATGCAGCGTTTGAAAGGTTAGGTTTGTTTGATTAATAAATAGGTAGTGCAGTTATTTATTCAACTTTGCAATAGTTTACTCGTTACCTTTCCAAAATGTCCAGTGGTAAGTACTATTCAGTACGGAAAAAGAAATAGGAGTGTTAGGAAAGTTATAGGAGTGTAAGTTCTCTACGTCTCGTGAATCGCCTATACCAAATAATTTGGTACGCCTATGGAATTTCTATTAATAGCCACAGTTCGACAATGGTTCGGGCATCTTCGAGAAAAATTGGTTGTTAGGTAGGGGAAGGCCAAAGTGGTCGTTTCAATACTGGACGAGCTATACCAACAAACATAGGAGACTTTTCATACTTTGCATGACGGTGTTTTTGGGTAGTAAGCATATTGTTATTCCTGGTATAGTAATTATGGATTTCTGATCTCGATACTAGTTTCCTTCTATTTTCATGGATATACGTTAATGTTTTCAAAATGAACATGCAACAGTTAATATTTTATTTTGTTGAAAAATCCCTCTACATGACGTTTTGTAATCTAGATTGATCAGTCTCAGCAATGATTTCTGTTTTAGGAAAATACTGTCTATTTCAGAAGCTAAACCCCAGACAGCAATGTTGTAGTAAATAATTGAATGACACTTGGCAAAACAAACTGATATTCAGCTCTAAGATGTGAACTCTATATGTTCCCGCCAATTGAAATATGAGTCAATTATTGTTTCTAAGAATTTTGTTGAGCTCGTTAATACTAAGGATATTCCGAAAAAAATAAAAAAAAATCATGCGAGATGAATTTGCAAATTCCATACAAACTGTTTTCCTCGGGTTAATTATCAGTCTATTTCTATAACACCAGTCATCAAATTCGTGTAGGACTTAGTTGACGAGGTTATTCATTTCTTCTGATGTTTTACTCGAAAGAATGAAGTGTCATCTGCATACAGGTATATCGCCCCATTACCTATGTTATTAGATATATCATCTACGTATAATAGAAATATATGTGGCCCGAGAACACTGCCTTGTGGTGTCCCAGTTGTTACAGGGAATTCATCCTACATTTTGTCATTCTGTTTCACCTGGAAATATCTATTTGTCAAGAAAGATACAATCAACTGAATAATGTTTCCTCGAATACCCACATTAAATAGTTTTTCTGATACAAATTTAATATTCAAGGTGTCGAAGGCTCTACTTAAATCGAAAAAAATTCCCACCACAATGTTTTTTTAATCGATTAAATCATGTACTTGTTGTACAAAGCTGAACGTTGCAGTTTCTGTCGAGTGGTTTTTTTCTAATATTACTTGCAAACGAAAGAAGAAAAAAGCTGGGACATGAACTAATGCTATCGAAAAGCTCAGGTTACGAAATAATGTTCATCAACGAGCAAGAAAATAGATACTGGCAGATTTCAATTGAAAAAAAATCGTTCGAAGTAAGTATTTAATGTCGTCCTATACTCAATTGTAACCACGAAGAAAGAAAACCCAATCTAACGATACGAAATACCGGAAACGCAGATTAAACACGTATTTCCTTCAAGAGACGTATGATGTTGCACTAACTAATTTTGGCGGTGCTGTAATTTGTCGCGGCATGAACAGTGTCTGATCATCAGCCATCAAGTTGAACGGCCATGACCTTCTGTGGCTATGATTATGCCGTGTCTAGAGCAAAAAATAGAAATCCAATTTAGATACAAGCACTTGTAATAGCTAATCTATTGTTTATAAAATTAAATTCATTTCACCGCTAACATGCGGACGGACGCAGGAAGTTAGACCAAATTATTGAAAAGCGGAATACCTCAGTGTAATGACGCTTATAATGTAGGTGTCCCCAACATACTGCAATTATGGTTATTTCTCGAATCTGATTTGTTGGTTTGGTGTTGACGAACGAAAAATCGGATACCTACCGCAGTTACACCCCTATAAAGTTAGCAAAGCCACTTGCACATAAATCGATGAAACCCTAGCCCAATATTTGTTGAATAATTGTCGTAAATTTGTCGTAAATTTGTTGTGAATTCAAAAAATTTAAATTTGTCGCGCTTTTACTTTTTTTCATAGAGGGTGGTTGGGCTAACTTGATATAAAGTTAGCACTTCCACTACACTAAATTTACGAGTAATAGTCGCATTTCAGAAATATTGTTATTAAAATTTGTCGTATAATTGTCGAGATCCATTGAACATAATAAAAATGCCCTAAAATATATAGGGTGTCCCAAACCCGATGGCCTATTAGACGTTCCTGGAGAACGGGACACAGTATTATTTTGAAAATTTGGTTTCTTGGGTAATTAGTTTTGTCGATCGAAAATATTTTTAGTGCTGCGGCGTTGCCGCTTATATTGAAAAGTAGCAGCAACTTTGATATTTTAAATGAGACACCCTGTATATTATTGCATTTTTCGCTTTGCTATTGCTTTACGATCATTTTTGTATAATACTTTCCTATACCTATCTCAATCGGTTTTCGGAAAATTCATGGATTTCCTTATTTTTTGTGCAAAACATAGCTTTAATTAAATGTTTATTACTGCGGTTTTTGGACTCGTACAAAGCTGAAATTTTGGGTATTCAATACTTGCTGCTGCACCTTCTCCACCCCTCCAAGCTAATTCGTTGGAAACGATGTGAAAAAACTTACGTTGAAGACCTTCTGGACAATCTTCATTCCACAGTTCTACAATCTTCATGTATTCTGCGTCACTTAACGCCGAAGCACTAAGCTTTCGTTTTGTTGAATCTTTTTGTAGTTCCCTACGTTCGGCATCACGTGCTGCTCTTGCGTTTTTAAACGTTATGTCAGAGAAGGGATCAAATTTAACTTTATATTTTTCATGATACATTTCCTGTAGTTGTTTTGCAGTTGAATTCCACATTACTTTTACAACACTTTCTTTGTACCCTTCCGAATTTGCTTTTCTCATATTAAATGAATAATCTTCTAGAATACTAGCCAGTTGTTCAACAGGTAACTTTTCGTGTATATTATAAGACTTCTCATCGCAAAATTCTAGAAACTGCTTCCAAATGCTTGTCTTTGATTTTTTGGTATTATCTGGGATCAGATATTGAACCTCTTTTCTAATTACGTCCTGGTTTTCTCTCCCAAAACGAGACATTTTCATAAAAACACTATAATATACTTTTTACTTTTGACACCACAACATGAAAAATGACATATATAAAAAAAATATTATCCTTTTGAATTAACATACAAAGCGTACTATTTAAATTTCAAAACCATCAAAAACCGTCATTATCCTAGTAGTTTTTTAATAATATTTCGGTGTGAAATTTTCTTACCGAATCCCACTCTAGCTTCAATTAAAAACAAAAAAATTTTTGCTCGAACACGAATATTTTTCGTGTTCTCGAAAACATTTTCAGTAATAATTAAGCTCTAGTGGTATTATAAGTGAAAATGTGTCGAATAATTGTCAAAATACATGATGAGTTTTTGACTGTAAGAAAAAATGTTCATCTGAAATATCATAAAAATGCTTATATGTTACACAAAATGTATTTTACTGTATGTTTTATCATGTTGAATGTATTTCGACAATTATTCAACAAATTTTCATAAAAATATATTTTATATTCGACTTACGTTCGTCAATGTATAGTACTGGCAGCGCTAACTTGATATCAAGTTAGCACAGCCACACTATAGAAGAAAAAAAATTGCGCCGTTCTTCTGCTTCAGAAAACTCAAAAACTGCACGACAATTAGGTTTTGGTCATTCGACGATTGCTAAGTGAGTTTTATGCTGGAATAAACAATATTCAACCGAGATTCAATGTGTATTTCAAAAAAGTTAATTTCCAGTGAATTCTCAACCTTTTGTTTGCTTCGGGAAATTTTAAATTTGCACGACAATTATGTTTTGGTGATTCGGCAATTGTTAGGTGAGTTTTTGGCTGTGAGAAAAAATGTTCCTCTGATACATCATATTTAATGTATTTCGACAATTATTCGACAAATTTTCATAAAAATTAATTTGATATTCGATTATTTGTCAATTTATAGTAGTGGCAGTGCTAACTTGATATCAAGCACAGCCACCCCTTAGGAAAAAATGTGCACCGTTCTGCTTCTGGAAATTCAAAAACTGCACGACAATTATGTTTTGGTAATTCGGCAATCGTTAATTGAATTTTAACCGTGAAAAAACATTAATTAACCAAGATACGTTCTTTTTTTGATTCAGGAAATTCAAAATTTGCACAACAATTGTTGGGTGAGTTTTAGGGTGCAAAAAACAATATTCAATTGCGATACAGCGTGTATTTCAAAAAAGGGTTTTTTCCAATTAATTCATAATTTTCAACTTTTTTTTTTGCTTCAGGAAATTCAAAATTAGCACGACAGTTATGTTTTGGTCATTCGACAATTGCTAGGTGGGTTTTGGCTGTAAGAAAAAAAATTCAACTGATACACAGTGAGCATTGATGAAATATTATAAAAATATTAATATGTTCTACAAACTGTATTTTAGTGTATATTTATCAAGTTGAATGTATTTCGACGAAAAATTTCAAAGGAATATATTTGATATTCGACTCGTCATATTGACGTTTGTCAATTTATTGTAGTGGCAGTGCTAACTTGGAAAAAAAATGTGCGCCGTTCTTTTGCTTCAGGAAATTCAAAAACTGCACCATCATGTTTTGGTAATACAACTATTGTTACGTGAATTTTAAGCTGGAAAAAAACAATATTCAAGGGAGATAATTTCAAAAAAGGGAATTTTCAATTAATTCATCGTTCTCTACGGTTTTTTTGCTTTAGGAAATTTCAAAATTGCACAATCATGTTTTGGTCCATTAAATAAATTTTCGGTTGTAAGACAAATTGTTCAAGTGATTTACAAAAAAACTTCTGAAAATCCGAATTCAAAATTGTCAAACACTTATATTTCGGCTTTCCATGTAAAATGCACAAATCAGATGTGTTATGTAAGTGCGATGTTGCAAAAGAGCTCGAAATTTTCATGGACACCAGGAAATATCCATAAAAAGGCGTATATTTTCTTTAAAATATATTTTAGTGCATTTTTTATTATGTCCAACGGATCTCGACAATTATACGACAAATTTTAATAACATATTTCTGAAATTCGACTTTTACTGGTAAATTTACTGTAGTAACAGTGCTAACTTTGTATCAAGTTAGCACAGCCACCCCCTAAAAAAACCAAAAGCGCGGCAAATTTTTTGTATTCACGGCAAATTTACGACAATTAATCGACAAATATTGGGCTAGGTTTTATCGATTACTGAGCAAGTGGCTTTGCTAGCTTTATAGGGGTCAGAGTTACTCATTACAGAAAAGTACTTCGATACTTAGGTACTGTAGTACTATTACAAACGGAGTGCTGTTACCCAAATAATTTATACATAATACACTTTCAAAACGTAAGTATTGCTATTTAAAGAAGTACCGATTACTCTTATAAATAAAGAACTTCGAATACATACTGATTACTTCAGAAGTGGAATTATTATCAGGTATTTGAAGTAACATGAGCACTGTAAATCTTTAACAGTTACTTGCAGTATTATGTTACAAATCTTGGGTTCGTGGCTATTGAAATACTGAATTAAAAACGATAATGAACTCTCACAATTGAATAACTCAATCAAAATTGACTATCAAAGTACCGCGTACGACACTGCACTGAATCACCTCGAATAATAATAATAATATGTTTATTATGCGAAAATTCACAAAGTGTAATACAAGAGGAAAAATAAACATGATATTTCACTGAAGCTTGTGTGTGATAATATCTATCATATAAAACAATAATAAACTAATACCTATAATTATCGTACATAGATGCATGTGCGTACATAATATATTCACTTACATGAGTACATATAAAACAGTTTTGGTTATATTGGGTCTAGCCGGTTTAATTTGGCATATTCGAGTAGGGTTCATAGTAGGATTTCGTCGTAATTCGGGGAAAAAAATATATAGTCTTCTATGTGGCCACGTTTGAATAATGTGGGACAAATATCTCAGATTAAATCAAAAATTTCAAATCAATGAGATCATTAAAAAAATGTATCTCGGTGGTTGTTATCCATACTTTAACATGATACTTGAATGATTTTAAATTTCTTAGTTTTGAAACTGCCCGGTAGTAATTTATATATCTTAGGGGCTAGAAATTCAACGGATAGTTTTCGGTCGGTTTGGATTGCTTTTTTGTTCGGGTGTCATATTGATGTTCAATGGGATGTAGTTTTATTTTGTTTTTGTGAATATTTGTCAATATTCGATGACAGAACATTTGTCTTATATCAAAAATACTCAACTCATTCTGAAAACAGTTATCTAATTGTCTTCCCGCGGTCCACTCTGTCTCTTATATAAAGGTCATTAGCACCCAGAAACTTCTCGCACCTGCTTCTAGATACCTGAAAGACTCCCGATGTTTCAGTAGCGTACTGTCTTCGTTTTCGTAACTATACAATTTTATACAAACATCTGGCTGTAGAGCCGCGTACAGACATGAACAGAACACCATATCGTAACACCGTCGCTTATCAAGTCTGGACGGCACTTCGAACAGAACACCGTAACATTGCAGCGTCCCATCAGTCGTTGGTATTTTGCCGTTGCATCAAAGAAAGGTTCGCGACCATGTTGAGCCCGACGTGAGAATATCACAGCCTTTAGGGTTTTGTAAGGTCAGACATCGAGTATCAGAACATTAGGTTATCGAGGGTATCATCTTCTACATGATCTTCTCTTTCTTTCTCCGTCTGCAAAAATGATTAGTGGTTTTGCACCGGTATTTATTGTTTTTCCATGAAAAATTATTTTCAACATATTTTTCTCGTTTTCTCTACGGCCATGTTTTTTTTCAATTTATTATAATATTTGGGATGTCTGGTATCCCACAGAATATTTTTTCCGTCCAGGCTTGATACGCGAGAGTGTTATAGTCCATCCAATATCAATTGCAGAAGCTGTTTCTATAGGGAGCAAATGAAAACTCACTTCGCTAACACGAGCGTATATGCGAAGAAACGGAACGAAAAATAATCTGTACTACTCGTAAACATTCGCCGTCGGCAAACGGTAGATCAAAATAGCCGATAGTCAACTTCGACTTGAGTGACGGCCGTCTATGCTACAACCGATTCGTCTGGGCCAATCAAGTCGGACATCAATCCTGGCAGGTGTGTCTATACGATGGGAGGTCATAAATCACGCGTTATATTTGTGTTTTAATAGCTCTGAAAGATTAAAAACCAGTAGCGTTTATGGTCTTGGTGTGTGCCGATCGAAATACGTTTTAGTATATAATAATAACCTACATCAAACAATGAAAGAAATTATTTTTCTTTCTTAATGTATTTGTATAAATAAAAGCTTGTCTTTAATTTTTTTTCATTTTTCATTATTTATGAAGTATTTTTAAAATCTTAAAATATCTAAATAAAATTAGTTATCTCCGCCACTGCTGCTCACAGGATTTCGCCGCATGCTTCTGCAGTTGATATTGGGAAAACTATACGATGTTTGGTTCATGTCTGTACGCGGCTCAAGAAATCGGTGGATTCCACATTTCTTGAACGAAAAACAAAAAGTAGCACGGCTAGACTGGTGCAGGTATGTTTGAAAAATTCGACGAAGGATTTTCAAAGCAGATATTTATCGATACGGGTGATATATAATTATGCTTCCGAGACAAAGCAGCAACCGTAAAAGCTCAAACAAAGTAATGCTTGTTTTCTTTATATACAGTGCTCCAACAGAAAGATTGTGAAACGGTAAATTCTGATTGGTAAATAGTAGTTTGCATTCTTCAAGTCTTTGAAAATATGTGTATTGATATGGTTTGCGCAGAATTTTACACCATGAAAACGTACTCATCCCTAAACAGCCGAAAATTTTTTTTAAAAAGCTATGAAATGATCTTTAAAAATTCCGTTTTCAATTTTTTATAACAGCACTGGTATATAGATAGATCCACAGGTAGAGATAATTTGAAACATGTTTTTCACATTATTTCTTACGATAAAGTTAACTAAAAATCCGCGTCGGAATCATCATTGATTATTCATTATAATCTCTTGGGAGGCATCGATGTTGATAATCGTTTTTTATCAGAACGCCATTTATTTCTTAACTGACGAAAAAGTTCCGAGATAACAGAATAATAGTCATCCTCCTAATATATAAATGAAATTATTTTTTCTGGCTACGTATTAATGCTGAAATATCGTTTCCATATGTGGAGGTCGTCATAGGCCAGTAGAGATAGACATGATTTTCCCAAAATTTTATAATAATTACAAAAGTTTTAAAACTTTTTTCTGAACGGAAGATGTCGAAAATCGGGATTTAATAAATTATCACATTATTAGCGCGGAAAAATTTGCAATTTACTACATGCTCTGATAAATTTTCAACCATTCAAACAAAACGGAAATGTTTGTTTTATCGAAAATTGTTGTTAATTCTAATTTTTCGATGAAAATTCCAAAAGTTCTGCAAACTCGAAAAAATTACTAAAATTATTTATGTTTTTGAGTTTTAATTTGCAACCTCTTGCGTCAAACGAAAAATATGTTTTTTCATTAAATTGATTTTTTTTTATTACAATGAGTATCGGAATTATTACAAGTTTCAAATAATGGTTGCAAGTGGAGATGTTCTGACGTACAATGTTTTCATTAATTTGCTACCTCGTCTGCAACACGGAAATGAGGGGTAAAATCAAAAGAAAAATATTTTCGTATTTGTACTTTACCAAAAAAAGAAAAGTTCAGCAAATCGGGCAGATAACTCATTTTGCATTAGGAATTTAAAAAATATTTATTTTTGCAACACCTGTGTTATCTGAATAAAAAAGATTTTTATGTACGATTGTGTTACCAAGTTAACTATCGACAAGAAGCTCGTCATCATTCAATGTTGAAAGCTTCGATATGAATTCATAACATCATATTACAATTATGAATTTGCATAAAAAATCCTATGAGTACGTTTGATGGAGGATCGAGAATCTCACGACACGTTTTCATCATTTTCTTGATTTATTAAATTTTTTTCAAGATATTTTGGAATATTAAAAAAAACTCTGACGTCATACAGTTGTACATTAGTACGTCACACTGTCGATTACATTTAAGTCCTCCATTCGGATTCAATGGAATTTTTCATGCGAAACCACAATTGTAAGAGGAAGAAAGTCGAGTAAATTATAATTTTATTTAATTCAAGAAATACATATCTATAAAAATTGAATTTGAGATGTAATATCGATCTCACAAATTTTTATTTTTCAGCAAAGTTTGATGATAAAAAGTATGTACTTGTGATATTTACAATCGATAACGTTTTGATATCGTTACTTCCATAGAGCATCGATTATTCATTTTAAAATCTCTTCGATTGCTATAAAGTCATGTTGTGACAAGTGAAAATTGTAAATAAAGAATGATTGCATGTCGTTTCTAATGCGATAAAAAATTAATGTCTTTCCGTAGTATTTTAGCAGAATATGCACAAAAATAGTTTAACGGTAGAAATAAAATTTTGTACTCTTTCGATTGTTGCATTAGAAAATGTTAAGATTAAATTTATTTCGCTGATTAGTTAGTTTCAAATTTTGTAGTGGTTATCTACGTAACCATATCATTCTTCGGGTGCAATATATATATATATATATATATATATATATATATATATATATATATATATATATATATATATATATATATATATATTATATATATATATATATATTATATATATATATATATATATTAAACCTATTTCAAATGTTTAAATTAATGGAAATTAAAAAAAAACAAATCAAGTATATAAAAAAATGTTCCTTTGAACAATGACGGTTGCAAATCTCTTGCGTCACGTAAAATATTAGTCGTAATTATAATTGCAATTTGCAGAACTTTTACAATTATTTCAGCAGTTGTAAAAATGCAAAAAAATATATTAGAGAATAAATTGGTTCAGTTCAGACTGAGACCGATATTCTCTTTATTTGCAACAACAATAAAAAACTTTTGTAATTATTTCAACGCTTGTCTTGTGTGTATTGAAAATGGCAGCGTCGGGAAATCAAGTTTGTTAAATAAATTATGCGTTTTTTAGAAATGGTTGCAAATGTACGTGAATATGTTAAGCTTTTTTGCGTTCACTTATCCAATTTGCATATTTTTAAACAAATTACAATGAAAAACGTAAACAAATACAAAAAAAGGTTCCGTTTGCAGAACTTTTGCAATTTTCAATGCACAAATAAAGCATGAAAACGTTTTTTGCAATTAGAACAATGTTCCTTCCGTTCATCGCGACTTCTGCAAAATGTTATACTTAGTTCGTTTTCATTGAAGTTTGAAAACTTTTGGAATTAATATGAATTGATTGTGTTTATCTACTGGCCTATCACCCAAGATAAATTCTGTTCAGACAAGAACAGTCTATTTGATTGACGATGCTATCTTGATTAATTCTCTAACTACTCTAGAACATCGCAGAAAAGTCGGCTTCACAGATACTTCCTCCGAAATCTCTTATTCCAGCTCGAGCAGTTTCGGATTCACAAACTCAACAGATTCAGTCACCCTTACATTATTAGGCTCGCAACTTGCTTCATCTCTTCATCATGAATCTTTTTTTTTCACACTGCAAAATTTTGGAATTCACTGCCTGAGTAGGTTTTTCAAAACGACTACAACCTCCAAAAACATATACCCACTTCATATCCCGCTAATTCATGAACATTATGAAGTGTATCTTGAGTTGTATTTGAGATATCTATTAGTGTGTGTCTTCTTTCGGAAAACAGTTGTGTTGATATGATCGGATTTTTTTATCATAACATCTAAAAAGGAAAGTTGGTTATTTAATTTTGTTTTCAGATTGTGGAATGTTATAATCCCGAAAAATGTATCAAGAGTCTTATTCCCTTTAGTAGATTAGCTTTTTATTCAGGAGTGATAGCGATATAACTTAAGTTGGTAAGGGTGGGAAGGAAATAGGCGATAAAGTTTTTTCCTAATGCTTTCACAAATGATGAGACCAGTTTGAATCTTTTTCTGACATTACGTGGATATACACGTAACGATTTATTGTCGCAATAAATTGCACCGAATAATCGTTAGATAAATTGCTAAGAAAAATCTCTCAGTTAAATCGTACATGATCTATTAACGCAAAGTTTTATTGGACCAATTTGTCTGGTCAAATTAATCGGTCCAATTTATATTTACGTATGTGTTGTTTGGCACGATTTTTTGGTTGAATTTATCTGTGATCGGTTATCTTTTGCCATTTCAAAAAAAATTACCGATTAAACGTTGAAATTGAAGAGTTACGAGACGAGGTTTTGGCGTTTAGGTGTGTTAGAGAGTTTGAATTTGTGCGTTGTAAAAGTGGAACATGGACAAAACTGTTGCGTTACTTTTTGCTGTACAAATGTTTTCTGCTTATTTAAAAAAAAAATTGCTATACGTAACTAACTCCTCATAGCCTTTCTTTTTAATATTTTTGTTTGTATATTCAGAACTAGTCGTTTTCAATAAACACGTAATAAACTCCTTGCTCCATTTCTATGAAAACTAATCTATTACTACGAGTAATACGATCCTTAAGGTTTCAAATTATCGGCAGATATCTGCAGATAAATCGTCGTCAAACGACAAACTATCGCATCAAATTATTGCTGTGGATTCATCGTACAACTTTCTTATTTTATATAGTCCTCTAACGAACCGATTTATCTGTACAATTTTGAAGATCTGAACGATAAATTGCTCAGATCGGTCGATAAATCGTTCAATTTGTTGCATGAGTTTCTTGTTTAGACTCTGTTCTTTCGTCTTGAAACACGGATCTTGTCGCCAGCGATTGAATGTTCTTTGCTTCGTCATAACATATGTTTTTTGGAAGTTTGGGTCATGGTGCTATGGGACGTATTCCATTCCCAGCCAAATAATATCTGAGATCAATTGAAAGCACTGAGATAGGTAATTGGTAATTTTTATAAGAATATTTTGTGACCATCCCAATCGGCAGATTCAAAGTGCCAAAAAACCCGCGACGGTGATTTCTCTGGGGCTGCAGCCATGGAGAGGCAAATTGGCAGGATATGCAGTTTCCAAAAGGCCCATATAGAGAGAGCTACTGTGAGAGGATCGGGGTAATTGCTTGAAAACCCCTTCTACTCTCCCGAGGAATATGTGGCACATATAAGGCAAGGTGCAACTATACTCATGGAAACATGACCTTTGAATGTTGAATTATACTCATAGAATAATGACCTTCGAATGTTAAATTATATTTTAAATTATGTTTCAAATTCTAAACTTAAATGAGGATTCAATCAGAATAATGATTTTTATCAATGTAATATTCTATTATTTTCTTATTTATTTATTTATTCTATGTATTCATAATGTTATGTTATTTACTTATTCTACTTATCCATACACTCTGTTTTTTACACTTATGGGTCTTGTATCCTGTGACTTGTTGTAAATGTATTCTATATACATGTCATGATTAAATAAATATCTATCTATCTATTGGTAAAGAACAGATCGATAATATTGGCAAAATGACTTTCAATATTGGTGGGTTCTTTGATCACCTGTTCGAGGCCATATGAACTAGAAGAACAAACATTAATCTTTATTGTTTTTCAAAATATTCTCTATGAAGATCAATACACACGCTTGAACCAATTTTCCATTTTGAACGCATTAACCGCTTCTTCAGGCATCGGAAAACATTGACCTCGTAATTTATTTTTGATGTGCGTCATTGGGTGCCAAATCTGGGCTAGGGCGGATGATCCATCAATTCGATTTTTTCAGTTATCAAAAAGTTTCTTGTTTGAGCCGATGTGTGAGAGCTCGCATTGTCCTGGTGGAGAGTGATCCGTCCTCGGCGATTGGTTTTCCAAGACTTCTGGCAAACGAATGGTTGTGCACCATTCAGGATTGACCATCCGACGTTGCGCTCATGGTACAGTTGCCACATGTCCGGTTTTTCTGAATAAAAAGGCGACCATTTGCTTCGTGCACGAACAACTTTTGGATGATTTGGCTCATCTTGAAAGACCCGTACAGTCGATTGCTGTTTACTTTGGAGCTCATACGCTTAGATCCTCGATTCGTCATCTCTTACAGAGTCATAGATGTGTTTTGAAGTTCCGCAATCGTATTTTTTAAACATTTCTTTCGACCAATCGAGACGAGCATTTTTTGAGTAATTGTCAAATTATGCGTCAATCTCACTATAAGTCATATGACGATCTTGAAATATAAGTTTAGCACAGCATCAATGTTTTCTGGAACAACAACCTTCACGAAATTCGTCAGTGAGCGAAAGACCACAATTGAATTCGGTATACCACTGATATACAATGCTTTTTTATGGTGCTTCATCGCCAAAAGTCAAATTGAGCTTATCGATGCACTGTTGTGAGGTTACAGCGGCTGCAATAGTTTGTAGTCATCGCTTTTCCATTTGTATGGGCCTTTGAGGCAACATATCAATGTTTAGAATATTGCATACATCTTTGCGAATTTGACGATGCAAAGTAGGGGTGTTAATTCGTAGCTGTAACCATGGCTTCAGCAACTCATCCTTCGAGTCGAGCATAAATTTTATTCTTAATATAGGTTTTCCTCTATTTCTAGTTCTATTTGAGTTATAAATGATATAAGAATTAATTGCAGCCATGTTTATTATGGCGTAAAATATACACAGTGGCCATCTCCTATATAATACAAACAAAGTCAAAAGTAACTAAGCGAATCGCGCACGAGTCGTCGCAAATTTTACGAATGTTTAGTGTTCTAGGGTTACTGCAAAATTATTCATGATTAGTTAAACTACCCCTTCAACAACCAGCCCCCGTCTGCATGGAAACTGCCATTTTTTTACTAATCCATTATGTCTGTTTTTTTAAGTGCTTTTGGTAATTATCAGTCTTTAATCTTTTGTTTTTTTTTTTCAGGTATGGGGGTACCATGGCTAGCCCAAGTGCGTTTCCTGCACTTGGCCATATTTGCGTTAGCAATGATACCACTCTTTTTGTGCTTCTCATACCTTCAAACCAACCAGCTTCACACAACAGTTTCACCTCTGAAGAAATTCGAATTTAGGCTGCTCCAAAGTAAAAATGTTAGTCAGCCCGAAAAGAGTTATCCTGCGGGACATCATGTCAGTGAAACATCTGAGGCATCAGTCTCATCTGTTTCAGCACATCCTGTGAACAGTACTTCCAATAGCAGCAATAGTCAGGGACCAGACTTAACCAAGGGTATTGCGGCTGAAATAATTTATGAAGCTGGACACTTAGATCTTAATTCTCAAATATGTCCCAATTTGGGCAAAAACCTGAAGCTTTTAATAGCAGTGACGTCGGCCCCGAGTCACGAAATTGCCAGATTAGCAGTAAGAGAAACATGGGGCCACTTCGCCATACGAAAAGACATAGCCATAGCTTTCATGTTGGGAGCAACATCGAATCAAACTCTTAATGACAAGATAGAAAAGGAACAAGAGATCTACGGTGATATCATCAGAGGCAAATTCATCGACACATACGACAATCTCACACTCAAAACCATATCAATGCTTGAATGGGTGGACAACTTCTGTCCAAAAGCTCAATTCGTACTTAAAACGGATGATGACATGTTCATTAATGTGTCTCGTCTTCTTGCCTTCATTGCAAAACATAAGCCTGAACAAAGAGCAATATATGGCCGATTGGCTAGCAAATGGAAGCCGATTCGAAACAAAAAGTCCAAATATTATATATCTTTGCAGCAGTATAAACCGCCAGTTTTTCCAGATTTCACGACAGGCCCTGCCTATCTATTTCCAGCTCAAATATCCAAAGAACTTTATGTAGCATCATTAAATTATACATATTTCAAATTGGAGGATGTGTTTGTAACGGGAATCGTTGCAAATGGTTTGAAAATAAAACGAGTGCATGCTCCAGAATTCCTGAACAAAAGGATATCCTTTACACCGTGTAACATCCAGAAAGAAATCAGCATACATATGGTGAAAAGTGTTGAACAGTATGATTTATGGAAAAAACTGCATGATGTAGCAAAGTGTAAAAAATAAATGTGATGGACTTATTCCTATTTAAAACAGTATAAACTTGTGATTAGTTTTTATTCAATTTCTTCATTTGATAAACAGTATTTTATTAGATGTAAATTATTTTCGTTACATTATATTTAATTAAAAAATTACATCACGTTGAAATCAAATCAGTGACAAGAACAAAAAATATATACTCATAACTTTCATGTAACAAATTATACAATCTTGATTTTTGTACATTATTATTTTCTAGGATATTAATTGTTAAGGTCAATCAATCTTTCGAAATGTAAATATATTTGTACAATATAACTAAATTAAAATGTATTAGATCCTTTTGCTGCCTAATTTTCTTCATTCTGAGGGGCAATATATACAAAGGAGTTCACTTCTTGCAATACCAACTCTGCAAAAAAAGAAGAAATTGGGGGGTTAGTCTACTTGAAATATATCAAATTGCTATTTTCTATACTTTTATAATCAAAATTGATCAAATGGTTTCAAACATACTAGTCACATGACAACAGAGGTTATTCCAATATTCAGTTGAATACAAAATGTGTAGAGGAAAACACAATATGTGCAATGGAAAATTAAAAACAATTGAAAACAAATGATATACCCCCAAAAAAATGCAATAATGTTGGAATTTTTTCCCGCAAACATCTGGATTTGAAGTGATTTTTTCAAATGATCATAAAAAGCAATGAGCTTCCTTTTCCACTTGTCGCTGTTGTCAGAGTCTGTTTGGGCATCAAATCTTCCTTTGAGTCTGGATTTGTGAAAAATAGTACCCGATTTCTATAATTGTTATGCTTATAATGTATGAAAACAACTTTATTTTGAGTCCATATTGTTTTTTATAATTTCCATATTTCCTGTGGAAATGAATAAGCAAATCTCTTGAAGAATACATTTTCACAGTCAATATACTTTAACTATTGATTTTTTTATGGTGAAAATTGTACAGGTAGTGTCCTTTGGTTTTCAAAGATTCAGAAAAAGGGTTCAGAAATGTCAAAATCGCTAGAATTAATAGTGATAGTTTTATTTGACTACGTTACATAATATGTAGAAATAAAAATGTAGAAAATGTACAAAAAGTGTTAAAACTAACAAGCAAATAACATCGATCACAAATATAAAAGCTTTGAAAATCAAAGAGAAGTAGTGACATGTGTGATACCACAAAAAGTGTTCTGAAGTCATCGACGAATAGAAGCAATGCCTCAACAAATAATATTTTAATTTCCTCTTGAAAGTATTCAGACTGAGCTCTCTGAAATCTTGAGGCAAGATATTTTACAAAGAGTAATCCATGGAACTTTTTTGCGATAGGTGAAGACGAAATCGGTTTAATCTAATGTGGTGAGAGTTTCGTGTGTTATGTTCGTAAATATGACATTGTTTCGTCAAGGATGATTTCTTCTTATGTATTTCAATCAAAACATAATATAGGAATAAAGTTGGCAATGGCATAATCCTGAATTTTTTTAAATATTCTTGACAGTGGTCTCTGTATTCAATATTAGCCAGTATTCTCAATGCCTTCTTTTGCATCCTAAATATTTGAATGGAATGACATGAATTTCCCCAAAATCGTACACCATAACTAATATGGGAGTGAAACAGTGAAAAATATGAGGTTTTTAATATATCTGCACTAGTGATGTTCTTCAATTGGCGAAGACAAATAGAGAACCCGAAAATTAAATCATGAACACCCCCTATTTATTTCACATAAAATTTTACATTCATTTTTCAAGATATTCAGCAGTATCTTCAGAATGGTTTACTTTAAGCACATGACATGCATCAAGATATCACACACCTTAGAATCCAAAAAATCAATATTATACAGGGCAAAAGAATTGTCTTCCAAAAAATGCATTCGAAAAAAAAAACAAAGAAAAACACTCTGTGAGTAGATTAGATAATAGAAAATATTGTCATAGTTCTATCAATTTTTCAAGTGTAGGAGGAAACATTACTTAGAATACCTCTTAGCATCAGAAGCAAAACATCAATTTATTGATTTTCAGTGTGCCAATAGGCTAGAACACAATAAGGATTTTTAATGAATTCCAGAACACTCAAACAAAAAAAAAGTTTACAAACTTGCTGCGCATATGGAATCAGTCCTCAGAGCTGACTCCCCCATAATGTAGAAAGTATCTATTGAGCAATAGATGAGTCTCATACATTCCCAAATTTACTGTCAAAACTGGAGATTCACTCTTTTATACCCCAATAAAATCTTTGTGGCTATAAATTGCTTATTTGATATCTATATTTTCAGTCATAAGGTGGATTAGGCAGATGCATACATTAATTTATTATATATGCATAACTTTATCGTATAATAATTCATAAAAATTAAACACTATACATTAAAATGAGACAGTTTAAATAGCTGCAATTTAACTAGCTGCAATTTAACTACTTTGCAAATTTTTACTTTTGCGCTAGGTACGGTATATTATTATAGGGCGGCAGCGTAGAAATACAAAGAATCTTTAAAATTCAGAAACGAGCCTTTTGCATTATGAACCAACTGGGATACTTTGAATCTTGTAGGAACCATTTCAAAAAAATGGAATTACTGACTATATCTGCATTGTATATCTATGAATGTATGAAATTCGCCTTCAAAAATAGAAGCTACTTTGAAAAATATAAGCAATCTGGAGCGTATCCCACAAAAATAAACAACTATAAGGTACCGGTCCATTACCTCTCTAAAATGAAACTAGGTGCCCTATACTCTAGTATTCGTTTCTACAACCACCTACCAGAAAAAATGAAAAAAGAAAATTTCAATAAAATCAAGAAATCTTTAGTAGACATACTCATCAACCTGGAGCCATATGAACCTGACAATTATATAAATCATGCCTTTTAGCTAATTTTATTTATACCTATTTCATTCCTATACCTTTTTATGTATTTTCTGTAAAATGTGACTGGCTTGTAATGTTTCTCTTTTACATAGTGCAATAAATTTATTATTATTATAATATACAGATGGGTTATTCGAGGTAAGTATTCACAGGATTCAAATGAAATGTTCAATTTCCTTATTGTGCACAGAAATAACTAGAGATATTTGCTGAAATAAAACTCAAGATAAAAATGGTTGAAACTGTTAACTTTTTGTTTAAGCTGCAGTTCGAGAACCATATTAACAGTATCGCTTCAGGTCATAGTATATCGCACTACAAGGGCAGGAAATTTTCTGCCCGTTTGGTGTATACTATTTTTCTTTATAGCTGGTCGAAAGTACGTTACCCTACATTTTTAATTATTTATTATAAACAATACATGTTCCAGGCTTGTTGCGCTGTCATCTTTAACTTTTGCTCCTCGCCTCTTTCGGATACTCACAAAGCTTAAATATTTGCTCCCGCTCTCCCATCTCTCCTTTTCTCACTTTCTTGCGTGTAATCCCATCCATCTCGGTGTACATGAAAAATATTTGCTTCCACTGTACGGAGGGCATGGTATTTCAATGTCACCGATGCATAAATGCAAGGCTTTCTACTTCAAAATCGATGGAGAAAATACGTACTTTCGACCGAGGTATAAAGAAAAATATATTTTTAATTTTATGTGAAAATCTAAATATCCTAGAAAAGGGGCACATGCCTGTTCCCTATTCTGAATAATCATTTTCAGACATTTCACATATGGGACAAATATTATTTCGGAAAGATAAAAAACAATACCTAGATTGAGTATTCTTTCAAAATGTTTGCATTTAAATACAATTCATCAATTTTTATTATCTGTTGGAATTACAAAAATTGTAGAATGATAGGTTTTAATATTTGAAGCAAAAAGGTAAATAAATGTACATTTGATTCGCGATTTGAGTCGACCTGTGCACGGAATACATCGCGCATGCTAAGAGAAGATATCAGACCTTAGATCATGTATGCTACATACTAAATATCAGACTAAATGGAACACTAGCGCGACGCTTCGGTCAGAAGAGAAAGTAAAACTCTACATCAAATTAACTTGGCAACGTTGCGCGAATGTATAGGTTGGTATCAGTGGCTCATTAGCGGATCCCTTATTGATGGGTTCATAATAAAATTACTATAACAAAATTTCTTGAATTTAAAGAAATGAAAATAAATTCTAAAATTAAAGAATAATCTCATCTTAAAAATATTGAAGAACTAGAAAATCTAATACAAGATATAAATAATAATAAACAAAATTGTTTTTTACAAATTTGGAAAAATGCCAGAAACAAACAATTCATTTATTAAATGACACAGTGGTTACGTAATGAGTGTTGCAACTATCTCGAGTATTTTATCATCAATGTTATCAACAAAAGAGGATTTAGCAGAAGTTTTACTCATTATTGAGATATCACCTGATGTTGGCATCAAAGAACCTTGTAGGTGCCTTTACACTTTATATGGTGGCTCCCATTTGAAAATGTGAGATTGGGGTTTTGTGTTCTTAAAAATATTTCCCCCTTGTAAAGAAAGTGACTTGCTGAGTGTTTTTTCATTAATTATACTATAAAAAATAAAGCTATTTTCATCAAAACAAGAAAGTGTGTTTCTAGGGCATAGGTTCCAAACTTCTAATGAGGGATCTCCAATCGAAAACATTATCCTCCATTTATGGATTTTTTTCTTCGATTATGAGAGTAAGAATTTATATAAGTGATGGTAGTTCATAACGTAAAAAGATAATCTAAACTTAAATCCATATTATTATAGCAATTCAATAATGAAAATTATATGAAATATATAAAAAATAAAACCTCACCTTTCCACTTTTCTACTGCAAAATTCATATCTTCGATACTTTGATCGTATGGTGCTGAAATAGGTTCATCATTAGGATCAGCATAGGCCGCTAAGTAGGGGTGTGCCAATGCTTGCTCTGCAGTAATTCTTCTTTCGCTATCGAGCTCTAACATAAGGCTTAGTAAGTCTATTGCTAAGGGATTTGCACCCACTATGTATTGAGTCAAGTCTTTTTTAGGCATCATAGGCAGGGATTTGATATAACTTCTTGCCTAAAAGGAGAATTTCTTTCAATAACTGAGCACCAATTATCTTAAACTGAAGGTCATAAAACATTTTTATAAACAGTACTGGTAAACTCCTACAATTTCTGAAATATTCATTCAAATGATTTTGTCTCAATATGCTTCAAGATATTCAATTATATCTGGAAATCTGTGAGAGAGCTCTTGAAAAACTGGTATATTTCATAACTTTTGACATACGATTCTTCAGAATATCCAGATTGTTTTCATGAATTTGCAGTACAAAACTATAGTTTTGTAGTTCTTATACTTACACTTTCAGAGGTGATTTTCTGCATGAATTCATCACTAGGTGTTCCAAGGATTTCCATTATAAGGTTCAACTGGTGAATATCTTTACAATATATATTAAGGAATTATCACTGTAGAATTTATAACATTTGAAAATGAAAAACTGTAATAGTCTGTCTATACTTGGTATTTTACGTTAACTGGCAATTTTCAAATAATCCTTACTGCCAAACAATGTATTTTGTACCATTTATCAAGACCATCAGAAATAATCTTCAAGCAATCAATAAACTTCATTTCTTAATGAGACAACGATTAAAAAGGTTTATCAATTATTGTTTCTGTTTTTATATAGTGATAAACTAGGATTCAGTTCAGAATTGTGTAATTTATAGAATACTGCTACAAGTGGTAAAAGTGAATTATCAGACATCTGATAGACTAGAAATAGCAAACAGGGTTCCGCAATACTACCAATTTTATTTCTGCTTGATTTGAATATATTGGCGAATATTAATAATATCCAAGTAACCATCACACAATTGATTCAGTACAAAATGACTCAAAGTGTTCCTTCCTCTATACTAAAAACAAATGTGTGACCCACAGAGAATCTCTGAAATTTTTGTGGAGCAATTACCCTAGAGTACAAAATAGATCTTTATTAAAAAGGTTGATCTCGAAAAGTATGTTCCTTTCTCCTTATTTTTGAAACCAATTGACAGAGAAGAAATAGAAAGTGTTCTAAGAAATTTGGCAACTGAATAGATGAAATATCAAGTGTTATAATTAAAACTGTAGCATATGAAATATCAGAACCAATTGCAGAATTGGCCTATGTTTTGTGACAAGTAGCTTTCCAGGAAAGCTGAAACATGCCAAAATTACTGCAGTTTATAAAAATGGTGCTAAAATTTATGTATCCAACTATATAGCTACCAGTGTTTTCAAATATTTTGGGGAAACTGATATATGCAAGACTACTCCATTTTCTGTAACAACACCAAATTCTCAATTCATAACAATATGGATTTTTACCGAGGGCGTCAACAGGAAAGGCTATATTCATTTCAGTCACTTAAATATTCAATCATATTGATAAGAGCATATATATTGATCTCTCCTTTGATTCACTGAACAAAATGCTATGGCATTGAAGGTCTGCTTTTGCAGCTGTTTAAATATTTTTCAACAGGAAGAACTCATCAAGTAAGTCTAGAGTTTGAAATTTATTGTAAAATTCGAGATTTTAATTCTTTCACTAAAAATATCAGTCTAGGTGTTCCTCAATGATCCATTCTCGGACCCTTGGTTATAAAGTATGTGAATGACCTACCCAGATGCCTTATCGGCATCAGCAGTTTTTCAATGACATGACACATCATGTCTAGTAATGGCCAAAAATCTTGCAAATCTCTTGAATGAACAAGACAAATGAAATGTTAACCAGATTTAAAAAACATAACATATGCTTAAATAGAAACAACAGTGTCATTGCAGTCTTACAACCGCTTGTAACCGAACACTAATTCTAAAAAAAACTCATATATCCCAATACAAAATTTCTCGGCGTGGAAATTGCTAGCAGTTAATCTTTTCAGAACCACATGTCCAAAACTGTTAAAAACTCAAACAAAATGTGCGACACCATAAGTAAACTGAATGATTCTGTTGACATTGATGTATTGAGAAATTATTACTTTGCCCACAGTCAGTTTTTTGGGGAGGATTTTATCTAGCTGATAAACGTTTTTTTGGCACAGAACACACTTTTTGGAATCTTGCAAACCACTCTCCACTACTACCACTTCCCTCATATAGGTTAGTTATATATAGTTAGGTTCTACCACTTTGTATTTGTGTTTTTTATGCCATTTTATTTATTTACTTTTTACTGACTGATTTACTGGATACACATAAACGGTTTAACTGTTTGTATGCAGTATAAATTAATATAAATAAAATTTAAAATGTTCTTGCACTAACTAATATTTATAATGCATTATATTGTTCAGTATAATGCACATGTGAATTCTTCGCATAATTATTCTTGAACTCTCAGATTTTTGAATATTACAATTAAGTAATTGAAAATATATAAAATTAACAAAACTTCAAAATGTGTTTTTTTTTCAATTTCACAATCAAAATGGTAGAATCGGGATTTTTTACTTACTTTAAGAATCTGAGAAGCTTAAATTGATAAAATCTTGATGTTATGAAAAAAATCGGGAATTTCAAAGTCCTGTAAATTCATTTTATTTTCTGGAAAAGGATACGATCTGTTCCAGGAAACAAAGTTTTTCCCGTCAATAATTCTGCCATAATACAGCCAACTGACCAGATATCAACTGTTTGATTATAATGCATCCAATTCAACATAATTTCAGGAGCTCTATACCATCTAGTTGCTACATAACCAGTCATTTCTGTTTCTGTTGGCCTGGCTAAACCGAAATCTAATATTTTCAGTTCACAGTCTTCATTTACAGCTATATTTGATGGTTTCAAATCCTGAAAGAATGATATTAGAAATAATTTTGTGCTGGCACAAAACACCCCATAGAAAAAAAAAATATGACGATGAAAATTCATTGCTATTTAAAATGACTGTAAAGCGAAAATCTCTGAGCATATGATCTTCGAGAGATTTATGGTATGACAACCCACCTGCAAGTAGAGGAAAATCGTTTGGTTATACATATTTTTGTCTGCTGATCACCAATCCAAAGTAAAAACGCGGCGCTCTCGAATACTTTCCATGTTACGGCCTTTCAATAATCGAAAAAGGGACATTTTCAAAAACTTATTGCTCCGGCAGTATTCACACAAAATGCCTAGATTAGTTAGGCCACTCATTCTCTCTGAGATTACATATTTTCGAATTTAAATATTGACAACAATTTCTCCTTCATTTACATTTGCAATTGTTTGATGGGTACCATTATTGAATCAAATATAGGTATTATAAGGCTCAATGAATAGAATTATAAAAATGCATATGAACCAATATTTGAATTGAATTAACACGTTGAAGGGTGATAACACTGGATTGCGCCAAATCAAATTTATTTAAGAATGGCATCAATATTTTCCTCTACTTTGTGACACTACTTCCTTACATCATTGTATGAAATATTCATACCATTAAACTAGTGTCCCATAAGGATGAGATAAAATCAAACTCCTGCCAACTCTAGGTTACATCATGGACGCCGTACAGCGTCAGTGTTGAGTTCATTTTGAATAAAAAGAGTCAATCGACTGGATGAGAATGATGATTTGTCTACTCGAGGTTACAAGACGCTGTACTGTGTCGAGTTCATTTTGAATAAAAAGAATTAATCTGGACTGGATGAGAATGATGATCTGCGTCGCACAGTGCGGCCTTTAGTGGTCAAATCTATCATCCTCAAGAGATGCTAGTTAAATATTTAAATGATCTCAAGGATACACCGCATTAAAAGTTTATTTTTTTAAAGTTACAGAGGGTTGCATAATTTTGGAGCATAAGCACCATACGTCTGAAGAAAAAAAGGAGAATCAATTGGTTGGCTATAACTAAGGCAAAAATAGTTCGTGGAAGGAAACAAAAACATCTGTGTGTAGAGTAAGGACTGTGCTTTCACTTGTGAGAAAAAATGTTAAGGCCCTTTTGGTCTTTGCACAAACAAAATCTAAAAAAACGTTATTTTAAAAGAAGTTCTGACAAAATATGAAAGTTTCATAGGTACACCTTGGTGTACCCATCCCTGGCAACGACAAGGGTATCAATAATTGCTGTTTTTCACACTGAATTCTATAAAAATTAAGGAATAATTCTGAAAATAATACTTAACACTGTAATAAAAATTTGTATGTAGTCTTTATGATAAAAATCGAAGAGCTTTTCATTAGAAGTGGTAAAAATCGGTTGAGAAACAAAGACATTACAATGGTTTTTTTCAAAAATAAAAAAAAAAATTATTAGTGAGTTTGTTATATCCATGTTTTTTAGTTATAGAATCTGACTAGTTAGACTAAAAGCTTGTGCAATGTTGAAATTTGTATCTAAGGTACGTCAAATATTAAAAATTAGCAGGCATGTTTAGTAGCGCGCTCTGTTTATATATTCTGGTACAAGTGATGAAAAATAAAATAGTTGATGATGAACACTGGAACAGAGCGTTTTAATTAATATGAACGAGTGTAACTTGGAAAGTATTCGAGAGCACCCCGTTTCATTTCGGATTTGCGTTTAGGAGACAAAAATACATAAGTACAACCAAATGGTTTTCTTCTACTTGCATGTGCCCACCTTTACCACTTTACACACTGTATATGAGATATTTACTTATTATATCAAAGTGACTAGCCAAAATCTGGCCAACCAGCAACAAATACTCACCCGATGAATCACACCTGCAGAGTGTACGTATTTCAAACCTCGTAAAATTTGATACACTAAGAATTGAACATGATCATCCGTTAGTTTTTGGGTTCGTATAATATTATTTAAATCAGCTCCCATAAGGTGTGTGACTAAATATATCTGTAAGAAAGCCAAAAATAAGTAAATTTCAAAATTTATACAGTTTAATGAATAACGAACTTGACTATTATCTTGCCTAGGATAAAATACATCCAACAAGCCAATAACATTTTCATGTCTCATATGTTTGAGCAATTTCAATTCTCTATAAGTTCTTTTAGCATGAACGACAGTTTGAAATGGACGGGATAGTTTCTTTATTGCTACTTTTTTCTTTGATACTGTATCCAGTGCAGAACTGAAAAAAAAAACATCATTATGATTAAGAGAGCAGGAATTGGTCTCGCCAAGTTAGAAATTACTCTAAATTCCTCAAGAAACAAAACTGTGTGAATTGAAATAAATTCAGTTTAATTCAATTGAATTATAAGGAAGCTAGCAATAGATAGATAGATAGAGCTTTATTAAAAGAATTGTACTTATACATCATACAATACACAAATACAATTAAGAACCGGCATCAAATTAGTGATGTATATCTAGTTACCAAAAAACAAACATAAAAATACAGAGAAACAAAAATAAGTCTTTGACAAGACAACAAAAAACAAATAGAAGAAACAGACATGTTAAAATAGTAGAGTAAAATAGAATACAATTTATAAAATTAGTTGACATTGAATCAAAATGACTTTGAATCTAGAAATCCATCTATGCTGTATGGTTCGATCTTGATTAGTATTTCCTGTACAAAATGTTTTGAGACAGGGTTCGATTTTCACTACTGTTGGTAGACTATTATAAAACTTAAAATATTACCAAGTTTTGAAGGATTTAATAGGACAACAAATACTTTTCAGCTGGAAAAAAACACCTTCCACACCATATAGGGGAGAGTGGGGCTCAGTGGTCAACTTTTAGATATAATTTTTGTAGTTTCATACAATTTACCCATTTTTCCTTGCAGGTTCAAACTATGACTATTCTTTTATAATTCCGTGAGGAAACGAATTCCACAAGTAATTTCGAAAGTGTTTGAATGAGAAATTTATATGCAGAGAGAAATGGGGCCACTGTACCCCATGGTCGGGGTACTGGGGTCACTTGATAGGGGTACTATGGTCACAGCAATAAAACAATCATTTATTTTTTGAATATCGTTTACTTCCCGAAATTGTAATAAAATAAAATTGTATTAAATATTATAAAAAGTTAAATGAAACATTAGAAGAATATTTTAGTGTAGTATAGAGTACCTGAAATGCCTATGTTCTATCCCATATTGAAAGATGAAACATTGATTTGAAAATGAAAGAGGTTCTGCATTCTTGCAGTTCCACCAGATTGCACCGGAGAACTAGGTTATAAATAATGTTCTCTTTCTCAATTGAAGATAAATCAGATACTACGGGAAGCACAAAATTATTTCAATTTTTTCCTAAAAAGCTAGCTTGAAACTCAAAAGAGTTAAATCAGAATCTCGCCAACAAAATATTCAACAGCTTTTTTGGTTTCAAATTTGACAAGTACGTTACAACTAATACTTGCATATTTACAAGAACATTGTTAAAGTGGGACACAGTGGACTTACATATTTATTTTTTTGACCAGTGACCACTGTACCCATTCATGCCACTGGCCACTGTGCCTCAAATGTAACTGTTTTTGTTCTAACCTATAAAATCGTAAGTGAGATGCACGGTACTCAGAAATGTTCTTGAAACCCAATTAAAAAAACAATATATTGGAAATCGCTTACTTATGAATATGTATTCGCAGTACAGGCACTTGAAAATTATTGAATAATTTACTTTTCAACTGAACCAACACTGTTTTGAATGACCACAACATGTAGAATCTATTGGATAATTGCTCTAAGAGATGAAAATGAGTTTTAATCTACATATTCATGTGTGACAACTGTACCCCTATGTCCACTGTGCCCCGCTCTCCCATATTTTGGCAAATAATCAAATAAAATTTTTACACATTCAGATGTTATTGATAGGTATATTTTCAAGCTCATTTTGGCACTTTTTATGAAAGTTAAACTCGCAGACATTTGTATTTTGAGTATACTAAACATCATTTAGGTGAAGGTTTAGAATTAGCATTTCAAAATTCGAATACATAACCAACTTTAGTGGCGTATATTGAACACAAACAGAAACGCAGTAAAATTTCAGTGTTTATAACTAACCGATGATAAATGTTATATTTCATTAGAATTGTTAATGCAAATTGGTGTCATATTTACCTACCAAACTTGTCCGTATGCACCTGAGCCGACTGCTGATAGGGTCTGATATCTTTTAGGAATTTCCCAAGCTGTTTTGTTTACTTCTACTTTGTAAAAATCGGACATTTTCCAGTAATTTGTTTATTTTCCTCCAAGAATTTCGATAATTATTAACATAAGCACTAATACACAGAATTCATTGTAAACTTATGAAGGAGATAGCTGATAGACATAATTTGAAGGTAAACTCGTTCTGGTGGGCGATACAGAGAAGGATAGACATATCCAGATGTACTTCGGTTTTTATTAATAAGCAAACAGATGAGAAAAATTATAAACCTAAAAAGACTTGTAAGAAACAACTTTCCTTTAGGGTATGTTCGATTATAGTTTGAGTAGCAGACTTTTCTGCTTGGTTGTATGGGATTTTTGATTGCAAAAGACGACGATACCGGAATAATAAAACACAATGATCCTGTTGAATAATATAAACGAACAAACCTTAAATGAAATGACCTCGAAAAATCACTTGCATTAAAAAAATATTTATGAGCCGCATTTTGTTGATATGATTTATTATGAGTACTACAATTTGAATGATCGTACAATCTGAATGAATTACAGCAATTTTATACCTAAACATAGAATTCTCCTCCAAATACAATTTTCAAATATATTCCAATTTCACCTAATTTGAATGGCGTTGTTTTCCAGTTTGCGGCTACTCTCATCATGATCTACTTTTGGGGTATTCGAGACTAGATTGCAGCGCCCTCACGGCAGCGGAAAGTCGCAAAATTTCTTGAGACGTTAAAAAAAATAACGTGGTTGGAATAGAGTAATCTTAGAAAAATTGATAAATTTATATATTTCGGATTTGTTCCCAAAAATGAAATTTCCGTACAAGGTGCTATCAAAAATAAGGCTGCTAAATGGTTTGAAAGTAACCATATAAACAATGTTTTGGAAAGGCAAAGTCCAAATGAAAGGTGTTCTGTGATCGAGGACAAAGTGATTCCGCAAATGAACGTTACCAAACCGCTGTATGTCGTTTCAATAGAAATACATACATATTGAATATTCTTTGTTGTGTTGTGATTGGCTCAAAAATTGTAATTTGATATTTCTGCATTGCATTGGTGATCATACCATATTACCACATAACCTGTATAACCTGTTTGTTATACTAAGTTTTTCGTTTGCAGGGATGTGTAGCGTTGGTGTAGCAGAGAGATTTTGTCCCCCGTTTATCACACTACTCTACACCACCCTTTTTTGCAATCGAAAAAACCTATTACCGTGGTTGATAAACTTGTCTTAGTCACAGATATATACAGATAGGAAGCTCCGCCCATTTCCTTTAATGTTTGGATTGCCGCTTTATTTTCAATTGAAATATAGGTACTCATCATATTTCAGATATAGAATGACTTCAATACATGTTTTAAAGCATCCTCTATAAATGGAATCCTCGATAATGATAATAAAATCTTCAAAAAGGGTTAAAATGCCTGAATTGTTTGGAAAGGTTTGCCACCCACTTCTGACGTCAGTCTTAGGTAGTCCATTATCTTTCATTTGGAATTAGGACAATACTGCCAACATAGGTGGTAAGGTCGAAGCAATTAATGAATAATTAATTGAAGATTCGCTTTCGAAATCGTTTGTAGTATTGAATTCTTGAGTTTTAAGTTGTGTTATGTAGAAAAATATCGTTTATTTCTTTGAATTTATTATTTAATTTCGGGATTTTCTGAAGTTGGCAATTTTGGGCCATAAACACGTCATCATTCAAAATGGAGGTCTCTTTTTTTTTTTATGTTCTGGTTCCCAAGAAAAAAGGTATCCTGTAATGTTCAGCGAACATCGTGGGAACCAAGGGAAAGAAGGTAGGAGTTGGTGTTCTTCTTGAATTTCTGGAGGTTGTATGCCTCGGGGAACACCTCCCTAGGCAATGAGTTCCAAAGCCTCGCTGTTCGTTGGATGAACGAGTCTTTGGAAAGTGATGTTCTGCAGGTCTCCAAAGTGACCACGGAGGGGTGTGATGACTGAACTTGACGGGTTAGACTCGAAGAGACTGCCAAAGCAGGAACGATTGTTGATATTTCAGAAGAGCATCGCCCATGAAAATATCTATAAAATAGAGACAAACCGCCAACTTTTCTACGGTGTTCCAGACAAGTGAGCGAGTTTGTAAGCGAGGCATCACCGATGAGACGAATTGCCCATTTTTGGACAGAATCCAATAGCCTCAGGATATGTTTAGGTGCCGCGCTCCAAATATGGGAACAGTATTCCAGGACAGGTCGGATCTGTGCCTTATAGATCATAAGCAGCTGAGTGGGGGTGAAATAGCTCTTGGCACGAAACAGGAAACCAAGTTTTTGGGATGCACTTTTGGCAATGGACCTCACGTGATTTTCCCAGGAAAGGTTATTGCTGATAGTAATACCAAGCATCGATATGGATGACTTCAGTGGTATGGTTACTCCTGACAAAGTTATGTTAGGCACAGTGAGATCGGCTTTTCTAGAGAAAAGACATGCTTGTGTTTTGTTTGCATTGAATTCTACCAAGTTATTAGATCCCCACTCGAGAATTGTTGCTATGTCCATATTTATATTATTAACATTTCTTCCTCGTTCATTTCTGGTTTCACGGGCTGATATAGGGGCCCTGGAAGAGAAAGCGGTATGGAGGGTACTATCATCGGCAAAGCTGTGTACTGGACATGAAGTTGCTTTCAACAGGTCGTTGATGTGAAGTAGAAATAGTGTTGGTGCGAGAATAGATCCTTGCGGAACACCAGCATTTATGAGTAGAGTGTCATCGACCACTACATGGAGATACCTGTTTGAGAGAAAACTAGCAAGCAGAGAACACATCTGAGGCGGCAAGCCATAAGACGGAAGCTTGGCGAGGAGTCCCTGGTGCCAAACTCGATCGAACGCCTTGGAGATATCTAATGCCACAGCTAAAGTTTCTCCATACTTTTCAATAGATAGCTGCCATATATGTGAGACGTAAGCGAGCAGGTCACCAGTTGATCTCTGATGGCGGAAGCCATATTGCCTATCGTTGACAATTCCTGAGTCTTCCAGATATTTCATGAGCTCGATGTTGATGGCTTTTTCCATGACCTTTGAAATAATAGATAGCAGTGCGATAGGTCTGTAGTTGCTAGGTAGGGCCTTTTTCCCTTTTTAGGGACTGGCTGTACTCTTGCAATTTTCCAATTGGACGGAAATACCCCCAAATTGTAAGAGTGGTTGAACAACTTGCAAAGAACAGGTGTTAGTTCGGGGGCACATTTCTTGAGAACAATCGGCGGGATTCCGTCAGATCAACAGGCTTTGTTGGTGTTGAGACCCAGCAAAATCTTTCTGATAGTACGTTGGCGAAAGGTGATCTCGGGCATGTGACTGTCAATAGGTGTAATGTTCGGGGGTTGTTTTCCCGATGAATCCAGAGTGGAATTTCCAGAAATAGGTGCGCAAAGATATTGGCTTTTTCCTGGGCAGTCGTTGCTAGTGTTCCATCTTCTTTGGTTAGAGGAGGAAATGAGCTGGAAGTGAAGTTTCTTCCCACAGCTTTGGCGAAAGACCAAAATGAACGGGATCCGTTAGGACATTCAGCAAATTTTGATCTTATTTTGGCATTGTGGGCATCTTTTGAGCATTCTATTGTCTCTTTGCATATGCCTCTAGCCTCGACATATGCTGCTCTGGTCTCAGGGCCCGGATTTTTTAGCCATCGATGGTATGCTGCCTGTTTGGAAGCCACAGCTCTAGAGCAGTTTCTGTTAAACCAGGTCTTATCAGATGATGTTCTTCTTTCGGTATTCGGTATGTAGGTTTGCATCCCCAACATGATGATTTCAGAAATTGTCTCAGCACATCGTGTTGGATCTACTGAAGAGAAACAAACTCTCTTCCATGGAAACGCTGAGAAAAACATACGAAGACCTTCCCAGTCGGCCGAATTGTAATGCCACATGAGACGGGGTGGTATTGTGCAGCTCGATGGTAAATGGAAAGAGCATGTTGTAGAGATGAGGGTGTGATCAGAGTTTCCAAGTGGGGCACAAACTTCTATTCTATACGGGTCAGGATTGGTGGTGAGGAAAAGATCTAGTGTATTGGCAGAGTGGTTGTTGACATCAGGGATGCGGGTTGGTAGCTCGACCAGTTGTTCTAGACCATGAGTGATGGCGAAAGCCTCGGCTTGACGACCCGCATCATCTGTTTTGTTAGAGAATTTGAGCTAGGCAGCGTTATGTACATTAAAGTCTCCCATGATTATGGTTTCAGCTGTTGGATGGTTCTTCTGAATGTAGTCCAGTTTGAGTGATAAAAACTCAAAGAGGTCGTTATATGAAGGTTCATTAGGTGATAGGTAAAGGCAGCAGAGGAACTTAGTCAGTTTGGTATCAGATAGCTTGAACCACATCACATCAAAGTATTTCGGTTCCAAACTCTCTTCACGCTGGCATAAAAGGTTAGCCTTAGCCTGAACCTGAATCGAGAATGGAGTTCGTAACCAGGACAAAGCATATGGACCTTGTTGGTGGACGAGTTTACTTGTGTTTCTGTTAGAGCCAGAATATCCGGTTTTTTCGTCTGTAGGTGATGGTGGACGTCATTGATGTTCTTGTTGAGTCCGCGGATGTTGCAAAAATTAATCTTTAATGGTGAGTCCCCTCGAGTACCTCTCGCCCGGAAATCCGAATGGAGAGGTATTTTGCTGCCGGAGTGTTTTACTCTAGGAGACTTCATCATTATTACTATTAGGATGCACCTGAAAATAAAGGAGGAATTGGGGAAAAGGAAAGAGGGAGACCGGAAAGTATCGACCGAACACTGAAACATGGAATGATCCATTTCACAGCACACAAAGTCGATATGGTGGTATTTCGCCGGGCGATGAGACCATCTTCCACCTACGGTTATCCTTTTAGTCGCCTCTTACGACAGGCAGGATTTACCATGGGGCTATTCTAAAGTCGACCCCATACAGCATGTATATTTAAAAAAACCTTCATGAGGGTCAAGAAGCGCACAATTATTCTGATAGTTCTTCCGGGCATTCAAGTTGAGATAGGACTTCATTTCTCTCACTCCTTAATTTCGTTTGTCTTGTCCAGCCTTTTCCTTTGTGTAATTACTCTGTGTCCTTAGTACACACAGATAAGAAGCTTCGCCCATTTCGTTTGATGTTTGGTTTGCCGATGCATTGTCCTTCAACTAGAGATAGGCACAGTTGCCAGTTCTAAATTATAGTCCTGTTCGTTTGAAATGCTCAGCCCGCTCAAAAATCATAGAGATCACGTAATTGTGACGTGACTGATCTGATCTTCATGATCTAGTAGCAAATAGATCCTATTGATCAAACTCAAACGAACACTAAGCAAATCATTTCTTAATTTTTTGTAAACTAACCCCTTCCAATAACATTTGTGTGTTGAGATTCGACTTTCTGGTGGGAGATGGATGTCGACCACGTGGGCAGGAAGTCAGGTTAATGTTAGTTTTTGTACAGCCGTTCCACGTGCATTGGAAGGTTAAAAAAATTGTTGTGAAAGTATTCGGCATTCACTTCAATGAGACAATCCCGTTTGTCCCCCGAAGGGAAATCGAAGCCTACAGAATACGTTCTGGGGTGATGTGGATTTCTGAAGCTGACTTATCATGTGTAAAGTTAGAGCCATGAAGAACAAGCAAACAAGCACATTTGTGTGTTGACGTTTTTATATTATTTATTGGAACGTAGTTCCTTATCGCGCGTTGCGAAAGAGGGCTAGATGGAATAAATTAAGACCAAAAGTTGTAACGAGACTTTCGCTATGCGCGTGTTTCTCTGTCTGTCTCTCTCTCTCTCTCTCTCTCTCATAGAAAGCAAGCCAGTTATTTTCGTTTCGTCTTTCTATTTCACATTGAACAGTGTGGTGTCGCGACGACTATTTTTGTTGAGTGTATACAGGTTTTTTGTACATAATAAATAATAAAAAATGATAACAATAATGAATCCTGACAGTGTTTCTGCACAAGTTCCGGATATTGCTGATGGAGTTAGGTAAGTAGAGATTTCATACAGACAATAATAAATGCTTATGTATTTTTAGCAAGTACGCATTATAACCTCTCTTTACTATTGTACTAACCAAGTCATACGCGTTATAATATCTCCATTATTGTGTGTTTAGCAAGTGTACGCGTCATAACTTTAATAAATTTGAAAGCAAATTATATTTTAATATTACAATATCAATGCGTATGTACTAAAATTGAGCCTACTGATTAAGTTTATATTACATTATATTTGTTAATAATGAAAAAAATATTATTATAACTTAAAAAAAATAAATTTTATTACAATTCCTTCACTAATTAATCGAAAGGAACTTCGTTCCATCCGGGTGTCCCTTGACACCTCTCAATTTTTTTTTCCAATTAAATTCCTTAAAATGAAATTTGCATTTCATCTTCATTTTTATACTCTTTTTCTTAAAACTTCCTCCACTTTCTCATTGCCGCCTTCTGATCACTTTGATTTTTCTGCTCCCTGAAAATTGACGGAGCAGATAAAGCATGCTTTATCTGATCTGTAGCAATCTGCTCCTGTCAAACGAACACTCTTTGATCAATTGCTCGGAACAAACGAACAACCAAATATTGCTCAAATCAAATTAGAGCAACGTGAGCATGACAAATGAACAGGCATTATATTTCATTTGGGAATTAGGACAATACTGCCAACCATAAAGTGGTAAGGCCAAAAAAATTAATGAATAATTTATTGATAACTCGCTTCCGAAATCGTATATAGTGTTGACTGCTTGATTGTTATGTGGAATAATATCATTTATTCCTTGAATTTTCTGGTTAATTTTGAGATTTTGTGAAGTTCGCAGTTTTGTGTTATATCAAACGTCATCACTCAAAATGGGGGTATTGCCGTAACCCTTTCAGTTGTATATATTCGAAATTACCTTGATGTAGGTCAAGAAGGGTATCATTATTCTGACAGTTCTCCCAGGGTCATTTAAGTTGAGATATGATTCTACCTCTGTCTAATTCTGTTCGCCTTGTCTAGCCTTCTCCTCTGTGCCTTGTTACCATAGAACTATAACTTAATGTTATAGTTCTTCGCTTGTTACTGGTGTTTCATAAAACGACCTTTACCGTAATTGTCATTCTCTGTTATTGATTTCTCTGCATGTACGTCAAAATTTCATTACGAAATGTCCCGATTCGGACCCGAAAAGATCTTGATGTCCGTGTTCGTGGATTTTGGTTTTGTTGTTTTCTTAATGGCGACGTGAACCTGACATTTAAGTAAACAGGTGATCAATTTCAGACTTGAATAATCGCTCTGTTCTATTACTGCGGGGATACGGTGTAAAATGTTTCAGAAATCATTTTGAAGATGCTTCTATAGATTCGAAAGGCAACTCTAAGGAAAATGGATGAGACAATGACAAGTTCCCAGGAAGGTGAATCGGATATGGATTGTTCTGACAATGAATTTTATGATGAATATTATTATAATTTGACTGATGATATCGACATTGAGCAGATTGATCCGAGGAAAATAGATCCCGAATATTTCGAGTTCAGCTGCCTTTTTGAAGAACAGGTCGACAGACTTCTCAATGAAACTGTTGAAACACTCAGTACTGTTTTGCAAATATCCCCATCATTGGCTAAAGTAAGTAGATTTTTCAGAAAAATGCAGTTTAGGGAGAATCCACAGATTTGAAAGATACATTTTTGTAAATAAACAAGCCCCCTAACCCCAAAAAAATCCGGGGGTCAGTCATAAAAAATAAGAAATTGTTTTTTTAATCCATTATTTTCACGATGGTAAATATCCAGTAATTAGATTCGTACGATTTGGGACATGCCGTTTGGTAAAACTAAAATATCCACTTTTCTTCAGAATGTAAATACATACCACCATTCTTACTTTTACCCACCAAAAGCATAGTAATTTTGATATTTACAGTGTTGATTGACTTAACTCGACGGTCAAAAGTCAAACGCTACAATAGCTGCATTTTGTTGACCCCCCAATTTTCAGTCTACAGCCTAAGATGTTTTTGATGACCGGTCGGCACGAAAACAAACCCGATCAATATCTTACATTAAAGAAGGGAACACAACCTAACCTAACCTTGCTATCGAAATTTAAATCAAGCCAACCAACCTTACGAAGTAACGCTTTGCTCTGCTTGCGGACACTTCGTCAGCGGTGACAATCAGTCGCTAGATCAGGGTTGCCACCCACCTGGAAAACCCCGGAAACCTGGAGATGTCAGGAAATATAATATTTTCAAAAATGTCAGGGAATTCGGGATTAAGTCACGGAAATTTGCAATTTCCCACTATGAGTCAGGGAATTTGGTCAAATAATACAGCAACATTTATTTTTAAAATGTTCTGGTACGGTTCTGCACTCAGCCTGATTACGGCTCTGTCAGAGTGGCCAGAAAAAAATTCATTGGAAAAAGAATGAATTTCTCATAGGACTTTATTGGATTTTTAAAGATTCACCAGTCAGACGAGGACTGATATAACAGGTGAAAATAGGTTTCAGTAAAAAAATACAAAACTACATAGGTGGAAAGTTCAATTGTTGCTCTGAGAGTTTTGAAAATTTTCGACAGTTTGCCAACAAATATTTCATTATCGAATGTAAAATCTGGATTGCAAAATAATCTGAAATGCAAATTATAATTTTGTTTCATGGTAGCAGAAATACTTTTACGAGGATTTAGAAAAACTCACCAGAGCTCTGAACAGGAAAAAAATCTGACAGACAAAAAAATTGATCTCGGATTTTCAACTAGTTGATACCTGCAGAATTCTAATGCATCAGAAAAAGACAAACTCCTTTTTTTACAAGATTGCCAAATGATTTTAATTTCTGTTATGGAAAAGATTTTAGGGAGATGTTGCTTGAAATATAAAATTGTCAAAGGATTGTCCTCATTAAAGCCACAAAAAAGAGAAGATGAGGATAACCGAAGATATGATTCAACGTTCAGACTTTTGTCTGAAATTGATTGAGAACTTTTGAGGCTGAGGAAAATTATTACTGAATAGACTTAAGTAATGTTTTTTGTATCCCATATTTTTGTATATTCTATGTGAATCAAATCAATTGTAATAAGTCATGGAATATTATGAATTTAGTCAAGGAAAACCTGGAATAGTCAGGGAATTCACAAAATAAAAGGTGGTGGCAACCCTGTAGATGCAAGTACATGCTACATCACAGACGCCGACCAATAGATAACACCTACACCAACTAATTGAAACCTCTGTTTCTTCTTCTACAGGCACATATATTCAATCAAAAGGGGACATTTCAAAATTGTTTTTATTTTCAAGCTTCTAGAGAAATGAACTATCACATAAACCAAACATTTTGCTAATACACGGATTCTCCCTAAACTGCATTTTTATAGATTTTTTGTTTGTGATACAATTATTTCATCTGTATCCTCTTCGAAAGGTTCTTCTACATAGTCATCAGTGGAATATCAATGAGGTGACGAAAAAATTCAATGAAAATCCCACACAGACATTGATTGCCTCACGGATTGAACCAGCAACCACCCCAAATACTTTGCTTTTGACTAGATATATCAATTGCCCTGTATGTGTTACATCGCAGCCATTGGATAGGTTCTACAGTTTATCTTGTGCCCATATGTTTTGTAAGGACTGTTGGGCTATGCATTTTGAAGTACAAATCCATCAGGTATTTTAACACCTTTTTTTCCACATTTTTAAATAATAATTTCATTTTAGGGAATATCAACTGGTATAGCGTGTATGGCTAGAGATTGTATTATTCTAGCACCAGGAGATTTTGTATTGAAACACTTACAACGTCCAAATTTAAGAGAAAAATATCAGCAATTTTCGTTTCAAGATTATGTAAAATCTCATCCACAACTGAGATTCTGTCCAGGTCCCAACTGTTCTATAGTTGTATATAGCCAAGAAATAAAGGCCAAAAGGGCTACTTGCAATCAATGCAAAACTATTTTCTGTTTTAGGTGAGTCTTACATTATACTTTATTGATTGACCCCCTGCTGAGCTGTTTGCTTTCCAGGAGGTTTGGAACTGAATGTTGTTATTGGATCAGTTGGTCAAAAGAGAAACAAAATTGTACTTGCCTTAAATTAGATGAAGAGTGAAGGTTCATAACAAAAAAAAAGTTTTTATTTGCCATAACTTTAACTTTGAGGCGTGTAGTACATAACACCAACTCGGCTTGAAACTAAATGTTGCTGTGTGTCTTTACCCTGATACCTCGTGGTCCCAAGGGTACGTTGCAGTGACTCATCAGTTAAATGCCATGTGGGGCTTAACATGTTAAAAATATTTTTTAACGCAATAACCCTCCTTTGGTGGCTTTATTTAATTTTCCTAAATTATTTGAATGTGATGAAATCTTTGATGAAGGTGATGCCAAAATACTCGTTGAAATAATATCACAACCTTTCAAGGAATGCAAACAAAAAGTAAAAATATTTATTCTCCAGTGAGTTGCCATTTCGTATTATATTGGGTGGCTAACTAATGATATGATTTTTGACAACAAAAAAAGTGGAATCTTGTGGTTGTCAGAGGTCTTTCTCTTGTCAATATTCATCTGTTATTGAATGTTCGATATTTGTCATTCAGTATAACTGCGATTTCGAATATTTCCAAAACATGATCACTCTATTTTTGAGGAGTAATTGGTATTATTTTTGTAGATGTGGTTGTGATTACCATTCACCCACAGAATGCCAGGTTATTAAGAAATGGTTAACAAAATGTGCGGACGATAGTGAGACAGCAAACTACATTAGTGCACACACCAAAGACTGCCCTAAGTGCCACATATGTATTGAAAAAAATGGCGGCTGTAACCACATGCAGTGTTACAATTGCAAACACGATTTCTGTTGGATGTGTTTGGGAGATTGGAAATCACATGGGTCGGAATACTATGAATGCTCCAGATACAGGGAGAACCCAAATATTGCTCACGAATCTGTTCATGCTCAGGTAAGTGGTGTTATCATTATTACGTTTTGCCAGAAAGGTTTTTGGTCCTATTCAAACTTTTGGCTCGGGGCGACTTCTGTAATGGAAATCTTGAAATTGATAAGATATAAAGAATTTCATTATTTTATATCTGCTATTCAGTTTCTTCAGTTCCAGAAAAAAAAACACCACTTGTATCAGATAACATGTTAATATTTCTATATAAAAGTGAAAAATCATTGACTGACTGGCTCATAACTGTCTCTCACAAACGTCTGAAATGTGATATAGAAGTTCCTTGTGGCTTAGGCATGATATAAGATGAGGTTTATTGAAATTACACACTGAATGGGTTACTACCTGCTATATTTAGCTGCTGTTTTCATAAGAGTTATTCTTCTCTACTTACGGGGATTCTGGTAATATTGGTTTAACTAGAGTCATTGTATTGATGCTGAATTTACGACTTATAAGTTACGACTTAAGATCTTGCTCTACTAGGGTGTAGCTTTAGGAAATGTCTCGTATGACTACTTTTGAAATAATAATTGGTCACCAAAGTTGTGACTTACAATATTTGAAAAATAATACGATGATCCAAAAGTAAATTGCATTACTATAATTGGTCTACAAAGATGTTAGTAAAAGTGAATGTAGGACGATATTTTCAGAATTTCTCCTATGGATAGATACAAAGGTTTTTCTTCCCCTGAATGGAAAGTATTAGTGAGCTGTTCCGCAACATCAAAAAGTGAATTTGTCTCAAAAAGTAACTGTATTTCGGAATTTAGGATCAGTTTGGAAAATGAATTGCCTAAGATTATTCACAAACATCCTTTGATGACGTTTCATAAACTATCGCTCAAATCTGTGAATGAATATCTTCAATTCTTGAAAATGTTGTGATGAGAAGAATGTTAATTTCATAATTTTCAGGGCAAAAAACCAATGCATTGATATGTATACAAAAAACGATTTCAATATTTTTACAGCTATATGTAATTTTTTATTATTTTTATGGATAGTACAGTCATATTTGTAGTATTTTGTATTTTTTTCTTGTACTGTTGAATGTGAACAAAAAATCTATGGAGATTTCAAAAAGAGAAGTTCTGCAATCTATACATTTTTCAATATTTCCCGTAGATTTCAATAAATAAAAAGGGCTGCAGATTCTCACATTTCTCATTCATTCAATTGTAGATATAACTTCAATTGAATTTTGGAAGATGTATCGATAAAATTTCATAGTTTTTTTTCTTGTAGTGCAGTAAAATTTTCACTTATTCTAGTTTCCCAACATTGTTTTCTTTACGATTGAATTTACTGGAAACAATATTTTTTTTTTGTTTAAACTGGTCAATAGGAATCATTTTGTTTGAGATATTTTAAAATTTGGAATAAAGCATGTTTAGTACAATTTTTGTTCCATGATTAAGCTCTTGTTTTCTCTCCATCGTATTTTTTTAATTGGATTATTTTTGCTTGATACATTCATCTGTGGAATTTCAAACTACTTATTTGAAAAATATAAAAAGAGACGCTGGTGAATTCTTATTCAAAATAAAAGCAAAACAAGGACCAAAAAGATGACCATGTTCATAACATTCCTTCAAAGAGGCAGGTGATACATATTTATACCTTTAATTGGAATAAATACCACTGTCAAAACGTCAATTTTTTACTAGAATGAAAACGAACCACCTGGAAACCTACCAATGACATGCGGTTTTTAATAATGATTGAGAAGCAATAAAATAAGTGATGATTATATATAGTATATAGTACTTATGAGTGCAACAGGTAAACAATGAATAAAACAATGTTCTGACATACCTACCTCATAGAGCTGTATTCAATCACTACGATTTAAAAAAATCAAAATTATCAATAGAAACAACATAGTTGTAAGAAAAAAGCACTCTGGGTTGAATTTGGAATCGAGTAATAAAGCAATGTATTGGTTACTCGCTTAGCAGCTTTTTGCTTTTAAAGTTGATATATGGTGTCACCACAAGTTTTATTGAATATTTAAAAAAAAACAGTTTTTGTTATTTTTTCATGGGAAAAATGTGTTTATTTTTTAATAGACACCTAGTTTTGAAGATAGTATTCTGTCAACAAGCATTTGTTTCAGGCAAGGGAGGCTCTGAAAAAATATTTACATTACTACGAGAGATGGGAAAATCACTCAAAATCTTTGAAGTTAGAAGAGCAAACTTTGGAAAAGCTAAGGACGCGGATCAACCATAAAGTCATGTCTGGATTGGGTACCTGGATAGATTGGCAATATTTATTTACTTCAGCGAACTTACTAGCAAAATGCCGATACACATTACAATATACCTATCCATATGCTTACTATATGGATGCTGGTTCAAGGAAGGAATTATTTGAGTATCAGCAGGCTCAGCTAGAGGCTGAGATAGAAAACTTGTCCTGGAAAATTGAAAGAGCAGAAACAACTGATCGGGGCGATTTGGAGAACCAAATGGATATAGCTGAAAAACGACGTACTACTCTTTTGAAAGACTTTTTAGATGTGTGATATTTTCTATAGGTATATCTTATTTATTAAATTGTCAACTATTTGCAGTGTTGCCAACATTTGACACAGCTCATTTCTTGACAATTAGACTGTGATGATACTCCACAAAGTCAGACGAATATATATTGCTTCATTTGTTTTTTCAACAGAATAACATTATTATTACATCCGTGAGTTGACTTTATTGGTGTTAGGTTGAGGATTTTTTTGTTGAAATTAGGAATGATTTAAAAATGGTTCTAACAATTTTCAATAAGCTTGATATTGGAAATGCAAGGTTCATTTTGGAGTTGAATTTAAATAACAGTTTCCCAAAGATTAATTTTTCTAGAATGACTCAATTTTTGTAATTACAAAACAAAAATAGAACCTAGTATCTAATAAATTAAATTTCCCCTAAAGTTCATGGCTACTCTACATTTTTTGCACTTTTGAACGACACTAAATGCCTATGTATTGAGCAATAATTATATGATCAAGCCCTTCGAATATTTTGTAGAATATACGTTTTATATAATTTTTCAACTCTATGGAAAACGAATTACCCTATTATCATCCGAAAACAGTAGTGATGAGCCACTAAAGTTTGAAAATAGGTATAGATTTCATAACTAAAATATATCATGGCATTAATTGATTCAAATTTTTTATCTATCTCGAAACAGTTCTAAGAGTGGTTTTAGAAAAGGACAATAGTTCAAATAAAATGAATTTCTCCGATATTGTAATTTATTATTGCAGAGCGTTTGACATGATATTTCATGAGTTATTCATTACATTATTCATAAATATGAATTAATATCGCCGTGCTTTCTTGAAAATTCAACTCAAAAGAAAAACATGAACACAATACAAGTTTTAATTGTATTACATTTATGTGATATGCGCTCATTAACAAAAAAATATCAATCACCACTAACTAAACAGTTTTTTATTTTCAAGACTATGCATAGTTTGGGAACATTCTCACCATTTAAAAAAAACTGATGATAAATTGATTTTGAATTGGCAGTGGTTTCAGGCAATTTCTAATTTTCTTTAATTTTTGTTTTTGAGGGATTGAGAGTTGCAGTTGGTACTATTGCAATGATTGATAATAGGTTAGCCGCTTGAAGTACAGACAGAATTGCAGGTTTATATATCTTTTTATTTTATTAAACACATTTATGAAATCACATATATTTTTCCAGTTCTATTTTCATGTCAATACAGATGGCAAAAATTAAATCACGCCTATGAAAAACTTCACAAATTGTTTTCGACTTTTCTACTATCCAAACAAATGTATTATGAAAATTATTCACTTCAATAGTATTGTGGTTGTAATGGTAAATATAAAGATAGCGTACTGAATATAGGTAAAAAACTATTCTTACGTATTTTTGCCTCCCGAACACGAAACGGGAAGACAAATGTGGCGGTCTCATACCGTTTCCGAGTTGGAACACTTTTTACGTTTTTTAACCTCATTTTAAAGCACCGTTTTCTCGCACTAAAATCACTCAAAATGCCTCCTTCTTTTTACCAGAATAAATAATTAACCCTAAATCACTTATTTTCGACACAATTACGCACAAAATATTGCCGGTTTTGTCGAAAAAATCCTCCTTAAACAGTTACATATAAACAAACTTCACACATCTGACAGATGAAATTTTGTAACTTTCCCTTTTTTTCATGTTGGTAATAACAAATAAATCACCGCCAACTTTTCGAATTCAAATATGACTAATAGTAATTGCAAACATAAATGAAGGGGTTGTGCCGATAATAAGTGATTTAGGGTTGTTTATGGTGGTAAAAAGAAGGAGGCATTTTGAGTGATTTTTGTACAAGAAAACGGTGCTTGAAAATGATATTAAAAAAAAGTACAAAGTGTTCTGACTCAGAAACGGTATGAGACCGCCGCATTTTTCTTCCGGATTCGTGTTCAGGAGGCAAAAACACGTAAGAAACGTTTTTTTACCCACATTCAGAGAGCATGAGTATGCTATCTTTATATTTACTGTTATAATACATTGAATAATTTGTTGATAAATTATTCATCGTCCCAAGAATTGAATATAGTTGGATTTAACGGGAATTAGGACCAGGGAGTAAAACACATTTTTTATCGCTGACGTTTCGGAATTAATTTATTCCTTTTTCAAAGCTGAAATGACAATATTCACATATAGATTGAAATAAAGAACATATCTATGACCCATCTTTAAAACTAAGTTTTTCCTGCTCATGGATTTCTTTATCAGGGATGATCAGTTGCATATTGACCATACATGGTTGTTGCATTTTAACGTGTCTGTATTTGTTTATATACAATTCCAAAGTTTTTAATGTGTAATTTGTGCCAATGTGTTTTTATAGGCCAGTTTGTATCGACTACTCAACAGTTTTTTAGTTGAATCCTTGAGCAGGAAAAACTTAGTTTTAAAGATGGGTCATAGATATGTTCTTTGTTTCAATCTATATGCGAATATTGTTATTTCAGCTTTAAAAAAAGAATAAATTAAATCCGAAACGTCAGCGACAAAAAATTTGTTTTACTCCCTGGTTCTAATTCCCGTTAAATCCAACTACATTCAATAATGTAATGTATAAAAAAATTCCTGTCATATCGTCTGTGGGTAAAACGGTTGGTACAGGCTCTTTTGAACATCACTTATCACAAACCTTTGAAGTAAATGAACTTTGTAATGAATTCACTAATTTCGTAAATATAACCAACAAATACCTAGTGTTTGTTGATGAATCTTCTTCAGCAATTCCTTACATGTTCTTCTTGATGTTCTCTTAAACACCCCATATCACAACCCCTTTGCACTAAATATACAAATATTCGAGGTTTTGATGTCTTAAAATGAATCTTTTGGCCTATAAATCACATGCTGCACTTCACCTGTAATCCCCGTGAATAACGAAAAACAAGTGAGAAAAACACTTGATCAGCTAATCACACAACATGAAGTCAGGTTGACTACTGACTGAAAGAGTTGTGGGGCTGCACACTGTCTTGATATCAGCAGGGTGTTCTGAAATGTGCGTTCAATACAAGGTTGTGCTTGAATTTTCTACAATTTTCAACCTCCGTTATTCTGCATCTTTCATATAAAGGAGTTTTAGTGAAACCAGTTATTTTGACAACACACTGTACATTATGAATTTGATCGTCAGACTCCTACAGGAGTTCCCTTTCCTAGAATTGATTTAAGTTCTATTTATTTTTTCTTATATAAAACAGTTCTGGATTGAAAAATGACAAAATTAACGTAATTATTTTTAAATTTGTTAATATATTACAATATGAGGAACTCGTAATCTTGATTTTCTTAGTAGAACTTTATTTTAAATGCCTTTTATTGATATTCCAAAGTATGGAACATTATTTTTTAACCTTTGCATACCTCACTGTATGAAAATAATAATTTTATGTTTAATAGAGAGGAATTCTGTTGAAGAAATGGAAAATTTACTGTTCACTTTTTTGTATGGAAATTTTTCAGTTATTGTTGTCATAGTAGCTTCACACTGGATTAATAATGAAAATATATTACACTATTACAACCGGTCTCATATATTTCTTTGAAAATTACGAAAAATGCAAACTTATTGAAATGACACGGCCGAAACTTGATGGAAATCCATATTAATGTGAATAAAAGACACTTCATCAAATTGGGTTTACAAAACCAGGACACGTGTTTTGCCATACAATAGCTTCTTCAGGTGGAGATACCTGAAGAAGCTATTATATAGCGAAACTCGTGTCGGTTTTGTAAAACCTAATTTATTGAAGTGAGTGTCTTTTGTTTACCTCAAAAACATTTATGAGGCTGTAATAGAACATTTAGTTCACTAATAAACATATATCAATCACAATGTTCGATAAACCTGATTGAGATCGCTCCAGAATTCAAAGTTCCTCATGTGACTTGGAACCTTTTTTTTTTGTTTTCCGCTTTTGATGTTTCACTCCGTTGAATTGCTTTGTGACATCGAAATGGTAAAATTCACCTAAAACATGTGTAGGTTTGTTTAAAATGGTGATCTGGCACATGAAATTCAAAAATTACAACCTTCTAAAATGAATCGCGTAACCTAGAAACCTGAAATTTGGCATGACCCACAAGTATTTTTGGAAAAAGTTATCACAACTCCATATGATATGATGCTACATATTCTTCACTGTCTATTATTTCTTTCTTTAACATTTGATTGCAATATGAATGTCTCTAAAGTGCTTTTGAAATGTAAGCTCATTGAAGGTTGTGACAATGTGTGTAAAATGTTTTGTCTTGAAATTAAAACCCAAATTTCCTAGGCAGCTGTTAGAAATTTGCTACTGAAAAAGTATACCATCTATTTTTTTCTATTTATTTTTTCCTAAATGTAATATATTCGTTTGATGATTTGTGAGTTGGATGAATAATGGTCTGAGATTTTTTCCAAAATGTCCAGCTTCAGTTAATTGTGCTGTCTTAATTATATTTCCATATCTATAAGGTCGTGTACAACAATGTTAAGTGCAAAATGTGCGAAACTAGGTAGGGATACATAGATGATATAATATTTCTATTTTACAATATTATGTATTTGTTAGTTCTCGAATTCTCATGTATTATTTATGAAAATGTATATAGTTTTTTTTCGATATGCACTACCAAAACCAATTTTAATAATTACCTTCTGCCTCTTCATCAACTATAGATGAGTGGTTGCTAACGAAATAGCATGGAAAATGAACTTAAATTAATACCTTTATTTTACACATATTGTCATATTCATTCTATTTCGTTCAGCTTGGCTTGTTTTGAAATTGTGGGATTTTTGCTGTTTTTATGTATTATTTTGAAAAATATATATTAAAATAGTTATATCCTTGTCTATTTTTTGTGATATCCCCAATGTGTAATTTTAAAAAACTTTTTTTGAACATCCAAGAGATGGCACTACTTTCAACCCGTTACTGTTTTCAATACAATTTTTGGTGTAGTGAAAATCCTGAAACAGATAATTTTTTTGCAAATGACCATAAGATAGCGCCACTGCTTCCACCACGATACTCAACACCCACAACGAAGGTAGATAATGCAAGAGCCTTCACGAAAACTTTTATATGAGGGTAGTCTGAAAAGTTTCCGACCTGAACATGAAGATGGCAGCACTCTCTTTTGAAAGATTCTCACCCAAATTGCAGCCATTTTGTACGCGCAGTTGTTTGACAATCAATCAAAGACGAGTTGGATGCTGGGTACAGGGACATTTACCACCCTGAAATTTTGGGCAGCTGAATTTAAAGGTGGCCGTACCGATTTGGGAGATGATGAACGTTCGGGACGTCCAAAAATTGCAACGAACTGACGATAACATCGCACAAGTTCACCAAATGGTGTTAGACGATCATCAAATCAAAGTGAGAGAGATAGCAGAGGCTATGAATATGTCCAAACAACGTGTGTCACATATTGCATGAAGAATGATGATCCGTTTCTACAGAATTCAATTGTGGTTAATTGAATTATTTAGAAACGGATCATTGACTGAAATAATATTCAACTCACCACAGCTAGAAAACGCTAACTTATCACTATTATTTACTTGGTTCAAATTGAAAAAGCTGTAAAATTGACAATGCCCCCCCCCACGACCGAAGCACTCTTTTAAGCAATTTCAAAAAAATTTAATCGTCATTAGGACATCACTATATTTTCTTAGAGTCGTTATTAACGCATCACTACAATAATAATGTGCATAGAGTCCGTGCTACCACAAACTATGTGTTTTGTTTCTCCCCACGGCTCCATCCTCCCGCGCCACTTGAGAATACAGACAAGACAGAGAGTTCAGTTCGTTTCGCCCTAACAATCAACCAACATGCACGATTCTTTTGTGATTTTGTCGAGTGTTTTCGTTGCACGTATCCCATTCATGGCTATGAGACAAGGTCGAAAAATGAATTCCATATTGAAAAATAAAATTCAAAGAAGTATGAATTCCCAATTTTTTAAAGGCCTGGGTGAATTCAATAACCTACCAAAAAATGTGAAAGGATCACCAGTTTTTACGATATTTTGTATTATGCCATTGACGTTTTTGTTACCCAAAAATTACATTTCTTGTATTGTTTAGCACTGATCTCAAACATCTAATAGTTATAAAAAAAGAAGAATGATATTCAAAACAAATGGTCTACATGAAGATTTTATCATATTTCGCAACTTGAGAATACGTGATATGCTCAGTAAAACATGTTATTATGACTATTACTCTGAAAGCAGATTGAATGTCGATCCTGGCGTTTTATCAATAGCCCAAGAAAAACTTATTGTGATAACACGTTTCTAGGAAACAGACATAGCTATACAGGTACAGAAACTGTGGGCTCATTTGCAGACTTCGGCTCAACATTGTTTACAGATCTCAACATTGCTGCCCCATAGCTGTCACGAGTTGAATATTATTTAAGTCAATGAAGTATTATCATTTATTTTATTTAGTTAATAGAATTTAGTACAAGTTAATAGCAAATTTTAATTCCTATTTTATATTTTCAAAATATATACCATTTCTACAGAATGCAATTAACCACAATTGAAATGAATATTTGAAAAATACTATCATGAAATATGATCAGCTCTTTTATGATTTAAAAAATTCCAATTACACAGATTTTAACAACTTCTTTGCCAGTATAAACTGGGAGAACTTGTTATCAGTTTTTACCATATTTTGTATTATGCCATTGACGTTTTTGTTATAAAAAAATTACATTTTCTGTATTGTTTAGCACTGATCTCAAACATCTAATAATAAAAAAAAAGAAGAAAGAAATTCAAAACAAATGGTCTACATGAAGATTTCATCATATTTCGCAACTTGAGAATATGTGATATGCTCAGTAAAACAAGTTATGACTATTACTCTGAAAGTAGATTGAATGACAATCCTGGCGTTTTATCAATAGCCCAAGAAAAATTAATCCTGATAACACGTTTCTAGGAAACAGACATAGCACACACAGAAACTGTGGGCCCATTTGCAGACTCGGCTCAACACTGTTTAAGCCGGGATCCAACGGAGCGTGGAGTGGCACTCCTCGAGCCAAACTTGCCAGTTCACGCCAGGGCAGGCTTGGCGATCTTCGGTCGGCGCGGTGAGTCCCGTCGTTTGTCGGTAAATGACCACGGTTCAAAGGAGCTCGGACGATGGCTTTCAACACGTGTATACCGATCCAATGACGCGGCTAGGAGTGTGGTACTGTCAGTGCCGTGGTATATAACTTTCACCATGGAGTGGTCGAACGAAGTGAAATTTGTATCCCTCCATGAAGCCGAGCCGATTATTTGGAACCCACGGGATCCAAACCATAAAAACAGGAATTTAATTCATGATGCCTGGAAGCGAATTGAAGAGCAAATGAGTGATTGCAATTAAACCAAATTATTTAAATTTTTAAGGACAACACTGCCGGCTTAAAACAGACTACAATTGTTGCGTGTCCACGTCTGGAACCGCGATCCTACATGCGCCGTGGGAACGGCCCGACACATTTCAACGCGCCAACCTTGACACTCAACCCTCAATCCAGGATTGCCATTCCACGCGCCGTTGGATCCCGGCTTTACAGATCTCAACATTCCTGCCCCATCATACAATTTTGAAAATACTTGCGATGTCACTCTGTGCTTTATTAATGTAGCGAATATATTTGATCAAATACAGAAGTTACCGTTAAAATTCTCTTCGGGCCCAGATAAAGTTCCTTATTGTTAATTGAAAAAGTATGTCTGTACTTTATACTATTCAATAGTTATCTTCAGCCAGGTATTTTTCCAGAAAACTTTCCCCATCTCTTTTCTATCCATATATGTTTCTTCTATTCTAGATATAAGTGGGTTCAGGGCCGGCTCTGGGTATTTGGCCACCCTAGGCGAGAAATATTTGGGTGCCCCCTGACGCCCTCATAATAATTTTCACCACTTGATTCATAGGTTCAAATCTCTAGTCATAGTATTGAGAATTAGTAAAAAAGTCAATTAGGTTTTTACAGGTTGAAAACTTTTTTATTGCTGTGACATTTGCATGGAGTTTCAATAAAAAACCCAAATACACACGAAAATGGTGTTTTAATGCAAAACTATAAAAAACAGGTGATTATTACCTTATTATACAGTTTTCGTTTCAGCAAATTATTTCACTAGGTTTTTCGAGTCGACCTAGCTTGCTAATTCGCTTTCGATAGAAAGACCTAAAAGTCTTTCGTGGCACATTGTACTACGCAGGTAACTTTTAATATAGAAAAACTCCTTTCTGCACTAGCTACAGACAATAGCAAAATGAGTACAATTCTACGAGCAACACCTAAGTTGGGAAATCCATCCTGATTATGGTAGTAAATGTAGTTTAGCAGTTTTTGAGGGGTTGGGTTATCATCCAGGTGACGACAATTGCCACTGAGTTCAGAACATAGCCCTAAAGCATCAATATCCATTGATCCTGACATTCCTCTTTATTCTCAAGTGTTAAGGCATTTTCCAAGTTCTGGCATAATAGATCTGATTTCTGCAGACTTTCTGTTTTTGAGGTCATGTATGTTGTACAAAAATACAAATATACCAGACTTCATTTAAGTGAGAAAATCTCTTCTTGACAGCACCAATAGCTGTGTTCAAAAGAGGGAAGTAAAAATAAATTATCCAACTAGTTAAATTTACCTGGAACAAAACAATAAGAGCGACAACAAACTTGAACTCCGAGATATTTTTAAGTCGTAGCCCAAGTGCTTCTGCCTTGGTTCTGATGCCACTGGAGGCAGTCAGAGAGGCATCTTCAGTCTTCAGAGATTTCTTCCAAAGTATCACAAATACTTGACAACTGATATCACAGAGGAATTAGTGCATCAATTCGACTGGACCATGTATCACTGAGAGGTTTTACAGTCAAAGACGGTACATGTCAGAGTAGAACCTCCCATCAATGTGTCAATGATGAGAAGAATACATAAGTTTGTTGGACTGCATTAAAAAAAGGTAGTTAAGACTTGTAAGCAGCATGACGCTGCATCATTGACCATAAGGTTTAAAGTATGCGAGAGCATGGAACCATAGAATACACTCTGATTAATGTCTAAAATCCTTCTTTGAACACCAAAGTCCTTCCCTCACATATTACTGCCATTTTCATTACATTGACATCGAATATTCTCAACTGATGACATACCATTTAAATGTTGCTGTAATAAGTTTTCACTTTGATAGTGTTCAATTACACAAAAATTGTACAAAAAAAAACATTGCGCCGCACCTAAATATTGACGCCCTAGGCGGTTGCCTAGTTCGCCTATATGGATGAGTAGGTTTGTTGAGAATCAGGAGTAAATTATTTATATAATATGAATAAATAAATAATATTCTGTGACCCCATATGAATAACATATCTGTGTAATAAGTCTACTTTAGATTAGCTTAGTACGGGGCTTATGGGCTAGGAGCCCTGCGACTGGGACCTATGCAGATCTATTGTGTAGGCTCTCATGTAATATCCATAGGCCAGACCTTAAGTCCTCCATATATTGAGGGGGTTGTGGTTTTTCCTCCCCTATCGTTAAAAACCTTAGCCTTGTAAGGCTTTCATAGTAGTACAGTATGTGCGCTGAGGTTTCCTCCTCCTGGCAAAACCTACATGTGGTTTTGTCTGCCAACCCGATGTTATTCATGTGTTTGTTGAGGTACTCTGCGAATTTTGGCGATAGCCTGTCTCATGCCTGGCGCCTTGTTCCACCATTCTTGCAATTGCTCTTTCAACCAAGTATTGGTTTGTGTTGTTCGCAGCGCTTTCACTGTGTCAAAAAAAGGTTTTGGGCCAATTGGAACATGTCGTGCTCCTTCTTGGGCTAACGAATCTACCTCTTCATTGCCATTGTAGCCTGGCACCCAAGCCAGAGATAGTCTGTTTTGACTGCCTACCTTTTGTAGGGTTTCCAAGCAGTCCCAGACAAGTATGGAGTTAACTTGCATGGATCTGATTGCTTTAATAGCCGCTTGGCTCTCTGAGTATATGGCAATGGTCTTTTTCTCAAACTCTTGCCTTAGTAACTCCTCTGCACAGAGATGTATTGCTGCAACTTCTGCCTGGAATGTCGTCACATGTTTGCCTAAGCTCAGTGAGACTCCTGTCTTTGGCTTGGCTAAATATATTCCTGCGCCTACACCGTCTTTGGTTTTTGAGCCGTCTGTGTAGCAGGCAATTTGTGCATTAATTGGAGGTTCTCCCTTCCATGCCTCTCTGTCTGCTATGACTGTTTTAAAGTTTTTTTCGAAGCTATACTTGGGACGCATCACGTCCGATGGCATTTCCATTATAGGGTCGATTTCCAACTCTTTGTATAGATCGTTATACACTTTGTCGTGCAGTCTACTTATGGGCGCTTGCCCTCTGGTCAGTCTTCTGGTGACTGACCTGGCTTCGCCTTGTATGTAAACATGAAGTGGTGGTAGGTTCAGCAAGACTTCTAAGGCGGCTGTTGGGGTGGTCCTCATAGCTCCCGTGGCAGCCATGCAGGCTTGCCTTTGGATGCCGCTTAGCCTTCGGATCGCCCCAGCCTGCTGAGTCTTTGGCCACCATGTCACCGAACCTTATGCTATCATGGGTCTGATGACCCTGCTATATAGCCAAATGATCATTTTCGGTAGTAGCCCCCAGTTTTTTCCACCCATTCTTCTGCATAGGTTGAGGGCTACCGGGCTTTTTTGAATAATTTTTTGTAGGTGTTGATTCCATGTCAGCTTGTGGTCAAAGATGACTCCCAAGTATTTTGCTTCCTTTAATTGCCAGTTTCTTCTGATGAAGTGAATTCAGAGGGATACATCTTCCATTTAGTCTTATTTCCACTTCAGGACCATTCTGAAGTTAAATTTATATCAAATTAAGATGTCATAAAATTTTGAAGCCTTATATAAACTAGTGAAAAGATGTTGAAAAAGTATATTGCAAAAAAATAATGTACATATCTACAGGCAACAGTAAAGTATAAAACTTTCTATGTAGCTCCATAAAAAAATGCCAAATAACACAAAAAATGTTTTGTCATTTTACAGTGAGAGAAATCTTCACATTGTAACTTCACACATGAAGTGAATCTTTCCAAGAGTACATTTTCATATGTAATCAAAAGTTAAATATAATTTCATGATTTTTTCACACCTTGTCAATACAATTTTCAAGTTTTGAATGTTTCTTCTTCCTGAATAAAATGTGTTTTTCCTCAGTGTACTAACTAAAGCCCAATTCACATTTTCTCACTGTGCGAATAAGCCATGCTAGTTCGATAACATATAATCGAAACACCTCTTTGCCATTAAATTGAAAAAAAAGAGACACTGTAAAAGTTAACAATGAAGAAAATGTTCCTTGTATTACACCCTTTACAAAATTTCTAGAAAAGTGAATACTTTCAGCTGAGGTAGTTCCGTTATAATGCAAAAGTACAGACATTAAAAAATGTTCATAGCAAAAAATGTATGAATACAGATCTAATGCTTTCTGATTAGTATTAGGCCGCTAGTGAAATTTATACGAATGCAAACTGAGGAAAACAAACTTTTACAAAACAGTAAGGAACTTTTGGTGATCACCATAATTGGACTTGCGGCCCTAGATACTTACCATTTTGTTGGTATTTTTACCTCCTGAATATGAATCTGAAGTAAAAATACAGCAATGTCAATTACTCTCGGAGATAAAAAGTAATAAAAAACATTCAAAACACATTTTAGTTATTAATATTCACTATAGTTCTTAGTGTATTATTTACATATATTATGAATCATCAAATTTTATTTTAACAAAAATTAGCCACCATTATTAATACCATTGTATTCATAACCTAATTTTAGCCCCACAAATTTAGAAATTGAACGAGCTAGGCAGAATGAATAAAGTAAGCCTCCTCTGGGTGCCAGGCCATACCGGGGCAGAGGAAAATGAACAAGAGGATAAACTGGCAAGAAAAGGGGGATCAACGCCACTAATCGGACCAGAACCATTCTGTGGACTGGGAGAATCCTTCTTGGGAGAAAATCACAAAAAAAGGAGGACATATTAAGAGCAACTGAATGGAAAATATTTCCAGGACTGAGACAAGCCAAAGATCTTCTTGGTACCTTCAACCAAAAAAGATCCAAGGCACTAGTTAACCTCAGAAAGAAAAACCTAAAGTCCATAACGGGATTTCTAACGGAGCATTGCAGATTTGGAGAACATCTCGGGAAGCTAGGCCTAGTAGAGAACTGCACCTGCAGGTTCTACGAAGAAAAACCAGAAACACCCCATCACATCCTGATGAAGTGCGATGTGGTATGCCACAAAAGATGGCGAAACCTGGGATCAAACCACTCCTTGAGGATCTCGGGCTTGAGGGGCTGCTCTGAACCAGGAATCCCTGGAAGGTGGGGCACAATAGATATCAGGTCCCAGCGCATCTACTACCACCAATACCCCACAAATTTAGTGAACAAGTATCTGTATTACTTAGGTTAAATTTATATTGCTTGAAAATTACAAATTACTTTCCTTGGTTTTCAATGGGCCGTTTCTCCAAAAGCAAATGAAAGGGCTGAGTTTTGAATTTAGATTTGTGTTCAGGAGGCAAAATATGTAAGTACCACCAACCAGCAAGTCACTATGCGTGCAAGTCCAACTATCAGATATTTACCTAACATTTCAATTAATATAAAGCATGATATGATATACAGTAAGTGGGAATATTTTACGCAATATATATTTATCCTGAAATATATTTGTCAAAAAAGTTAAATTTTCATGGAAATAATTACAAATCATGATGTTTAACTAGGTGAATTGCAATGGCAGCTTTCATATGTTTTCAGTATTGAAAACTTCACACAATCAAATGTCTGTCTAACATTTTACAATAGTTTGTTTTCCTTGAAAAATTAAAATTTACGCTAACTTGCTTGACTCGAAGAACTATCAAATGAACTGCCAATACTCCACTGCGTTTGTGAAAAATTCTTAAATGGGTTGCATTCAACTAGTTTTATAACATATTGTTTTATTTTCATCAGTACAAATATAAATAATCACTACTCAGTTTATGCAGTGAAATACAAAGTGGAGAATATCTACATCTGAATACATCCTGAAATTTGTTTATTGCATGTACACGTGGATGTATTTAACTGCATAAACAACAAATGATTAGTTCATTTAACATTTTCTAATAAGTTGTCCCATTCTATCGGAACACCAAACACTTCCTGTTCTAACCAGAGATGGTAGTGTATTTTAAAGCTTTCAGAAAGATCATGGCTTGTACCTAGTATACTATTCAAACAGTTGTCTACAGGCTCGAAGTCACTATCCTGAAATGGAAGAAATAATCCTTTGAGAGAAATTCATGCAAATTCTTATTATCTAATATATAAAATTCTCGTATCACAATGTTAGTTACCTTACTCCTCCGAAACGGCTTAACTGATTTTTACCAAATTTTATATGCATATTCAGTAGGTCTGAGATAAGGGTTGTTCACCCTTAACATTTTTTTTTTAATTTTTGGACACAATTTTTTGTTTTTATTTTTCTATGATACATCATTCAAAAATACATACAACCCTAAATTTTCACCCTTCTACGATCAACCCCTATTTTTCCATCGCGATTTTTATTTTATTTTATCCAAGATTTTATTGCAAGATGGCAATCGAATATAATAATTGTAGTACGATAAATTGAGAACGGGATAAAGAAAAAACGGGATAACAGGACAACGGGATAACGAAAAAACGGGATAACAGGATGACAGGGTAAGGGAATAACGGGAAAACGGAATAACTGGATAAATAAAAAACGGGATAACAGGGAAATGGGAATAACGGGATAACAAAAAAACGGGATAACAAAAAAACGGGATGAAAGGATAAGGGGAAAACGGGATAATGAAAAAATGGGATAAAGGAAAACGGGAATAACGAAAAAACCGGGATGACAGGATAAGGGGATAACGGGAAAAGAAAAAAGGGATAACAGGAAAATCGGATAACGGGATAACAAAAAAACGGGATAATGAAATTACAGGATAAGGGAAAACGGGATAAGGGGATAAAAAAAAACGGGATAACAGGAAAACGGGATAACAGGACAACAGGAAGCGGAAGGAGTGAAAAGCATAGTCTAGATGGAACAACATAAAGGAAAACAAAGAAAAACAGAAATTCTACGCGGACGAGAGTTTTCGGGAAAAACATTTTAGGGAACATAGAAATTTGGACAGGACAACGTCTGTCGGGTCAGCTAGTAATATATACTACGTATGTGATACTTCATAAAAGTAGTCCTACATTTTGGAAACTGAAATGATGGCATATACATTTCAGATTGATTCTAAATACAATGATCCTGGACTAACTGTTTAATGTTTATATAAATGGTCTTATGTATGAATTGGATGGGATTTTCTGTTTTGCAGATGACTCTGCAGTAATAGTATGTGGGGAAGACTGGAAAACTACAAAAATAAATGCTGAACTATCATTGCACAAAATTAAAAAATGGCTGGACTGCAGTTTGCTTTCTCTTAATATATAAAAAACGAAGTTTTTAACTTTTTCACTTTCCTCTCGAGTAAAGACGAATTTTTATAATCTAAAAATGCATAATTCTCAATGTGAATTGCGATGTAAATGTGTGAATGGGATTGAGAGAAAATCCTCCATAAAATACCTGGGGATACTGAGAGATGAAACCTTTAGTTGGAAGGAACATATTCAATATGTAACTGGTAAAATTAGGAAACTTATTTATAAATTCTAAGTTAAGAAACATTTTATCGTTTTCATCTCTAAAAATGGTTTATTTTTCACTAATAGAGTCAATAATAAATTATGGTATTGTAGTCTGGGGGAGTACAGGAACAACAATTATGTCTAAGCTCATAAATGCGCGAAAGTGGATTATAAAGATAATGATAGATAGCAAACTGTTATGTCCTAATCAATTGTATGTAAAATCAGTTATTAGATTCATGCTAGAAAACACATACTACAGGGAGGATTTAAAACATGGTGTAAATAGAGGAAATGCAGCTAATAATGATCTCTTTCTGTGCAATCCTGAACATACATTATGTCAAAATCATATTTATTACATAGGCCCAAAGATTTACAATAGTCTACCCCATGCTATGAGAAATAGACCATACCATAAAGTAAAAAAGGAAATTGTACAATGGATAATTGAGACTACGTATACGGTAACCTTCATGTTTTGATTTTAGAAATCTTTTGATGGAGGGAATAAAAACATGTGTCACCTGAGAATGATATTTTTTCGTTTTATATCTTAGGAATTTTTCTAAAGTATTAATTTAATGTAGTTAAGTAAATTGCTAAATGTTGTAGATACCCTAAAATAAAATTGACTGTGATAATAATGTAAGTGGATGCACACACAGTATTCAGAATACCATCGTGCACCGAATATAATTTATTTAGTTTATATCAATATACATGTTGTTACGAGATATTATCAATAAGTTCAAAATTATGTAAAATATATTGCTGTTACTAAATAAATAAATAAATATCATCACATTCAGGACGTCACAGGTACAATACATACCGTACACAGTGCAGGGTACCGTAGGTAAAATTTATTTTCGTTCCGTTTCGTATATAAAAAAATTCATTTGAAAGCCTAACTCGGTCCAAAGTTTTTACTTATCGATTTTTTGAACAGACGCCGTGCATGTATGGCATGGTATATGGTAACAAGAAAACAATAAACACTGTTGAAAGAATATTTATATTGATTGGAAAACCATCCGAAACGAAGTTTGAATTTATAAAAAAAGAATAGACGCAAAGGATTACATTATATTTGATACAATATATCATGTATATTTACTTTTATGTATTTCCAACTTAGACGAACTACATACATGGCATCGTCATTGAGTCTTGGATACTGGAGCTTCAGTTTGTGGCACAGGTGATATAAAATGTCATCCAAATAGTTTCAAAGGATTGTCGACTGAGGCCGAAATAGCTCGTGCTGGATAATATTACTTTATTTGCTTGTATAACAAGTTAAGTTGTTTTAGCATTGTCAAAATATAACGTAATTTTTTCATATTTGTTCGCACATTGCAATTCTAAAATTATTTGGCCAGTTTCATCTTATCGTTACCATCCATACATTCCCATATATTCAATTTTTGATGGCAATTCAGCATTCCTAGTGTTTATGCTTCGGTGTGTCACATGCTCCTGTATTTTACCACGTTTATATTAGCTCGCTTTCGTGTCTGTCCAGTACAAATCTTGCAATTGATTTTAACTAACTTCCCAATGAGCTAGAAGCTTGAAACTTCGGAAATGTCTCAGGACTGGATGACAATACAATATTAACTCGTTTTCTTATCTGTTTGTTTTTTTTACGGACCACACAAAGTGAGGTTAGATCACACAATCTCTCCATACCGAAGACGAGCGGACGTTGTTTTTTGATCTTGAGTCTTCTCCGCGATAGTGAACCCTATTACGATTCTCGACTTTACAGCATCGCGCGAGGGAGAAAGTGAGGTTAGAAAATAAAAAAAATCTGTGAAAGTGACAATTATTTCCTCTTAAAACATTGAAAAGACACAAAAACCACGGCTAATTGAGCAAAACAATACATTGAATCACAAAAGTGAAACAAGTGAAAACAAAATGCCACAAAGAAATACCTGATGGTAACACCCAAAAAAGACATTTTAAAACGTGGGAAGACAAGTGAAATAGATAGAGCTCGTTCAATATTGAAATGACCGTTTGGTAGGTAGAGAGGGGGAAAACACGAGTGGACACGATTTGCTGTGGCTACGGAGAATCTTCACCAGTGTCTTGGCATGCAGAGTTTGAAAGGTTAGGTTTGTTTGATTAATAACTAGGTAGTGCAGTTATCTTAAATTCATGTATTTAAATTCAAGAAATTCATAATCTCCGACCCCGAAAACCCCCACATACCAATTTTGAATCGAATCGGACCATAATCACAAAACTCGTCCGCCAAAAACTATGTCTCGTGTATCGCCTATACCAAATAATTTGATATGCCTATGGATTTTCTATTAATAACCACAGTTCGGGCATCTTCGAGAAGAATTGGTTGTTAGGTAGGGGAAGGCCAAAGTGGTCGTTTCAATATTGGACGAGCTCTACAAACGGTATACTAAGTAACTGTACAACGGACAACATGGAATTTCTAGTTGCAGAAGCTGAAAAACTGCGCGAAATCTGCGAAATTGTATACTACTTTCCCCCAGATGAGGTGGAAAAAGCGAATTTCTGCATTTCCAAACATACTAACAGTGAAAAACAGTTCAATATAATGAATACCAACATTACTAAACCTAATACAGACACTAGAGAGCCCGTCATTGGGTCCGAGAATGAAAAATCCGTCCTTGTCGAGGTTAACGCAAAAACATAAGTAAAAAACCGAAAAACCGTAAAGTGAAAAGAAACTGGTGAGTCCAACCATTTAAAATGTGGGGAATGGAAAGAGGAATAAAGAAACACCAATCAGAAAACCCTTATTCGGAGAAAAAATCCTGTTCTCCACACTTGCCAAAATAGAAATTTTGCAACAAAAAATTGAAATTAAAGACATACCCGCTAAGAATAAAATATCTAATAAAAGAAAAGACACACAAAAACTAAAAAGAAAGAGAAAAATAAAAAAAAGGAAACCTAATAAATCAGAAAATTCTGAAAAATCACAAAAAACAGATGGAAATCCAAACATGGGTATTAAACAAATCAAACTAGCCGAGAAAAATCCAGTAACCCATGGAAATAAAAAAGGAAAAGACAAAGACAAATTTAGAGCTCCAGAAGAGGCCCAAAAAGCCCAAGAGGCTGAGGTGCACCTGGCGACGAGACCAGTATCCACGAAAAAAAAAATCCCGAAAATAGGCAAGAGGAACGAGCATATAAAAAACCCGAAAATAGAACGGAAGAACACTCCCAAAAATCCGGATAACCATAAGGAAAAATTCAATAGGGACAATGAGCGACACATAGTTGAATGAAATGAATAATTATTTAGATTATGAAAGTAGTCAGTGTCAGGTGGAGTTCTAATTAATTAGTAAAAAAAAATTGAAGTCTGCTCCACAGTAAAAAGCATTTATTTCCAGAAATAAATGCTTTTTACTGTGGAGCAGACTTAATTTTTTTTTCTACTAATTAATTATTTGGATATTTTTTTTAATATACCAAAAACGGACTAAAAAGTAAAAAATAATTATTTAAATAATTAATGATATGAAGTGTTCTGTGAGTTTTCTCAACGATAGCTACTCCCTGCTGGTTGGTTGAAAGCTGACGAGCCAGAGACAGGGTTGGCACTTAGCTTCCCTTGACACTGCGACCAGCTAGGGTCTATTGTATCACTCTGTCGTCAGTGGTTCCTCATTCAAACAGGTTTGTGCCTTTAATTAGGTTTAGTAGCCTGTTGATAAGGTTCTTCGGATTCATGCCTGATGATCTCTCCAAAGGTTCTGTGTCGCCTACTTCTTAGGGCGTCACAGTCGAAGATAATATGAGAGGTTGTTTCCTCCTCTTCATCACATAGCCTACACTCCACGGTTTCCCTGCGTACTCCCATGGTGTTTAGGTGTTTTCTTAGGCCGCAGTGTCCAGTCAACAGACCTATTATTATATGTGCCTTCGTTCTGTTCAGGTCCAGAAGGTCAGTCATCAGGGACCGGTTTGGATGCCCTACCATGACTTTGCTGTGTATTTGCCCGACAGTTTGATCCCAATATTGTTGGTGTCTTCTTTTTATCCACTCGTCGATCAGGGTCCTGCATCGGTTTTTGCTAATCCCATGTACAGGTTCTGGCCCTGTGAATAGCGTTTCAGATGCTTGTCTAGCTAGCTGCTCCACTTTTACGTTGCCTTCAATGCCTCTATGACCTGGCACCCACATCAGGGTGACCTTGTTGTGTTTTGCCAGCTCGATGAGGTTCTGGAGGCAGTCCCAGACCAGTTTAGACTTTATCTGTATAGAGTTGAGTGCTTTGATAGCACTTTGACAGTCAGATAGAATGTAGATGTGTTTTTTCCTACAACCACTTTCTAGATTCTTCTGAATGCATACCATAATAGCATGTGTTTCAGCTTGGAATATCGTGGAGCAGTGGTATTATGTAATCCCTTCTTGGCCTTACCCCATGTATTCCTGCTCCCGTTCCTTCAACTGTCTTTGAACCGTCTGTATACCAGACTATGTCTGCAGTTGATTGTGATTCTATACTCGGGGCCCATCCAGATCCGTCAATTCGTGTTTCGAATGGTTTTTCGAATGAGTATAGGGGTTGCATGTAGTCTGAAATCATTTCGAGTTCTTCGATGTTGATAACATGAGTGATTCTGGTATGTCCAGTTGTTCGGATTCTCCAGTTTTTTGTTTGTTTCAGTCTGTATGCACTCATCCTGGCCTCTCCAATGACATGTAAGTCAACGGGTTCGAGGTTTAGGATGATTTCCATTGCAGCTGTTGGAGTGCTATTCATTGCACCTGTGATACAGAGACAGGCAAGCCCCTGGATTTTCCCAAGGTTGGTTTTTGCCTGTCTTTGATTTGTTTTTGGCCACCATAAGAGTGAGCCATAAGTTACTCTTGGTCTTATTACCGCTGTGTAAAGCCAGTGCATGGCTTTCGGTTTGAGCCCCCAGGTTTTTCCAAAAGCTCTCCTGCACATCATGAAGGTTATCTTGCTTTTATTGGTTACATGTTGAAGATGCGGGTTCCAGGTTAGTTTCTTGTCAAGAATCAGCCCTAGATATTTCACCTGCTCTACTACTTGTAATGTTTCACCGAATAGTCTGGGAGGTATGAGATCTCCCATGTTTCTTCTCCTGGTGAAGGGAATTAGTGTTGTTTTGTTCGGATTTGCCCTTAGGCTCTCTCTGTTACACCATTCCTCTACTGTCCTCAGTGCATTTTGCATTAGCTCTGAGGTTGTTCGAGTATTATTTCCTTTGATGAGGATGACCAAGTCATCTGCATACCCTTGAGAGTAATACCCTTGGTTATTCAGAGATATTCCCTGCACTCCTTACTATTATCTATTGCCTGCACCCCACGTTTTTCTTTTTATTTTATACTTTTTAGTCCGTTTTATAAACGTGGTATATTAAAAAAATATTTAAATATTTATTTCATCAATAAATATTGGAATAAAAATGGACTGCTTTATCGACATAATTAATGTGGTTTTTGTTATATTTTTTTCCATTTACAAAATCGTTTAGTATCACCATTTCAAATTCAGTGTAAATCATAACAACCAGGATATATCCCGATTCAGCATTACGGATTTTAAACAATTCAGTCCCAAATGTAAGGCATTTACGGATGAACCATACTATTACATGTTGAAAAAATAACTCAAATTCCGTTCAATTTTTTTTCAGACAAACCTTATGTGTTGTTGAAAAAGTTAAAATTCGCGAGTAGGTCCAGAAAACGGTCACGCCGAAAAATTGAATCATTACTCTTGGAACTTAACAATTGTTCATCTCAGGCGTAAATTCCCAGATTTTTTTTTATAAATACCATAGAAACTATTAAGAAGAAGACATATGAAATATATTCCCCTTTTTTTAAATTGGAATTAATTTTTCTATACTTGTGAACAACATTGTCATTCAAATATAGATTTTGTTCTTAAAATCAATAAATGACATGTTTTCTATTATTACTTAAAAAAATGGAGTGGAAATTACTGTTTCAAGGCAGGCCTCTCTACAAGGTCCATCGACATGCAAGAATGATCATATTTACACTTCATCTGTACTCTTCCATTGCAAATGAAAATCAGCATATCTATTTGTTTTGCTAGTTAAAATGTCTATTATTTTGTTCACAAAAAAAGGAAAATTTGATTCACAAGCATCACCTTGTAGATAAAACTCTGCAGTAACCACCGATAAATCTGAATTTGATTCAAAAACTCGTAAATTAGTACTAAATTGCCAGTTATAAGCAGGTGTTACTTTCTTAGTTTTTTTGTGTTATTTTTTAGGGTTAGAGGACACATACTCTTGGACATTCAATTGATTTTTTTTCAGATACAGTCTCTTCCATTTCAGAAAAATAATAGTAATATTCACAATCTAATCTCTTATCCAACACATCATAATTATCTTCACTAGATTCTCGAACTATGATTCGTTCAGCCTCCATTCTTCAAATAACAAACATACAGGGTGTAATCTTGCACACCTGTGAATGAAGAGTGTATACTTGAATGTGTTGTACTATGTTGAACTGATTGTGTGGTAAATGTACACATTGCAGGCTGCCTGAGATCGATATTCAATTTCAAAGTGAAGAAAACAACTAACCTTGTTATATCCAAACTGGTCATAAAGTCAGAAATAGTTGACTTTGTACTCTGCTTTGTAACACTTATCATAATTCACAAACAACACAAACAGTATTGAATAGGGGAAACATGCAATTGAATATTGTTTTGAAAAATCGTATCACGACCATTGTAGTGATTCAGACATTCAGAACACGTGAACTGAACACTATTGCCAAGCAAGATTCTCGCATGCACGGTTTACAAAGCTGTCTACGAACAAAAAATTGTTAGATTCTACTAGTGTTTTCTGATTGGCAGGTGAATGAAAGATCCTAAGATCTTAATTAACAACTAACCAGAAAACAGTACGCGATGTGTAAGAGAATTGATTTGAACATTTTTGTCTTTTAAAAAATTTGCCATTCTATCAAAAATTAATTTATATTAATATATTTAGTACGAAACACCCGCACAGTGATTGGCGACTCCAGAATCCGACCAGAATTGAAATTTACTACTTCATTTCAACATCGCGAAGACTAGCATTTTCACACTCGCTGGAAATTTACCTAGGTACTCAATTAATTGAAAACAAGGAGTCTGCAAAATTTTTAGGATTGCAAATAGACAAAAGCTTGGTTTTTGCAAATCATATAACTAATCTTTGTAAGAAAGTTTCTTCAGGTTGCTTTGCTGTCAGAGTATCAGCAAATGAATTGGGCACTATGTCGGCCAAAAAGGTGTACTTTGCTCTGATTGATTGCCATTTACGCTATGGTATATGTTTTTGGGGAACATCTTGCCAATATTTATTTGATAGGGTATTTGTACTGCAAAAAAGAGGAGTTAGAAATATGTGTAAGGCAGGATTCAGGGACTCCTGTAGGTCCTTATTCAAAAAAACACATTATCCTGACCTTGCCTTGCATTCTTATTTTGGAAATGGTATGCCTAATGCAAAAAAATACAAAGATGAAATTTCTACTATATCTCGACGTCATACTAGAAATACGTTCAATATATGTTTACCAATTCCAATGTCTTCAAAAATTAAGAGATCGTTCATTTACAACGGCAAGAAAATGTTTAATCACTTGTCAAATGAAATTAAAGGTGAAACATGTTCCACTAAATTAAGAAAATCGGTAAAAAAGTTTTTGATATCGAAGGCCTATTATTCATTAGACGAATTCTACTCAGATAGGAATATCAGCATAAAATCTTAAATTATTTTAAATTGTGACTATAATATCTTTTATGTTTTTATATATTTTATATGTATGATATGTTTTATATATTTTGTTTCTTATGTTAATTAACAATTTTTGTGACTACGAATGTTAATAACGTGATTGTGACGCTATATGTATATAATTAATCATTCCTCTATTTCCGATCACACTTTCCAGCTGGCAACTTTCTGCTACGATCAGATGGACCAAAACCTTAAAAAACACACGAGATGTTAAAGTGACAATAATATTGAGTTATTTTCAAGCTTTCTATCGGAGACCGATTGGTCGCCATTGTATGTCATAGATGGTGCTAATTCTAAGTTTGAGTATTTTTATAATACAATTTATTATTTTGACATTTCATTTCCAAAAAAGTTAATTATGAACAAAAATCCGAGGTCCCCAGGTGGATCAGTAATGAGTTGAGAGAATTGAGCAGAAGGCTAACTGAGGTATCAGAGTTAAACAAAGTATATAAAAATGGTTTATATCAGAAGGAATATCATGACCTTAAAAAAACTTATCAGGCCAAATTGAAAAATGCTAAAAAAACTTACAATGATGACAGAATCTCTTCAGCTAACAATAAAGTGAAAGAATCCTGGACAATAATCAAGGAAGCACAGAATGGTTACACTGGCAATGTGCTGATGATGGGGACATTCTTTCTAATAATTATGATATTAGCAACCTTTTTAGTGATTACTTCTCAACAGTCAATAGTAGTATATCCAAACCGGATACTAAAAATATTAATTATATATCACCCGCTCTACAAAGTATTTATTTATACCCTGTTACTAAAATCGAAATTGAGGAAGTTATAAAAAAAGTCTGTAAGAAACAATCATCGGGTATTGATGAAATTCCTAGCAATGTCATTAAAATGGTTGCTAGTTTGATCTCTGAGCCTTTGATTGATATAGTGAACGCCACTTTCACTGAGGGGAGTTTTCCCGATATCCTAAAAATGTCTAAAATTGTACCAATTTACAAAAATAAGGGTTCTCGCTCTGATTGTGCATCTTACAGGCCTATATCTCTACTTAGTCAGTTTTCTAAGATTATAGAATACTGTTTTTTCCAAAGATTATATAATTACTTAGAATCCTTCAGATTATTGTCTTCCAATCAGAATGCTTATAGAAAAAATAAATCTACAGTTGGAGCAATTGATCAACTCATTAAACATGTGCTGGACAATTTGGATAACAAACATCACACTTTTGGATTATTTTTCGATTTTAGTAAAGCATTCGACCTCATTGACCATGACATACTAGTACAAAAATTGCAGTTATATGGTGTACGTGGCTCAGCATTGAATTGGGTAAGATCTTACCTGGCTGATCGTAGTCAGCTGGTCTGTGTGAACGGAACAAATTCTGGAAGAAAAAGTTTGTCAATAGGGGTACCTCAAGGTTCCGTTCTAGGACCTCTTTTATTTTTAGTTTTTATAAATGATCTCCCGAAATTTTGTTCTAAAGCTTCCTTAACTGTTATTTTTGCGGATGATACCAACATCTTGGTACCTGCGAGTCCTATGTCTGAAGTAATTAAAAAAGCTCAGGAAGTAACTGATCAAATTTCTGAGTGGTGTTCACTAAATGGCCTGCTTCTAAATACTGCCAAATCTCAAATGCTCAACTTTGTCACAAAAAATACAGCAATAATTATAAGCTATTTGGTTAAATTAAATAATGTATCTTTACATCAAGTAAATTGTACTAAATTCTTAGGGGTCGAGATTGATGATAAAGTTACCTGGAAGTACCATGTTGACAGTGTCAAACTTAAACATAGTAAACATATATATTTAATTCGTCAGTTGAAACAAACAGTCTCTCTTGATATTCTCAAACTTCTATACCACAGTCTAATTCAATCAGTTATCTCCTATGGTCTTGAACAATGGGGTTTATCATCGAAAGCTAACGAAGTTTTTGCTATTCAGAAAAAAGCAATTAGAATTTTGGCTGGTGCATCTTCAAGAGAACATTGTAGGCCATTATTCATTCATTACAGTTTTTTAACGATGCCATGTTTGTATATTTACAATACTCTGATATATATTAAAAACAATATTTCAATGATTCCAAAAAATGAACAAATTCACGATCATTTTACTAGAAATAGCTCGCATCTACATCAACCTTATAGTAGATTGACGGTATCACAGAATCATCCCATGTACTGCGGGGTTAAACTTTATAATAGGCTAAATAGTGACATTAAATCATCTAATATTAATATCTTTAAAAGGCGACTCAAAATTCTGTTATTGCAAAAAGCATACTACTCTGTTGAAGAGTTTCTCCTTGAAACCTAATAGTATTACATGTTTTCATAATTTTATTTTATTTCTACAATATTATATTTACAATATTTGTCCTCATCTGATGATCGAGTTGTTTAACAATTGTATCATTGACTAATGTCTGTTTTTTTTTATCAGAATAATGTAGTACCTATATTTATTGTATTATATTAACTTTTAGCTGTTTGACCTGTTGGATTAGTGTGTATTTTACATGATGTTATGTTCTGCTTTTACTAGTGTTATTGTGAATGATAACTAATTCAATAAATGTTTGATTGATTGATTGATTTCCTATTTACATTGTAATTTATATATTTACACTAGCTGACCCGACAGACGTCCTGTCCAAATTTCTATGTTCCCTAAAATGTTTTTCCGGAAAACTCTCGTCCGCGTAGAATTTATTTTTTTCTATGTTTTCCTTTATGTTGTTCCATCTAGACTATGCTTTTGACTCCTTCCGCTTCCTGTTGTCCCGTTTTCCTGTTATACCGTTTTTTCTTTATCCCGTTTTCCCGTTATCCCCTTATCCTGTCATCCCATTATCCCTTTTTTTGTTATCACGTTATCCCATTTTCCTGTTATCCCGTTATCCTGTCATCCCGTTTTTTCGTTATCCCGTTTTCCTGTTATCCCGTTTTCCCCTTATCCTGTCATCCCGTTTTTTCGTTATCCCGTTTTCCTGTTATCCCGTTATTCCGTTTTCCCGTTATCCCCTTATCCTGTCATCCCGTTTTTTCGTTATTCCCGTTTTTTCTTCATCCCGTTCTCAATTTATTGTACTACAATTATTATATTCGATTGTCATCTTGTAACCCTATTGCGGATCTGTGGATAAAATAAAAAAAAACTAAAAATCGCGATGGAAAAATAGGGGTTGATCGTAGAAGGGTGAAAAAAACGATTTTTATCTAAGAAATAAAAATTAAGGGGTGGACCACCCTTAACATTTAGGGGGATGAAAAATAGATGTTGTCCGATTCGCAGACTTAACCGATATGCACACAAAATTTCATAAGAATCGGTCGAGCCATTTCGGAGGAGTTTGATTACAAACACCGTTTCACGAGAATTTTATATATTAGAGATATTTACCTTTAAGTACTCGCTTTGTCAACAAAACATTTTTTTCCGACAATAAAGCATATTTTGATTTGATTTGACATTCATATATGCAACAAGTGATTCATCTTGTCTTCTACTCTTCAAAATACGCACGGAACAGCTCGGTGTTTAGTTTTAAGAGCCAGCAAAAGACAAAAATGTTCAAATTAATTATCCTGCACATCGCGTACTGTTTTCTAATTGGTTGCTAATTAGGATCTTTCATTCACCAGCCAATCAGAAAACTCTAGTACAATCTAACAAACTTTCGTTTCGGAGAATCTTGCTTGACAACGGTGTTCAGTTCACGTGTTCTGCATGTTTGAATCACTATAATGGTCGTGATATTATTTTTCAAAACAATATTCAATTGCGAATATTTCCCTTTTCAATACTGTTTGTATCGTACAAGTGACTGTGATAAGTGCCTCAAAGCAGAGTATGAAGTCAACTAGTTCTGACTTTATCACCAGTTTGGATATAAAAGGTTAGTTGTTTTCCTCACTTTGAAATTGAATATCTATCTCAGGCAGCCCGCAATGTATACATTTACCACACAATCAGTTCAACATTCTACATTATTCAAATGTCGAGTTAAATGTTCCTCTGAGTAGGTCACCTGAAATTAGACGGGTGGCGCTACCTGAAATTAGACAAGTGGCGCTATCCAAAATTTTGTCCAATTTCACAAAGTACAAAACATGTTTTAATTTTTTTTTCTTCAGATTTTTAACCACTGTAATTCATTATAAAATGGCATTATACACTCGTCATTAACGGGTGTGCAAGAGGTTAGATTACACCCAGTATATCAACAGAGAAGTACTTACATTCACTTGAGTATATCTACGATTATTGAATCTATCCACAGACGCCCTGAGAGCACATTCTTCCGCTTGAAAATCCCACGGCCTGGCATCCAAATCTGGAACATTGCAATGTTAAAACTTTGGGTTTTATACCAAATCTACAATATCATACCATTTCCATAGGCCCAATCATCGTTCAGGCGATGCCTAACTTTTTGGTAAATTGCGCTTATTGTCTTCATATTAGATTTCCTCCATTGTCTTCCTAGATACTTGGTCTGCATTTTCAGGAGCTTCAACACATAGAGTTGGGTCATGGCATGTCTGACTTTCAAAGTACGTTTGAGAATCGGGGCCGATTTGAAGACGACTAGCATCTAAAATAAGGAAAAAGGAAAATGTTGGATATATGATGTTGGCTATACTACTTCAAGGGAGGTTTCACCCCCTTAGAAAAAGAGTTTAGATTGAAAAAAAAATCATCTCTAATTCAGAGCCCAAAATAACTTTCTTCCCATACAGATTTACAGAACTTCTACTCGAGGAGATAGTGCGATTTCATGGGAGAGTTTTTAACGCCATGGGAAAACCACTCTGTCCAAAAAGGATACAATGAAGGGATAAGGCAGGCTAAGAGAGAGAATCTTGGAGGAATTACTGCCGGGATATATCAAATTCGCCCACATATGCAAACAGATTTTTTGCTACATTCGTGACTCACAAACATTATTATTAATGAAAGAGAGAATTTTGTGGCATAGTGGACAAATTATTGAATTAAAGAAAAAAAGCATCCTCAAGTGGGAGTCGAACCCACGACCTTATGATCTCTAGCCATACGCTCTACCAACTGAGCCATTCGAGAACATAGGAATCGACACACACTCGTGAATCCTTTCCTTCCATAATTTAATATTCATGTTAGAAATGAATCGAAAATCAAAAGTACTTATCTCAGACCGTCGAGATCCATGACCTGTCACTCAACTTCATCGTCATTCGAAGATTTCAGTAGCAGATTCAAGCAGATGATCTCTTACCACTGATAAGATTTAGCCAAATATAAATGTGAATCCTTTCCTTCCAAAACTTAATTTGATATTCATGTTAGAAATGAATCGAAAATCAAACGTACTTATCCCTGGCCGTCGAGATCCATTACCTGTCACTCAACTTGATTTTCATTCGAAGATTTCAGAAGCAGATGATCTCTAACCACTGATAAGATTTAGCCAAATATAAATGTGAAAGTGGTTCGACTCCCACTTGAGGATGCTTTTTTTCTTTAATTTAATAATTTGTCCACTATGCTACAAAATTCCCTCGGTCATTATATGTATTTCGGACACAATATTTCCACTTTCATTATTATTAACAACATATTTCTGAAAAAAACTACAATATGCCCCAAAAAATTCTTCTGATTTTGAATGTTTACATTTTTGATCCAATGTAAAACTCGCTCAAATTTGATTTTTTATCAAATAAATAGAAAGCAAAATCAATTTAATTGAATTTGGTTCAGAAGATAATGGTTGAAAACAAAAAGAACTATATTTTTTGTTTTCTGAATGTGCCTCAAATGTGTCACGAAAAAAAGCTGCATTAAGGTAGTTCCGCCACGAGACAGTTGAATTAGGAAATTATTTTCGACGGAATCGAAAAATCTCAAAGGACTTTTCGATTTGAAAGGCACTTGCCCCCCCAATCGACTCTAGAAAATTTCTTTGTTATAGAAAGTCGGCGACACAAAAAATTGATGTCCCCGAAAAACGCGGCAAAAAAAAATTTTCAGACCCGGGCCCCTTCCTCCTTCCCTCACTAGAAATCATACGTCATGGGAAAAAATTATCGTTTTTCGATAAAACTTCAATGGACTTTTTTGTAGTACTCTTTTTGAACTTTTTTTTTTGTGGGGAAGGTTGAAATCGATGGGTTCAACTAGGAGAAAGAGTTTTTTTTTCGCATTCAGACCCTCAAATGGTCCCCCGTCCTTTGAAAAGTCCCCTGGCACAATCCGCATTTCTCTACGACCCCTTTGGGCTGTGCGCTTCCCCGTGGACTATTTTGAATAACGAGAGTAGTTTTGATTATATCTGTCAAACTAGATGGTCAATCACTTTGATTTTTTTCCAAAATATCTGTAATATCCTGCTCTAGCTCCTCCTCGTTTTTCATGAACTTCTTAATTTTAGTACTAACGGTAGAATTAATAATGTGCGCTTCCCCGTGGACTATTTTGAATAACGAGAGTAGTTTTGATTATATCTGTCAAACTAGATGGTCAATCACTTTGATTTTTTTTTCACAATATCTGTGATATCCTGCTCTAGCTCCTCCTCGTTTTTCATAAACTTCTTAATTTTAGTACTAACGGTAGAATTAATAATGTGCGCTTCTCCGTGGACCATTTTGAATAACGAGAGTAGTTTTGATTATATCTGTCAAACTAGATGGTCAATCACTTTGATTTTTTTTCAAAATATCTAATATCCTGCTCTAGCTCCCCCTCGTTTTTCATAAACTTCTTAATTTTAGTACTAACGGTAGAATTAATAATGTGCTGTTTGCCTATGCATGGTCCATATGTTACGTGTTAATTGAGTCAAACTGTCAAACTAGATGGTCAATCACTTTGATTTTTTTTCAAAATATCTGTAATATCCTGCTCTAGCTCCTCCTTGTTTTTCATAAATTTCTTAATTTTAGTACTAACGGTAGAATTAATAATGTGCTGTTTGCCTATGCATGGTCCATATGTTACGTGTTAATTGAGTCAAATTCAATTATATATATCTCGGGTTCGGGATGGTGAAACTTGTTAAAATTTTAGAGGTTCACATGTAAAACAATATGTATGCCAAATTTTAATAATTTCCTAATTCAACTGTCTCATGGCGGAACTACCTTAAATCATAGATACTTGAATCCTCTGGAAAAAAATTAATTTAATTCATCAACCGGAGTGTATTATATTGAATTTCTCTAAAAACTTGGAACAATATAAAAAAATAGGAGCACATTAGTTTTATTTTTGCAAAAACATGTTTTGACATATTCAAATATTTTTTATTATTATGACTTGGTGCATTTCCAAAATTGAACAAAGAAATAAAATAAAATTAGTTTGGAAAAAAGACGTTTGTAGGACGAATGTAGCGAATAACAAACTTTCCTCATATTACATGAAATTCTGACTAATTATTTGAAATATTAAAAAAGTATATCGAAGTTATGTGAGGGGTTGAAATTTCGTCAGGGTAATGTTAGTTAAACATCGATAGCATATCGATAGTATCGATAGTTTTTTTACTATCGAAAATATCGATAGTTTGAAAGAAATAATCGATTGTTTCCGATAGTGCAAATATTACTCTTTTTGTTCAAATATTACACCATTTTATAGTCTCATCATTGTATAAGGAGGTCTCATTCAGTAGGATTCAAATTTTAGGCTCTATTAAAAACATCGTTGTCAGTTATAATTTTTTAGGTTATTCCAGATGACAGCATGCTCTTTTCACGTACTGTTTTTTAATTGGCTGCCGTATGAAACTTCTAATTTGATAGCCAATCTGAAAAGGCGATGGGTATATGTGAACCCCCGTAAGTAATAATTTGGCGCTAAAATCAAATCGTAATATTCTGAAATCCTCAGCGTACTTTCGACAATTTGAATGGTGAATCTTTTCCTAAATGTAAATATTACGTCTATAACAGATCATATTATCAATTAGTTAACGTTTTTCAAAATAAATAAGAAGTCGAGTGTATGGAAGTGGGATAATTCCAATAGTAGGTTGAAAGAGGTGGCAACAAAATATTTAGCTATACCTGTCCTCTCGGAGAGGATACTCTCAAATACTGATCGAACGGAGAAATAGACTCAAAGATAAACATTTAAATCATCTTTTGTTTTTGAAACAAAATATTTCTATTTTGGAAGAATAAATGAAAGTTTATTTGATTTCTTTATATGTTCGACATCCAATAAGAGTTTTCACCTCTACATAATTCTTAAAACCTTAACCTACAATCAATACTCCTTTTTTACCTATTTCTTAATCAACAGACGACAGATTGTAAATTTAACACTTTACGTCATAACTATCGATACTATCGATATTTTCGACAGAAACTATCGATACTATCGCAGGCAACAAACTATCGATGTTTAACAAACACTACGTCAGGGTGAAAAATTGAAAAGCAAACATTTTTTACCTTGGACATTTTTCTCAATTTCCAAAACAATGTTTTTTAAAGGAAGTTTTTGAAACAAATATAAAAAGATCCAATTTGGTAGAAATAGGACTGACCATGATATTTAAGTTTCAAAATGAGGTAAAACAATTTGAAATGTAAAATTACCATGATTCGAGAATGCTTCCACTTAGTCAACTTATTCAATATCCTAAGTAAATTTATACAAGAGAACATATTCCTCCAAGAAAAAGTTGCCGAATCTCCGATTTCAAGGCTTTCTGATGTGAGTTCAGGCTGATCACCGATCACGCAGGAGGGAAAATCCAAAATAGGAATACTGAAAAGCAAAAACAAATTGTGATCTATTCTTTATGATCAATTGTTATACTTACGCATTTTTAGCTCCAACATAAGCCATGATATTCTGATTGAAAAATTTCAGAACAAGAGGTATACAATTAGCAAACACCAAATGCTGTGACATGAACTCAAACTGGTATATGTGATTCAACTTGAAGTGCTTCAAAAGTAATAACAAAATAGCACTGACAGCTTTAACTATAATTTCTTTGTGCCTGTTTACGTCAATTCCCAGTTTCATCGACTGTAAAACGGTCATACTGAAAAAAATCACTATAGGCTTCCAAGGTTTTCCATTTCTACAACTTACGGCATTTCCTCAGGTAACACGTCCGCCATTATGTTGATTGAATCCGTTTTGGCTTTCGACGTAGGCGCAGCAGCCAATAATATCTTCAATAATGCAATCATGTACTGAGGTAAATTAGGCAACATAGCTTGGTAAAGTATCTCCGAAGGGGTCAGTTCTATCTCACCCTCTGATATAGAAATGGGATTTCTAGCTATTTCTTCTTCTTTCTGTATTTGAAGTTCTGCCAGAGATGTATAAATGTGCTGAAATGAGAAATAAATGACATGATAGTTATTATTTCGCTATGATGTATTGGGAAATATGCTATGCCCAGAGCGGTTGGCAACTATCTGACACTGATCAAATCGTATGCAACAGAACACAGTACGTTAAAATTGCTAACAATTTAACAGACGAATGTAATGTGACTTCTGGTGTTCCCCAAGGATCTCATATTGGTTTGTCTTTTTCCTAGCACTAGGAAAACCAATGCACATAGGCCTCTCTACCTGAGCCCACTGTGTGCCCACATCAGGCGCGGTCATTGGCGGACCCCCCTTAGATGTCTGAAAATTTGAGGCAACACTTTTTTTTAATTGATTCAAAATGATGCTTTTGTGAATCAATAGTTATTTTATTAATTTATAATTTTCTTATAACATTTCCATGTCTTGTCCAGTATTTTGAATTACAGTAAAAACCGGATATAACGACATTGAAGGGACCGTATACTTCGGACATTATGTCCGATAGTTATTATAAGCAATATACACAAGTATGTATGTATATATTATGTCTGTTTGTAGTATGGGGATAGGTTAGGCATGAACTTGTTTTCAAATAACTTTATGTTCAGATGTCCTCGATCGTTTGATTTTCAAAGAGTTGTTCTCGAAAAGAGATTTTATTTTATCTCTATCCTTCCAAATCGTTGATATCGTAGAGTGTGAGACTCCACATTCCTTTGCAATTTTACTATTTGACTCGCCATTTTCTAATCTCCATATAATATGTGATTTTTCTTCAATATTAAACACTTTTCTATTTCTTTTTTACGACATAGTAAAGCGTAATCACACGATCTAAACCAAAAGTTTTAAAATCAATCACGCGGTCAACTATCGATTATATTAATCATACCTTTTAGCTAATTTTAAATGTGTTTTACTCGTCTTATTTTATCTATAAAAATCTCAATTTATACCTTTGTACGCTTCTTCTACAGAAGATCTTCTCTATGATTCTTTCATGTGACTGGCTTGTAATGTTCCTCTTTTACATAGTGCAATAAATTTATTATTATTATTATTATCGCACTGAATAAGTCGTAAAACATGTAAGGTCAAATGGCAAAGAGCAGGAAAGAGGTTCTATGGCAGAATATTCCTTCATATTATTAGTATAAAGGTGAAAATTGTTCGTAATGTTTTGTTTTGCCGGAATAGGTAAACGGTTGGTCGTTATAGCCGATGAATATCGATAAAGTTTCGTCGTTTTAAGCGATATGTTGCTGTATCCGATGTCGTTATAGGCGGTATGTGTACTTATTAGTTTATATAGATTTGGCCGGGACCTTGCCATTCGGTTGTTATAACCGATCTGTCGTTATAAACGATGTCTTTATATTCGGTTTTACTGTATGTCTACATAACATATAGGGAGGGGAGACACCTTTTTTAGAATCAGTGTGCAATCAAACAAACATAAGTATGAACATTATTCACCAAAAAAAGTCCAAAAATATTTGCAAACCACAAAATCTCAATAATAACAAAAGAGTTTCATTGTTACTACTAAATATTCAATCTGTTCGTAATAAGATGAACGAACTTTTTGTTTTCCTTTGTGGAAGTCTGAAGAGCCATTTGCATGTCCAAATTATATTATTGCCTCAAAATATTGTAGAACACTAACAACTCATGGGGGAACTATGATATTAGTCAAAGAAAACTTATGCAAAGAACTGACATTGAGAAATATTGACAAATTTGAATCACTTATAGTAGAAAAAGAATATGAATTCTGTGTAATTCATGACAGCAAAAATAATATATATTTCATCTGCATCTACAGAGCTCCATCAAGCGAGGTTAGATCATTCTTTAATAGATTAGAGACACTTTTGTCAAGATTTCCAGTCAACGAATCATCTTAGCGGGCGACTTTAATATAAATTATTACGAAAAAACTACTCTACTCAAACTCTCGACACCCTACTATTTCATACAACTTAAAAATGCTGGTACAAGGTCCAACTCGTATTACTGCCAGTACTATTGACTACATCTGCACTAACCTGGACGAAGAAAAGTTGGCTTGTGATATCATCCTAGCAGGTCTGTCAGACCATGAAGCTATTATTACAAGCTTTTATTTAGTTTCACCTGTCCCGATGTTTGTCATCAAATCTTGCAAGTTAAATTTGACCCACTTCTAGTTGTTCGATTAACATGAAATTTGGCAGGTGTTCATAGTTCCCGTGACAATGCATTATGCATTTGTTAGAGAAAAAAAAAACAAAATGGCGGCTCCAAGATAGCGGACGAGATTTGTGTTTATGATCCGATTCAAAATTGGTATGTGGGGGTTTTCAGGATCGAAGATTATGAATTTTTTGACAAAATTCATAAAATATAAATGGCGGCTTCAAGATGTCCGACGATTTCTGTGATTATGGTCCGATTCTATTCAAAATTGGTATGTGGTGTTTTTCGGGGTTGGAGATTATGAATTTTCACGAATTCAAGATGGCGGCTCCAAGATGGCGAACGAGTTTTGTAATTATGGTCCGATTCGATTCAAAATTGGTATGTGGGTGTTGGAGGTACTTACTAAAAAGCACAAAATAAAATAAATAATAAAACCTTTTAAAAACAAGCTTTATTAAATACTAGTAAATAATGTTGATGTGTGATAGTATTCTGAGTTATAGATTCAAAAGCTTGTCGCATCTGTATTCGAAATGAAAACTTTGCGTGACAAGCTCTTGAATCTATAACTCACGGAATAACCTACGTCACACATCCAAAGCAATTATTTTGTACTTTTTAGGGTATTTGAATAAAAGCTTGTTTTTAAAAAAGGTTTTTTTATTAATTATTTTATTTTAAATTTCCCTTTGAATTATAATACATTTAATAAAAACAGAAGTGTGATGAAGCTCCTTGGGAGAATGCATTATATGTGACAGATTCAGTTAGTGAATTCCAAAAACTTTCAGTTGAAATCTTTGAAGATTGTTTTCCCAAACAGAGAATTAAAATAGGATAGGATTCTAAATAAAAGATTCCTTCTCAGTAAGAGTGGCTCAAAATGCCCGACTGGCATATTTTAATGAAAGAAAAAGCCATATGAAGGGGATATCCCCTTCCTATGGCTTTTTCTTCCATTACTTTAATAATTATGGAAGAATCTAGACATCGAAAATGCCTAAGAAATTGATTACAAAGATCAAATAAAAGCAAAGAGAATTGGGCTATAGTAAATAGCTTAAGAGGTAAAGCAAAGTCACTATCAAAAGATTACGAAAGCAATCCCAACACTCTTAATGAGTACTACAGTACAATAGCTCATAAACTAACATGTACTATTGTTTCCCAGTCTCAACCCATGGAATATTTAAGAACCGTCAATATCCCAAATAATTTTTACTTAGATGACACCAATTTACTTGAAAGAAATTTTATGTGACATAAAAAACAAAAATTCAACAGGAATTGATGAAATTTCCACAAAAATAATAATCAATCTTCCTTAATCAGCTTTAAATGTGCTAATTGAATGTATTAACAAATCTTTTGCTCTTGGAAAATTCCCACCATGCCTCAAAACAGCAATAGTAATTCCCATATATGAAGGTGGCGATTCTGAAGATCCTAGACCGATTTCACTGCTTTCAACACTATCTAAAATTATTGAAAAACTAGTAAAAAACGGGTATTAACATTTTTGAAGAAATTCCCAATTTGGATTTCAGAGCAAAAAAAGTACGAATGATGCCATTTTATCTTTTCTCGAACATGTATACACCAACCTGAACAATGGTGAAGCAGTGGCTGCAGTATTCTGTGACTTCTCTAAAGCCTTCGATTGTGTGAATCATAGAATACTATTAGAAAAACTTCACTGCTATGATTTTAGAGGAGTATGTCATGATTGGTTTAAATCTTGTGGGGAGTACCGCAGGGATCTGTCCTAGGTCCGATTCTCTTCCTTTTATACTTAAATGACCTGGCCGCTATTCCAAGGAAACTTCACCATTTTTCATGATACTACCCTACTCTGGCACGGGAAAAATTATGACAACATGAGAAATAATATCACTAAAGACTTGGAATTGGTTCAACAATGGTGCAAAGCAAATGATAAGTGCTTTATTCACAAGAAAACTAGTATAGTGGGCTTTAGCTTTGATTGCACCAATTTAAACTTGAACAGAAAATTTTAGAAAAAAAAAATCCTAGGGATATCCTTAGACGAGAAACTGAAATTTGATCAGCATGTTGCAGCTCTAACAAAAGAAATTAGCATCGGGATGTTATGCTCTCAGAGTTGTTACAAATGAAATGAGTTCATCTACAGCAAAAATGGTATATTCTCTTATAGAATCTCATTTGAGATATGGTATAGCTGTCTGGGGATATTGTAGCCAACAACTTCTCCATTCAATGTTTGTTCTGCAGAAACAAGCAGTAAGGTACTAGGCAAGGTGGGTGTGCGAGAGTCATGTAAACCTTTGTTTTTAAGTAAGGGAATTATCACTCTGACATGTTTATTTATATTAGAAACAGTATGTTCGATTCACAAAAAATATATGACGGAGACTACAGTACAAACAAATCATATGACTGGACAGAGAGGAAAATGGCTTTACCCATTCCAAAGTCCACTCTGACAAAATGTTTATTGTTTTTTTAAAGTAAAAAAATATATTACCATATACACACTGAACTGAGGACTATAAATTTAGAGAACTGGTGAAAGATGCCCTATTGAAAAAAACCTACTATAACATGGAGGAATTTTGAAATGAAACTCTGATATGACCTTACTATACTACATTAATAAACATTTGTACTACTTATCTATATTATACTGATCTGCTATGACAATTGTTCACTTTTAATTTTAATGTGTACTGTTTATGGACTTTTTACATTTTTTATAACTTTATTCTGTATATGTACATTTAGTTATATACTTATGATATAACTTTTCTTCTAATTTTAACACTATGCTTTGTCAATAAGAAATTCTGGTTATTAGACAATAAAATATATTTCGTTCTCTCTCTCTCTCTCTCTCACCGCAACAGAATGTATTTGCAGTGGTGAATGGATCTTTTTTTCAAACGTAGGAAGTGCATGGACCCTTTATATCAATTATAGGTGGTGTAGGGATCCTTTATTTGAAATTTAGGTAGGTGTATGGATATTTTATTTGAAATTTAGGTAGTATATGGATCTATTATTACAAATTTAGGTAGTGTAGGATTCATTTATTACAGATTAAAGTAGTGTATGTACCCTTAATTGCAAATGTAGGTAGCGAGTGGATCTTTAATTCATATGTAAGTAGTGTATGGATAATTTTATTCACACGTAGGTAGTGTATGTATGTCCTCTGTTTAGAATGAAGATTGTATGTATTGTATGTATTCCAAATGTATGAATCCTTCATTTTGAATGTAGATAGTGTATGGTTCCTTTATTTTAATTTCAGGTAGTGTATCTTTTCGTTCAAATTTTTATAGTTTCTAGATCTTTCATTTCATATGTAGGTAAGGTATGGAACCTTTATTTCGAATGTGAATGTAGGTAGTATACGGATTCTTTTTAAAAAATTCAAGTAGTGTCTGGATCTTTTATTTCAAATATAGTGTATGGATCCTTTATTTCATATTGAGATAGTTTATGTATCCTTAATTTCAAATTAAGGTAGCTTCTGGGTCCTTTATTTCGAAAATAGCTAGTGTATGAATCCTTTATTTCAATGTAGGTAATGTATAGATCCTTTATTTCAAATATGAGTAGGGTAGCTTAGGATCCATATTTCAAATTCAGGTAGTGTATGTCGGAGAATATGAAATTCTCGAATTTGAGATGGGCAGCTCCATGATAGCAAGCAATGCAATAGTTCACGTACTTGTTTACCTCAGATAATTTTATTTCATCCTGTTTTATTCCAAACATTCAACACCATGCATGCACCTTATTCTGCTACATCTAGTGTTGGAAAACTAACCTCTTTCAGAGTCTTGACCCCTTCATGGATGGGTTCAGGCAATCCAAACAGAGTGGTTCTATCACCAGGAAGACTATATCCCAAAAACTTCAATCGCGCACCATCCAGGAAAATATCGATATCTTTCTGTCGTACCTTCGGTTTCCAAGGCAAACCTCTAGGTAATAACACAGCATTTGGGGAGGATGGTGATATTGGCCTGTAAGTATCCACATTGTTGCGGTACACTTGATCGTTGGCCTCATTTGCAGGTCTACGCTCATCAAACTCAGATATTTCCTCGTCACTATTCTCCCCTACAATGCTTGCATCGAGTTCAATGCCCATTGAGTCGTGGTCATCTAAACTGCTCTGTTTCATCAGACTCTGAAAAAAAGAACTATTTCAATACTCTGTTCTTAAATAATGGTAAAATTTGGGCAGGAAGAATTTTTATCCAAAGTCACAGTAAGTCATTTTTTCTTTTGATAAAAAAGCACGTTACAAAAATGTATTTTTTCGAATAATATATTAGTCCCTTCTTCTTTTTTCAATTGCACTGTTAGTTCTACCGATGGGAATGAATTTAAAGACATACATAAAATAATTAATAAAAAAAACCTTTTTAAAAACAAGCTTTAATTCAAATACCCTAAAAAGTACAAAATAATTGCTTTGGATGTGTGACGTAGGTTATTCTGTGAGTTATAGATTCAAGAGCTTGTCGCGCAAAGTTTTCATTTCGAATACAGATGCGACAAGCTATTGAATCTATAACTCACGGAATAACCTACGTCACACATCCAAAGCAATTATTTTGTACTTTTTGAGGTATTTGAATAAAAACTTGTTTTTAAAAAGGCTTTTTTTATTAATTATTTCATTTTGTGCTTTTTAGTAAGTACCCCTAACACCCACATACCAATTTTGAATCGAATCGGACCATAATTACAAAACTCGTTCGCCATCTTGGAGCCGCCATCTTGAATTTGTTAATTTCAATCTCCGACCCCGAAAAACCCCATATACCAATTTTGAATAGAATCGGACCATAATCACAGAAATCGTCGGACATCTTGAGGCCGCCATTTTGATTTTATGAATTTTGTAAGAAAATTCATTCATTCTTCGACCCTGAAAACCCCCCACATACCAATTTTGAATCAAACCGGACCATAAACACAAATCTCGTCCGCCATCTTGGAGCCGTTATTTTTTTTTTCTCTAACAAATGCATAATGCATTGTTACGGGAACTATGAACACCTGCCAAATTTCACGTTAATCGAACAACTAGAAGTGGGTCAAATTTAACTTGCAAGATTTGATGACAAACATCGGGACAGGTGAAACTAAATAAAAGCTTGTAAAATAAAAGGGCATCTGTACTCGATAAACTTGACATATTTGCAAATTTTATTTGCGTATTCTGCAGTCGGAGGCAACCAGTGTTTGTGTGAGAATCTTGGCAGGATTGCCATATAAGGCTGATTGTAGGAGTGTATTTATAAATAAATACTAACCTTCCTCACTATTTATCTTGTAAAATCTTACCAGCCTATAGACTTCTGGAGAGGTGTTGGAATGGACCAGGCTGTCTGGCTACTCAATTTTACAACAAGGCTCCAGGAAATTTTAAATCTCTTAGCCAATATAAATTTGGGGAACAGATTAAGGCATTTCTGATTAACAAAACCTTCTCTAGTACTGAGGAATATGTTCGACATTAATTTTAATTTGTTCTGTATTATAATTTTGTCAACTTTTAATTTGTATTTTTTCATTAACACAAAATTAATATTCATAATTGAAAAATGATCAAATTGGTAAACGACAGTAAAGAATTAGATTGCCTGGCCTGGAGAGTACAGTTATCCACAAAAACCATAATAAAAATCTACTTAGTGAGGATAAAGGGTCGTTCTATAATGAAGTTCTGAATTTGGTCAACCAGGGCGAAAGCCCGATTGGGATATTTTGTGATCTCAGTCGGGCTTTTGACTGTGTTCAACATAGTATTTTGAAAGACAAGCTTTATAAATATGCCATGAGGGGAAAAGCGTACGAATGGTTATCCTATCCTATAATGTATTTAAACACAAATTTGTACTATAAATATTTTATCCTCTGCAGGTCTTGTATAAAGTCTGATTGTAATTGACTTGATGCATGTATATTTTTAATAATGTTAGAATTGTGAATGTATTTTAAAATGTATTTTAAAATTTGTGAATTTTTTCACTTTTAAATATTGTATCTGTTGAATAGTCTGATAAGTTTTTGTACTACCTGTGTGAAAAAATCAATGATGAATAAATTATCTATCTATCTTGTACTTAGATAACAGGTTACAATCCGTCAAAATTGTTGATAAAGGAAATACATATATGTCCAATCCTCTGGTAAATACACAAGGATCCATACTTGGACCTTTGGTGTTTATCTTATATATATATATATAAATGAGTTGCCTTCTGTTATACCAGAATCATTTACCACTCTTTATGCAGATGATTCAACTTTTCTGTTTAGTGATAAGGACCCAAACATTTTAAAGGCCAAAATTATGGATGCGTTATTGAAATTTTCTGCCTGGTCTAGTGATCAATCCATGTTATTTAATACAAGCAGAACGAATTTCATTTCCTTTGGTCCTCGCCAAAACATTATTTCTCCTAACTTTGATATATTGGTTAACAACTCAAAACATAACAAAAACAGAAAATGTGAAATTTTTGGGAGTATTATTTGATTCAGATTTTTCCTTTAAAACTCATCTATCAAATATGTCAAATTCTAAATGTTTTTAAATTAGAAATTTAAGGAAAACACTGAATGTAAATCACATTCCTTTACTTTATTTTAGTGAAATACAGTCTAGGATTAGTTATGGAATTTGTATCTGGGGGAGTTCTCCTCATGCTAAACATGTTTTCTTGTCACAGAAAATAATTCTAAGGTGTATTTCAAAGATCTCATTTGTAGACTCCTGTCGACCTATTTTTATTAACTTGAGAGTTTTAACTGTGTATGGCCCTTATATATTGGATTTAATCACATCAGTTCATAGAAATAAAAACGATTATTTACGGAAAGTGATATCATGCTCATGACACAAATCAGCGTATTGAAATCTGTAAGAATTCACCTACAGTAATGGGAATTAAACTTTATAACAGCCTCCCACAATGTTTTAAAGATATTACCTTAGTACATACATTTAAAGAGAAAATTAACTCATTGACATGTGTCCATATTCGGTTGAAGACTATCTTGAAAATACTCGTTGAAATTTGTCTAAACTGCAACATATACTTTGTTTGATCTTAATTTTTCAAGTATCTGTGTGTTTCTAGTTCTGTAATAATTTCTGTATATTAGATTGGTGTATTTGTATTTGCTAACCTAAATTGCTGCTCTATTTTAATATTTTAAGGTGAATGTTCTAGATTTAGCTAGACCTTTAATTTTAATTTGTTCATATTTGACGAGTCGTATGTCATTATTTGATATTATGAGATCAATAAATTCTATTCTATGTATTCCACCTTGTTTACTTTAATCACCATAGAGCCATCAAGATCCCATGAGCCATTTGAGGAATAGTAATTAGTATAAAATAACCCAATTAGAAATACCAGGTATATATTGTAATAACAATTTATTTAGTGTAGTTTACCTACTGATGATCATAACTTGGTTATCGAAATGCGCATATAGATGTGAAGTGATTTAGTGTGGTGAAGAGGTTACTTGTGCATTTTATTTTATGAATTTAACTTATATTTTTTTTATTGAATATTGAAAATTAGTGCAAAACTGAAAACCAAAACAAATTCCATGCTAGTATTTGTTTTGGATGAAATACAAGCATTTTGAATATATTTGTTATTTTTTTATTTTTCCCTAGGCCCCTTTTTGAAGTTGGTTCGAGTTATAGAAATGTAATTAATTTGTCTTATTTTTCATTTGATGAAATCTCACCCTTCTAAATGGTTTTGCATTCCTTTTCTGATTCTGAGCTTCGAGTAGATCAGATGCACTAGCAGGTGGTGAAGAAGACCTCATTGTCTTTGCTATTTCCATTGTATCTTCTACTTGGGGTGGAAGCCCAGCTTTCCTTCGTTTTTCTATTTTCAATTCCTTGAGAGTATTCATGCCTCCCAGAGATACCAGTATGAGCTTCCACAGAAGTAGCAGCACTTTTTTCATGGGGAAATGCGGTGCCGAACCACTGCAAAATCTGGTTACCATACTAAGAAGTTTCACAACTAGTAAATCATCATTAGAAGAATAAGCTAAAAATAAATTATTATTGGAAGCAGCGAATAAAAGCTTATAGTTTACCTATTTCATTGGAAAATGCACTAATCTCTTCTTCATATTCTGTTGAGTTGGAATCCTTTTCATTTCGAATCACCTCTGTTATTGTATAAAGCACAGATAAAATAACACGCAAATCCTGAGAGTCAGCAAGAGAAATTGCTATTTTTCGCATCGCTACATGTGCTGCCGTACTATTTCTGGAAATAAAATCAATTCATTGGTAACATCAAATGTATTTTAATTGCATACAATCTGTTTAAAAAATACCTTCTATGAATATAGTTTTGAAGAAATAATGTCCCAAGCTAGGATAAAATTGGAACTGCTATTACTTTTCAATAACAAAAGTCCTCAAAAAATTCAGTAAATATTTTTTTCATAAAAGACCCATGACAATTTTACATCATTTGAAAAGTTTTGAATGAAAATAAACAGTGCCTAACAAGAAATTTGCATTTCCAGTAGCCATTCAAATAGGAAATGCCGCTAATTTTCATTGCGGGTCACAGCAATAAATCTTTATATATATAATTCTACTGTACGTGTGTGTCACTGAACTCCTCCTAAATGGCTGAACCGATTTGAATGAATTTTTTTTGTATGCGTTTGAGTGGCGCCCTGGATGGTTCAGATTAACAAATCACCCCGGCAGATGGCGCTGCAGTCGGTATTATAAACAGCTGGACCGATTTGAATGATTTTTTTTGTATGCGTTTGGGTGGCGCCCTGGATGGTTTAGATTCACAAATCATCCCCCTAAATGTTAAGGGTGGTCCACCCCTTAATTTTATTTTTTATTTTTTACAAATTTTTTTTTCATTTTTTTATGATACAGCATTCAAAAATACATACAACCCTAAATTTTCACCCTTCTACGATCAACCCCTATTTTTTTGGCAAGATTTTTATTTTGTCATGACTTAGAATAAAAAAATTCATATTACTCTTAATTTTCACCCTTCTACGATCAACCCCTATTTTTATTTTTTTTATTTTATAGAAAAAACGGGATAACAGGAAAACGGGATAACGGGAATAACGGGATAACGAAAAAACGGGATGACAGGATAAGGGGAAAACGGGATAAAGAAAAAATGGGATAACAGGAAAACGGGATAACGAAAAAACGGGATGACAGGATAAGGGAATAACGGAAAACGGATAAATAAAAAATGGGATGACAGGAAAAACGGAATAACGAAAAAACGGGATGACAGGATAAGGGGAAAACGGGATAAAGAAAAAATGGGATGACAGGAAAAACGGAATAACGAAAAAACGGGATGACAGGATAAGGGTATAACGGGATAAAGAAAAAGAGGTGTAACAGGAAAATGGGATAACGGGAAAACGAGATAACGGGACAACAGGAAGCGGAAGGAGTCAAAAGCATAATCTAGATGGAACAACATAGAAAAAAAGAAATTCTACGCAGACGAGAGTTTTCGGGAAAAACATTTTAGGGAACATAGAAATTTGGACAGGACGTCTGTCGGATCCGCTAGTTTCATATAAATTTATCATTTTCTATGAGCTTCACAATAATACTGACAGGGATTTCCATTTAATATTTTGCTTCCCTTACTTTGAAACGAACTCTTCAAAATGAAGAGTGGAAGACTTTATTATACAGGGTGATTCAAAAGTACTTTGACAAACTTCAGGAAGTGATTCCTTACAATATTCTAATATGAATTGTCCAAATAAATATATGTCCGGAAACGCTTCGTTTCCAAGATACAGGGTATTAAAGAATAATTTTTATTTTCGTTTTTTTTTAAATAACTTTCGAAATACTGACCTTAATTGGACGAAAATTGGTATCGAGAAGTTTTTTTGAGGCGTGGAATTTGAACCTGATGTTATTATTGCTCCTACTCCTAGGGGGCGCCACCTACACGTCTTTTTCTTTTTTGAAGATTCATAACTTTTTTGAGCATACGTCTAGCACATTTTTCAGTAAAAAAATCAATTCCTCTATTATATCTACGTAAAAAAGCTACCCTTGTTACAAGTCGCTATAGGCACCCGTTTTCTAGATATTTGGACTTGAAAATTTCAAGTCGATTATTTGATAATTGATGCGTGTTGAAGTTATTACCATTATTTTGCATTTTTCACAGAATGCTTAGGAAATAAATTTGGCGTTTAAGTAGTTTTAGTTTTTTGTAGGGGACGCCAGGTATTTATTTATTTATTTTTACTCGTTTGAAATAGTTATTTTTGTACCAAGGGTGCAAAATCTGTATTTGTTTTAATAAAATTTGCAAGAAATATCAACATTTTATTTCAAGAAATTTTGAATGTGTAGAATAAAATGAAGGAAACTAAATTGTATTCAAATAAATTGTTCAAAGTGTCCACCTTTAGCGAAGATACAGGCACCAAAGTACATTAAAAAATACACGGTGTAATCAACCTTCTTGCACACCCGTGAATGACGGATCTATAATGCCATTTTATAACGAATTACAGTGGTTAAAAATTCGAAAACAACTCAAATATCTGAGACATGCAATGGATTTTCTGAAAACTTACTCGAATTCGATATTGAGAAGGTCAGTGAAAGCATTGAAAACGCCCAACCGATAGAGCAACATCGAATTGCACCTAGCCCACTCCTGTTGTTCTGCATCAGACTGCATTTCAGCCCAACAACCCTGAGAGATATAAAGCAAACATCTTGCACTTCTCATTCTCAAAGGTTTGCTGCTAACTTCCAGTTGATCAAGTAGTTTCATAACTACCGATTTTCTCTTATCGGGTGATAATTTCTGCCAGCTTGGTGGTAAGTTGTATGTTTCCATTTGGTCTTCGAACGCTTTGACACTAAGTTGAAGTTCAGGTTGTTCCGTATAACTATACAATTCTGCAATTTCATTGATGTGGGTGTCCGTATCATCGTAGGTAAATTCCAAGTCTGGGGAGTCTGCACCACCTCCCTGAAATGTTGAAAAAAGTCAGGTCACGATTCATATGACTGTTTCAGGAACTTTGTTACCTAAATTGAAACACAAATATTTCAGAGCGTCCGTAAGGCACATACGTTTGTTCTATTTCCATTTTAAAGAAAACTATAGCTAGTAAAGTCTGTGAATAGAATTAATCAAAACTTACAAAGAGGAGATAAATAAAATCTCCGTTAACATCGACTTAGTTTGATTGTTGTTTCTCACGCACTTATTGGTTAATACCAGACAACACAGCAATGTGATAGAGGATCGATAATCATGAAATTTGTTCCAAACATCAGGGCTCGATGATTTGTCCAGTAAAATTGTTGAGTGTCTTCCAGACTGTGTTATGAATATCAACAAACAACAAAAATTTTGAGGCTACACATTGACAATAAGCTCATATCTTTTATCTAAATATGAAACTGGGTGTTACTCATCAGGAAAGTTTCAGAAGAAAACAAGTTTTGCATATTTTACTTTCATTGATGCACACATATGATATGGGATCAGTTAATGGAGGTTTTGCAACAAACAAATGCTTCACAGACCATTTTTATAAAGCATCATATCCTCACTGTGACTTCACTTTTTATACATGAAATTATTAGTCTGGTTCATAAAAATATATCTTTTTTCGATACTACAGCATAGTCGCCAGACTATCACAATCTTCCGATGTCAATTACTAACCTTGTAACGGAATCAAGATCTACAACAAACTCCTTAGTATTCTTAAAAACGTGTTATTGTTAAACCTTTGCAGAAAAAATCTAGGAAATCTCCTGACTGAATAATTTCTATTATGATCTGGAAGAATTTTATATTTTAATCTGCTAGTGCTTACGTTTTCTATATTGTTTTCCTGATTTTCCAGATCTTTTAGAAAATTATAAAATACTAATTTGTAGGGTGATATTTTTATGATTTAAAAGTGTTATTTTTGTGATGTTTGTTTTATTTTGAATATTTTTAGGAAATTGTTAGTCTGGTTCCTGATTTTTTAATGCTTATTTACTATCTTATGATCTATATTATCTGAGGGAAATATTTGTTACATTGTATTTATTCAGATTTCAGACAATAAACACACATAGTAAAGTCTACCATTATTAAATGAGAATGGGTTGTCTCTCTTACTGAATTAACTGAATAATAATACATTTCACAATTGAAACTAATAAAAATAAAAATATTGTGGCCTAGATACTAATTAGTTTATTTACATTCCATCAATGTGACAGTTTATGAAACTTGCTTATAAGGTGATGCCACATTTCTAGTTTTTCAATAGTGCAAGTAGCAGATTAATTCAATTTTCTTTTGTATAAAATGGTTGAATACACAAACTCTGAAATCGCAGACAGACATGCACTTCATCTATGGAATGGCATATGGTAACACTCATGTAGCTAGACAAATGTATCAATCTTCAACGACATGTTCCTAGGTAAACACATTTTTATCAACAATCACTCTTGTCTTCGTGAAATGGATAGTTTCAAGAAATCTACTGCCCTTTTTATTGGAAGGTCTGGAATAGTAACCCCTCAAGTAAAGGAAGCTCTGTTTTTAATGAAATCCAAAAAAATCCAGGAGAACCTTGTAGTTATATTCTTGTTTTATGAGCACTGTTGAATGTATGATAGATGCTGAGTTTGAATCGAAGTGTTGATGAAAAATAAAAAAAGACACTTTCAAAAAAATTATATTTATCACCAAGCCGTTTTAGACATGTCTCCCTATAAAGGACAATGAAAATGTGTATAGTTCATAAAGTAGTTCCATTATTCTCTTTCAGAAGCTAAACGATTGAACATGTTTGGTTTCATAAGCACAGCATAGGCACGTAACACACATCTGCAAAACTCACTCTTTCAAATTTGTTACTGATTCCACAAGTAAGAAAGTCATATAGAAATGGGATGAAGAGAGAACCATGTATTCAAAATTTGAATTATATACAGTGCGTAAAGACAGACATTAGGCATGAGGTACCAATGAGGATGACAGGCATGATAACTCATTACTTCCTTATCACATTCTGTGAAGTTTAATGAATTGGCCCAATCGACAGTCTCTTGTACATAATACTATGAATTTCTCAAAAACCATAGGATCTAGAATCACTGCTACACTTTTCTTGTAAACTTTGGGGAAATTTCTAGAAATTTTGCTTTTTCACGATAGTTTCGAAGAGAGGGGAATATGCACAGCATAGCAATCACAAAATTCTGTTTTTTTTAAATCCTTATAACTCAAATGATATGTCACATTACTATAACAAAAAAAAACGTGTACAAAATTTAATTACAATGAAAAGTTTCAACAATAGAATGTTTGCAATAACATAGTGATTTTTTACTCTAGTTTAAGGACTTTTAGAGCCCCAGAAGATTCAGCAAAATATCCGTGAAATTACAAGGCAGATTCGCGGGATAACCATAATCCATTGATTTGTTCGCAAATATGAACAGGGTGTTCATAAAATCAGATGTGGAATCATCTGCGACTCAAAGATAAACTTTAGTCACTATCTTACATCGTTCAAGATAACCTCTTGTGGGGTGTTCATGTTGAAAAGGGAAACATTCTCAATTGATTATTAAATAGAAATATTTTTCTGTGAATTTTTATCGTAGATTTTTCAATTCACAGAAAAATCCTTTTCAACCAAACAATAATAATTAGTATTGTTTCTGTCTAATTGTTACTAGACTCGGAATATTCCACAGGAAAACATATGTGTGAACACAATAACATACATATTAGGAGTTGACTCATAGTTTGCAGTTTCCCACTTCACAAAAGAAAAATATTTAAACACAATTTACCATTGAAAAAAACTTTTGAAAGGCATGCTATTATTGAGGATGACAAAATGAATGTTAATTGCAAAACTATAGGAAAATTGGGCCATGACATTAAGGAAATATATTATTTTGTCACTATTCCGACAAAACTATATTTATTAATATTCCCAGAATTTGGAAAATATTCTGTTTGAAACATGTCTTTGTTGTGATATAACTTTAATCCCTTGAAAGAGGCTCCAAGGGGGCAAATATCTATATCCTATTAGGCAGCCAAGCAGCACTAAAAGCCCTAAAGTCAAACACATGTAGAGTCTAGACTTACTTGGGACAGCAAGTCTCAAACTCTCCCTAAGATAACTGGCTACAAATAATCAGGTTACACTGATGTGGGTGCCAGGTCACAAAGGAATCAAATGCAATGAGGAAGCGGACAGCCTTGCCAAGGAAAGGGCAAACATTCAATTTTTGGGTCCAGAACCCTTCTGGGGTCTTTCCAAGGAAGAGTTTCAGCACTGGGAAGCTGATCAAATTAAAACCCACTGGATCCAGGGCAAAGACAAGCGAAAAGGCTTCTCAGCCTATCGCCAAAGAAAGCTAGGCAGCTTCTCAAGTTGGACAAGAAATATTCGAAACTGGTAATGGGACCATTCACCGGACATTGTCGATAGAACAGACAGTGAACTGTGTTATTACTGCGAGAACTAAGCTGAAACTGCAGAACACCTGCTTTGCAACTGCCAAGCACTGTTTTGCAAAAGGCTTAAGTTCCTCAAAGGGGTTTCATTAAAGCACTCAAACATTAGTAATTAGCTCCAAGGAAACTGATAATATGCTTCACAGGGAGCCTCGGAATCCTGGGTCTTGAATAGATGAAGGGTAATATACAAAAGACCTTATAGGTCGAGGAACAGAGAGGCTGAAGAGCCATATCAACCCCCCTACAATCTCTACCTACTGATGATGATATCGAAATACGCATATAGGTGTGAAGTGATTTTGTGCAATTTTTGATTGACACCACAGTGTCTAGCCAGTCTTCATTCTTGTCTACCTTTACTGGTACTTGTATTTTGTCTCCCACAACTATCCATGCATGAATCTCTATAAAGTAGATTGTTCTGAGAGAAGGATTAAAGAACATGTTCTAGTGAAATATTTTCATTAGGAAAGTTATTATAAGCATAACAGGAAGTGTCGGAATAGTATCGTATATAGAAATAGGGGAAATTGATGAGTCTGTGATGCATTGAACATCAAGGTAACATCCTAATCAGCATGTATAGCACGTATCAAAGGTAGAATGAATTTTTTACAAAACTGAAAAGGTAACCTATCTTTTTGAATGAAATACTGTTGATGAGTAGATTCTGATTAATTTTTAAAGTCTTGAAATATGTCTGATAGTAAATATGAATAATGGACAGGAATCATGCCATACATCATGCGATATGGAACTAACCATTTAGATAAGTTCAGTTGAGTAATCGAAAAACAATAGTTCGTAACAGATAAGAATTATCAAAGCAAACAAAACATGTTGATATTCATGAGATTAATATTTACAAACAAAAGTACATACATCAGAATCATGCCATTGACGTTGGATAATTTCCCTAAGCCTGGGCAGACCTCTCTTTCCATTGCCATTTGGATCCATCCTGGAGATACCAGCATATTTAAATCTTCATTACGTAAAACTGAAAATGACCTATTAGTTTTATTCCCGATTATATCATGACTAAGAATTTTAAATTCATTTCATTTTGCAAGAGAAAGGATATGATGTATATAATTATTTACAGATTATTGACCCACGCCAAACATCGACATCTGACGACATATTTTCAAACTTCAAACAAATATCCCTAACCTCGATTATCTTTAGACAATGCTTCAAGCTGTTTCATGTGGTACCTCTGCGAAGACGGCGTCATCTATTATTTGTATTTTGAAACAGTGAAATAGTGACCATTTAATTTTTCCATTCTTAGTTGGATGAGGATGGGGTTTATCATCCACTCCTGATAAAAGATAATAGGATTTGCGCTTTGATCGAAAATGCCAACCATAGGCGAATATTTATTTTTTTACTTCAAATGTAACTTTGCCTAATTTTGTTTGAAATCAAATTTCAGTAAACTATCTGGAAAAAGAGATTATTGAAGGATTCCGAAAGGGATGTCTACATTGATAATTTTCCACAATTCCGACGTAAATTTCTTTCAAATCCAAAGCCATACCACATCAGTTTCACATTCAAGAATGAATCATGAAAGAGTTGCTGATTGCTACTGAAGTCCGCTGCAATGGTTTCTCTCCGTGAAACCGCGAGGTACCTATGGCTCCATATTTAGAAGATCTTTCCGTTGCGTGGAAACCCCTTTTCTATGAATTGTGTAAACTTCCCAATGTAAGTGAAACATTTTGCTTGAGTTGAAAAACAAAATGTGATCCTTTTGCAACCCAATGCATTTGTGATTTCCACATCTGAGAAACCTTTTTCTGAATTAAAATTTCATTAGTCACAGAAAATCGAATTATAGAAATATAATTTCTCAAATCAATGAGAATAATTAATTGGGAAACTTTTTCTAAATTTCAAATATGAGAATATTATATTTTTCTTTTTGCACCAACTGTTACTCATGTTCATGTGAATCACTGATTTGGAATAAATTCGGATTTATCAAAAAATGACTTCGATAAACACTCCGCAGTCACTTTTTCGCGTAAAGAAAACTAGGTTTTTCCATTTCTTCAATGTACCATTTTTTCTTCTTCGTCACAATTGTCATTTTTGAACATGTACGACATATCATTCGAAAATCACATCCGAATTGGAAGCAAAAGACATTCCCTGCTACTGTTTAATCTTCGGCGAAACACATTCAACAAATAATATTATTTGAATTAATCCAAGCAAGTATTCTGACTTTTTGTTTAATATTGATCTCCAAACTTTCTAGAAGATCGAGTTCACAAGCTTTCTTTTTGATATATAACATTTCAAACTCAACAAAATCTACCTGCTATAATAATAATAATAATATTCGTATATTAAGAGACAATAATTGTATAGGAACAGTCAATTTTTAACCTAATTTTCTCAAGATAGAAATGACATTATTTAAATAACATGTATAAACAACAGTACAAAGTCCAGAAATGATATTGAAAATTAAATTTGTACATACCAACAATAAAATAAAGTTAAAATTTTCACTAAAATAAAGAATTACATTACAAGAGTGCTATTTCATTCACATCCATTACATAAATGAAATAGTGCGATAAGATCACAGATTGAAAAATTCGTCGACATTATAAAAATTATGATCTAAAACCTTGAATTCTATCAGTAGCTTTCAATGAATCAGGCAGTTTGTTATATAGTTTCAGTCCCAAGTAAGAAGGTGAATTGGACGTTATATTATATTTGTAAGGCTTTATGTGGAAATCATTATGATTTCTCGTATTTACGTTATGGTAAGAGGAATGCGAACATATTTCGACTTATTTGTGTGTATGAATACACACATTTCAAAAATGAAAATATCAGGAAAAGTTAGGATCTCAAAACGCTTGTACAAATCCCTGCAGGAGGTTCGCTGATTAACGCCCGCTAATATCCGTATGATCTTTTTCTGTGCAGTATATACTTTTGGAGCTAATGAGGAGCTTCCCCAAAGGCATGCCCCAGACAGCACTGGATATTCCATGAATATTCATAGAATATTTTTTTTTGGATATTGGAATATTCTTAAATGTGTCAGGGATATACATATATTTTTTGGAATATTCCTAGAATGTGCTGGTGGGGAAAATTTTAGATATTTCTTGAATATTCCATGAGTAATATTCCCGGATTATCCAGAATATTCCCAGACTATTCCATGAATATTCCAGAAAGAATACTCTTGGAATATCCTCTGGGAATATTCCTTGTATATCCAGAATATACCTACAATATTCCATGAATATTCCAGAAAGGATAACCATTTCCTGAAATTTCCGAAATTAAGAAAATAAAGAAAAATACAATTGTTTCCCCACATGAGTATCCTGAAATATAAAATCTTGAATGGCACTTTTACATCAATAATATGAACTTCTACAATTATGCCTGACAATTCAAGCAATGTATTTGCTTACATTCGCCAAGAAACAAAACTTCATTTCAAAAATTATGTAGTAGTGCAATACATGATTTTATCCCTGGAGTATATGTGGATTGGAATTGCAGGTTCCACTTAGAAAAAAAACATTTGATTTCTGCAGACTGCGCACCCCTTCCCTACAATGAAATAAAACAACATGAATTTGAACAGGTCTATTTCTATATAGTTATAATAATAATAACACATATTTTATCAACCTGTTTCTTCTTTCACAACGGGGGATATCTCTGAAAAACAAGAATTGCAAGATCGAACTACTGCTATCTGAATCAGAAACATTCTATCAGTAATAGTTTCAACTTGATTACTCAACTGTCCTTTGCTGTGACGGAGTTTGTGTAAAAATTGCATTTTTAGTTTCCTGGTGTACTTCCTTGTACCAAGCACTTCTTCTTTTTCTTTTAGGGATTTTGTAGAAAACGCCTTGAAAATGAAATGGTCAGTGATATACAAATGAAATTTTTATGGAATGAAATTAATGGTAACATGAAAGTGTACTTACCTCACTGTGGTGATTATTAAGAATATGTGTTAAACAATTCCAAACACAGTAGTTTCACATACACATATGCAAAAGTAACCCACACCAGTAAAAAAACAAAAGATGTCAAATTTCAATTAAAAATGCATTCAACTTTACAGCTCTGCCATCGGGTTAAGCTACGACTACCGGATAAACGACAGACGCTGACGCGCGCAGAATGGTTTTGATTGGCCATGAAAGTGCACCTCGATATTTCACGACCAATTATAATTTGGTCAGTACAGTAGTGTATTTTGTCAGCTTCTCTGAACAAAAACTCTGTTTGCAAATCAAAAACATCTATTCGCACTTTTTTCATACTTTTCCCATATTTTGAGCTCGAAAATGGTAATTGGTGTTCATTCCATAAGGGAGAATATTCCATGAATATACAATACAGAATATTCAATTTTGATTATTCTATGGATATTCACACATGATTATTCCATGAATATTCACACAGGAATATTCTATGAATATTCATACAGGAATATTCCCACGAGAATATTCGTGGTACATTCTCCCGAGAATATTTAAGGAATATGCATATTGGAATATTCCTGGAATATGCTAGAGGCAAGTGAATATTCTAGGAATATTCCATGTATATTTGGAATATACTCTTCTCTTTTCGGATATTTAGAGAATATTCTAGGAATATTCCGTACTGCCTGGGACGCCATATTTGATTCGTGATTCAATATGTGCATAATAATAGTTCAATAACTGATTGGTGGTCAAAATAGATTTCAGATTTCGTATTAAATACGCAAGAGAACTTACTTTTAATAAAAGTTTATCACAGTGACTCTTCCAATTCAGACAGTTATCAAGCGTGATTCCCAAAAATTTACATTCTTCGATTTGAGAAAGTGTTCTCATTAACATTGATTTCTACGTTGGAACATATTTTTTGTCGGTGCTGAAACCTCAGAGATGAGGTTTTATGTGAATTGAAATGAAGTGAGTTAGCACCACACCAGGAAACCAAATTATTAGACACTATGTTGCATCTTTCTTTCAGAAAATTGCTGTCTTTGTCTGAAATCAAAAGTTATGTGTCATCAGCATACATAATGCAAGTAGTCTAATATGAATAGCATCAGTCCACTGATCCTTGAGGTACTCCAACGGTCAAAGTTTGAGTATCAGAATTACATTTATCATGACTCTTATCATATCATATCATATCCTCCTGTTCCTGGTGGAAGACTCTATCCAGTCGAGGGCATTTCCCCTAATTCCATACGAATATAATTTATTAAATATTAAATAGGATCGTATGATCGACGCAATCGAATGCCCTGCTGAGATCACAAAATATCCCAACAGGGCACTCACCGACCTCGATACACTCTAAAATTTTTGAGGAAAAGGCTGAGACAGCAGTGATAGCGGACATCTTCGATCTGAAGCCATGTTGAATGGGGAAGATAATGTTATGCCTCTCAATAAAATGTAGTAATCGATCTAGGTATGCATATTCGAATATTTTTGAAAAACTAGAAGGAACAGTGATGGGCCTATAGTTTTCTGAAAGATGGGGATCCGATTTTTTGGAGACTGATACAACTTTTCCGATCTTAAATTTGTTGGGAAATAGGTACTCCTAATTTAAACGACAAATTGACTAAGTCAGTCGAAGGATGAATGATACATTGTAGACTTTTTCTAATCAAGAACATTAGGACTTCATCAGGTCCAGAGGAGATTTTATTCTTGAGTTTGTTTGTTAGAAGAGATAACAGTTCATTTTCTAAAAAAGGCTTCAGAAATTCAGTGTTATAAACATTGGTCAAGTGGGTATTATTATAAGCTGGGTAGCTGTCTTTAATGCCTTCAATTATTTTCAAGGGGGTAGATAGAAAAAAGTCATTGAAAAGGCAGGATATTTTTTGAGGATCACTCACAACCTCACTTTCATGTAGTAAGGAAATATTTTTCATAGTTTCAGAGGAGTGCGTTATACTAGTTATCACTTGCCATTAAATAATAAATGATTATTAAAAACTTTCATTGGTTGTTGTACAAATTTGAAGCAGATTGCTTGTGCCAGAAATTTTATGTGGATTGTACTATCGACTACTGCACAAACATTTTTTGCATTTCACCTTACAAGGCTGCCTCTGCCCAGACACACAGTACACCACACCGCTATTATCTATACCCCAAACCCGATAAAGTATAATATGTATACGGTAATTTATGCTATAAGCGGTCAGCGAAGTCATCGAATGGGTTTTACGCTGTAATAGTTTTCATTCAATTTGGTCTACTATATACTTTATACGGGGAATGATATTTATTTATTTTTTCGGCTTCCTTCATAATTTAACATTATAATATGTACGATTTTGAACGAACCCTATATTTTGAGTCGAAGGTGAATTATTCAACTGGGAATGGATATACTATATACAATATCGTTGTTTTTATTGTTATAATCTTATTTTAGGTGATGAATTAGTTCGAGTGATTTGAGTCTTTGGATAGACTTGATCTATCAATGCATTCGAATATATATGGCCCCAGGCAAGTGGCCAGAAGTTCTAATACCAGGCCTATTTGCTCTGTGTCTCAGTGTGTTTGGGATTTTTCTTTGAAGATAGATATCCGTCTGGAAAGTAACAGATTAACCCAGTTCTCGAAAAATTATGTTTTGCAATAAGCATTTCTTGATTTTTTTTCTCAGGAGAATGTATCTATGGATAAACTGATTGATCTCTGTTTTCAATATACCTGAAACGTTCGAAGTTTATTTCCACTTAATTTGAATCGGGAAAAACTACGACATATTTTCCGAAGTATTCATATAGAAACAAATTTGCTGGGAAATCTCTGTTTCGATTCACGGCTATGTATTCGGCGCATTCACGTGATTAGCTTTGTATGGTAGCCACATCTACGATTTGTACTTCGAAATAGCAAAATGGTGACGCTGCAAGGCGCCCCTAGTGGTGATGGCGATTACAAAGATTACAAATCAGGAAACATCTTTCAACTTTTTTCGCATCCATACACTACGTTACTCCAAATATGGAATTAGGGAAATATGTTGATATCATCAATTTTCTGACATCTACATTTACGAATTGTAAGTAGCATGTTTTAGTTTTCTTATGAAAACTTGGCCATATTGCTTTCGTGAATACCAACTAGATGGCAGAGCTGGTTTGTATTCATCACAGACACAGCATATCTAACAATCAGCACGGACACTTCACCATACCGTCTTTGATATGAGAAAATATCTGGACGCCATTTGTGGGAATATATAAGGGCAGGACATATATATATATATATATATATATATATATATATATATATATATATATATATATATATATATATTTGACTACTGCTCATTTTCCACCGATTGTTTCTAATTTCATAGTGGCAAGGAACATTACAAATGCAGAATGTCAATCTAAATGAGGTAACATGTCTTTCTACCATTCTTTAGTAGCATGCATGTAATGATAATTTCCTGAAATAAAATTGTAGAAATAAAAATAAGAAATGTTTACTCAAATTCAAGACTGCACCTTCCTTAGCCAGTGTCACTTCCCATGTGGACAATTATTCTTTTTACTTGCCAACGTACCCCAAATTCCAGTTGAAACACTTTTTAATAGGGTTTGCTCTAGTTCCGATAGTGGTGTCGCCCAAGTTTCATTCATAAAATGTACTTTTTCTTTCTACCCGAGATTTCAAAGATATTAAAAATTTGTGCCTCCGTACTACAATTTCCCGCTTTTCAATCAAAACTGGTTTTCTGGTTCTATTCTCATACTTTAATTCCAATATTCGTAAAATTATCCCCAAATATGTTCTTTCAATATTTGGTTAAGAATCATTCATTTAATTTTGTGAAACTTTCTCCAAAGTTTACAGTTCATTGTATCTAAGTACCTACATGTCTTTATAGCCGTTTTTTTAAATCATCGAGATGATTGATTTATCTGAAAATTCCACACAGTAATTTTTAACCAATCAAATTGTGTTTTTTGACAGATCACCATGGCAACGTATGTATTTTAGTGGTTTTTTTTTCTCTTGGGTACCCAACAACGAATTAAATCGTAAATTTTTTGACGTTTTAATGACAGAATCATATTTTTTGACAATACTGGTTTTTCTTTCTTTATTTAATTTTGATACATTTCAATTACATAGTTGAAATGTTTTCTATATTCTCCTTTCTTCTTAAAGGCGAAAAAGCTGGACTTTGAATTGACTGAATTAAATATCTATGTCTAATAAAATATATATATTATTTCGACACTATTTTATTCACCATTTTTTCATTTAGCACTTTCAATTTTGAGTAGTTAGGAAGAAAATATTCCTGAACAATTCGACACAAATTTTCTTCCTTCAAATAGAAACCACAATCTTGTATTAATGCGGGTAAATAAGACATAATACGATGATTCATCAGACAATTTTATGCATATTTTACATAAAGCATGATTTTCAAATCGATACATTTTTAAAACAAAAAAGTTTGCGTTCGTTTTGACTGCACAATATTCTTTTTCCTACAAAAAAAGAGTTTTTGCTGACGTTTTGTACTGTCGAAATACGATGATCACAGCCCCCTATGATGATCGCTGGCGCTGGTTATGAATGCTATGCAATAAAGCGCGTACTTATAGAAAATTAATAAAAACTCAAAAAAGCAATTTTCTACCATTTGTAATTACTCAAAACTTATGAAAAATTTAAAAATGAACTATTTTCAATCTTAAAATGTTATTTCCATGCAACTACAACAAGTAGAAATCAATAATTTATAGGCTAAAATCGCTGCCGAAGCTGTGACGCAAATTAAATCTGTTATGTACCTACTTTTATGAAAAACCGTTGAAATTATAATTTTATAACCCTTGTAGTAGCTCTAAGTAACTATAAAATGAAATAATATAATATTTTACTTTGTGCTTGTGCTTTGTGCTACTACAATGAGTAGAAATCAACAATTTATAGGCTAAGAATCCATTGGTGACGAAACTAAACCTGTTCATATAAAAAACTAATAATTTTTTCATTTTCTTCCACTTGTAGTAGCCCAAAGTTGATAAAAAATTGAAGAATTTAAATGCTACATTGTAAAATGGTATTTCCGTGCAACTACAATAAGTAGAAATCAACATCTTATAGGCTGAGAAGCCATTGCTGCCGAAAATGCAAAGCACACTAAATCTATATATGTACTTATATGAAAAATTGATAAAATAATAATTTTATACTACTTGCAGTAACACAAAATTGATATACAATATTAGAATATAATATGCACGTTCTAAACTGGCATTTTCATGCCACTATAATAAGTAGAAATTAAGAATTTATGAGCTAAGAATCCATTGGTGCCCAAACTGCATCTATTATAATATGTACCTACATATGAAAAATAGATAAAATTATAATTTTCTACCACTTGTTCTTCTACCCAAAGTTGATATAAAATGGAAGATTATATTCTAAACTGGTATTTTCATGCAACTACAATAGGTAGAAATTAAGAATTTATAGGCTAGGAATCTATTGGTGGCGAAACTGTGACGCAAACTAAATTTGTTCATGAACCTATATGAAAATCAAATAAATAGAGAATCCTCAACTATTCTTTGCTTGTTGTAGTCAAAAAAATAATAAAAAGAATCAGCTGTTAATTTTTAATTCAGGTAGCTATAAAATCACAAAATATTCGAATAATAATGATTAATTATTTATATCATTTTGACTATTGTAATTATTGTTTATATGAAAAACGCAATTATTATAAACTATGGCAGGAGGTTGATTGAAAGCGGTGGCTCGTTCTTGCTTTAGAGCTTCATGACATAACTTTACAGAAGTTGAAACAGACCTCATTGCACCAATTATTTCCTGATGGTGACTCAAATCTATCTGCAGATATGATTTTATTGAGTGACTACTTCCATGTCCTGTGATTTTAATTAATTGCTGTTCACCAATTTCTGTTTTGGCTAAAGTTGAAACAGCAGTGGTTCTTGCAGAGTGATTTGTTATTTTGTCCTTTTTGACGTCAATTCCAATTGATGATGCCGCCGCTTTGAGCCAGGAAGACACCGTATTTTGTCCAGCCGGACTGTTCTTGTACCAACTTTTAAAGTTGGGGTGCTGCCAGTTTGGATTGGGAGTTGAAAATAAACGGTTGGTTTTGATGAGGCGATCTCGCTTGCTTCTTAACTTTTTGAAAAGTCTAACTAGGTATATTTCTTCATTGAGTATATTTGGTGCTAACCACTTACTGTTAGCCATTTTTTTGTAACCGTCTTGGGTAGTTTTAGAGAAAACTGGATTATATTCAATGCGACCTATTGGTTTTCCTTGATTATCAATTTCCTCCACAAAATATTCTATGCATGCTGCAGCTCCTTCATTCCCTCTCCAGGCCAATTCATGAGCAGCGATGTAGAAACACTTTTTTTGCAATTCCTCCGGGGTGTTTCCATCACAAAGCTCAATAATTTTTTTTAACTCGTCTGTTGATAATGCGAATGAACTTGTCTTTCTCTTGGCTTGGTCATTTTGTAACTTCCGACGCTCAGCATTTTTTGCAGCTCTTGCGTTTTCAAGTTCTATATCAAAAAATGGATTAAATTTGCGATTGTACCTTTTATAAAAATATTCTTGCAACTGCTTGGCTGTGGAATTCCATAAAACTTTTACTACACTCTCCTTGTAGTTTCCGGAGTTCTTTTTCCGCATATTGAACCCATGCATAGTCTTCAAGAATAAGCGCCAGTTCCTCCACAGGTATATCCGCTCTATCAAAATCATACGATTTTTCTTCGCAAAAGTTTGTAAACTGCCTCCATATGCTTGACTTGGATTTCTTAATATTCGCGAGTGTTAACTGCTGAATCTCCTGACGAATACTTTCTTTACTTTCTTGACTTTCATGTCGTGCCGCTTGACAGATTTGGAACTGAAGTACATTTTAGGTTAAGGTTTTACCTAGTTGCCGTAACTAAACAATTGAATCAATCAAAACATTCTATGTTTTACTAGTGTCTTGTCGAAGAAAAAAAAATGGCATTGTTAAGAGTCAAAATTTATTTAATTTTCAAACACAATCTGGTGTGAAATTTTCTTACCGAATAACACACGAGGTTAAATTATTTCAGGAAATTTTTTCTCGCTCATGAATATTTTTAGCTCGAAAAAATTTCCGGAAATAATTTAACCTCTAGTGGTATTACGAGTGAAAATTTTCTCTTTCTTTCAGGCGAACAAGAATTTTCAACCTTCTTAATATTTCACATCATTTTCTCGGGAAGGCCAACTTCAACAGCTGATTTTATGATAGAACTGATTTTATTCTCTGCATTTTTCACATCATTATAAACAACTTATTTAATTAGTCCAGCCGCTTCAATTTGTTAAGCCATAATAAAGTGTTGAGGTAAAAATGAATGATATTCAAAAACGATGTTGCAGTGACAAGTGAACATCAAAAGAAATACATTCTATTAACTTAATACAATGGGCAGAGGGCGCGTGAGTTCTGAAAATAACTATTTAGAAAAATACTGGATAACGGAAAACAAAATATACTCAGGGGACAACCATAAATCAAAAAAGGAATACAATTGAAATTATCAAGATTCGGACAGATGACGCGTTGATAGTTGATTGGCATTAAGGCCAGCAGTATCAACTCACTAAAACAAATATAACTTGATTACATTTTGCATTCCGTCTATGTGAGCACGAACTTTCACAACTGTATTGTTACTGAACTGGGGTTCGTTTATTGACACACTCGAACAACTAATTATTGTCCTTTTATTTCACTTCGCAATGTACAATAATGCATGCTGACTATTGAGAAAATCACAGTTCAAAACACCGCGCTGTACAATCTTCGACTAAGTCACACAATTAACATCAATGAATAAACTGTTGGTCTGTCGCGGGCGATTTGCTTGTATATTCAAAACATAATGATAGAATTTCCGAGAATGTTATTTCCGGAACCATATTCGATGTTATCATCGAAATTCCCAGACAGCCTGGTTGGGGAATCTAGGTCAACGGTCGTAAACAACTTCTCGCTTGTAACAAACAACACAGGGGCGGACTCCACTCATTTTCGTAACAGTATTCTTATTTGGAATGGAGTATAGTTCAAGAATTAATGATAAGAACGAGAAATGTACTCGATCTCATTTTGTTGAATAGTGATTGTTAAAAAGTGATATTGATACCTTTGTATGAACTTGAAGTATGAATCACATTCATAAAATTTATTTTCATTAGAAAAATATTGCAGTAAGTTTAAAAAAAAAGAAGATAAAGGTAAATCATATTGATGAATTTCACATGCTGCAGTGGATTGTAACTTTGTTACGTTTTTGAGAGGTATATCTGTTCTTATTTCCCCTACGCAGTTTTATTTCCTCATTGCATATTTTGTGTTAAGGTGTACTTAAGAATGACCATTGATAGGCACAAGTGCAAGAACCCGATGGATTGTTGAATTTTTACCAGGTAAATACGCCAAAAACACACGCCATTTCATTGAACATGGATTCGAGTGGTAGGAAATGAAAAATATTTATTAGTGAAATCGAATACACAATCAAAGAATCAATCTTGTACAATCAGAATCTGGAAAATACATACAACTAAAAGAAAGCACTAACATTCAGAAATACCTGTAAGGTAGAAAAACAAGAAATACACACATTTCTAAAAATCAAGAAAAAAATTCAAAAGTATTCTCTTTCCACCTCAAATCGAACTATTATACTGTTCGTCCTTACTTTGTCGTAGAGTATGACTCAATATGACTTTCGTTTTTTATTTGTAATGGTTCCGGCTTTAACGATTACAGTTACGATTGCAGTTACCCCCGAAGGGTGTATCAAATCAAATCAAAATATGCTTTAATGTCAAAAGATAAAATCTCGTGGACAAAGCAATACTGAATAAGTTTAGAAGCAACACAGAAAATTCAGGAGAATCAACAAAGGAATATCAAAAAAGAATTGTATGTTAAAAGAGAAAGATAAAAACACAAATAAATATAAATAGATACACACAAACATATATACATCGTAGGTGAACGAATAGTCATAAGTTAACATAACATTAAAGGAGTGAATGAATAAAGTATATAAATTAATAAGATAGTTTGAACCCATAGTCGTTACACTGTTTTGTAATTCGTAGTGACTATTAGCAGTGGACATATACAATGGTTAAAAAAGAAATGATTTCATAACAGTATGCCATCCATATCTTTATCAAAATATTCTTGAACACTATAAAATACCTGGTGAATGAGAACTTGCTTTACAGACTTTCTGAACTGTTCAATTGATTGGATATCTTTAAAATGAGTCGGAAGATGATTATATATTTTAGCTGCATTATAGATCAACGATTTTTTCATCAATTTTGATGATGGAATGGGCAGTCTTAACTTGTCATTTTGGCGGGTGGATCCAACAACAACATCGTAGGATGATTTGTTCCTATGTACCAGGCACACAGTTTCTAGTATGTATAAAGAGGAGAGTGTGAGTAATTTTTGCTCCTTGAACAAGGGTTTACAAGACACTCTAGGCCCAACTTTGCACATATATCTAATGGCGTGCTTTTGAAGAATGAATACTGTATTGAAGTGCTGTTGGTTGCAGTTGCCCCAGAATGATTTGCCATACCTTAGATGCGGCTCAACTACAGCGTGGTACATAATTTTGGCGGTTACAATACCTAATTCATTCGACACCATTCGTAAAGCATAACATCCCGAAGCTAGTTTTTTGTTCAGTAATTTGATATGGTTATTGAAATTGAGGTTGCTGTCCAAATTGATTCCAAGAAATTTATTGTTTTTTTTATTTGATATAATATTATTACCCAACGGAATGTCTGATAAGTTGCAATTAAATGATATGAGATTGGTTTTGTCTATATTGAGGGATAACAGATTGGAGTTGCACCACTCTCTCACACTGGCAATATCTTGAGCTATCTTGTTGTGAAGATTTGTGTCATAGATATCCTGCCACATGATGGTTGTATCATCCGCAAATATTGTAAACATTCCATTAGATTTGATATAAGCCAGGTCGTTGAAATATAACAAAAACAGTACTGGCCCTAGTACCGAGCCTTGGGGCACACCGTGTCTGACAAAGCCAATGTCTGATAGTGTGTCAGTTCTAACAACTTGGGTTCGTTGACTTAGATATGATTGGATCCAGTTGAGACTTTGATTTCTGATACCATAGTGCTGGAGTTTGCGCAGCAGTATTTCGTGGTTCACACAATCGAAAGCTTTCGATAAGTCACAGAAAAGTGCCGCACACACCTTCTTAAAGTTCAACTCAGAGTAAAGTCTTTTCAGCAGATGGAAGATGGCATCCCCTGTACTCTTTTTGTACTGAAAGCCAAATTGCTGAGGGTTTAAGATTTTGTGGTCGGTTATAAAATTCATCAACCTAATTTTAACCAACTTCTCTATGATTTTACCAAGGGTTGGAATGAGCGAGATGGGTCGAAAGTTTGATGGATCTGTGGTGTCACCCCCCTTGTGAAGAGGGATCACAACATTTGTTTTTAGGAATTGTGGGTAAGTTCCTTTGGCAAACGAGTCATTAATAAGTTGGACTAGTAACTCCAGAGCAAAAATTGGCATATTCTTAAAAATTCTTATCGAGATATTATCGATGCCACAAGAAGTTTTATTGTATCGATTAGCTCTATTAAATTAGTCTCATATAAAACAAATGTTTCAGAAATATTAATGTTGTTCATAAACGATAATGGATCTGGTGCTTTATCTATATTTTTTGATAGTTTGTCAGCTATGGAACAATAGAATTCATTCAGAGTGTTGCCATCCAAAGTGATATTCCTTGCCAGAGTGGGAGTTTTGCCGCGAAACTCATTTACTATACGCCATGTCTCTCTGATGGTATCCTTACTTTCGCAGATTCTGTTATGATAGTAACAACTTTTTGCTGCTTTAACTACTTTTCTGTAAATACTTCTGAATTTATTGTAGTATTGGTGAAAATGAGCACTATTGGTGAATTTTTTTATGTAATGCAGGCTTCTCAGATTCTTGGCAGAAGTACGAATTCCTATAGTTATCCAAACCTTTTTAATTTTGTTTTTATTTTTTATTTTCTGCTCAGGAAATGATGATTCAAAACAATGTATTAGGCAATTGTGATAACAAAGAAAGGGATCGTCAGAGTATAACACAGAATCCCAGTCCATATTTAAACATATATTATAAAATTTTTCATAGTTTGATTTACTGAATAACCTTCCAAATTTTTTTTTTTTTCGGTAGTGCTATAATTAAGTTTTACATTACAGTAGACAGCCTCATGATCTGAAATATTCACTGGTATAACAGAGCTTGTGACATTTTCTTCCTGCAAATTTGTGCAAACGTAGTCAATTTTACTTTCAGAGCCTTGAGTTATCCTAGTCGGACCGTTAGTGTGCATGACCAAGTTGAACGAAGTGAGTAGATTTTTCAATTGTTGTGATAAAAGTGAATTATCATCATCAAAGTTAATATTGAAGTCACCCACCATAATGACTATTGCCTTAGGTGGTAATTTACTCAAAAGCAGCTCTAATTTTTCTAAAAACATGATACCATTTGCACTAGGTGATCTGTATATACATAAGATGAATAGGTTAGCCCTTCTAGAAAATGCAAGTGAAAATTCGAATTGTTTTTCCACGATCATGTCATCATATTTATGAACATCAATTAACTCGAGCTGAGCTGAAATTGTGTCTTGGATGAAAATTAAAGTACCTCCACAGCTAAATTCATTTCTACTGAAATTAGAAACAACAGTGTAGTTGGGTAAGTGAGCTGGTTCATCTCTTCTCAGCCAGTGTTCGGTGATTAACAAAATATGAGGAAATTTTAGGCTTTCCAGAAGTAAATACAGATCATCCAGTTTGTTGCGAATAGATTGTATATTAAGAGTTGTAACAGAGACTATCTGTTCGATTTTATGAGATAAGGTTGGCCTAAAAAATCGTTTCTATTATCATTAGAAAGATTGGGGAGGGACAGATCATCATTCAATGAGACATTTCGAGGTGATATAAAGTCTGTTTTCGAGGTATCAAGAGTACTTTCATTAATACTTGGATACTTGGAAGCTTTAATTCTAAATGACAGGATACGATGTAGAGGCCAATCATTTACTGAGTTAATTTCAGGTAATAATAGGAGATTTGTTGATTTGCTTAAATTTAAAATATTTTTGAGGGCTACATTTAGAGTTGACATACTACTTACGTTATTTGAATTGAACATCACAATCACTAAGTCATCTTTATCATAATGCAGTGTTTCTTGAAATATGTTTTCTGTCAATTCGGCAAGTTCAATGTTGGATTTGATAATTTCATTCACCACGTAATTTTTAGTATAGCTAATAGTTCTCAATACTCTCGTGAATCCTGTTCCATATTGGTCACCATAAACCAAGATTTTTTTCTTTGCAGCAAGTGAAGCAGTCTGGGAGGTTTCATCTCTTGTTGTGTCCTGTTCTAACAGCCCACATGCCCTACCATGGTTTGTCATCATTTGATTTTTGTCATTTATGGAGCTCGTCCTCAATTCACTTCCAGATCGCTTGGATTTCTACTTCGTTCAATATGATGATAGGGTTCTGAAGTTCAGGCGTCGTTGAACCAAGTTCAGTATCTGGATGAATTTGTCTATCGATACCACAACTGGGAGTAATTTTTTTGTCGAGGATCTCAGTAGTGAATCTTAATCGACATTTCCGAATATTCCTCACAGGTTGCTTCATTCGTTTTTTTGCATGAGTTACATTTATTTTTTTGTTGAATGCATCAGGTGAAGAATCCTCTGCTGCAATTGAATTTGTTTTCCCTTTCTTGTTTGAAGCTTTTCCATTTTCATTATTTCCTTCTGCTATGGCACTGTATATTTGTTCCTCCGTAGAAGTTCCTACTGTTTTATGCTCCCTGTTGTCTGTTTGTGTGCCAGAGCATTTCGGTCTTATGTAGAATAAAATGTTCATCTGTTGAAGTTTCTTTTGTATTTTGTTCCCTTGTGTCTGTTTGGGCGCCATAGCACTCCGTACTCTTTATATTATATGCTACTTTTTCTTGTAGCTCGTCAATAAGCTTTTGCATCTCAGCTCTGGTTTTATCATATTGGATCAATGACTCATTGAATTCATTCTAACTAGCCTCCTTTTTTTTTTTAGTCTCTCCATATGTTTATCTTTCATATTATTGTCTGTTGATAAGTCACTGATGGTTTGTTCCAGTAAACTCAGTTCATCTAGCATAATGGAATCAGCCTGGCACTCACAGCATATTATTATATTGTCTTGCAAAAATTTTACCTTAGACTTGACACTTTTATGGAGGCAACTTCGATTGTATACACTGTTACATTTGGTACAAACATAATGAATGAAAGGTTTCGACTTGCAACATTTGAAGGAAATAAAAGACATATCAGATAGATGATATGACTCCGCCGTTGGTGCTAGAGTTTTCCGTACTTGTTGTGTACGTGTTTAAGTTCACTTGTAGCTTCTTAAGGCAATTGTTCTCAATTCGGTACTTGATAGGTTTGTGCATGCTTCATGTAACCATTCATTGCAGCAGTTACATATCACACTGTCCTTTTCAATTACTTGTTGATTACATTTACCACAAATGATTTTATCAATTCTGATAAAATTGTAGTCCTTTATGTTTTAAGTTGCGAGAATTTATATACTCTCCGGCCTGTGTTGAAGATTTCCTAAACTTTTTATCATGTGTTCCGAATCTAATCACTTGTTGATATGGAAAAAAGAGAATAAGAAAGGCTATTTGGCATGTGATCAATGCAGTTTTGTTCAATTATCATCAAATTGTATGATATGCACCATGAAGATTTTTATATCACTGTGTAGTTGGAAGGCTTCTGGGTTCAATGATATTGAACTTGACTTAGAGAAACGAACAGAACTGTAGTTATATGCACATTTTGCTAGAGACACAAAAACACATGTAGTCACTATAGATTTGTTCTTTTATTTTTTGTACAACTACGTCGGCGCCGCCCTTACAACCAGTTGAACCACTAACCGTTATCGTAACTGTAACCGTTGCAGCACAATATTTTTATAACTCAAGTTATGTCATTTATTATATTTTTTATTTATACCGGGTGTCAACAAATCTATTAGACAACTCATAACTTCTAGAATATTAGGTATATCAATTTGAGATTTGGTATAGGTAAATGGTATGTGAAGAGGAGAGTTTTCGCTTATTTTTCACTTTCCGGTCACTTCCGGTTTCACCGGAAATGGCTCCGGTTTTGAATTTTTTGTGGAACACCCTGTACATTGTAACATTTTCGGATATCTGAGAAAATTCAGGATCAGATTGTGACATTTTGAAAAGTTTTCACGCCTACTTCATTATTTTAGAGTCACTTTTAATATTACATCTAGGTGGCCATGATCGGACGTAAACTAATCTGAAGACCTCAGAAGTTTCAGTGTCTTATTATTTTTCAAATGGAGACCATTTTTTGAAAAGCACTTTCCGAAAAAAGGATTTTTTGACGAATCTAACGATACAAATTTATTTGCGATTGGATTAAAAACAAGAACATAAATGAAATATTACTAAGGAAAATACTGGATAATAATTTGTTTACTTTTGTCAAGTGTGCCATGGATAGCCATGATGCATAATAATTTGCAGTTATTTTAATCAAGTCTTCTTTGGAAAACAAAACACTAACTTAGGTAATGGCAATGACATAAGCTTCATGAGCAAACAGTGAAAGTTTCTTGATTTTCGTTAAATTTCAGTTTAATTTTTCTTCAAAATAATGTATACTCAAAGTGAAAAAGTGGATAAGGTATTATTATTTTGAGAATGTCATAGAAATTCAAGGAATGCTGCTGAGTTGTATGCTCAGAGATACCCCAGTCGGCAACATTCAACCCATCAGTTTTTCCGCATGTTGAGAATCGTTTTAGGCAAGAAGGAAATCGAGAGGCGGAACAGAGATTCATCATAAATGAAGAGACTGAGATTAACGTTCTTGCTATGGTTGAGGTTGATAAAACGGTTTCTTTGAGAGAAATTAGTCAAGAAATGCAGATGAGTCACGAATCGGCAACAAAAATACTGAAAAAGCACGGATATCGAGCATTTAAATATCAGTTACATCAACATTTGTATGCTGTCGATAGCGATAGACGGGTAGTGTTTTGTGATTGGCTGCTTGAAAATCATAAAGTTAACATACATTTTATCAACTTTATTCTATTTTCCAACGAATCACGATTTACAAATAATGGCATGTTCAATAAGCAAAATACTCGGTACTGGGCCCAACAAAATCAACATGCAATGAGAGAGGGCAATTTTCAAGAAAGGTTTGGCGTCAATGCCTGGGTATCGTTGGAAACAGAATAATTGGGCCAATATTGTTTCAAGGTAAGTTAACAGGAGTACTTAGGGTTTCTTCAAAATGAAATCGAGGACCATCTTAATAATCTACCTTTAGCAGTTTTATGGCGAATTTAGTTCCAACGAGATGGAGCACCCCCTCATAATACCAGAGAAGTTCGTGATTACCTAATAGAGCATCAATCCAATCGCAAATAAATGAGTTTCGTTAGATTCGTCAAAAAATCCTTTTTTGGGAATTGCTTGTCGAAAAATGGTCGCCATTTGAAAAATAATAGTTAGACACGAAAATGTAATTTTGCCAACTTGTCTTATTCCTATCTGAAACTTTGCGATTGTAATAGACCGGGAGATGGTGACACAAAATATTAGGTCATTTGTACCAGTATGGCGGTTCTTCAGGGGTCTAATTACGGAATGACAAAAAAGAAAATGATGGTCATAGCGCTGGTACCGGCAGCCCAATCGCGTGGGCGTTAATCGAACGTGTCGGAAAAATAACGAGTGTCGAACGATTTGTTCCACAAAAATGCTTGCATTTTCCGATAGTCGATAAAAAAAGAAGTAGGCGGTAGCGTAATGCCATACTTCTCCGGTGTGACTTACAGCCCGCCATACCGACGCGAATACATTAATTTAAAAAAACAAGTCAACCATTTGTTCCAGGCTAATTTTTACACAGCTAATCATCGTGGAGTAGCCATTCGCGAAATACAACATGCCATACTTTTCTGACGGTTCCAAATGGCCGCCATACCGCCGCAAAAGAGTAATTTTTTTTTTCGCAAAACGATTTGTACCAGTATTGCATTTGGAATTTTGGAAAGTATTTGATAAAATGTGACCGTTATTATATTTCCCATACGTCTAGTAGGGGGAAAAATACGACTGTAAAATACGTAAAATCATTTTTTACATCATGGAATCATTGTATTCTGTTCGTTTGGATGTAATTCTACCTAAAAAAATATTTTCCAGATTCTAACCATGGGGCGGACAACTGTCGGACTTGAGCCAAGATGTAAAAAAAAAAATTGTCAATTTGTACCAGTATGGCATTTGGATTTTTGGAAATTATATGATACAATGTGACCATTATTATATTTGCCATACTTCTAGTAGAGGGAAAAAGTGGCGCCATACTTGAAAAACTTGGTTTTTCGACACGTTTTCAAGGTAGAAGACATAAAATCATTTGTTACAGTATGGCATCATCGTATTCGGTTCGTTTGGATGAAATTCTAATACATATAACTACATTTATTGCTATGTAGTTGTGGGTCGCCTGACAAGCAGCTGCCGTATACCTGCGTTCCCATACATTATGTCTTATGAACACGATGAGCCAAGACCTCTACAATTCGAGAAATCTTTCGAGCGCCGGTAGCCGTACAATATTATACGACATAACATCTGGTTATAGGACAAGATTGCCGCCACCTAGGTGTTTGAAATTTTGTATTTATATTCGTTAAACCTGAAACTTACTGGAAAAATTAGTGCCATACTGGTACAAATCCTTCGAATTACGAATAAAATCTTAGAATTTTGAAAAAATATTGTACATATTCGCCACCTTCCACAGGTATGGCATGATCAGACTTCTATTTATGATCATACAGATAACTGTTAAAAAAGTTTTAGGCTGGTACAAATCGTTTAGCAAAAAAAAAATTTCACCCCCTTGCGGTGGTATGGCGGCCATTGGGAACCGTCGGAAAAGTATGGCAAGGTGATTTCCGTGAATGGCTACTCGACGATGATTGGCTGCGCAAAAATTAGCCTGGTACAAATGGTTGAATTGTTTTTTTAAAATTAATGTATTCGCGTCGGTATGGCGGGCTGTAAGTCACACCGGAGAAGTATGGCATTACGCTACCGCCTACTATTTTTTTATCGACTATCGGAAAATACAAGCATTTTTGTGGAACAAATCGTTCGACACTCGTTATTTATCCGACACGTTCGATTAACGCCCACGCGATTGGGCCGCCGGTACCAGCGCTATGACCGTCATTTTCTTTTTCGTCATTCCGTAATTAGACCCCTGAGGAACCGCCATACTGGTACAAATGACCTAATATTTTGTGTCACCATCTCCCGGTCTATAATTTTCTGACATCACCTGAGGTCCTCAGATTAGTTCACGTCCGATCACGGCCACCTAGATGCACTACTGAAAGTGCCTCTAGGTGAAACCGGAAAGTGAAAAATATGCGAAAACTTGCCTCTTTACATACCATTTACCTACACCAAATCTCATTTTGACACACCTATTATTCTAGAAGTTATGACTTGTCTGATAGATTCGTTGACATCCTGTATATCCATTTTTTTTCTATCATTTAAAATTAATTATATTCCATTATGAGATTGATAATCCTAGATTGAAGTCAATACAAAATGTCTCAAGAAACAAGCATTCTTACAAATTTGGAAATTGTGAGAGCAAGTTTGATTCATGACTGTAATATAATTGTAACGAACCTAGGCCGGACCTGTCGCCTCACACGTTGCCGTCGACAACGATGAGATAATCCCCGGAGATATTCGAGAACCATCCAGTCGCTCTGCCGCGAAAAACAACGGTCAATATTGGAAGCAATTGGAACATGCTAGACGCCAACTGGCAGAATTCGAAACATCGAGAATGCTGTATCGGAAATAAATAGACAGCCCCCAAGAGGGAGTGGACAGTCTGAACGAGCCCATACGATCGAGCTATACAGTGGTGTAGTTAGTAATATAAATTAAGTTGTATATTTAAGTGCTAAATAAATTAGTAAAACCAAGTTAAGTTTATTTACGTTACAATTGGTGTCGGAAGTGAGATTTTGAAAATAAACAAGTGATCGTGGAGTGGATAGTCAGAAAAATAAATTGATAGACCTTTTTGTACGCCCAAAAATAGACAGTGGCCCGGTTTTCGCGAAGTGGACAATTGTGCGTGGGAATATAAACTGATACACTGTTCGCGTGAAACAGAAAATAGACAGTGGCCCAGTTTTCGCGAAGTGTACAATTGTGCGTGGGAATATAAACTGATACACTCTTCGCGTGAAACAGACAATAGACTGGTGGCCCGTGGAAAAGAATTCGCGAAGTGAATTTTTAACAAACTGATAAACTTTTCGTGTAAAACAGACTGATACCTCGACAAAGACAAAATGTGTTCAAGAAAAGTGCGCCTTGCGGATTTGAAGGTAGCGGAATTGAAACAGGAATTGGAGGAAAGGGAACTGGAAACAACAGGTAAAAAGCAAGTACTCCAGGAAAGACTTGCAGAAGGACTTATACAAAAGGTGAGGACCCCGAAAATTTTTATTCGAAGTTCCCGGAGGTGATTTAAGTTTGGTAATGAATAAACTGGAAGAAAATGCTAGAAATCTGGAAGAGAAGCTTCAAGAAAATTCTAGAAATCTGGAAGAGAAGCTTCAAGAAAATTCTAGAAATCTGGAAGAGAAGCTTCTAGAAAATTCAAGAAGCCTGGAAGAAAATTCAAGAAGCCTGGAAGAAAATTCAAGAAGCCTGGAAGAGAATGCGAAATGAAAAAAATTCAAAAAAAAGAGAAGCTTCAAGAAAATTCAAGAAGCCGGAAGAAAGCTCCTTGAAAACACAGAAGGCCTAAAAAAAGAACTCTGTGGTGTGGCGAATCGTCTAGAAAAAAGAATAGGAACCGTCGAGGCAGAGATGGACAAGATGAAGGAAATAATCAGCGATGAAATCAAAGACGGAATCGAGGCAGAAATGGACAAAATAAAGGAAACGATCAGTAAGCTGGAAAAACGAATTAATAGTGCGCCCCCCACAGAGATGGTTAACGAAAATGCAATGCTGGACTTGAGTTTGAACTTGGATAAAGTTCAAGAGGGAATAAAAGATGTCAAGATCAATTCAGAAATAGGGAAGCTTTCCATGAAGCCGCCTCAGTTCGACGGAAAAACTCCATGGGCAAATTACCGCCGGCAGTTTGAAGCAGCGGCCAAAGCAAACGGATGGAATGCAGGGGAAAGAGCTGTAGCACTGACACTTGCATTACGTGGAGAAGCGACAAATATTCTACAAACTCTCACCGCCCAAGAACAGGAGGACTATGATCAGCTGATTAAACATCTAGAATTACGATATGGCCACGCCCATTTGGAACACGTATACCACTCCCAGCTGAAAAATCGCTGCCAAAAATCGGGCGAATCCTTACAATAATTCGAAACTGACATTGCACGCTTGGTTCGTCTCGCATATCCAGCCACACCAGAAAATGTAATGGAGCGACTAGCGGTTCAAGCATTCCTGGATGGACTCCGTGACCAAGAAACCAGACAAGCGTTGACACTAGCCCGTCCAACACATCTCGTAGACGCGCTGGCACGCGCTTTGGAATTCGAGGCAGCGAAACAATCTTGCAAAAGCCAGAGTAAAGTCCGAATGATTGAGGAAGACTCACAGGAGCCTGCTAATTTGGAAGCTGCCATAAGGAAAGTGATTAAGGAAGTGTTGCCTGAGAAAAGACAGATAAGATGCTGGAATTGTGGCAAAATTGGACATGTGCGTAGCAAATGTCCAACATTCATCGACTCCGATGCAGGAAAATTAAAGAGGTCGACGAGAAGGGGCAATCGTCGGCATGTGTCCGGCAAGCCCCGGTTAACAACGCATATGTCGCTATCCTTCAACAACAGAGCAAGGGTGTCTTCGTAGACGGTCTCATCAATAACGAGCCTTGCACCATGCTGCTAGATACAGGTGCGACTAGGACAATTCTCGGGCCTTCCTTTGCCAGAACACCGGAACGGATTGAACCGACAACTTGGAAGCTACGCACAGCAACAGGGGAGCCAGCTACTGTATATGGCGAGCTACCGATTGAAATAATTTTGGGCAGCACTAAAGTGAAACATCAGGCACTTGTAGCGGACATCGAAGACGATGCAATCATCGGAATGGACATCATGAATTCCAGAGGGTTTGAATTGGATTTCAAAGACGGCGTCCTACGTGTCAACGGAGAAGAGCTGGTGCTTCATGGGAGAAGTGAGGAGTTCATCCGTGTACTGTTGGCTGAAGATGTAAGCGTATCTGAGAGGGCTGAAACCATTCTGGAGGCTCGCCTGGACGGGAGTACGAGCAGTGGAGACGTGGTGATGTTCGAGCCCAAACTTCATGATGAGAAAATTGGACGAGGGATTGCACTAGGGAAGACCTTGTTGCGTGCTGACAAATTTGTGCCGGTAAGGGTCATGAATGTCAATTATTTCCCAGTGACCTTGAAGAAAGGAACAATTTTGGGGCACTGCTCGTCAGTTTCATCTGTGATCCGGGCGTACGAGGTACGATTAGCCAACCCAACAACTTGCCCACAGAACTAGAAAAATTAGTTGCCATCTCTTCCAAAGACATAAAACCAGCTCAACAGCCCAAACTAAGAGATTTAGTCAAAAAGTACCAAGACATCTTCGATACCGGACAAGGAAAAGGGGGTCGAACTAATGTGGTCCAGCACAAGATTGATACTGGGGGTGCCCGACCGATCCGGCAATCAGCAAGAAGACTTCCTCTTGCCAAGAAAGAAGAGGCTGACAAAATAGTCAGCGATATGGGAAAAGAAGGAGTTATCGAACCATCTGACAGTCCCTGGTCCTTCCAGTCGTACTGGTGAAGAAAAAGGATGGATCGACACGCTTCTGTGTAGACTATCGCCAACTTAATAATGTCACGAAGAAGGACAGTTACCCTCTCCCGAGAATAGATGACACCCTAGACACGTTGGCTGGTTCCACGATTTTCTCGACCCTTGATCTGAAGAGTGGATACTGGCAAGTAGAACTGGCTCAGGAAGATCGAGAAAAGACTGCTTTTACCATCGGCTCAGGATTGTGGCAATTCACCGTTATGCCATTCGGGCTCTGTAATGCTCCCGCCACATTCGAAAGATTGATGGAAACAGTACTGAAGGGACTCTCATGGAACACGTGTCTAGTGTATCTCGACGACATAATTGTGGTCGGCAGATCGTTTGAGGACCACGTGAAAAACTTGGAGGAAGTATTCCTGCGACTGAGGAACTCCGGATTGAAGCTGAGCCCTAAGAAATGCCATCTGTTCCAAAAAGAAGTACGATACCTCGGCCACGTTGTCTCTGGGGAAGGAGTAGCAGTGGATGACCAGAAGATCAAAGCTGTTGAGGATTGGCCCATCCCAAAAGACATTCACCAACTTCGAAGTTTCCTTGGTTTATGCACATACTATCGCCGATATGTGCTGGGATTCGCCAACATCGCTAAACCACTGACCAAGCTCACGGAAGGCCAAACAAAGTTTCAGTGGTCCGAAGAATGTCAAGACTCATTCAGGAAGCTGAAAGGAGCTTTGATCAACGCACCTATACTGAGCTATCCCCTACCCAAAGGGAAATTCATTTTGGATACGGACGCCAGCAACGTGGGATTTGGGAGCTGTCCTATCTCAGATCCAGGAGGGACAGGAGAAGGTCATTGGTTATTTCAGCAAGACGCTTAGCAAACCAGAGCGCAATTACTGTGTCACCAGGCGAGAGCTGTTAGCTGTTGTAAAGGGAGTGGAACACTTCTACAAGTACGTGTATGGAAGAAGATTCCTGTTGAGAACTGACCATGCAGCTCTCAAATGGCTCTTACAGTTCAAAAATCCTGAGGGTCAAGTAGCACGTTGGATCGAGAGACTCCAAGAATTCGATTTCAAGATCGAACATCGAGCCGGAACTAGCCATAAGAATGCAGATGCCTTGTCGCGAAGACCATGTCCAGATGATTGCTCACATTGCCGACGAGCAGAAGAGAAAGAAGCAACACTTTGTAGAACCGCGGCAATGGATGACAACTGGAATGACAGCAAGATCCAGAAAGACCAAGAGAGAGACCCCGACCTTGGCTTAGTCGTCAGCTGGAAGAAGGGCAATCGAAGACCATCATGGCAGGAAGTCGCAGGTTACTCGCCGGCTGTCAAGTCCTATTGGGCACAATGGAACTCTCTTATTCTGGACAATGGGATCCTGAAACGGGTGTTGGAGGCCGATATTGGTGGGGAAGACAGACGCCAAATAATTGTTCCCAGGAACAGAAGAGAGGAAGTGCTGCGGGAAATCCATGATGGAGTCGCCGGAGGACATCTGGGAGTGACGAAGACCCTGCAGAAAGTGAGGCAACGGTTTTACTGGGCCAATTGTCAAGCTGACGTCCAGGACTGGTGCAGAAAATGCGCTGTATGCGCTGCTAGCAATGGACCTCGAATACGACCCAAGGCCCCGATGCGTCAGTACAACGTAGGCAGCCCGTTCGAGAGAATCGCCATTGACATCGTCGGCCCGTTTCCCGTATCCGACCACGGGAATAAATACATCCTTGTGGCAATGGACTACTTCAGTAAGTGGGCGGAAGCCTATGCCCTGCCCAACCAGGAAGCCATCACCGTCGCCGACGTCTTGGTGAAAGAATGGATATGTCGATTCGGTATTCCAATGGAGCTGCACTCGGATCAAGGCAGAAATTTCGAATCCAACCTTTCCAAGAAATATGTCTACTGCTGAACATCCGCAAGACAAGAACCACGGCCCTACATCCGCAGTCTGATGGAATGGTGGAACGGATGAACAGGACGATCAACCGCCACTTGTCCAAGGTTGTCTCTGACCATCAAAGAGACTGGGACCAGTATCTTCATTTGTTCCTGATGGCCTATCGATCCGCAGTACACGAGTCAACCGGTCAAACTCCTGCTAGTATTATAATGGGCCGAGAACTGCGACTGCCTTGTGACCTGAAGTTTGGGATACCGCCAGGACAAGACACTGCGGGAGAGGACTACGTCAGCAAACTTCGGCAGAGAATGGACGACATCCACGAACGAGTCCGGTTGAACATCCAGAGTGCCAGCGATAAAATGAAGAAGACCTATGACATCAAGGCCGACGCTGGAGGATTTAAGGTTGATGACCTGGTTTGGCTGTACAACCCCAAACGTCGTCGTGGACTATCACCAAAGTTGCGGAACTCGTGGGAAGGCCCGTATAAAATCGTGAAAAGGATAAACGACCTTGTGTACCGAATCCATAAGCCACCCCGAGGGAAACCAAGGGTCGTCCATTTCAACAGGTTGGCCCCTTACGCTGGAAACCATGACCAAGTTCGCACCCTCAAGCCACCGGAGGATGATATGACGTTCGAGAAGTTTATGTCCTTGTATTCAAACGGGCAGAAAGTTCTACATGGGGTTACTAGAGAGGAGTCACGAGACCTTTTCGAGGTGCCTGCTGACTACGCACTGGCGCACTGTGTTGCAGAAGATCTTCGAATGTCCAGGGGCATCGCCGTAGTGTTCTCCAGGAAATTTGGTCCACTCCAAACACTGCGGGAGCAGAATCCAGAAGTTGGTGGGGTGCTACAGTTGAAGAAAGGCCAGAGAAACATCTACTACCTAGTTACCAAGAGGCATTCCCAAGATAAACCGTCCTATGAAGATGTCTGGAAGAGTCTCACCAAACTAAGAGATACTATGGTGGACCAGAATCTGGCGGATCTAGCAATTCCAAAATTATCCTGTGGTATTGATGGGTTGGACTGGAGAGTCATAAGAAGTATGCTGGAGGCGATATTCAGATCCAGCGGCGTCAAGATTTTGGTTTGCTGTAACCCTCTTCCACGACCGATCATGAAGACCGTGGAGTGTTACTTCCATCGAACTTCACGGTGCAGATATGGGGAGTCATGCAGATATCGTCACACTCCAAGGATGAAATTTCGGGACGAAATGTCTTTAAGAAGGGGGCAATGTAACGAACCTAGGCCGGACCTGTCGCCTCACACGTTGCCGTCGACAACGATGAGATCATCCCCGGAGATATTCGAGAACCATCCAGTCGCTCTGCCGCGAAAAACAACGGTCAATATTGGAAGCAATTGGAACATGCTAGACGCCAACTGGCAGAATTCGAAACATCGAGAATGCTGTATCGGAAATAAATAGACAGCCCCCAAGAGGGAGTGGACAGTCTGAACGAGCCCATACGATCGAGCTATACAGTGGTGTAGTTAGTAATATAAATTAAGTTGTATATTTAAGTGCTAAATAAATTAGTAAAACCAAGTTAAGTTTATTTACGTTACATAATATTAGGATGAAGAGAGACAGTACTTTCAGTAGGTGCTTTACAGCATGCAAAATCGAGAATACCCTCATCTTCTCCAAACTCTTCCCCGTCCTTCAATGTTATTGGAAGGGTTTTATGCAACGTTTCCGGTAAAAGCAAGCAGGATGCTGCGCCCAGAATCAGTAGAACTGCCAATATTACCGAAGGAGCTGGTACCCAAATATTAGACAAATAGAGTATTTGAGGACTAAAAAAGCTAGCGGCATATCCAGTGACGTGTATAGCAGACACCCCCTGACCTCGCACCACAGTGGGTATCAGTTCCACGGCATACTGCGCCCCCGAGTTATAAGCGATTGTTATCCCAAATCTGGCAATAATGGCTAATATCATAATGAGTATTGCATCGGGCTCTGTAATTAAGGCTCGTATTGCCCCAGAGCAGGCTGTGAAAATCCCGGTCAGCAAGAGGGAGCCACTAGCTAAAGCTTTTCTTCCTACTTTATCTTGGATAGCTAGAATGACTAAGCAACTGGGCAGGATGGTCGAAGAAGTTGCTGAAAACACCACGAGAGGGGAGAAGCTGAGGCCGTTGACGTCTCGTGAAATGGCGTCGTAGCAAAGCGTCAATATCATTCTGAAAACAAATGACAATCAGTATACATCATGCATATAAAAAGACGAATGTTACAAAAGGTTACTCAAACTGAAATATTTATCTCTTTTATTAACATTGAGAAAGGATGACGAATAATAGAGAAGTTTCCACTAATATTTCAATGAAATCACGACAAATTAGAAAGCAAGCAAACTATAAAATGGTATGAAAACTTTTGAATGCACACCATGACAATAAAAAAACAAACTTCGGTGACAGGGATGACGACTGTAATAAAATAAAACTAGTTGAAGTCTTATTCCAGAGGGTGAAATGTCTCTTTGTGAGTAAACTGCGGGTTATTGTGGAAAATCTATAAAACTTACGATCTGGGACCCTACTTAACAACTTCATGTTCGGTCTTTTTGATATCGGACATGGTTTTCATGGAAAAAAGAGTTTCCTCGCCGAAATCATATGCGATGTTTGTCATTTGGGAAATTCTAGTACATATTTTCCATGGAGGTAGTTGTCGTGAAATCCACTTCCAATCAGATTTCGTTTATATTCATACCACTTCTAGTTAACATTATTACCTGTATCATATTGAATTTTTGGGATCATTTTACACACCGAAAGCGAGATATAAGGCTTCAAAGTTGCAACTTTTAACACGTAATCCCTATAGTGAGCTACCGCAGACACCACATTTTAATGCATAACTAAAAACCTGCCATTCCTTTTTTTTTTTTGAAAAACTAGTATATTATTAGAAGGTAAGTTACAAATTTTATAGAAAAAATTAAACACGCCTAGCCATACAGTTATTCAGTTATTGCCATAAGAAGTTTCTAAATTATTACGTATGAGAAGTGCAAGAGAGGGAAGGCTGAGAATCGTGGCAACGCCTCAAGCGAGCGCTCGTGATTCAAATAAGCGAGAGCGCGAGGGTCTTGGGGCTTTGAATTGAACTGTGTTTTGGAGTGAACATATTTATGAATAATAATTGTGAATAATTGCGTTAATATATACTGATGCATTTTAAACGTATTACAATAGGACCATATATAAAATAAAATGTAGTTTTAGATAGTAACGGCAAACAACAGTGCATAAACTTTATTTTATTTATACATTTGTACAATACATGTACGTATAACAAATTCGAATATTTTTAAACATAAACAAAAATGATTCAGATTTCCAACAGGCTAATAAAAGATAACGTATAAATCTACAAAAAATATGAACAACAATGATTGTAATATTATTCATTTTTCTAACTATCATATTAAATAATCACTTGACTGTCTAACCATTTATTTTTAAATCATTAATGATTTGGTAAATGCTTTCCTATTTTTTCTCTATGTTTTCTATTCTCCAATTTTTCAGTTAAATGATTAATCACAGCTTCTTCTCCTTCATCGTGATACATTTATTTCAGAAAATCGTATGTTATATTTTGTTGCGCAATTTTTTTCAATAATTCCCGTGATATAACATTTTTTAAGGCACTTAAATTAGGTAAATTACAAAATATTATTTCGTTCTCAGGTCGCTCTGAAATACATTATTTATATGATTTCATGAATGTTGATAATTCTGACTCTTTACCAATGGAGCGAAGTAATTTTTTGGAAAATGTGTACATCATACATCGCTTCGTGGAAATTATCTGATGTTTCGTTTGGTATTGAATCTTTGGCTAATTTTGATTGCTCGAACATTCCTGGCCCTTTTCAATCTGGGAACGTTTTTCTAAAAATAATTAGGCTATCCACAAATCCTGCTATCATGGTAAAATCTTCTATTAAATTATTATTATTGATTGCTCTTAATAATCTCATCGAATCTCACATTATGCAGTTGTGGATAAATTAAAAAATTATTTAAATGCTACCAAACAATCTACTGAATTTAGTGAATCGACTTGTACATTATTCAAATATAATTGACCAGAAATTGTGAACATCCCGTAATTTTTGTCGCCACAGGATTGATGCTTCGCAGGGCTAACATATATATATAAAATTCTATATTTTCATATTTGGCGGCGATTTGTAAAATGTCATCAGTCATACACAATCCAGATGTTTCCGAATCAAAATAAACTATGTAATAATTTATTGATATTGATTCGATGTTTTTTAATAATAGTGCATGATGATGCTCTTAATTCGTTAATTCCAACGTTTGGTTGATATGTTACACCTTCTGACTCGATTTTCTTAATATTTCCCTTTTATTCGGTCAAATCAACTCTGCGCAACTTTTTTTCCTCTTGATATTAGCAACAGTCTTCTTTTTTTATTATCAGAATCGTATCTTTGAACATATGTATGACTACGTTCCAAATTAATTTTTTTTCTTATATTCAATAACGATACCTCGCCAATGTTTTCAGAGCAAACTGCACTGTATCTTAAACAACTAAATGCGAGCGATCGTTGGATTGCGACGTTGCCAATAGTCCAGTTATGGCTTATTTGCTGTGTCACGCATGCTAGTTGCGTTTCTGAGTGTACAGTTCCCTTGAAAAAGATCCCACTAATTCAGCGTTTGAACATGTATCGGGTCGCACTACAATCGAGCCTAATTTTTGACACTGTTTGTAGCACGACAACTACCTTAATCATATCATAGTGGTTACAGTTAACTCATTGGTGCCTTTTTTTTAAATAATTTATTTTTATTTTCGATCAGTAACTACCAAGTGGGAGCACTGTGCACCCTCGCTTTATTAATTTAATTAATTAGTGTTTTCTTGTTTCGGAGCTAAGAAACACACCGACATTTCTTGATGAAATGTTGAACTTAAAAACGGATGTACATAATCTTAAAAAATCTAATAGTGGGTTGGTTAGACCACAATCGAATGTAACAGCCAAATAATTGAAGATTTCAAAAGTTATTTCTTGTTTTGGACCTAAGAAACACACCAAGACATTGCTTGATGAAATGTTTAACTTAAAAACGGATGTACATAATCTTAAAAAAATCTAATACTGGGATGGTTCGACTATTATGTATCACTCGCCCTCAGAAAAAAGAACGAGTTGTTCTGCGTCATTTGGATCAATATTTCATATCGTGATCATCAGTAGAACAGCATGCGGGCCACTGTTTTGGCTGTACGCAGCACGATGTAAAGGCCCCCACAGACGATGAGATCGGTATCGCTACATGTCGCGATACAAGTGTCGATACAAGTATATGAGATTTGTATCAAGTATCAACGTCCCCACAAACGCTGAGACGGAATCGTGAAACATCATTCGCACGCACGTGGTATCGCCGTATCACGACAGTGATTGAGACTGTGATACTGATACAACCACACATACGATGAAATTTGTATCGCTACTACGGTATCATGCAACATGTAGCGATACCGATCTCATCGTCTGTGGGGGCCATAAGTCCCAAACGTCAGCAGATGAGGTGAAAATCATACCTTAAGAAACGCTTTCCGGCACATGAGTTTGAAGTGACTGATATAATGAGTCTTTCAAGAAAGGAGCGGACATGGGACTCTGCGATAACTTATATGATCCCAAACATGGGCCAGCCAAAGTGATCATAAGGAGGTTTACATTTCGTAGGCCCTTTCTAAATCATCAATCGACTGAAGAATTTTGAGCAGGAGTCCAATATAGTGTATACATCAAAACAAGGTTTGGAAATTATGCATGTTACGTCAAAATGTCTCTTATTTCACGAGACAAAACCATATTCATGGTGGCGGAATGATATTAATAAAAAAAGAAACGGCAATTTAATTTAAATTTTAGATAAAATGTATATAGAATTAGAATATGATGTCTGTACAATGTCTTTCACCATGCATGGGGAGAAATACTGTAACTTTGAACACACCGCCAAATAGGAGCGTTGAAACTTTCGTGGATAGACTTTTTATTGCTCTCGATGAACTTTTAAAAAATATACTATGATGTGACCTATATATTGATTATTAATGTGAATCAAATGAGTCATAAATGATCTGTGGCATATATTCAATTTAAAAAAATCTGGAATTGACGATATCTTTACGTACTCAAATGGAAGATCGAGTGTTTGAAAAACGGACTACTTTTTTACAAATTCTTTTCAATCACTCTTTTGGAAAAATATATCAATATAAACCTTGCCGATCATTCATGTCTTCCATTTTGAATTACCGGATCTTTTGATAAAAAAAAGATCTCAAATAAAATTGAGAATCTTGATTTACTTCAAGACTGTCTGTCAAAAGATAATTGTTATGATGTGTTTGAAAATTCCCGTAATGTTCGAAATTCAATGTGCCTATGATACAATTCAAAATATACTTATGTATTGGATAGATCTGACTGTGAAAAAACTGTTACTCTTGAAATGGATGAATTCAAACGAGAGGTTTGTCTATAATATGTAACGTTTCATATTCATAATTAATAAACCATTATTATTATACAGAAAATTATGAAATGAAGCAAAAAACTGTACGAACCAAAGTATTTGGCGAATTCCTGTAATCGCATTACTGATTAAAGAGGTTCTGGTTCTTTACCTCGACAGCTACTTCAAAAACATTTTCTGCAAATTGATAGTTAATGTTTCGTCATACGGTGGAATGAAAAACCAAATGAAATTGTTAGGCAGATTTGTAACTCACGATTTGAAAGTGAGAATGAGAGTCTTTCTCCGTAGCTTCGGTGTCTTCAGCAACCCCAACAAACTTTCATGATGCTTCTCTACAGATACATGTTGACTACAGTACCTTTTCAAACTTTCTATAGCCTTCTCATCAATAGTTCTCCTATTTATTTTGGCTATTTTTCTGAAACACGATATAGCTTCCTCAGTTCTTCCTTTGCTGATTAGCCATTGTGCACTTTCAGGTACCAAGAAATAGAAAGCTAATACCAAAAGGTGCGGTATGGAAATGAAGATGAGGAAAAAGCGCCAGTTACCCAGCAGAGCTGCTACCCATGGTACCGCCATACAGGAGAGACAATAGAAAACTCCTATGCATACGTTCAAACCCATCGTTCTCAGGCTTGGTTTTATGTATTCCATCACTGAAGCGAAAAAAATCGAATATACATATGAGGTGCATTTGAACAAGTAATGAATACGTGGCACTTATATTGAAATTTTCTGTCGTGTATTGCTCTATTTTCGAAATGATAGAGTGAATGAGTAGTTATCGGTACAGACAGATATACATCGTACTATTTTCAAGGTTTATTATATTCATAGTCGACAACTTGAAGGAAATCATTTCGAATTGTTACTGAACTCTTAATTTCGAAGAACATGCATTTTCGATAGTTGTTTATCTTTAATAGACGGATATCTCAATGCTGACACGTTAAAGAACTGGTAATTTGATATTTTAGGCACCTACTATATCAGCGTTCGATTTGATAATTCGATAATTACGTGACCAAATAGGTGTCTCGTGCTACTCATTTACGACTGATCAAATTTTTATGAATGTCGACAATGGAATGAAAATAATTGTTCATCTAAACAAGTTTCATCGCAATATAAAATGAAGATTATCTAACGAAATTTGACAACAGAAATACTAAAAAATTGCATTTTTCCAAAAAAATTTTGACCTTTTGTTGATATGATAGGAATAGCATTCTTTGAAAATTTTCTTTATCAATTTACAATCATTTTCAGAAGTCGGTCAAATCATGGATGTTCATGAAGCTAAAAGTGATCTGAAGCCTAGGTATTGGATTTATTTCTGAGACAAGGAACAATTGAGTTCATTCCGATAGCTCTGGCTGATCAGTTATGTCGTTGGATGACTAATAAATTTTGTTTTCAAAGGGTTGGGAGCACTGAACATCTATCATCTGTCAACTCCATTCGAATGGACATAATTCAGAATAAAAATAAAGTCGGCTGGAGACTGGATTCCGTGAACTATTGAATTCTCTTTCTTGAAAGTACGATGCAAAATAATGAGTTCTATGAATGACTCCTGAAAATATATGTTTATTAAAAAAAAACACATTTATTTAGTGATGTGTTTACTATTGCATCAAGTGGAAAAATATATCAAACAGTTTTAGAATTTCAATTAAGAAAGAACGACAAATTTCCCTGCCACTGTTTATTTTCCTCTTTGTCTCCATTCCCCCTCCACTTGTTTCTCTCTCTCTCTCTCTCTCACACCGTTTTTTCTCCTTTTATCGACGATTATTCTCCTATTGTTTTTCATTCTGTTTCGGTTCCTTCTTCTCGGCAAATTGCTGATTGATCATTTCCATTAGGGCCTCAATCACGTCGGGGGGGCTTATTTCTTGCATAAACCATTAATTTTCCTCGAATAGATAGCAATAATATTCGCTTTTCTGACACCAAATGTTATGAATCTATGTTTCGTGGCTATTATTATACTGAACCAGCTATTGTCTGTTCATTTACACTCCACAACACAAGACAATAGTGAACTATACAATCTTTACTAATCTAATCTGAATCATTTTAAATCGGTCATTACAATCTAGAAAATTCCCGGCGGTGGCCTCTCGACATCCCTCGCTTCATCTGGTGCCTTTACTAAAAATTTCCTGGAATTTTGTCTCGGTCAGTAGCTAGACAAACATGCAGTGGCGTATTAGTTTTTGTAAAAACAGAAACTAAAAATAACTTCATTATGAATTTATTTCTTTTCTTGAAATTATACGCTATTCTCATATTTTGAACAAACACGTAGAAACCACTTTAATATCTCGACGAGGTTGACATCTTGAATCAAACGTGTCAGCTCCAGTGGCTTTTGGTTGAAGAGCGAAAACATGTTTTTGGCTAGCGCTGCAGTTTTTTACAGATTTTATAGAGCTGAGAGGGTCGAAACAAATGATTCATAATGATCATTGTGCACCAGTGAAAATTAAGGAGAACTAGAATAATTTGAGCTTCACTATAAAAAACCTCATTGAATTAATGAAGAAAAAATCAATGTAGTGAAGAAAACATTTTCAATACAAAATATATAATTTCAAGGAAACTTCATTACTTATCATTTCTCATCCATATAGTTTGATTGAACACATTTATGAATTAAACCAGAAATATAAATAACCCAAACATCAAGTTTGTTTTATTTTCTATGGGAGAAATAAAACACTTCATATTCATTTAGTGCAGCATTATTTAACACATCAACTCTGGAGTGATAACAGTACATTGAATCATTAATAACTTTGTGAGGCGGTTATCAGTATTATTTTTATCTATGGGCCCTTGAAGAGGAAAATATTACTTGACCATTCTTCAGAATGTTTCTCCAGGCATGATAATTTCCACTGCCTCCCTTGTTAACTTTTTTCGAAATTATCAATAAATTCTTCTGCAATAAAACATCTGCAACTCGTTTATGAGAAGGTACATATTATTTGTCTATTTCAAAGTATATAGTTCTTTATTTCTGGGGCTCTGTGAAATGTTGATCTTTTTGGTGGATCATGAAGTCCTTGAAGTTGACAGATAATTGACATTTAACTCGACTTTCAATATATCCAACATTTGAAAACAAAATTGATTGCCAATCTAACGACAAAAAACCGACCACCGATCGCTATAGGAATAAACTCAATTCAACCGGTTCGAAAGAGAATTTCATCGGCCAAAAACGAATTTTGAGATGTATGTCTCTTCATTTTCGGAATTTTGTTTCATATTTCCAGTACGACAAATTTTGATTTTTATGGATATGAAACAGAAACGATACACTCATACACCTGATCATGAAGGGTCTTAAGCCTTCAAAATAACTGATGAGTATTAATATACTGTTTCCTGCTCATTTGAAATATTTTTAATTCAATTTCTTTTTAGTGTAGATGATTTAGTCTATCAATATGAGCAATATTGGAGAATTCAAATGAATATTGATGAAACAAACAATGGAGTTGATGAAACAAACAGGAGTTATTCTTACCTATTATATACATCATGAAAAAATTAGAATCAGTGGCTAATCCTGCGATGAATCGGCTTGTAGTGAATATTATAACGTTGGTAGATAGAATCGTAGAGATATTTCCGAAGAATGCGAGTGAGTTTGCGAAAATCAACACATTCAAACGTCCTATGATATCGGCTAGAACGCCGAATACTAAGCTGCCGATCACTGATCCAATAAAAAATACTGATTGGCCAAGCGCTGGTTTCCAGTCTTGTGAACAAATCCATCCCAACTGAAAAATGAATTGGAGAAGAAAACTTAAGGGTATTTCAAAGCGATGGAAACTTTTTAACAATGAAACTTTCTTCGAAAAAAGTCTTACTGAAAAGTGAAAGAGAATTTTCTGACGTCTAAATACACAGGATAGTTGAATTTTAATTGCCACAATTGCTATTTCATATTGCTTGCATTGCAAATAAAATGAAATCCAGAGACCTGGCTACAGCAACCTTGAATTTTATAATAAAAAATTCATAATTCAAGAAATTTGTGCTATATTTTATATTCTGTAATATGCTGAAAAAAAGGCAGATCATGTCATCAAAGGGCTGCCAGGCGGTCCTGGCACTGTAAATACCAGAAGTCAGAAATGATATTGCATCCTGCGTCGATTTTCCCTTTTTGAATCCAAATTATCTAATAATAATTCGAAGATAAAAAAAAATGATTTGCGTTTGTTTCCATTTATACTTATAGTACTGCAATACGTCGAAAGACTCATTATTATTCATTGCCGATAAAGATGATATGTTTTATTGATGTTTAACAAATTATTTCGCTGGTATAAAATATTATGAATACCAACGAGTGTGGAAAGTGGTACTTTATAGTAAATTCGTAGACAATGAGTTTTTCTAAACTACTACTAAACTGAAATATCTTTTTTATCTTCTGATAGGCAACAAAGTACAGTTTTCCAAATACCAATGGCACACTAATTTTTCTATATGCACGTAATAAATGCATATAGCTACGAAATACACTTGCTTGTGGCATTTGGTATAAAACTATTTTTTGTTCCAGAATAAATAATTGTAACACGCTTTCCTTTATTCGATGGAGTTTTGGTTGTGCAATGACCAGACAAATCTACCCAACCTTTATCTGTAACTTCATGGGTGTCTAACCACGTCTCATCCAGATAAACAATAATAATAATATGATGATATTTATTCACAGAAGGGTATTGCAGAGGTGAATAGAGAATATACCACGAAGCAGTAGATCCTGCTTGTTTGTGGACGTATTCGACAGTGGTGCTTATTAACTAATCTTATAAAACTAAGCTAGGTTCATATTCACTTAATATATAAATTATAATAAATCCAAATGTAAAATATGAAATATGTAAAATCTATATAATATAATGTGTGATACACTGTTATAGGATATGAGGACACAATTTAATGAGGGTTACATGATTTAAAATTAAAATTAAAAGTCAAAATTTACAAATAAAAATTTATAAGTTAAGAATTAAAAAGTGGAGAAGGTAAAATGTAGAGATGTAGCAGTTTTTAGAATTCAGAGTGTCTAGTATATTTAAAAAAGTGTATATGTAGATGTATGTATTATATTCATTATAGTCACCAAGATATTATTATTTTTATTATTATATATCTATTATTTCGTGTATTTTTTGCCGAGGAATTTCGAGGACAAAATTTGTTTTTTTAATTTTTTGGTTTGTTTTTCGTTTCTCGTATTTTTGGTCCTAGGTAACTATAAGTCCTCGGGCATTTTGATTTCTTAATAAACGGAATATAGTCCTCTTGTGTTTTGTTCATAATTTTTTCTAATCAATTCTTGTTGTTTGTGAATTGATTTGTTGCCAGACTCAAGAAGTATAGTTGTTTCATGTCGAATATGTTTGTTTCTAGGTAAAGCAGTTCTGTGGAATAACGTGGGGGCTTTTTATATATTGTTTTTATTATTCTTTTCTGGATGACTTCGATTTTGTTTAGGTGTACATTCGTTCCTGCTCCCCATCCGATGATTCCATATTGGAATGTAGTTCCTTATCGCGCGTTGCGAAAGAGGGCTAGACGGAATAAATTAAGACCAAAATGTGTAACGAGACTTTCGCTATGGTTTTAAGCCGTGCGGCGTGCGCGTGTTTCTCTGTCTGTCTCTCTCTCTCTCTCTCTCTCTCTCTCTCTCTCATAGAAAGCAAGCCAGTTATTTTCATTTCATCTTTCTATTGAACAGTGTGGTGTCGCGACGATTATTTTTGTTGAGTGTATACAGGTTTTTTGTTCATAATAAATAATAAAAAATAATAACAATAATGAATCCTGACAGTGTTTCTGCACAAGTTCCGGATATTGCTGATGGAGTTAGGTAAGTAGAGATTTTATACAGACAATAATAAATGCTTATGTATTTTTAGCAAGTACGCATTATAACCTCTCTTTACTATTGTGCTAACCAAGTCATACGCGTTATAATCTCTCCATTATTGTGTGTTTAGCAAGTGTACGCGTCATAACTTTAATAAATATAAAAGCAAATTATATTTTAATATTACAATATCAATGCGTATGTATTTAGCAAGCCGTGCGTGTTCTAACCTATACGCTGTTGTGTTTACGAAGTCGAGAGTATATATATATATATATATATATATAATATATATATATATATATATATATATATATATATACACACACTCTGTTGTGTTTACAAAGTCCCGCGCATCTATGACGTGTACGAAAGAATAGACAGACAGAGTGCATATATATATATATATATATATATATATATATATATATATGTGTGTGTGTGTGTGTGTATGTACATGTACAATTTTTTTGGTTTTTTATTTCAATAGCGAATCAACTGAAGCATCGACTACTGAGGTACAAACTATAACATCAAGGAAAAAGACACATGCACAAAGATGTAGAGTATATCATGAGAGAAAGAAATTACAAATACATTTATTCACTGGAAAACACAAAACGGTTTTTTATTTTTCTGTAAACCTCAAACTCTTCAATAAAAAATTGGAGAAGAGTTCAAATTTCTCTGAACGCTTTTGATTATAACTTGAAAAAAAAAAATTACAATTCCTTCACTAATTAATCGAAAGGAACTTCGTTCCATCCGGGTGTCCCTTGACACCTCCCAAGTTTTTTTTAATAGGGGTTCAAAGAGTGTGTAGTATAACATTTTCAGTTGGTTTTGGTTGGTAATTTTTGAAACTTGTTTTATCTTATACATCACACATCTTAGTTTCTTGAGGAGGAAGGTAATTTGCTCGTCCCATTTCATGTAGCTGTCTATTTTTATCCCTAAGAATTTTATCGAGTTCGAACAATTTATTTGAAAGTTATCTTGGAAACTAATTCTATTGTAATTCGGAAGTTGTGAACTATAGCTGCAGAAAGGCACGTAGAAGGTTTTTGTACATTAATTGATAGTAATTTATTATCGAACCATCTTTTGATGCCAGGGAGATTATATTCAGCTTTCTTTTTTAATTTCGACCATGATTCTTCTTCGTATAGGATGACCTCCCACCCTCTCTATATTCAAGGATTGTAATTGAATATTCCATCCTCCATCTTTTTGAACGGGCTGATTCCATAATTATTTGCTGTTTACCAATTTTTTCATTTATCTATTCCTGGGCCATCTTTATTTAATCTTTGCATTAAAGTCTTTAAAGTAGGGACCACATGTCATATACTTTTCGACGAATTATGTCCGCATCATACACGTCCAGTTTCTTAGAAGTACCAGAGTCTCTTCTCTTTACTATAGGCTTATTTACTACACGCCACACTGTCTTTACTGGCCTGCGTGTTAAGGCTGCAGTTCCTTCCTTTTTTTGTGACAACTGATAAAACATCTCCCTTTAATTGCTTTTCATAACTTTTTTCTCTTCTTGCGACACCATTTTCCCCCATACCTTTAGGTGACGTACTAGGTTCTTCCCACGGACGGAACATTTTTAAAGTAAACAAAAGACACACTTCACTGAATTTTCTAGAAGCTCGAGTTTTTAATCTTGCTTTTCTGTATGTAATATTTCGAAATCTTTAACAAAACAATGTTTTTCAGTGAAGAGGTGAGTAACAAAAGTTGAATTTGTTTTTCCATTCACGAAACAGTTCCTATGTTCTGATAATAGTTTTTTAAATGTTTTGCCTGTTTGGCCTATGTAAAAACTAGCACAAGAGCCACAAGTTAATTTATATTCATCAGATTTCTCAGTTATCAGATTTCTCAGTTTTATCTTTATTGTTCTCAATAAATTTAGTTAAATTATTATATGTTTTATATGCGATATTGATGTTATAAGATGGCCTAAATATGTGATAACTTTGGAATAATATTTATCGTTTTGAGTAGGAAACACATCTATTATAGCTTTTTTATAAAGATTTCTTGAAAGAATATTATTTATAAGGTTTGGACTATAACCGTTACTAATAGCAATTTGTTCAATTATGTTTAATTCTTTATTGAATTTTTTTTCTGAAAGCGGAATATTAATTAATGTATACTGTTATATGCGGTTGATTTATGTTGGTATGAATGCGTTGATGTACTGGGTATTGTACATCACCATCCGTATTTTTTGTAGCTATTGTGAAATACATGATGATACCCACAACTATAACTGCATCTATATCTTATAATTGTGATAATGTTTAATGCACGACTGTGATTGATGAGTGAATATTATCATTTCCTCACCTCTTGTATGATACCAACAAAACCATATATATTATCCGTGTTGAAAACCCATCCATTTGTACACGGAGAATGTGAAGATGTACCATTGTCAAAAACTTCCATAATATCACAAGTTTCTACAATGCTATTATCTTTTTCTTCATCGAATTTGCATTCATATTTCGGGATTACGCTGATGAAAGTTTGTCCAAAATAGTGAAAGGCTGACAAAACGTTTATGAGACTGAATAGCACCAACAGCATTACCTGGGCTCTTCCGAAATCACCAACATGGCTTAGCATTGAGTCTATGTCCATGGCATCCTCCATAGTGATGAGCCCCGAAATATACAAAAATATCTGCAAATCAATTATGAAATCATTTATCCATGATGGCATTTATGACAATAGGAATTCACAAAAGAAATTGGTGTTTTGAAAAATTTTTTTTGGCTTCACGATAGTGCCATGAATGTTTGGGAGAGTTAGCCTTATGAGGTTCCTGAAAGAACATAATACGCATGTTTTATGTAGTACCACTATTGGCATTTCGAAAACGGTAATTGATACGAAGTTGATTAGATGTGACAAAAGTTGTCTATTTTAGCAAACAATGAAACGATCTTTCCAAATCGGAAATATCATGAACCGTTTTCAAAATATACGGGGAAAACCGAAATGGCCCGTTTTCTTTTCTTTGCGCTAGTGCCTCCATTTTTTGGAATATGGAAACTTTCTTCTCTGTTTGAAATTTGCTTAGATCTGATGAGCTATGATTTTCAATACGATATTTCATCCTTCGAGGGCCACCCTAATTTTTTTTTTCGACTTCAGACCTGCATTTTTTTCAATTGATTTAAGTAGTCCTTATCCTACCGAATTCAGATATGAATCTTACCTGGTAGTTTTTCCTACATTTACCTGCCCATAAATTTCATCATAATAAATAATAGTTTAAAAAAACTAAAAAACACGCTTTCATAGAAAACCAGACTAAAAAAATTGTAAATGAGAAAACATGTATTTTATTTAAAAAAAAGCGTGGGGTGCATGGTATCGCCTCGGTTTGTAATGTACTATGTAATTATTGATACCATGCACCCCACGCTTTTTTTGAAATAAAATACATTTTTTCTTATTTTCAATTTTTTTAGTCTGGTTTTCTATAAAAGCGTGTTTTTTAGTTTTTTTAAACTATTATTTATTTCCTACTTTTTAGTGTGGTTTATTTATGAAAGCGTGTTTTTTTAGTTTTTTTTTTCCACTATTATTTTTATTATTTTCTAGCAAATAAAAAAATGGGACAATCTTATCATATTGGGTAATTATAATCTCCGACCCCGAAAACCCCCACATACCAATTTTGAATAGAATCAGACCATAATAACAAAACTCGGCCGCCATTTTAGAACCGCCATCTTGAATTTGCCAATTTTTACGAAAGAATCATAAATTTCGAGCCCAAAAACTCCCACATACCAATTTTGAATAGAATCAGACCATAATCACAAAACTTGGCCGCCATTTTGAAACCGCCATCTTGAATTTTTCAATTTTTACAGAAGAATCATGATATTCTACTCCAAAAACCCCCATATACCAATTTTGAATAGAACCAGATCATAATCACAAAACTCGGCCGCCATTTTAAAGCCGCCATCTTGAATTCTCCAATTTTCACAAAAGAATCATAATATTCGACCCCAAAAACTCCCACACACCAATTTTGAATAGAATCAGACCATAATCTTTAAAGCCGCCATCTTGAATTTCCAATTTTCACAAAAGAATCATAATATTCGACCCCAAAAACCCCACAACCAATTTTGAATAGAATCAGACCATAATCACAAAACTCGGCCACCATTTTGAAGCCGCCATCTTGAATTTTAAAATTTTACAAAAAATCATATATTCGACCCCAAAAACCCCCCATACCAATTTTGAATAGAATCAGACCATAATCACAAAACTGGTCCACCATTTTGGAGCCGCCATCTTGAATTTCTCGATTTTGACAAAATAATCAAAATCTCCGACCACTAAATCCTTTGGATACCAATTTTGAAGCGAATCGGACCATAATCACAAAACTCGTACGCCATATTGGAGCCGCCATTTTGTTTTTTCTCCACACAAAAATTTCTTAATGCATTGTCACCGGAATTATGTACACCTGCCGAATTTCAAATCATTCGGACGTCTGGAAGTGGGTCAAAATCGCGCCCAAAGGAGTCGGTTACAAACAAACAAACAAACAAACAAACAAACAAACATACAAGTGAAGCTAATATAAAGCGTGTTAAATAGGCAACGTTTGTCTGATTTAACCAACTTCGTATCATTTACTGTTTTCGAAATGCCAATAGTGGTTCGACATAAAAAATATGGCCTGAATAGGCGGGATAAGGAAGAAAATGGAAACACGAGACACAATATTCATGGACTGCGGAATAGAAAACTTTAGAGTTGGGAAATGGATGGGGATATGATACATTTATCAATATTCTCTTTGGATATTTGGAGGTTGGTAGAACTTCATCAGATGATTCATAATAAATGATGATGATGATCGGCCAGTTTCAAGCTTAACAGTGTAATGATAGGCTGGCTGGGTCTGTCAATTTTTTCTGACAGAAACCATTGGATGTGCTAATAAAACAAAGCACACTTCTTAGCACAGAAGATATAGCCAAGTTTGTGAATCTGATTTTGCGATGGTTCTTACGTGATCGTTCTATGAGAAAAGGATATAAATATTCACTACAAGCATATAGAGGGTGTGAGCTAACCTCGTGAATGACCGGGGTAGGTATATTGCCATTTCCTATAGAATCACAGTGGTTAAAAATTCAAAAAAATATTTGAAAAACTACTTTTTTTTCTCAAATTCAACTACATTTTCTGAAACACTTTTTACCTAACCTTTAGCCGGCTCCAAACATAATTTATTTGATAAATTAACTCCTATATAAAATGTGTCATTTAAAGATGACTGTTTTGTCATTTTGACAGCGATAAAAAAGGTGCATCGTTTTTTATCACTGATAAAAACGCCTGTTCCTCTTAAGCGTCTACATCTAGTATGCTTACGTCACTTTAATGTCTGCCCTGTCAGTTATTTAAGTATTGTTGATAATTGATACTGAAACATTACATGAGTCGTTTTGGGGAAGTTTCGACTCAACAAATAAAAAAAATATAAAAAAAGCAATCCCGCAATCCACAAAAAATACTAAAGCGTCAATATGGAGACAATTTATGGAGTTTTGTCAAGTACGAAATTACGAACTGTCGAAAATAACTCCGTTACAAAAAGTAGCAGATATATTAAAGGATTGGGCCTATAATATGAAAAAGAGGAATGGAGAAGATTATAAAGAATATGAAGTTAAATCAATTTGGAATTCAACTGCGAAGATGATTCAAGAAAAATATTCCAATGAATACAATATTAAATTTGATCCTTTTGCCGACATAATTTTTAAAGAAGCTCGTGATGCAAGAAATAGTAAACGGAAAGAATTACAAGTTATTCCAGAGAAAAGAAAAGTAAGTTCTGTAGCATTGAACAAGAAAGATATAGTAAAAATGGCAAAATTGTGGAATATAGACAACCCAGAGGAATTACAAAAATGATTCTTTCATATAGCTTCTTATGAATTAGCTTGGAGGGGGGAAGAAGCTGCAAACTGTAAAATTCACCATTTTAAAGAAGGAAAAAATCAAGATGGAACTTCAACAAGAAGATTTGAATACAATACAATATTTTCAAAGACGACACAGGGTGGGTCGAAAAAATTGGCAGACAGCAAATGGATAACAAAAAATGAAATGGATGAAGGTATTTGTCCCGTTGCATTATTAAAATTACTGTTACAAAAAAGAAATGAAAACATCACATCTGAACGACTTTTTTTAACTCCAAATCCTTTTTGGAAAAACAAAAATTCTAAAGGTTGGTACAAAAATGTTCCACTGGGTATTAATACGATTTCTACTTGGACCAAATATTCTGCAAATAAAATTGGACTCGACAAATAACAAAATTACCAATCATTCGAACCGTGCTAGTACAGTTTCCCAGTTAGCCAAAGCAGGAGTAAGTGACCAACAACTTATGAAGATAACGGGACACTCATCATCATCTTCTATTAAACCCTACCTCCAAATTGATCCTGAACATCACGAAAATCTTATTAGTTCCTTACGAGCCTCGAGTGAGAAAAATCAAAATGAATATTCTACATGTGTGAATACCAGAGAATAAAATTTTGAAATCAGTACACCAAACCAAACAATTTATTTACATGTATTCATAATAAATTTTCCAAAAAATTTTCTTTTAAGGATAAATTTCTTTTTAACTCAAAATTTTTCCATCAGTAATTTTGCTCGAGAAACTGACATTTGACAAAATCACTCGACCTTCGGTCTCGCGATTTTGTCATGTCAGTTTTTCTCGTAAAATTACTGATGGGCAAAATTATTTCGTTACAAAAAGAAATTTATCCGATGAAAAATAGCTCTTGTGTTTTTACTGTTGACAAATATACGTTTTCTTTGTAAATTCATCCGTATATGTTTGTTTATATTTGCTTGTATGCCAAATCTACATCGCCATATTTGCCAATGTATGTATTGGTTTATGTATTTTTTTTTTATGTTCTGGTTCCCACGAAAAGGGATATCCTGTAATGTTCAGAGAACATCGTGGGAACCAAGGGAAAGAAGGTAGGAGTTGGTGTTCTTCTTAAATTTCTGGAGGTTGTATGCCTCGGGGAACACCTCCCTAGGCAATGAGTTCCAAAGCCTCGCTGTTCGTTGGATGAACTAGTCTTTGGAAAGTGATGTTCTGCAGGTCTCCAAAGTGACCACGAAGGGGTGTGATGACTGAACTTGACAGGTTAATCTTGAAGAGACGTCAAAGCAGGAACGATTGTTGATATTTCAGAAGAGCATCGCCCATGGAAATATCTATAAAATAGAGACAAATCGCCAACTTTTCTACGGTGTTCCAGACAAGTGAGCGAGTTTGTAAGCGAGGCATCACCGACGAGACGAATTGCCCTTTTTTGGACAGAATCCAATAGCCTCAGGATATGTTTAGGTGCCGCACTCCAAATATGGGAACAGTATTCCAGGACAGGTCGGATCTGTGCCTTATAGATCATAAGCAGCTGAGTGGGGGTGAAATAGCTCTTGGCACGAAACAAAAAATGGCCCACGTGATTTTCCCAGGAAAGGTTATTGCTGATAGTAATACCAAGCATCGATATGGATGGCTTCAGTGGTATGGTTACTCCTGACAAAGTTATGTTAGGCACAGTGAGATCGGCTTTTCTAGAGAAAAGACATGCTTGTGTTTTGTTTGCATTGAATTCTACCAAGTTATTAGATCCCCATTCGAGAATTGTTGCTAAGTCCATATTTATATTATTAACATTTGTTCCTCGTTCATTTCTGGTTTCACGGGCTGATATAGGGGCCCTGGAAGAGAAAGCGGTATGGAGGGTACTATCATCGGCAAAGCTGTGTACTGGACATGGAGTTGCTTTCAACAGGTCGTTGATGTGAAGTAGAAATAGTGTTGGTGCGAGAATAGATCCTTGCGGAACACCAGCATTTATGAGTAGAGTGTCAGATGAAACTCCATCGACCACTACATGGAGAGACCTGTTTGAGAGAAAACTAGCAAGCAGAGAACACAGCTGAGGGGGCAAGCCATAAGACGGAAGCTTGGCGAGGAGTCCCTGGTGCCAAACTCGATCGAACGCCTTGGAGATATCTAATGCCACAGCTAAAGTTTCTCCATACTTTTCAATAGATAGCTGCCATATATGTGAGACGTAAGCGAGCAGGTCACCAGTTGATCTCTGATGGCGGAAGCCATATTGCCTATCGTTGACAATTCCTGAGTCTTCCAGATATTTCATGAGCTCGATGTTGATGGCTTTTTCCATAACCTTTGAAATAATAGATAGCAGTGCGATAGGTCTGTAGTTGCTAGGTAGGGCCTTTTTGCCTTTTTTAGGGACTGGCTGTACTCTTGCAATTTTCCAATTGGACGGAAATACCCCCAAATTGTAAGAGTGGTTGAACAACTTGCAAAGAACAGGTGTTAGTTCGGGGGCACATTTCTTGAGAACAATCGGCGGGATTCCGTCAGATCCACAGGCTTTGTTGGTGTTGAGACCCAGCAAAATCTTTCTGATAGTACGTTGGCGAAAGGTGATCTCGGGCATGTGACTGTCAATAGGTGTAATGTTCGGGGGTTGTTTTCTCGATGAATCCAGAGTGGAATTTCCAGCAAATAGGTGCGCAAAGATATTGGCTTTTTCCTGGGTAGTCGTTGCTAGTGTTCCATCTTCTTTGGTTAGAGGAGGAAATGAGCTGGAAGTGAAGTTTCTTCCCACAGCTTTGGCGAAAGACCAAAATGAACGGGATCCTTTAGGACATTCAGCAAGTTCCGATCTTATTTTGGCATTGTGGGCATCTTTTGAGCATTCTATTGTCTCTTTGCATATGCCTCTAGCCTCGACATATGCTGCTCTGGTCTCAGGGCCCGGATTTTTTAGCCATCGATGGTATGCTGCCTGTTTGGAAGCCACAGCTCTAGAGCAGTTTCTGTTAAACCAGGTCTTATCGGATGATGTTCTTCTTTCGGTATTCGGTATGTAAGTTTGCATCCCCAACATGATGATTTCAGAAATTGTCTCAGCACATCGTGTTGGATCTACTGAAGAGAAACAAACTCTCTTCCATGGAAACGCTGAGAAAAACATACGAAGACCTTCCCAGTCGGCCGAATTGTAATGCCACATGAGACGGGGTGGTATTGTGCAGCTCGATGGTAAATGGAAAGAGCATGTTGTGGAGATGAGGGTGTGATCAGAGTTTCCAAGTGGAGCAAAAACTTCTATTCTATACGGGTCAGGATTGGTGGTGAGGAAAAGATCTAGTGTATTGACAGACTGGTTGTTGACATCAGGGATGCGGGTTGGTAGCTCGACCAGTTGTTCTAGACCATGAGTGATGGCAAAGGCCTCGGCTTGACGACCTGCATCATCTGTTTTGTTAGAGAATTTGAGCCAGGCAGCGTTATGTACATTAAAGTCTCCCATGATTATGGTTTCAGCTGTTGGATGGTTCTCCTGAATGTAGTCCAGTTTGAGTGATAAAAGCTCAAAGAGGTCGTTATATGAAGGTTCATTAGGTGATAGGTAAAGGCAGCAGAGGAACTTAGTCAGTTTGGTATCAGATAGCTTGAACCACATCACATCAAAGTCTTTCGGTTCCAAACTCTCTTCACGCTGGCATGAAAGGTTAGCCTTAGCGTAAAGGCAGACTCCACCTTTGAACCTGAATCGAGAATGGAGTTCGTAACCAGGACAAAGCATATGGACCTTGTTGGTGGACGAGTTTACTTGTGTTTCTGTTAGAGCCAGAATATCCGGTTTTTTCGTCTGTAGGTGATGGTGGACGTCATTGATGTTCTTGTTGAGTCCGCGGATGTTGCAAAAATTAATTTTTAATGTTGAGTCCCCTCGAGTACCTCTCGCCCGGAAATCCGAATGGAGAGGTATTTTACTTCCGGAGTGTTTTACTCTAGGAGATTTCATCATTATTACTATTGGGATGCACCTGAAAATAAAGGAGGAATTGGGGAAAAGGATAGAGGGAGACCGGAAAGTATCGACCGAACACTGAAACATGGAATGATCCATTTCACAGCACACAAAGTCGATATGGTGGTATTTCACCGGGCGATGAGACCATCTTCCACCTACGGTTATCCTTTTAGTCGCCTCTTACGACAGGCAGGATTTACCATGGGGCTATTCTAAAGCCGACCCCATACAGCCATCATCGCGGGAAGCACAAATATTCATACAAACATAGTTTTCAAGATGGAAGTGGAAAGTGAAGACGTTTCAGTGGTAGCTCCAGCGGAATTTTTGGTAAATAGTTCAGCTTTTCTACTATTTAAAAAGGGGAGAATATGCACCAGCACCACTGTTTGAACTATATTTATCTTTGCAAGGTATTGCCGAAACTTAGCTATCAAAGGTTCTTTCCTTTTCTCAAGTCTGTTTTGTATTTATTTAACGTCAGCCTGTTTCTGCGACCAGGGCTGAACACCGACGCTGGTGAGCAGACTTCCCCCAACCGGAAATTTTGCCGAATCCTCTGTTGTTTCAGATCTATGAACTCAGGACAGTCATTTCAACGTCCCCTCATTGATAAGACGCCTACAGCTGCGAATATGCTACTACGCCACAGTTGTTAGGGCATTTCAACGCGCACCTTCCTTGCCAGGTGGTCACCCATCCAAGTACTAAACGCGCCCGATTTTGCTTGGCTCAGATATCGATAAGACTCTCGTCAACCTAACGAGCCACCAGTGCCCATTTTTCCTAAGTTCTGAGACGGAATAATAGCTGGTTGATCATTGTTGTATTCTGTTTCAAGCGTCAGAGACCTCGTTCCTATTCTTGTGAAGCGGATGAGACGCATTCCAAATTACTGGTCCATTTGCATATAAATCTGAAAATTTGATTGCCGTTTAGTTGGACCACTCCATTTTTGACAAACTCAATGTACTTAGCATAGAGCGCACTGCTACTAACTGATCACGTCGTACGACTATGTGGATCCGACAGGTATTTGCTTGTTTTGCAAATATTTGCGCCTTCGATTTGTGTTCGTGCGGGAAATCTTTATATTTGCCGAATATATAACTCGAATATTTGTACACATATTCACCTACGTGCCAAAAACACTTGCGATTGCCGGTTGCAATAAACATTTGAATAAGTGGCCTAATTGTTTGGGAAATGTGAAAATCGAGTCTGAGAATCCTTATCAGGATTCGTTGCAGGCTACCGGCGATACGTATTCAAACTGCCTCTGTAACAATAACGTAAATTTCACATTAATGAAAACAAACGAACCTTGTTATATCCAAACTGGTAGATAAAGTCAGAACTAGTCGATGGAGTCAGCATACTTCAAACACTCAACAAACCACAATTATCAAAAAATCTCGCATGAAAAGTAAACACGGCCATGTTGGCAATTGGATGCTTCCAACACATAAGTAGCGCAGCCGCTTTTACGGTTGGTTGACAGAATTTCCAGCTGCTGCAAATAATTAAAGCGCTTTATTCTCACTGGATTTATTTCAAGCAGTTCAGCGATACGTAGTTTCACATTTCCTGGCGTTTATTTTGTTGTTTATTCCGGCGCAAATTTGCCTTCAAAAGCGCTTTTTTTGTTGAACGCACCCATTGATTCGACAGATAAGCTGCGTTGCTGATTGGCTGGTGGATCAAAGCAACCAACCAGAAAACAATACACGATGTGCATTTGAACATTCTTATCATTAGGCAGGTTGTGAATCATTAATAAAATACATTATTTCGAAATTACTTATAATCGAAACACAATAACTATTATTGGAATATCCTAATATCAACTGACTAAGGTCCATTATTAATATTTGAAACATATAATTGATTTTCATGTCATTCATTAGATATGAACGTCCGGGATGTGATAACTTTTCATAACAAACCATGTTATGAAAACTTTTCATAACATGGTTTGTTATGAAAAGTTATCACATAAAAAAACGGTAAGCAAAGTAATTTATCGGCGCAAATGATTTATTCGTTCTTCTACACTCGTGTATATATTCTAGATAAATTTTTCTCATCTTCAGGTTATCAAACCAAAAAGTTATTTTAAAAATACACTTTCTCCATAAAATTACTTTCAAGCAATTCTATGAGTTGGTTCGTGTGAATATAGACGGCTATCGCTGGATAACTGGATTATATAAATTTTGATGCACTTAATCCATATAGTCAATGGGGCGCGGTCTGCCATCCTGGATATAAAGTACGAAAAATTTGTTTTTTCAAAAAATAATTTCTCAACGGTTCATCCTACGACAAAAATGTCTCATACAAATTTGAAGAAGACTAAATTCACAATTTTTTTTTATGAAAACTTTTTTTGTGAGTCTAATGTGTAACAGGTTACAGCGGCGCAAATCATCCAACTTGATCTTTTCACAATATCTTTAGCGAAATATTCTTCAAGTTGAAGTAATTTTTCCTTCTGGGTATAAATTTTTTACTGCCACTGTGGCATGAATTTAAACGAAGTTGGGTTTTGTAATAGCCTCGCTATACTAAAATTGATGTATACCTTCAGATGTTCTCCATCTTGGAAAAGTCTCAATGAGCTTCAAGATTTCGACGATTTAATGCGCCATACTTATGTTACTAATAATTCTTTTAATGAAGATTCTTGGTTACAGGCAACACTTCCGGTGAATCTTGGAGGTCTGGGGCTCCGTTTGGCTTCTTCCCTAGCTTTACCTGCCTTCTTAGCTTCCATGATAGTGTATCCAGTCTTATTGATCCTATTCTCCCTTCCACTTTTTCTGAAACGACTGATACATTTTTTGATGAAGCTGTTTCTCTTTGGTTATTACTAACCAACTTAGATTTGCCACCAGCTACGAGAAACATTCAGAAATCCTGGGACCTTCCACTTTTGAATATGACCTCAAAAAATTTACTTGATTCGTCCAAGTCTGAAGTAGAAAAGGCTCGTCTGAGATCTGTTAGTATTGAAGAATCCGGAGCTTGGCTGAATGCTCTAGCTGTGGCTCCTCTCGGAACCCTTTCAGACGACGAGTCTTTCAGAATATCAATTGGACTGCGACTGGGTTTAGATATTTGTATTCCTCATAAATGTATATGTGGTAGTGAAGTGAATCAAAAAGGAACTCATGGTTTGAGCTGTCATAGAAGTGCAGGTCGTTTATCCAGACATTATCAAGTCAATGATATCATTAAACGTTCTATGGTATCGGCAGGTATTCCAGCTGTGTTAAAACCTTTCGGAACTAGCCGAGATGATCGTAAACGTCCTGATGGTATGACGCTGATACCTTGGAAATGTGGCAAACCTTTGGTGTGGGACTTCACTTGTGCTGACACAGTTGCAGCGTCTCATTTAGCAAATACTTCCAAGTGCGCAGGTGCCGCAGCAATATCCAGCGAGAAATTGAAAAGAAAGAAATATGAAAATCTTGGAAATAATTATATTTTCCATCCAAAAGCTGTCGAAACTTCTGGTGTCTTTGGCCTTTGGTCTTTTATTCATGAAATTGGAAGGAGAGTGGGCCACGCTACAAAAGATAAACGTTCAACGTCATTTTTGATACAAAGAATTAGTATAGCAATTCAAAGGGGCAATGCTTCTTCTGTAATGGGTACAATTCCTCCATCGCATCCACTGGATGAATTATTTTATCGTCCCAATTTTCCTACGAGATACATATCAGTTATCAAAGATAATCACCCAGTACTTTCCAAAACATCAATATCAGTTTCACTATCACCGTCTTTGAATTACAGGAACAATGAACCTATAGATTCTTTGTTAAACATGAGTGAGCATGCCATACCAACAAGAGACTCCATTTCTACATTTGGCCTAAGAGGATTGAAGGATGTAGGAAATACCTGTTTTATGAAAAGCATGATCCAGTGTCTCTCGAACACCAAGGTTTTGTTGGAATTTTTCAAGAATGGTTTTTGTATGGAGGATTTAAATACTACTACATCAAGAATGAAAGGAAATTTAGTGAAATCTTCTATATCTTTGATGGAAAATATCTGGAGTCCTGATTCTTCTCGAAAAATGGTGGATACTTCACATTTCGTCCGTCTATTCAGGAATTTTGCTCCTTCCTTCGATCATAACGTCCCAGCAGATTCGGAAAAATTTCTAAGATACCTTCTGGTAGGTTTACCTGAAGATTTAAATAATGCGAGTGCAGAGATTCATCCATCACCAAACGATTTTGTTATCACGAATGATAATCAAAAAGCTTCCATTTCTTGGACAAGATATCTGTCTACTTATAATTCCAAAATTGTGGATACATTTGCCGGTCAGCTGAAGTCTATATTGGGATGTACTTTTTGTAATTACTGCTCCGTTACTTTTGAACCTTTCTGGGTACTTTCAATCCCTATTCCAGACTTGCCAAACGAAGTCGTGAATTTAACACAATGTATTGAACTGTTGACAGAAGAGGAGACTTTGACTAACGATGCGAGCCCATACTGTTCAACTTGTGGAATGAAAAGGGAATTCAAAAAGATGATTCGTATACAAACATTTCCAAAAATTTTTGTTCTACATTTAAAACGTGTTTCTTCGACTGATGGTAGTAAATTGGACAATGTGATTAATTTTCTCATACGAAATTTGAATTTGGACCAATATTCTGCTCAGGATGGAATGAATACTCTTTATAATATCTACGCCATATCTGATCATAGCGGCAGCATTTCCAATGGACACTATACTGCATATTGCAAACACCCTTATTCTAATTGTTGACACCTCATCGATGACTGCCGTGTATTTTCCAAGATTGATTCTCTCAGCTCCCAGGGAGCATGTGTCCTTTTCTATGAGAAAGTTGATGATCTGATTTCTGATGGTGTTGTGGGTTTTTCCGGGTTTTTCTTCAACTGAAACAGCAAATGCGCCATCACTTCGAGTCCCGGGCTTAAATCAAGATTTTCATCTTGATATTATTTTATATTTAAAACTTTGCTTTTGTATTTTTTAATTCTGAATAAAGTTTTTGTTTTCTGTGAAAAAAAATATTACATAGAGCAGGTAGAAACTGTCCCACATTTTTGTGTTACAAAAATCGCTATTTCTCAATTTTTGGACACCCAAGTGACATTCAAAAATCTCCAGGCATTAATTGTATTCATCTAGGCGAATCAATGAGCTCCGTGGATATTGTGCATGGTCCACAAGACACGAACTGATGTTTTTTTTTCAGGAAAGATTCCAAATTCACGTGGTTGAATATCTTTGAATATCAAAGTTATTCCTTGTTTAGATTCAACCAATTTGAATATATTCATTCCAGCTTATCTCATATTTTGTTCGGATTATTGAAATCTCAAGGGTTATTACCAGTGAATGTTTCTTAACGAGTACTCGATGGATCACCAATTTTAAATTATGGAAATTCTCAATTGATACTCAGTTTTTTTATGAGTTTCTAGGTGCGATAGACGCATGTAAAAGAGTGCAATTTTGGAAGACAGGGCAGTCAGTGACAGTGAGAAACCATCCTGTTTTAGATGAGGTTAGAGGCTGTGCCACAACATCATTCCTCTTCAATCAAGGAAAAATATTTTTTCGCTTGTCTAAAAACTCAATACCATCATTGTCATCTTTGAAGGTCAGAATGCCAAACCAGCAGACATCGCAAATGCTGGATCTCGCCTTTTCGTTGCTTTGTATAATGGCAACATGGAAGAGGAAAGCTTGGAAGAAGTCTGCTACCAAGGTTTCGCAAAATCGACAATGAAAAGCAAATTCCACCTAGCTTCTTTACCACCAACGAAAGACGCTGCACAGTACCACTCATGTAGGACCTACCACCAAGTCCAAAAATGGTGTGGAATCCAAAAAAAACATCCAACTGGGGCTGCATACTTGGTATCAATGGGCTCACTCCAGTAACAATAAAACAGAGAAACCTGCCCCAGATACCTTATCGAATGTTTCATGCAATTTAAAAAAGGGATGCATTGGAGCATGTGGCTGCAGAAAGAGTGGGATGCATGCGGATTCTGCAATGGTGAATCATGCGAGAATGCACCAGAGGTCATCATCGAGAGCGACGACGAAGATGGCAAATACATGGATGGAAGCTCATATTCTCAGTGAGGAAAATGGGTTAGAGGATAACGCTGACAACGAAGACGATTATGAAGACATCAACATCAATCGACCAGGACTATCAGAAAGCAAGAAATAATAGAAATAAGAGCCGAACTCAACTGCAATAACAAAAAAATCTGCGGATTACGCCTACTGGGAATACCACAATGAAAAAAGTGGTGTGGAAATGAATTGACTGAATTTAGAAAAATATAATTATAAAGGGTGATTCAAAAGTACTTCGACAAACTTCAGGAGGTGATTCCTCACAATATTCTGATATGAATTGTCCGAATGAATATATGTCCGAAAACCCTTCGTTTCCAAGATACAAGGTGTTGAAGTTTTATTTGTATTTTCGTTTTTTTTTAATTACTTCCGATGTACTGACCTTAATCAAACAAAAATTGGTATTGTGAAGTTTTTTGAGGTATCAAATTCGAACCTGATGCTATTATCGCTCTTACTCGTAGGGGGTGCCACCTACACGTCTTTTTTTTTTGAAGATTCATTACTTTTTTGAGCGTACTCCTAGCCCATTTTCCAGTGGAAAAATCAATTCCACTTCCATATCTACGTAAAAAAGCTGTCCCTGTTACAAGTCGCTATAAGCAACCGTTTTCTAGATATTTCACAAGAATGAATTTGACGTTTTAGTAAGTAGTTTTGGTTTTTAGTAGGGGACGCCACCTATTCCATTTATTTTTACTCGTTTGAAATAGTTATTTTTGTATCAAGGGTGCAAAATCTGTATTTGTTTTGATAAAATTTGCAAGAAATATCAACATTTTATTTCAAGAAATTTTGAATATGTAGAATAAAATAAAATAAAGGAAACTAAATTGTATTCAAATGAATTGTTGCATTCAGTCTTCTAGTAATTGAATCTCGTACCAAATTAATGGTGTGTTTCTTACTGTTTCACAGGCGTCTACTATTCGGTTTCTTAGATCTTCCTCGTTCGCAACTGGAGTTTTATAAACTAGTGACTTCAAAGGTCCCCAAACATAAAAATCTAGCGGGTTTAGATATGAGGACCTTGGTACCTACACCTAGCTAGGTTCTTCTACACCCCTATCAATCCATCGATTTGGATAGACAGTGTTGAGGAATTCCCTCGCTACAACGCTTAAATGGGCCAGAGCCCCATCATGCATAAACCATATACGGATACGAATTTCTAATGGTACATTCTGGAGTAGTCCCGGCAATTCATTTTCTAAAAAGTCTCTGTAAGTTACGCCATTCAGTCGGAACGGAAGAAAGAAAGGACCTATCAAGTAATTATCAATTAGTGCCGCCCATACATTTACAGAAAATTGATACTGATACATAGTAATGCGTTGGGGAAAGTCTCGTGGCAAGAGAGCTTGTACCCTTCGAATAATGAATTAATAAAATTGTTGATCGTGGATAATTCTCCAAACTGTGGACTGAGTAGAATTGAGAGCTTCAGCAATTATTCTTGTACTTGTTGCTGGATTCTCCTCGAGAGCGTTCAAAACAGCTTCTTCCAATTCTGGGGTTCGGACTGCTCGTGGTCTTCCAATAATATCAGCTGCCTTCTTGAAGCTACCTGTTTCTGCCAAACGACGGTGGAGACTGGTAAATGTTAAAGCTGAAGGCAGTACTCGATTAGGAAATCGCTCCTGGTAAATTCGTCTTGCTTCGCGCGCATTGCTATCCGCTGGCCATAAACGAAATGCATATCGGCTAAATGAGCATTATTGTTTGAATAATCCATTTTTTCAAAATTAGTGTTTTAAAACTTACAGAAACTTCAACAAAACAACAAAATGTTTAACTGTCACATAATATGTTATTACCAAAACTACTCACTTAAACGTCAAATTCATTTCCTAAGCATTTTCGTAAAACATGCAAAATAATGGTAATAACTTCAACACGCATCGATTATCAAATAATCGACTTGAAATTTTCAAGTCAAAATATCTAGAAAACGGTTGCTTATAGTGACTTGTAACAAGGGTAGATTTTTTACGTAGATATAATAGATATATTGAGTTTTTCACTGAAAAATGTGCTAGAAGTACGCTCAAAAAAGTTATGAATCTTCAAAAAAGAAAAAGACGTGTAGGTGGCGCCCTCTTCGGGTAAGAGCTATAATAACATCAGGTTCGAATTCGACACCTCAAAAAACCTCTCAATATCAATTTTCGTTTAATCAAGGTCAGTATTTCGAAAGTTATTTAAAAAAAAACGAAAATAAAAAGAAAACTTCAACACCCTGTATCTCGGAAACGCAGCGTTTCCGGACATATATTCATTTGGACAATTCATATAAGAATATTGTGGGAAATCACCGCCTGAAGTTTGTCAAAGTACTTTTGAATCACCCTGTATAGTGAATAGCTACAGATGATTTTTTGTAAATGAGAAAAACTTGCAGTTGGACGATTTTCTTGAAGAATGTTCACGTTTCCACCGTTGTAACTCGTTTCAAAAAAAGAGTATATACAAAAAATGTAGGAAATTTAGTCTTCTTCAAAATTGTAGCAGGAATTTTTTGTACTTTCAATGCAACTCCACCCCCAAGGTCGGAAACTTCCATCGGAGCCCGGAACTAAATAACAATAATCGTTTCCACCCCACCTTTTGTAGGGCACAACCCCATTTCTGGAAAATATTTTCTTACACAAACTTTTATTGGGTGGGAATCATGACTCATGATGGGAGGTGAGAGATTAAAACATAATGACATGTAATTAGGTTGGGACATGTTTTTTTTTATTGAATATTTGGAATCTACGCATACGACTTTATTATTAATTTATATCCTGAGTTTCTAAAACAATTTTTGAGAATGCTACAGCGTTTTGCATACACCGAGTTTCAAATCGCCTCCATGACCTTGGAGAGAGAGCGTGACGTCACAATACTGTGCTGCAGTAGGCACGTGCTGCTGTCGCTAATATTGTCAAAAATGTATCGAACACCCCGTAGAGTAAAACAATCAGTATAATTTTCAAGTGGGTCACAGTTATTCTGCAGAACACGAATTAGTGTCAAACATAAACAAAAGTTTTTAAAAGTGACGACTGATGGTTTGATCGGGGGAGTCGACGTTGGGTGTTATCCGTGCCCAAAAGGGCAATGGGGGGAGTAGAAAGTTAAGAAGCCCTGTTTTCAATTGAACATTATGGTTTTTTGGAATGATCCTCGACTTATTTTTGTAACATTTTGGTTCTATTCATTTAAAATTTATAACTACTGGAAGAGATTTATTATTTTATTTTATTCATTCAATCTTTGTATTCATTTCAATAAACTTTTTCTATATTTTTCAAAAAGTGTTTTCAATCAATAAAGGATCATATTCTACCTAGTGAGTCGTGATGCAACCCCAATTCACGACAAGTGGTGGAGGTACAAGGTACAAGGCCACGGCCGACATGTCAATTCAGTTTGAAGGGTGAAGTATAAAACTAGTAAAGGAACTGTGCACAGTATTTTAGTGGATGAGTTTTTGAATGAGGTCGGATAGAAATGAATGAATGTGGTTAAATGTGAAATGCGAGTGTGAAATTGTTTTGTTGTATCCTGTTTCTAATCCTAGGCAATGAATTTCAGGATATCACATTGCAAAATTTACATTCGCAATGTGAAAATGGGTGTTTTTTAGAAGAGTGAGAGATGAAATGAAAAATTGAAATTTTTACAAATATTACTGGGTTTACAATGGCAACAATAGTATATTATTTAACGAGCGGTAATGTAGGTCATAACTCACGCAGATGAAGTTTGCAGCACGAGCCTCAGGCGAGTGTTGTAATTCATCAAGTGAGTTATGACCATTTACCGCAACTTGAATACTATACTTTATCTACGACTATAACAATAAATACTAAGATACAAGTACAGAAAAATAACTTTATTCACAAATCTCAATAGTTACCTATAACAATGCTATAAAAATTTTAATTGTAATTATTCATTTTTTTTATTAATAAAATTAACTGTAAAGTTTGAACAACCAGTAAACTGAATATGTGGGACTGAATTATGCAAGTTTATTGTTTCATTTTGGGTTTGTTGCATATATGTTGTTGATGTACTAACTGGTTGAGGTGTTATAGAACTGTATATTTTATTTGCAGTATCTGTCTTATTCTTTTCGGAATCATCAACGAACCCCTCAGCCACAGTAGTTGATCGCCAACCGCCATGGCGTTTCAGTGCCGTTATATCCCCTCCAGCATCTACTAATAAAGTTGCCGACGAGCGGCGAAAACAATGCCCTGTATATAAATTACAGTGTGGTAATTTTAAAAATGTAGCAATGTCTTTCCCCATTGCTCCAAATTTATTAATGCCAATTCTTTGTGAGTGACATTTTCCATTTTGAAATTTAAAGAATAATATCGTTTGCGATATATCAGTAGGACGAATATTTAAATATTTCTTAACTATGGTATACAAATTTCCGGTAATGGCAATTTTTGTTTTTGTATTTGGTACACTGACCATAAAAATAGATCCATGATCTTCTAAATCTGTAATTTGCATAGAGTGCAATTCTGCTGCACGACAAGCACCCATAATGCCCATTATTAAAGCAACCTAAAATAAATTATGTAATTGACTAGATGATGAAAACGATTGAATATTGTGAGATCTACTACCTTTTTCGCCAGATATTTCTCATCAGAAGCTTCATTCATGAAATTATAAAGTTGTTCTGGCCTAGAAGTTTTTGCCTTTTTAGCTACATGATTGGCGTTTAAGAAACGCGCGTTATTTCAAATAACTCTCCATATTGATTCCATTATTTATGTTGAGTGTGCTTCTTAGCATGGAGTAGAAAGTCCATAGGGACGATGCTTTATATTTAGTGCTAAGTTCACTAAAATATACCAAAAGTACATTTTCTGTGAACGATGACTTAATGTTCTTGCTGCAACACCAATCTTGAAAATTTTTGTATACACCTTTATATTTGTTTTGGGATTTTTCGGGAAATAAATTCTGTATGGTAATATTAGCTACTTGTCTTATTTCTGGAGGTGTACATAATAATTCATCTTCACTATCTGAATTCATCTTTTTCAGCACAAAATTCAGAATAATCAGGTATTAACTTAATTTGAAAACGTCAAAATTATTCAAGTGACATTACTCCCCTCAATAACAAAAATGGACTGTTCCCTTTCGGCCAAACGGCTTGTACAGAAGAACAGAGCCACCTTGATATTTGGTTCGTAAATAATTCCAAGAATCTTTTCCGATTTATTATAGTGAGTTATAGTAGTGAGTTATTATAACTCACGTTGTTTGTTTATAGATACTATTAATTGCTCAAAAGTAGTGGAATAATCAATATATAATTTAATAGGACTAGATAAACAAATATTATTATACTTCTTGAATAGTTCTTTTAATGAAAAGGAATACATTGATTTATTAAAATGATTATATGTAAAATTTAAGACACATGCTAAAGACAATGATTTGTTAGTAATAAAGTTGATTATTTTTTGTATATTTTGTGGCACGGTATTTGTCATGTAATTCGATGGTGGTATTATATTCAGAATTTGTTTTTTTTATTGTTATAGATAATAACCCCTGTAAGGAATGCCGAAGAGTCGTAAGCCTTGTACCACTCTAAAGTCCTTTAGACTAGAGAAAAGATGATGCAAAATATAGTAACCAAGCCAGTCAAGCCAAGTATCTGAGTGTATAGCCATATCAAGTTGTGCCATTTCACTCCCAGTCACACTGAGCCATGTTGAGTTCAACCAAGCTATGCCAATTTCAATCAGGCCGAGCCATACCAAATCCAGTCCAACTGAACCTAGCCGTGGGAAGTCCAAGGACAGGCTGACCACGCCAAGTCCAGCTAATCTGAGTCATACCAAGCCCAATCAGATGTAGTCCAACCAGGTCTAGCATTACCAAGTAATACCTTTGGGACACAGCGTACCGGGTTCAGTACAGCCGGGTTGATCCACGCCAAGGCAGTTGACGAGTCATGCTACATCGAGTTCTAGTGAATGAAAAACCAGCCAGTCAGGTGGAAGATACAGCACGAATCCAGGAGGAGATGGTGCAAGCGGACGTCTTCCACAGATTTCCATTTGTATTGTAATTCGTATTGTAATTTGTTGTAGTTGTAATTTTTATTGTATTGCAATTTTCGTGGTACCTGTAAATCTGTATCGAATCATCAGTTGTTCTGAAATATTATCGCTCGGGACGCGCGATTTTGGCTGCGGGGATATTGTCAAAAATGTATCGTGTAGAGTAAAACAATCAGTATAATTTTCAAGTGGGCCACAGTGTTGTTATTCTGCAAAACACGAATTAGTGTCTAACACAAACAATTTTTTTTAAAAGTAACGACTGATGGTTTGATCGGGGGAGTCGACGTTGGGTGTTTTCCGTGCCCAAAAGGGCAATGGGTGGAGTTAGAAAGTTAAGAAGCCCTGTTTTCAATTGAACATTATGGTTTTTTGGAATTATTCTCGACTTATTTTTCTAAGTAATATTTTGGTTCTCTTCATTTTAAATTTATAACTACTGCAAGAGATTCATTACTTTATTTTATTCATTCAATCTTTGTATTCATTTTAATAAACTTTTTCTATATTTTTCACAAAGTGTTTTCAATCTACCTATTGAGTCGTGATACAACCCCAATTCACGACAATATTGTGAAGTGTTGATTTTTCGCGTCGTTATCAATATGCATACTGTAATTTTCAGAATGCCTACTCTAAAAACAAGTTATTGTTGGTGTCATGTGCCTGGTTGTGACAATTCAACCAGAAAAACACTACAAAAATATTTTTTTGTGTGCTCTTCGAAGAAAAAAGGAAAAAAGTGGTTTTGGGCTGCTGAGTACATACCAACAAAAAACACAATGGTTTTGCTGCAAGGATCATTTCACTTTGAAGGATGATATGGAAAACTACATACAATATTCATCAACGGGTACTGCAAGAAAATTGAAAAAAGATGTTCTGCACCACATTTTCAACGAGCATTTATATGGAATCCCCAGCCCGAATTTAACACCTCAATCAATAGGACATGATTACGGTATCGGATTACCATTTATAATGAGTCTCTTAGATGTCTGGTAGTAGTATACAATGAGCAGCTTGCTGCAAATTTTAGGCTATAACTTGACCATATCGCAACTCATGCCACAAAGAGTCGTGTTGAGACCTACTCCAGAGTTTTGCTAATTCACACAATTTTTGTATCAAAACAGTGCTCGCGAAAATAATAGATAGATAGATAGATATTTATTTCCAAATTATTGAACATAGAATCAGTGGGTCATCAAAATAGTACAATGTATAACATATAAGTGTATATAGACATGTATAAAGTAAAAAATTTACGATAAGAATGAAGTAAAATATAAGATATAAGGATAGACTAGGGGAGAGTCTATCACAAGAGTTCGAGTTCAGTAATGATCAGAACAAGATACTCCTTGATCGAATGAAAACATTTTATTAGTAAGAAAGCTTTGATTATATTTTTAAACTGATATCGGTTGAGACACTTAATCTTTCGAGGTAATTTGTTATAAAGTTGCAGATTCAGAGAATTCTTTTGTGACATCAGGAGCCTGCATCTTGGCATCGTGAGAGAATTTGCATTGCGAGTGGAGTGAGAGTGAATTTCTGATTGCACAGTGTATTTGCATTTGTTTTCATGAAGTTCCAGTAAGGATGAAATAAAAATAGAGTAGGAAGTGGCATAATTTGAAGATTAGCATAAGAGGGCGTTAGTACTCCTACCATGATCTAATAACTCTTTTTGCACTAAGAACGCTTTATGAATGTGGCACGAGCCACCCCATAATAAAATACCATAAGCCATGTGACTTTGGAATAAACCAAAGTAGCATGATTTGAGTACGTGCAAACTAACGCAATACCTCAAACGCAATACCATAAAGGTGATACTTGATAATTTTTTTGTTAAAGCCTTTATATGAGGAGCCCAGTTGAGTCTATCATCAAGTTGCACGCCAAGCAATTTGACGCTATTTCCCTGAGGAATATTCGATTCAGAGGAAACGATGATGGACTGATTTTTCTCAATATTAATTTTCAGTTTATTTGATGTGAACCATGCTTGAGCTACATTCAATATATCAACAGCTGAAGTACTAACGTTTTCTAGGTTAGTATTTGGGAGATAAATGTTGTGTCGTCGCTGAAAAAAACGATCTTGATCGGTGAGGTACAGTAGTAAAGGTCATTAATATTGATCAAAAAGAGGAGGGGGCCCAGAACAGAGCCTTGAGGGACACCATGGGAAATGATCTCACAATTAGAGAGATATCCACCAAGTCTAACACATTGGGTTCTACCACCCAGATAAAATTCGAAGAAGTCCAGTGCCAGGCCTCTAATACCATAGAAATACATCTTTTGTAGTAGAATAACGTGTGAGACACAGTCAAAGACCTTAGATAAATAGTGTAAGTTGTGAATGTTTGCCTTTTTCCAGGCCCTCGACTATGTCACAACTTTTAGAAGAGCCTGGGTTGTTGATCGATTTTTCCGAAAACCAAATTGGCCAGGACAGAAGAGAGAGTTGCTTTCGAGGAAGTTATATAATTGTTGCTTGAGAATTATTTCAATAATTTTACCAATATCGGTATAATCGAAATAGGTCGAGAATTGTTAATGACATCTGTGCTACCCTTCTTCAGAACCAGTAAGACCACAGAGTACTTCAGAGTACTAGGAAAAGTTCCGGAGGAAAAACAGTTATAACTCAGTAATAAATTCATCAGCGGAAGTTTGATTCAATTTTTTGAATTCTATCACGATTTGATGAATAAACGAACACATAATTTCACGCTCTTTGATGTTATAATAATATCGAGTAAACTGCATGTCAGTTTGTTTTTCCTTAGCTGTCACTTGAAATTCACGTAAAAAGTATTTTTTCGCATCGTTTGTGTATGGCGCAGGAACAACAGTAGAATTATCGAATTCAGATAGGAATTTTTTTGTAGTTCCTACTGTAGATAAAACGGTAACAGCAGGTTCTTCGTTCCGGCGATATGAGCACATAAAAAAAGCCTACGCATGTTTACAACCCCCTGAAAACAAAAAAAGGGATGCTGCCTGAAAAATATTGCTACAAATGTTACTGACAAGTTCTATGAATTTTCAGGTGGTTTCAGACAGCGTAAAAAAGAGCGTAAATTTCTAGTTGTAAGTTCCCAACATTACGTGAATAAATAAATATAAATGTACTACACTCTACGAATATTGAAAATACCTCAATTTTTGATGTATTGCTGTATTTTTGCAAAGTTCCATCCCAAACGAACAGGGAGTTTCCCAATGGAAAAATCTATTAAATATCCTGATTCTCTTGATTTAATAATATTATTCCGATTACGTTTCCAAACAGGAAACGTTTTGAATGACATATTCTTCTTCATCGACTGTCATTTCCACACGATGCATGTAGCCGGTCCGAGTACCAACAGTATCGTGACGTCACGCTACTGAAATGCCACTTCGAGTGGTCGGGGAATTTACCCATATTTAAAGTCATTTTTAACGGAAAATTGATGGCGAAAATAGTTTTTTCAAAGGTATTATTGTTTTTAGTGATCAATCTCTGTAATAGAAGTAGTTTTATAATGATTTTCCACATCATGTCCCAACCTAATTGTTTTTTTTCCTCCTCAATGGCCATGGACGGTAGTCTTTCAGCCACACACGTTACATGTACTTGTAAATATGTTTCTTTTCAGAAACTCCTCAAAGTCAATGAATTTTCGAAGAATGTCTAGTTTCACTTCATCTGACCAATTCATCTTTAGCAAGTGATTACAGAAGAAGAAATAAAAGTAACATAATTAACTGTGTCCCGAGTTGAGGATTTTCAGGAAACCGATGAAAGAAATCTACTAAGGATTTGAATACATCCATTAAAAGATTGCTCTCTTAACAGAATTTCGTCGGACCCGCGTCGTTCGACTCTTACGGAGACGCCACACAGATGGTATAATATGTGAACTCACAGACTCAAAAGGATGGAGCAGGCTGTGGGCACCATGCCAAAAGAAAAGCGCATTTGGCAGGACCGGCGCGGCGTCAGAAATTCTGTTTTTTTTTTTCAGAATATGAGTTTATCATTTGTGGATAATTTCGTTTTTTCAGTGCTAAGTTAGAAGAGTAATAGGCTAAGTTCAACTCTATAGCAAGAGATTGAATGTTGTTTTTCTACTTACCGGGGACATATCTCTATGAATACAATATAAAAAGTCCACTATGATATGACATGTTGATATTTGTAATCCGACTGGAAGGATATTGCTGGAATCTACTGATAAACGTTGACATAAGGTTTCTGTACTTTGATTTGAACCTTTGAAAACTCGTTATTTTCAAAATATGGTGGAATGATATTGTACATCACGCCAATTTATGACCTCAGGTTCGAAAAGGGGTAAAGATGATATTACTTCGTGTCTGATGTTGACATTATAGATGTCAGCGCAAAATGTTACTCTCTGGTGTAAATAAATGACTGCTAGTACGAAGAGTCAATCAGCAATCGAGTAGTCACAAACAATTGGAAAACACAAATGACACTAGGATGTATTAATTATAATAATTATACTTTATCCGATGGAAGGAATTTAAAAAGGGTTTGGGGAATTCACCTGTTTGCGAGGAAAAATCTTATAGCGATCAATCTGAATGGAAAGTAATTGTCAATTGCCTTTTCTACTTGTAGCTCCACAACGCTACAGCTATGAGTCTTTTGGAAGAGTATACCGGAAAGTAAAAAATACCGCTGAATTAAAAACGTTGCCCCATATGGAAAATATTTTTATTTTGTATTCCTCAGACAATCCAATTGACTCTTGATGAACATTTTGTCATTTTCTGAGCAACAAATTTTTTCCCAATGAATTGGAGTCTTTATTTTTGGAAATATCGAAGAAAGGAAAGTTTTGTTTGAAGCTTATTTTTTGTGGGGGAATACTCATTCTTGACATTTTTCTTTAGCCAAACACAAAAATATACTTTCGAAACCAGAACGCACACAACTTGTCTCACACCACAGCAAACCTCCACATTTCTATGGTCTACCAAAAAGCCACAAACCAAATAGGGGAGGGTGGGGGAATCGCGGACGGCGGGTAATGGCGAACACTAAGGTATTCGCATGTTAGAAAGAAATAGTAGATATCTCGAGTATCGCAATCGTGAGTCGGACCCGAACTTGGTGCCGAACAGTAACTGGTGAGGTGAAGCCGCGCTCGGTGTTCAAGGTAAGTTAATCCTTTTTTCTTCTTGTAATTTCATCTAATTTTTTATATAAATTGTATACGTGTATAATACTCTATGCAAAAAATAGTAATCTGATATTTTTGTTGTGAAGTAACGACTAAATATATAACTTATTTAAATAATCACCACGTGCATTGCAAGTTTCTAACCTCAAAAAATTAAATAGTTTTAGGTTTCTGTGTGTATCGGGTATTGGCGGACGAATTGAGTGGGGCAATCTCGGACGTCCGTGATTTTCCCGCTTACTATTATAGGTCCAGTTTAACAATTTTTAAAACGTCAAACATATTTCAGATGCCGCGTGATTATAAAAGGAAGACGGAGAAAAAATATAAATTAGAAGACCTTGAAAGAGCCGTTCAAGAAGTTAAAAATAAATCACTTTCACTGGGAAAAGCAGCCACTGTATATGCTGTTCCAAAAAGCACTATACACGACTATCTCAACAAAGATATTGTAAAGATGCCACAAACTGGAAGGAAGGCCATATTTACTGAAGGACAAGAAAAGGAATTAGAAGAACACATTTTAAAATGTAGCAGATTATTTTATGGTCTAACTATAGAGATGGTGCGAAAAATAGCTTTCAAATTTGCTGAAGTAAATAAATTGAAGCACAATTTTGATAAGAATACTGCAATGGCGGGAAAAGATTGGTTTTATAGTTTTAAAAAAAGACATCCCAATATTTCTCTGCGGAAACCTGAAGCCACTTCCATCAATAGAATATCAGCGTTTAATCAAAGTGAAGTGAAGATATTCTTCGATAACCTCGAAGCTACACAAAAAAATATCAGTTTAATGCTAATCGCATTTACTATGTTGACGAGACCGGCATTTCAAATGTGCGGAGAAATTCGAGGATTTTAGCTCCGAAAGGACAAAAACAAGTCGGCATGGCCACAAGTGGTGAGAGAGGTACCACAACAACTGTTGTTTGCGCATTCAGTGCTTCAGGGAAGTATGTTCCTCCGTTTTTTATTTTTAAGAGAAAACGAATGAATGCTCAACTACTGCGTGGAGGCAACGCTGATATGGTAGCAGCAGTTAGTGATTCGGGTTGGATCAATGAAAACCTATTCATAGATTGGTTACATCATTTTATCTCATATGCAAAACCAACTGTTGAAGAACCTATTCTACTCGTGTTAGACAATCACGAAAGCCATGTAAGTCTTGCTTGCTATCTGCTATGTCGGCAGAATGGGCTAGTGCTGATATCCCTTCCACCACATACATCGCACCATATGCAGCCACTGGATTTAACATTTTTTGGACCGCTTGAGACTGCATATAACAAGGAATGTGATTCGTACATGGCTTCAAACATTGGACGAAGAATTACACAGTTTGAAGTTGTGGAACTTTTTACTAAAGCCTTCAATCGCATCAGCAATATAGAGAAAGCAGCAAATGGCTTCAGATCAGCTGGTATTTGGCCATTAAATACTACTAAATTTGACGAAATGTTCTCCGACTTGAGATCACCTGACATTCAGATAGCATCGGCATCAAATGTACAAAGAGCAGCAACACCTAATATCCAAATAGCACCATCTATCCAAAGAGCAACGACACCCGATGTTCAAACAACATTATCATCATTTATGCAAAGAGCAGTTACACCTGATGCTCAGATAGCTCCAATGGCACTTTTACAAAAAGTAGTGGCAGTGGACGATCAGATAGACTCGACGTCATCTGTACAAAGAGCGGCGGCACCTGATGCTCATATAGAATTGAAAAAAAACACCTGAAGCTCAGATAGCACCGATGGTACCTGTAATTGAAATGGTGGCTCCTGATGGTCAGATACCATCGTCACCATCTTTGCAAAGGGCAGTACCACCTGAAGCGCAGATTGTTCGGCGCAAATCCTTAACCGTTCCAGCTTCACCAGTATCCAATACTCCTCTACGAAATATCATCAGTATTCCACAACTACCACAACCAAAGAATATACAGAATTACAGAAAGAAACATTCAATTATAATAACCAATGAAAGATACTTTAGAAGAAGAAGAAGAAAGCGGACCAAAAAGAAAACGTTAAGACTGAAAATATTAAAGCAGAACGAAAAAAGAAGATAAAAGGGGAAAAAGAGGAAAATAAGACTGATAGTACCAATAAAAGAAAGAAAGGTGTGAAGAATTCAAAAGGTTTTGAAGATCACCAGGTTTTATGAAAGAAAAATAAATCCACTAAGAGAGCTATGGAAAATGAAGAAGTATATTATTGTTTGATTTGTAATGAAAAGTATGAACCTCCAATAATCGAAGACTGGATAATATGCTATGAATGTAAACTCTGGAGCCACGAAAATTGTACCAGTGGTGAAAGCACGTCTAGAGGATTCCTCTGTGATTTCTGTGCCGATTAGGCTATGTTCGTGATTACCCCATACGCCATCCGCAATTACCCCACATGCTGCGGGTAATTCCGGACACCAAGTGTTTTGTTTTTTCCTCGAAATTTGATTTCATACTGAATATTTATTAAAGTTGATTATGAGAGTACAAAAATGATTAGTTTGAGATAACATTTATCAATAAAAGACTTTTATAACTTTATTTCTTTTTGTTTTATTACAGTTCTCCCTTAGGTGTTCGCAATTACCCCACCTTCCCTTACACCATTGAGACATATTGTGAGTTCCATTGGATCCCCCTATCAAAAACTAGCCAGGTATCTCATCCGCATCTTTACACCTTATATATCTGGAAACACAGAAAGTTTCATAAGAAATACCCCTCACTTCAAGGAGAAACTAGAAGGATTACAAATCCAAGATGGAGACCTTTCAGTGAGTTTCGATGTTGGAAGTCTTTTTACAAATGTTCCCATAAAAAAAACTTTGGAGATTGTGAAAGCAAAGTTAGAAAAGAAAACATCATTGAAAGATAGTACAATGATGGATGTAAATACAATAATGGAACTCCTGAAATTATGTACAGAAAAAACCTATTTCCAATTCAAAGATGAATACTATCAATAGGAGTTTGGCAATGCTATGGGGATCTTATCACCCATTTGAGTAATATTTTCATGGAATACTTTGAGGAATCTTACATTGAAAGTTATGAGAGTAGTACAAAAGTATGGTGGATAAATGTTGATGGTGTTTTCGCCATCTGGAACCAGACCACAGATGAATTAAATTCATGTTTAGATCATATAAACAAGCAAGAACCAACAATTGGATTCACATTGGAATAAAAGGAAAATAACCAACTCTCCTTTTTAGATGTCATGATAAAAAAATCAGATCATAGCAACACAAGTGTTTTCCGAAAGAAAACACACACTAATAGATATCTCAACTACAACTCAAACCATCATGCGATTGTCAAAAAGGGTATAGTTAAATGCCTCTACAATAGAGCTTAAATGACATGCAACTCGACAAAAAACATTGAAGAAGAAATTGTGTTCATAAAATCAATACTGAAGAACAATGCGTATCCAGATGAATTTGTGGAAAACACTCTCAATGAAATAACAAACAACAATACACAAAACAACCAAGTAATAAATTCAATACAGACACAACCACCAAAACAGCATAAAAATAATACAATACCTTATGTCCCCGGATTATCTGAAAGGATTGAACGGATTGGCAACAAATATGACATCAGAACAACTTTCAGAACAACTAACACATTAAGATCAATCCTTACATAAACAAAACCGAAAAACATAGAAGAAATATCAAAAAATTTTGTATACCATATACCTTGTTCTTGTGGTAAAAGTTATATTGGCGAGACATCAAAACCATCAAAAGTGCGCCAGGACGAACATCCAGATTATCTTAGGAATCGACAGATCACAGGTTCAAAATTATCAAAACATATTTTGAAATCCAATGGCAACCACATGGTTGAATGGAATGAAACAACAACTAGCCAAAGAACCCAATAAAAATAAGAATACGCCTTCATTTTACTATCCGGTGAGTACTGTATGTCAACAAATTCTTCTGATACGGATCACACGTGGAAACCTTTACTGAAAGAAGATCTTGCATTTGGCAGAGGGTAATGGATTGACTCCATTATCCGAAAAACATTCCATACATCAAATAAACAAGCTAACGTCTCATCATCCTTTTGACAGAACTCTTTTGACATTAGTAAAAAAAGACCTGGTTCACTGAACACTGCGAGAAAAAACAGCGAAAAACTGAGAAATTTTCATTTATATTCAAAATATTTTTGAGAACGGGAACGGATACAGTTCCCGAAACGTCTAGAGTATATGGAGAAGTATCTTTGAATTCAATAATTTTTTGTGATAGTCAAAAATTAGAATGCGACAAGTTACTGACTAATTGAATATTTTTCAATTCGTGAAAAATGATTTGGTGTACTAAGTAACTTATCGGGGCAAAGTAATTTCTTTGCCGTTCTACACTTGTATAGATTCCCTGATCCATTTGATTTTGTTTAGGTTATAATCCCAGGAAAATGTCAAGAAAGGAAAGTTGTTCCGAATTGAGAATTATTTTTAAATTTATAATCATACAGTCGCCTAGCTATTCGTCAATTGATAGCAATTCAGTAAACGACTGCAAATATTACCACTAACGCATTCACTACATACTCACTATCTCAGTAGTATGTACTTGGTATAAGTTTTATTTCCAGGAAGCGGTTGTTGGCTTTGGGGAGAACTTTATTGAACAGTAGGTAGAATATATAAGAAGACTCCTGAAAATTAATTTTTATTCCTGGCACTGAATAACTCCATGTACAAAAACCAAGTGGTACACCAGCGAAAAAAAAACAATGCTTTCCATATGTGTACGGAATCTGGTGATATGGATTCGAAAAGTATTTATAAAATAGAAGGTAAACACTATCAGTGAGAAAAGAGAAAAATTGAACGCACAATATCAGTGGAACACATAAAAAACAAATCTGGAGAGAGAGAGATTCACCGAAACTGCAACCACTTGCAGACTTCCTATATAAACAAATTAATGATAGAAAATATAATGCAGGAAACTTCTTTACCATATCATTTCTACATAATCTTTGTGACCTTGAATGTAGAATAGGACCGATTCACAGTGAACTCTGGGGTGTCCCAAGGCTCAATTCTTGGCCCACTAATTTTTTTCAATGATTTTCCATTAAACATCAGTGAACGTTTTCACCCGATACATTTGCTGATGATACAATATTGGGAGTAGCCGAGCCTACTATGGGAGACATGACTGATGCTATAGAACTAGCAATCAAGGAAATTACAAGATACTTCAACTCATATTGAGCTCTCAAGAATCCAAAATCATATTTATCAACGGAAACGAGTTGCATAATTAATTTCTTCAGATAAATCATTCCACAAATGATGATGAAGATCAGTAATACTTTGCCTTCACTCAACTGAGATACGAGCTACAGTTAAAAATACATAAACATCAGAAAAAATGAGAAAAAAAATCGAAAAACAAATACCTACTATTAATACTGTTCGATTTATTGCACCGTCTCGTACCTAAAAACACCCTATAGCTCCCTATTGCATTGTCAATGTTATCTTTATCTTACTGGTTTTGTTTTTAGTCAAAACAGCAGTTCCGAAGGTGTCAGTAACAATAAACTTCACATTCCAAGTATTTTCCAAGTTTTTCATCAAATAACTAACAAATACAAAACAAGAAATGGTACGAATTTATTGCATTCTACTGCATTTATTGCAACAAGTCCTAAAAATCGGACCGGATACACGATTTAGCTCCGGAAATGATTTTATATAACACACCTAGGGACCGTCCTGACTATTGCCTTACTTAAAAATACATATATTTGCCCAATTTGCTAGTGACAAGAAACCACACTTACCGAGTAAAAAATATGTTTCCTAACTTACACACATATACAGTTTATTATCACTGGCATATTTGCAAGCAAGGCATTATTTTCTGAAATTACATAATCTGCGAAACTCACTTGAATCTCAATTAGGATAGTTATAGTTCATCATCAAATTGTAAATCAGAATGTAGTCGGCTCTCATGAACAAAATAAATGTCAAACGGCACATCATCCAATTATTGTTTCATCCTTTTAACTGCTTATCCAGATTTTCGCAAAGTATGAAAATTCAGATTGCAGACTTTGTAATCAGTCAAATATTTGAATGCGTTGTTGAGCTATTATGAAATATATTGACCATTTCCGATGAACTGAACGGTTGGAAATACTAGTCAAAAAAGTTTAGGAGAAAAATTGGAAGTTGACTGAAATTTAGAAATATTAAGACATGGAAAAATGAAATAGGGAAGAAGAGTTTAAGTACCTAAGAGTGACTGTATCTGGAACATCAGGGAAAGGAAGCCTGGAAGAATGCGAAGTCGTCGATATGCAAGGTGATCATCAACTAATACAGTGTAAACTTAATATAAATAAAGGAATGGAAGGACCTAAATTTCGCACATATCATTGTTCCAATATTTCAACAAGGACCATTTCAAAGCGCATCTATCTAATACACCTTTCTTTATTATCAAGAAAACATAGATTAGAAGGTCTCTTTGTGGATCGATTGCCTAACTAATTTATTTGATAGATATGCTTTTCTCTTCTTCAAGGGTAACGAAACCTATGTCTCCTTGGTTGACAGACACCATCAAAGTGATGATGAACAGAGATATTGCACTCAAGAAATGTAAAAGAACAAAGTCGGAGGCCCACCTGTGCATTAACAAAGATATGATAAATTATGTCACCAAAGCTATTGCTCCGGTGCCGAGACAATGACAATAATAATATAAGGAAGTGGCATTTTTATGACAAGAAAATATATTTTTATTTTCTGAAAATATGGACCAATGACAAATATTCCGAAAATAATTTTTATAATGCTATTAAATGCTATGACTGGGCACAATATAGAAAAGAAAAGAGCAGAAAAAATGATTCTACAATTGAAGATGAATTTCAAGAAGGAACAACAATTCACTCAAATTAATTACAAGAGCTCTTATGAAAAAGAAGAAACTTCATTGAGGTCAATACATTTTTTAAGACATGAAAACACCGTTTTGAATCAAATACTCTCAGAAGAAAAATGATAACATAAAAAATAGATGACAATGTCAAATTATTGACTAATGATTATGATTTGATTATTTCAAACATTGTAGAAAAGTATACCATTATGAATAATTTGGACAAAATGAATATAAAAATCACTAACTTGGATCAGATTTATGTCCATCAAAATCAAACACCTGTTTCTTACTCAGAAGTCATACAATCCCTTCAAAAAACAAAATCATTTGAGAGAAAACGCGAATGTAAATCAGTTGAATATTGGTCCCAATTCTTTGAAGGAAACAAGAAATGGTGGTATAGAAATCCAATATAAAATACACAAGATATTAAAAAAATAATTGAAGAAATTATGAAAAAATTATATACCATACAAATATATAACAGAAATAAAATGTTCAAATGAACCAAAAATTAAGTTTACAAACATCAAAATAGAACAATAACTTAGCGAACAAGAACTAGAAATATGAAACAGATGTCAGAATGATATTATACATCATGGAGATGATTTTCAGATTCAGAATTTTTGAAATATTTCGAGGATAGAATTTGTTTCACACTATTCGCAAAACTGGATGTGAATTATTCATAAAAATAAACAGAAAGAATAACAAATAACTCATTGTCTGGCAAAATCTAGCTGTATATAGAAACAACCATATAAATCAATGCAAGACATGCTTCCGATTCGAACACAGTTACAAAAAAATGCAGAAATGATATTATGTGTCCTAACTGTGCTGGTAATCATGAACTCGAATCCTGTAAGAATTTGAATAATATGAAGTGTGGGAATTGTGCTTATTAAAATTCAAAATTTCAGAAGAATTTTAATCTTGGAGCTTCTGATGGAATTTGTCCAACAAATTTCATCGAGATCAAAAATATTGAAGTGGTTAAACTATCTTCATTATTCGAATACTCACGTAAAGATACAAAAATACAAAAAATACTTCAATTAAAGATCCGTAGAAAGCAAAATGAATGGGCTTGAAATACTAGTCAGTAATGTTCGTGCAAATGTTATTATTTTAACTGAAACATGGCTACACAAAGAAGAAGAAAAATATTATAACTTTGAAGAATTTTAATTTGTATTTTCAAGCAGGAGTAAGCAAGGAGAAGAAGTCACAATTTGAAGGGATAGAAAAGATAGAAGAATTCATGACATACCTAGTAGTAGAAATGAAAAATCCGTATATTGTTTTATGTAAAATTTATCGGCCACCATCTAGAACGGAATAATGAATTTCTTGAATTTTTTCGATAAAAATTCAGAAAACATGAATTTTCTAATTCAGAATGTTTGGTTTTTGGAAATATCAACCTGAATCTTTTGAAAGATGATAAAGAACAAAAAAAAACAAATATTGGACATCTATAATTCAAATGATTTCACAATCTGTAACAAACAATACCAACAAGGTGAGTGAAAAACAATTCTAATCGTACATGAAATACATAAAAGGTGTAGCTACTCGTAGGTGAGCTGATTTAGGTATATTATTATTATTTACCTTTATTACTTCATCACTCTGCTCGAAATTTGATAGGTCTTCTGTTTTTATATTTTGTGTTTCAAAGTTCCTTACATATTTTTCCATTTATGTTTATGATTTTTCATTGATTTAACATTCGGCGATGGAGGGACATTAATGTTGGGTTCTTGAAGAGTTTCTCTTTGGTTTGTTGGAACGAGTTTCTATTTTAGGTCCTCCTTCTGGCGCTTAACTATTTTGTTGTTCCTTAAGTGTAGCAGAGGATAATGTGGTAGGAGATGAGATAGATGGTTGCCTCTGTTGTCTTGTTTCTGCGGCAGGTAGTTTTTTCGATTTTTTTTTCAGGGTTTTTTATGTGCATTGTGAAAAATGGATTGGTGTTCCTGGGGCACTATTTGATTTCTCTTTGTTATCCAAGTTCTCTGTGTCTTCTGAGTCATCCACGGTGTAGATTCTGTTATTCACATGCATCTTATTATTTTTGATGTAGCAGTTGGTGTTTTTGTCTTGTTTGGCGAGATGCAGGTGTTTTCTTAGAATTTGATTATCTTGTCGTTGTCTAATCGTCATGTCCTGGGCAATATTTGTTCCTTTAAGTAGCTTCACGTTCTTCAATGCCATAATGTTATGTTATCAGAATGAAAAGAAAAAAGGATATATCACTAAAAAAATATATATTTGATATTAAAAATTTAAAAAATAATTTGGATTCTCTCAATGATGAAATTAATCAAATTGCAAATCCTGAGCACAATTTTGTTATTCCTCATATACAATTGAATATTTTAAAATAAAAATAAAATCCATGGTTCAATGACACTTTGGGCTATTCAATAAAATATATAGAAAGAAATATAACATACAAACCTCCTATTATTCAGAACGATGGGACCATGTTAATAAATTAGTGGAAACATCAAGTGAAGACGTGAAATAAAATTGTATAAAAATGCATTTTCAAATGCGTCCACCCCACGTCGAAATATAAAAATGAATATAAAATTGAAGAAACAGAAAAAATTAATAAAAATTTTGAGAATTTTAATTTTAGGGTTTAAAATAAAATTCGAATTTCATGTCAATGTTCTTGGAAATAGATAAAATCATAGATAGTTCAGATACTAAGAAAGCTTGTGGATTTGATAATATTAGCGTTCTTGTTGTTAAAATGGTGAATCTGCAATTTCACCAATTTTATTGAAGATAGTTTGAAAATCTCTTTAGTTTGGCAATGTTCTAGAAAAACTGAAAAGAGTTGTTCCGATATTCAAATATGATAAAGATTATTTGAATAATTCACCAATATTATCAAAAATATTTGTGTTTTTTTCAATATTCGGATTTTCGATTTCTTAGAGAAAAATTATGTATTGTATGACGAGCAGTATGGTTTTTAAAGATGTAGGAATACAGAAGCAGAAGTTACTGATATACAATTCAAAATTGATCACAACAAAAAGTGTAGTCCCTAATCACTGGAAAGGCTTTCGATACTGTGAATCATAAAATATTACTTCAAAAGTTATATAATATCGGAATAAGAGGAAAACATTAAAATTGGTTCGAAATTATTCCTAAAATCGATCTTGAGGATCAAATGAGTTCCATTCAAGAGATAACTTGAGGAGTTCCGCAAGGTTCAATTCTGGGCCCAGTTTTATTTCTTATTCATATACATTCTTTGTGAGAACGAAAACTAATTGACGAACTAAAATTATTCGCTCATGATACCAACCTGATTTATTTTGCAAAAATGACCAATGAACCATAAACTTACATTAATAAAGATTCAGACATAATATTGCCTTGGTTACAGAAACAAAAATTATCCCTTGCTTATAAAAAATCTTCCTATATGTATCTTTACAATACAAACATGATATTCCACTAGCTCCCGGGAAATAAATCATTATTGACAAACCTATGAAAAACATTTTGGGATTATATACAGTCCGTATTTTTTATGTCGAACCCTTATTGGCATCTCGAAAACGGTAAATGATACGAAGTTCGTTGAATCAAAGAAAAGTTGCCTATTTTAGTGAACAATGAAACGATGTTTCCAAATCGAAAATATCACGGAACGTTTTTAAAATATACGGGGAAAACCGAAATGGCCCGTTTTCTTTCCATTGTGCTGGTGCCTCTATTTTTAGGAATATAGAAATGTGTTCAAGAAACTTTTTTCTATGTTCTGAATTCGCTTCGATATGCTGAACTTTGATTTTCAATACGATTCGTTCTTCACGGGCAACAATATTTTTTTTTTTCGAATACGGACCCGTATTTTTTTAAATGAATTTAAGTATTTCTTATCTTACCGAGTTAAGATATGTATCTTACCTGGTTTCTGTTTCTACATTTCTGTCCATAAATTCCATCATCATGGTCCGAACAATTAAAATCATCTCCTCCGGAATAGGGCCCTGATTTAATTTTTGTTCGTATTTAAAAGGGTATTGACTCAAGTTGCGAGGATGAAATTTAAAATAAATCTACCTTCAATGAATGCTCAAACTTGAAATCAAATCGAGATCAAATCCAATTTGATGGAAAGGAAAAAGCAGAGGAATAACAAGGAACAACTTGATACATTTACTTTATACATTTTTGTATGTCAAAGAGCTGGGAAGCATTTTTCTTGTCTGTCCATTCTTAGGCAATAGGCAATTCTTCTGTCTGTCTTCGAGTCCTATACGTATTCCTAAACGAACCTATTTCAAATGAAAACGGAAAGTTCCAAACTTCATGAAGTATGTAGTGAGCCATGGAATAAAAGAAAGTGAATGTCAGATTACAAATTAACGAATTCAAATCTGAAGGGTTGATTATTTACACGTTGCACCAAAAACTATGGAGTTTTCTAATGATGAGACAGTGGATATGTTTCTTGACATGTTTTTTGGGTAACCTTCCACACTCTGAAAATGGAAATATAATCATCAAAATCTATACAAGTGTAGAAAGGGCAAACTGATTAGTTCACCCCGATAAGTTATTGCGTTCACCAAATTATATTTCCTATGGAAAAATGATTCAATTTGTCAATAACTTGTAGTTTTCTGAATTTGCCTATAAATTTTTTTTTTTTAATTCAAAAGATACTTCTCTATATAGTTTTTGCTTGACGTTTCGGGGACTATATCTGCCCCCGTTCTCAAAATCTTCTAAATCTCCTTTAATTGTTTTATAATTTGGATTTTTGCTCGCAGAGTTTCTTTTGCTTTTTCAACTGACGGATGTCAATTGAGATCTGCCAAAAAAGTTTGAGATTGACGTATTGCTCATTTGATATATTGGGTGTTGTTCGGATCAGTTTATTAGCATTCTACCATATCTCACTTCCTCTCTGAGAAGAGGTAACCATGTATGATCCATTTCAACAGAATTTGTTGAAAAGCAGTTGTTATTGGAAAGAAGAATACAGGCCGTTTCTTTCAATTTCCTCCTCTCTTGATGTGGTTCTTTCATCAAGAGTTTTGTCCTATTCCATTCAATCGTATGATCGCCATTGGATGTGAGGATATGTTATGCAATTTTTGATCCAGTTATTCGTCGATTTCTGATGTAACTCTGATGTTCACTTTGGCGCACTTCCAATGGTCTTGACGTCTCACCTATATAACTATCACCACAAGAACAAGGTATGTTGTAAACACAATTTTTGGTACTTTCTTCTGCGTTTTTTGGTTTTGTTTGTGTTAGTATAGATCTCAGTGTGTTTGTTGTTCTAAATGATGTTCTCACATCATACCTATGTCCAATTCGTTTATCTTTTCAGATATTCCGGGGACATAAGGTATTAGTTGGTTGTGAAATGTGTGATTGTTTTTTCCACAAACTGATCTGGATATGCATTTTCCTTGAGAACAGATTTTATGAGGTTTATTTCTTCCTGTAGATTCTGGTTGGAATTGCAAACCGTTTGGGCTCGATTATGGAGACATTTAACTATGCCTTTTTTTCACACTGGCATGATGGTTTGAGTAATAGTGTAGATATCGATTGGTATGCGTCTTCTTTCTGTGTACAGATGTTTCGATCCGGGATGATGATTTTTGGATCATGACATCTAAAAACGGAAGTTGGTTGTTTTGTTCTGATTCTAATGTGAATTTGATCGTCGGTTCTTGACCGTTTATATGATCCAAGAAAATGTTTAATTCTTCTTCACTTCGATTCCAGATAGCGAAAACATCATCCACGTATCTCCACCATATTTTTGGACCATTGTGGAATGTTCCAACGAAAGATTCTTCAAAATATTCCATGAATATGTTACTCAAAATGGGTGACAAAGGAGAACCCATCGCCATACCAAACTCTTGTTGATAAAATTCGTTCTTGAATTGGAAATATGTTTTTTCTGTGCATAGTTTGAGTAATTCTATGATGGCACTGACATCCAGTTTTATTCTTGTCCTCAGTGATGTGTCATTTTCTAATCTTTCTTTCACTATTTCTAGAGTTTTATCAATAGGGACATTAGTAAACAAACTTTCGACATCAAAACTAACTAGAAGATCTCCATCTTGAATTTGTAATTCATTCAATTTCTCCAGAAAGTGAGGGGTATTCTTTATAAAACTATTTCCATCTCCAGATAGTGGTTTCAGAATGTTGAGTAGGTATCTAGCGAGTTTTTGTGAAGGAGATCCAATGGAACTAACAATAGGGCGTAGAGGATGAGATAGTTTGTGTATTTTTGGTAACCTATAAAAATGTGGGGGTTTGCTGTGGTGTGATATTAGGACTCTGCGTTCTGCTTTCGTGAGTATGTTTTTGTGTTTAGCTAAAGTTCGGTATATTTTGCTTTCTATTGATGGGGTTGGATTTTTGTTAAGTTTTTTGTATACTTTGTTTACTGATATAGTAGTGTCTTGATTGAGTTTGTGATATATGGTATTTGAGATCATCTATGTTGTTCGTGTATTTGAGGTGTTTGAGAAATAGCACCCGATCTCTGGCTATGTATCAAGAACTATATCCCGAACGTCGTCAGCCCAATTCCAGAATTTTTCAATGTATTGAAACTTTACGAGAGCATGGTTCATTTGTGAAATCTAAGAATAAAAAGTTGCCCTATTACTGGAAATGGTGGTCATAATGAAAACGACGTTTTAGGTAAGTTTTTTAATTTCCTTTACACAAGTAAAAGGAAAAATTTGGTTTTCATGTTCACATAGTAAAATGATAATTTGAATCAGGATTCGTGGAATACAAGAAAAATCAGAATGAGAAAGTATCTCTTAGAGAGATAGCGAGAAATAGTGGTATATCGCATTCGTCAACAAGAAATTTTTTGAAGAAACATAAATTCAAGCCCTACAGAGTGAGAAAAGTACATCATTTGCGTTTAACAGACTACAATAAAAGGGCAGAATTTTGCACATGGCTACTGAGACATTTTCGGCAAGATGATGAAATTCGAGTAAAATTTTATGGTGCGACGAAAGTCGGTTTACAAATAATGAATGGTTCAACAGGAATATTCATTATCACTGGCGCCAGGAGAATGCAAATTTACATAGAGCCATTAATTTTCAAGAGAGGTTTTGCATTGATGTTTTGGATACCAAAATCATTGGTTCCTACTGTTTCGATACTCCATTGACGGGGGAGTTGTATCTTGAGTTCCTATCGGAGGTTCTGGGCGATTTTTTTGAAAGATTTGCCTCTGAATGTCCTAAGGAAATATGAATATTTCCAACATTTCCAAATTTGTAAAACATTTCGATAGGACCATGCCAGGAAGATGGATAGCAAACAACGGTCCTATTAAATGGCCACCGCGTTCACCCGACCTCACTCTTCTTGATCATTCGATATGGGGGTTCATCGAGGACGAAGGGTTCAGTTCAACTTTTGAGAATGTGGAAGAGTTGAAAGCTTCAATAAGACGAGCATGCATGGCTATAACTCCCCGAATGCTTCAAAATTGCCACAAACATACCATTTTTAGAGCGAAATGTGTTTGAGGAATGGTGGGCGTCAATTTGAACACCTTATTAGACGTCGGTAGCGATGACTAAAAAAATGTGTTCTTGAGAAATCAATTGTTGTTCTTTGTTATTTGTATAGTTTTTTGGCTTAATTTCAAATAGTTCCAAATATATTGTGTAATTCAAAGTGGAATATCGCCTTTTGCCTGCGAAGGCAAGAGCAAAATCAGTAGAAAATTAATTTTGGAATTTTCATTGTTAAGACCTTGATGATGGAATTTATGGGCAGAAATGTAGAAACGAAAACCAGGTAAGATACATATCTGAACTTGGTAAGATAAGAACTACTTAAATTCATTAAAAAAAAGTTAGTTGAGGGTGGCCCCCGAAGAACAAAACGTCGCATTGAAAATCAAAGCACAGCATATCGAAGCAAACTTGAAACAGAGAAGGAAGTTTTGTGAACACATTTCCATATTCCTAAAAATAGAGGCGCCAGCGCAAAGAAAAGGAAACGGGCCATTTCTGTTTTCCCCGTATATTTTGAAAACGATTCGTGATAATCGTTTCATTGTTCACTAAAATAGGCAACTTCTGTCTAATTCTGTCTTTACCGTTTTCGAGATGCCAATAGTGGTACGACATAAAAAATACGGACTGTATAGATGAAAAATTATCATGGAATAAAATATCGGAAAATTGAAAAAGAAACTTTTCCCTGTAATAAACGAAATGAGGAATTATATTTAATACAAGGAAATAAATTTGATGAATATATATTATTGTTTGATAAATCCAAATTTACAATATTTTGTTTCCATTTTCCAACAGCAAATAACTCAGTAATCAAGCCCATGAAAGAAATACAGAACAAAACGATAAAATCTATTTTCAAATTGAATTGGGTATATGGAAGAAACCCTAAAAAAAGATATCAACCTGATAATATTTTAGATATTAATAATTTATATGCAATTAAACTATGTACCTATGTTAATTCATTTTGTTAGAAACCATGTCAAATATTAGAATTTGATTTTTTTAATAATGTGCATGAACATAATACTCGACAATTAAATCCAATGCGTTCTGAGAATATGAAAACAAAAGTCAATCCTACATAATGGCGTTAAAATATATTACTGCCTTCCGCAGAATTCGAATAACTTCAAAGAATACCATTTATTCAAAAAACATTTGAAAAATTATATTATGAACTGAACTAAAGATGCGAATTCAATTCATTCCTTCATGACTGTATTATTTTATTATATGAATTTTGCAAATATAAACTGCATGGATTTCTTGGGATAGCATAAATAAATAAATTCAGAAGTTTGGAACACCTTGTAAAAGTGGGTCGTATAAATTTTGGCAACAACCTATGTAGTCTGTGCATAATGCACAAAACTTTTTGTTTTGAGTATATATCTATGAAGGAAGTTGTTAAATAGTCAGCTAATCTGTAATTTAGGATATCGGATGATGGGTTCACATATATTGCGTGTAGCTAATGCATCTCTGGTAATTTCTATCATTTTCATCATGTGATATTGTCAGCTGTTTCTAATTTTCGATGTAAAATTTGTATTTTGATTTTACAACACCCAAATTAAAGTGCACTCATCAGAGAAAGAGAGACAGTGAATAATGCAGATTAAATATACGTATAACGAAGTGAAGTTGGAATTAATGTGACAATGAATTACGAGGGCTGTTCTGGAATATTTCAGTGGTCGAAACCCTATTATTTTGTCAATTCCCAGTTGTAAGGTTGAGTTGAACAAATAGGGATATAAAATTCGAGTGCTCTATACATTAATTGATTTTCTATTAAAAATATGAAAGTTCCAAGAAATTATTTACGGACTATAACTTTTTACAATTTCAAACGAGGTTCAACATGCAACGGAAGTCATCAACATTTTGTAGCTGCATTTGGTGACATTAGTCCTTATCGAGGATCTTCAAACCAGGTATTCATTACCGTTTTGGATGATGAATCCTCGATAAATATTCATGACCTCAGAAAAAAAAACAACATTGAACTGCTTGAGTGTTGAAACAACTTCAGATACAGTTGGGCATATCTGGCAATTTCTCTTAAAGATTATGGAAATCTAAATTCTGAGTGACATACAGACATTTGCCTTCCTCAAATATTCGGAGAATTGTGTGGTGATCGCCCAAGATCTAGTTTGCACCGTATTTATTCCAATGAATCCGGTGTTCCTTATACTACAGCAAAGGCTCTGAGTTTTTATACAAATCTAGAGATAGCTCGGTCCCCATTCGCTATACAGGGTGGCCCATCGAAAACGTACCGCAAGGCATTACAGTGTGGGAAATAATGTTTCGGCAAAATCCAAAAACACATCAAGATTGTTTGTCAGGGGCAAACATTTTGACGCAAAAAGCATAGTAAAACCTTCAACCCCCTAAGTAGGGGTGTCATCCCAAAAAATTTTTCAAATAGGAAGGGGGGTCAAGTGATACCTCATTAGAAGGGGCTTGTCATTCCCTATACAGTGCTGCTTAGTTGTTGAAAATCGAGCCACTCTTTTAGAAAATATGGAGCGTTCCAACTCCAACAATAATGTGTGACGAAAAATGCAAAAATCGATGCAATTGTACTTTAAAACTTATTTATTAGTCAAGTAAATGCTCGAATTGCTGTCCGCCAATCTGCATACAGTGGTACAAGTTATTTTCAAACCGTTGTCGTACATTCTGGAGCATTTGCGGTGTCACTTCGCGACATACGTTAATTATTCTTCTTTGCAACTCTTCTCATGTATCTGGTGGTGTTTTGTGAACAAGGCTTTTTAAATGTCCCCACAAAAAAAAATCTTAAGTCGGGTGACCGAGGTGGCCATTCAATTGTGCCCCGTCGTCCTATCCATCGTCCTGGAAACGTGTCATTTAAATAATTGCGCACATTTTGGGAATAATGCGGAGGAGCTCCGTCTTGTTGGGACATCAGTTCCTGTTTATTGTATGCGGGATCGTTCTCAATGATATTTGTTAGAGCTGGGTCGATGGCATTTTGTAGTAAATCCAAGTACATATTGCCTGTTGAATTTCCAGGAAGGAAAAAAGGTCCTACAATGGAATTTCCAAAAATGCCAGCCCACACATTTAACTTCTGGGGGTGTTGCGTGTGTGACTCGTGGAAAATCCTTGGATTGAAGTCAGCCCAGTAACGGCAAAACACTGAACCATTTAGGAAGAAGGAACTTTCGTCCGAAAAACACACAATAAATAGGAAATTACCATTGTTTAACGCTCGCTCACTCATAACTTTGCAAAATTGCAAGCGACGATCAAAGTCGTCTTCATTTAGTTCGTGCACTAAGCGAATTTTGTAAGGATGGAATTTGTATTTTTTTAATACCCATTGGACACTAGTACGAGTCACACCCGTCGCAATGGCCAATTGTCTTGTACTTAGCGTACGATCTACTGCAACTTGCACCAATACTGCTATCTCCGTAGGTTCATTCAGTACTCGTTTTTCAAGCTGCCTCTTTTTGTTATCAACCGAACCTGTTTCGCGAAATTTTGTCACCAATTCGCGAACAATTTTTCCAGAGGTATGTTTGTCAGGATGCCGTTGGTTAAACAACCCCGCGACCCGATTTCCACATTCATCGTTTGTGAAAAGAAGCTCAATAATTTCCACTCTTTCTGCAATTGAATACACCATAATGATAAATTTTAAAGTCAACACTTTTCAAACACGTTAACCACGACAGGTATCTAGCAACTACTTGACCTAATTTAAACGTGCAGAAATAAACCCGATAATTTTTTAGTATCTGCAAATCGGCAAAAATAGCGAATTCATTTGAAGGAATTTATTTCAATAATACCTATGATATGTTTTAAAGTACAATTGGATCGATTTTTGCATTTTTCGTCACACATTATGGTTGGAGTTTGAACGCTCCATATTTTCTAAAAGAGTGGATCGATTTTCAAAAACTAAGCAGCACTGGATAGGGAATAACAAGCCCCTTCTAATGAGGTATCACTTGATCCCCCTTCCCATTTGAATTTTTGTTTTGGATGACACCCCTATTTAGGGAGTTGAAGGTTTTACTATGCTTTTTGCGTCAAAATGTGTCCCCCTGACAAACAATTTTGACGTGTTTTTGGATTTCGCCAAAACATTATTTCCCACTCTGTAATGCCTTGCGGTACGTTTTCGATGGGCCACCCTGTATAGTCAAGATCTTGTCCCAACGTATCCGTATATGGGGAAAGAATTGCATAATAAATTGAAGAATAAACGGTCAGTCGATTTAGAAGAAGTTACATCATTTTTATTGAAGTGTGTTATTATTATAATCATAGAACCCTTAACATATTCGATCGATAAGTCATTCGAGTGTGCTGCCTTCCTAGAGAAAAGTGATTCCTCGTTTCAAGGAATAATATAACAAGTTCAAAATACTATAACCTGATTATGGAAAAAGTAAAATAAACTGAAAAGGAAGAAACAAGTTGGGTGTTGATTGCTATCATCGTCTTATTGAGGATACAAGTCTTTTGATTTGATATGTTAGATATTCCTGTTTATTTAGTTCTATTGAAGTATTCTGGCAGTTTCAAATTAGAAACGTTGTAATTCAACTCAAATGCCGTGGTCGTGCGTATTTTGTATTCTTGATTGACGGCATCTCCATGGTTTATATTTATCTATCAAATTATAATGTTTCTTTTTGTAGTTGACAACTTACGACCACGGAATTTATATTGAATGTTTGTCTTGTGACAGTAGAAAACAAATTTGAAATCCGCAGCAAAAAGTTGCTATGAACTCAGAATGTTCTCCTCTTTCATTTGACATCACACTCGATACAATTCAGAGACCCCCACTTTTTGTATGTAACATCCGTCAGATTGATTTTATCCGTATGAAATGTAGCCTTTGTTACCCGGACTATAATAACGAATCGATTGACACCTCATTCATCAAAATCGGATGAAAAGTTTAGGCTGCTAAAATCATTACCTTTCCTTTTCGGCTGAGCCGTAGTCGGCTAAAAAGATTCGACTATACCCAAAAACAGTATCAAACGGCTTTTCCAAAATCTTTGAATATAGCTCCATATAGGCTGATACCATTCCTAGATAGGCCGCAAGTTATAAGTGAAAAACAACATGGTTTTCGTTCGGGAATATCAACTCCTGCAGCAATGTTTTGAGTCTATCATTAAATAATAGGTATAGTCAAACCATTTATGATTGCAGCAGAGGCGGAGATGACTAATTTTATCAGGATATTTGAATATTTTAAAAATACGTTGAAATAAAGAAATATGCCATAAGCGAGGAAGTATGTATTACTAGGCAATCGGATCATCATAATTCCATTTTTCTATGGTTGAAAAAAGCCATATTTTCCAACAAAACACAACAAAACTATGAAATATTTTAAAACCTATTTCGATCCCAGACCAGAGACGCTACTGGCTTCCATTTACTCAGACCTCCTGAAACTGGGGATACAGGATGTTGAAATTTAACAAAAAAATCAGTTCTTCCCCAATATCTCTGAAACTGCTTTGTTTTTTTTTTCAATTTTGGTATATGCAAAGTACGCCTGAAAATACATTTTTTCCACGATGAAGGATTTCTTAATTTTCATCAGTGGCGTCCCTGTTAACTTGCCCTGCCATATTTTTGTTCAAAATAATGATACGCCACTGTCTCTTTTCCAAATAAAAATTATTTTTGTAATTGTTCTCTATCTTCTCATAAAAATGATCCCTTGCCTTTTTTCGTCCGATGAACGGTTTTTGAGTTAGAAAATAAAATGCATTCATTTGCTTGACACTATGCGAAATCAGCCGTTGAAGAGTAGTAGGATTATCTTGTGGGCTAGAAACATCTAGTATGCTAGGGACACATTTCGTTGTTTTCAACATAAACAATTTTGACACTTCTTTAGCTAGATACGTGATATTATTTACGTTAGAAAAACTTGTTTAAAAAAAAACATGGTAAATTTTACAAATACCGAATTAGCAGACATGCATTACTTGTTTGAGCTTGCTGACGGGAACGCATATGAAGCCAGGCGACTGTATCAAGAGCGCTTCCCAAATAAAATGGTTCCTGATGCTCGAACGATTTCAAGCACCCACAGAAGGTTATGTGAAACAGGAAGTTTTGAGCCAAATCATCACTTGAAAGGAGCACATCGGAGTGCAAGAACTCCAATTGAGGTAGCTGTTTTAAATTCAGTTGACGAAAATCCTGAAATAAGTACGAGGCAAGTTGCCAATAATTTGAATATCGCCCATATTCTAGTATGGAGGATTCTTCAAGATTATTTAATATATCCCTATCACATTCAACGGGTTCAGGCTCTACTTCCTGGAGACTTTCCATTATGAGTGAATTTCTGCCAATGGCTTCTCCAGAAAGTTACCGAAAATCCTTTATGTGACAGGGAAATTTTATTCACGGACGAAGAGAGTTTTACTAAAAACAGGATCAGAAATTTTCATAATAATCATTTTTGGGCCAAGGAAAATCTGCATGCAATCGTGGAATCTTATCACCAGGAGCAGTTCTCATTGAACGTCTGGTCTGGAATTATTGGAGATTACCTAATTGGACCTTTTTTTACCACGCAGATTGAATGGACATGATTATCGCCGATTTCTTGAAGATAATTTGCCAATTCTGTTGGAAGATGTGGTTTATGCATGATGGTGCACCTGCTCATTTTAATGCTCTGGCACGCGAATATTTGAACCAAAACTTTCATAATCGCTGGATTGGTCGTGGGGGAACAGAGTCATGGCCAGCTAGATCCCCAGACTTAAACAGTCTTTATTATTTTCTTTGAAAATAAAAAATGTATTTTTATGCGTACTTATTACAAAAATTAAATAATAGTTACCATGAAATAGTGAAAATCTTGCCTAGATCCTTCGGTTACCACAATTGTGAAATTAGGACTAAGAGAAAAAATCGAATTGGGACAAGCAATGAATGTATATTATTTTCTAAATCGAAAACCGTCCGCCGGACGCAAAAAAGGGAAAAGACCATTTTTATGAGAAGATAGAGGACAATAACAAAAATAATATTTATTTGGGAAAAAGACAGTGTCGTATCATTATTTTGATGAGAAATATGACAGGGCATGTTAACAGGGACGCCACTGATGAAAATTAAGAAATCGTTTATCATGGAAAAAAATTATTTTTGACGTACTTTGGTACCAAATTTGAAAAAAAAGCCAAAGCGGTTTCAGAGATATTGGGGAAGAACTAATTTTTTTGTTAAATTTCAACATCCTCTGTATCAGAAATAAAGCGGTTGCAGACCTATGTTCATATGAAGAATTTTTTAATAAATCATCCAAGGATTATCGCTCTTCAGGATCAGCATTCAATTATGAAACACCCTGTATTTTACCCCTGTCTATTCGACCTGGTTTCCATACGACCTAGAAATGCTCCCATAATTCAACCGGGATCTCCGTGAAAAGTATTCCGTTGATATTTCGTTGGATAAATTTCAACAATGGTTCACTGATTGCCCTCCAACTGTTTTTTATATGAGGGGAAGGCAAACATAAACCGATTTTTGGGGTCTGATAATGTTGTCATTACTTTGCACTCAGTCGTCGTTAAAGACAAATCCGTAGTTAATTGAAGTGATCTCTCCCTTTTGCTATCTTTGGCTAAGTCATTCTCATTGAGCTTCTTCTGGCTCAGTTTCTTCGACGATAAGCTGCACGATTTCCATGTCCTAAATTCACGATTATTTCTCACTCGGTGAATTCCAACTGAAGCATTTGTGAAATGGGGGAGCGCCCAGTAGTAGGAATACCAATTGTTATCCTGCTTCGAATTGTCGGGGTATTTTTCGCAAGTATTTAACTTGGGGTTAATTAATAAATTGAAGAGTTTGGTGAGGACAATGTGTTTACAATTATTATTAATTGGATGTTTTTCTTGTAGCAAAGGTACATTGAATACAAAAATAATAATACTCAAAAACATAACCAGATATTAGCACAAAGTTGGTTAAAAAAATTTACATTGAATGTTTTCATTATTATTGCAATGTATGATAATTCAGATGACCCATCTGAGGAATATAACAGGATAATTTTTCAGATGATTGGATATTATGGAATATTTGGAGAGTATGCTAATCCATGGAAGTACTTATTTCATGTTCTTTCGACTATTCCACTAATCTTAAAATTATCACATGATCTGACGAATCACAAACCAAAGACAACTTGTATTATCGCGAATACACCAGCTGTCTTTCAATTCTGATTGGTCTATCAGCATTGCTGTTTTCAACGGGGTGGATGGCAAAGCAAAGTTTGACAGTTTCACAAAAAATAATTGTAGCTGTATACACCGAGAAAAATGGTCCAAATGCATTAGTGCACTTGGCACTATTTTGATTACATCAATACATTTTTCACTTACGAGCACTAAAGTGCCGTATTTGCTGTGAATGAAAAAAATAACATCGTTTTCAAACTTCAATCAACGGCAGCACTAAGTGCAAAGAACTTGCTCCTTATCATAACGATATGTAATTGGAGTGTCACTGATAGTCATAAACACACAGAGTGTTAGTTACTATCAGTCTTCATTTTATAATTAGCCCACTTTGATTTTTTCATTAATATCAGTGACATTGAGAAGATCACGGGCAAGCGCAAATGTATCACTAACGGCCGATAGAATCGCTTTCCGCTTGTTTGTACAAGTAGCCGCAGTGATGCATGTGATTGCGTCGTAGATATCGAACCAACTCGAAAATTGCTTGTTTGTAATATTATAGTTCATACTTATATACAAACAATATAGTGTTGCATGGTGTTCCGTGAATATCGTGAACTGTATGATGGCATTCCCGAAATTACTGGCAGTTTGAGGCTTTTAGTTATAGTATTTTTGTCTGAAGTTTCTGACACGAAGTGTGACATATTGGCATATCTTATTGGTAAACATCACCCATTGTATCAAAATATTTTTTCAATAACTCTGAAACTCATAATTTTTCATTACATTATTCTGAAATTATGAGAAACATTGGACTATTGGATCACTGAAACATTTTTACACACTTCGTATTGAATCGAAACATAGAGAGTAAAAAATTGCAGGAAATGTTGTGTCATCACGGGTCAATATTACTAAAACCTTAGCTATCAAACATCAACTGAAATTAGGTTATAGATTTAAATCAAATAGAGGATTTGAAAAAAATTATGCGACTTTTGAAAAACATGCTAGTACCCAACGTGTATGTGATGTTATACCAGATATAAAAGAAATATGCTCATCTACTGTTGTGCAAAAGTTTGAAACTGCCAGTTTTCCAAAAAATGTTGGCATTGAGAATGATTCTTATGAATTGAATAAAATTATCAAAATCGAGAACATGGGTGCGTTCTTTTATCTTAGTCAATTTGATTAATGAGGTAAGTTTTGTTTTTGAAGAAATAAAAATAATATATTTGAACAGACATTTATTTGCTTATGAAGTGGAATTCACTCACACAAAGAGAAGTGTTTTGCAAACACAAATTGAGTACAATAGACAAAGTGAGATTATTCTCCATTCAAATAGTAAACATTACATTACATGTTTTTGATTCGAAGCTCCAATGATCATTTCAAAAAGTTATAAAAAAGTAGCAATTCAAAAGAAAATTCATACTCATCTCCATTTTAGTTTTTTGTATTGAATACTTGATTGAACACTTCCTAGTTTATTTTTTCCAATAACGCGATATTATTTATATCATCGTTTGATTTAACTTTCAATCTTTTTATCTGGACCATTGTACCAATGATCATATTCCATGTATATTTCTGTTGAAAATATAAATGCAGTTGAGTGTCTGACAAATATTGTTTCATATTTTATATATTTTAATAACACATTCTGTTGAGAAAATAAAATAAGTTTGTAGATTAATTGGTGCAACCAAATAAAAAGAAGAAATGAAATTATTTCATGATTTTCCATCTTGGTCGTCCTTGACATTCAAGTTAGTTTTCAATTAAATTGTTCAAACTCTAGACTCTGCATCTTGAAAGTTTCAGGGATATTTTTCCATTGGAAATAGTTGAAGCAAAGTGAGTGCATTTGAGCAATAAATCCTATCAAAATTATCCAGGAGGATAGTAATAGTGCAATCGGAAATGGTTGTTTTACCATCAAATACTTATTTGTTACAATTTATTAGTACTTATTCATCGGTGCCTGCTTTTTTGCGGGCACTATATAATTCAAAAATGATATCCTTGCTGAGTGGATGCATTATGAATCATTTTGATATTTGAAACATTTTATTTGACATTTCCATTTGGAAAAATTTACAGGATGTTTCCCAACCATAGTGTCAATTTGAAACTGATTCAGATTTCTCTTGGTGAATGAATGGGGCTGCTATTTTATCTCAACGGTTTTGCAGATATTTTAAGCATGTTGGAGTTGAAAGAAACATCCCATTTAAAATATTGAATTTTGTAGTGTTTGATAAATGGTTTCGTAAACACTTCACCTAATCAATACTCTTGCTCTGCATGCATCTTAGCACCTTTGGAAAAATAATGAGTCCTACTCATTTTTCTATAGGGAATCTCCAGTTTCAATTTGACATCATAGTTTTGGAACACCATGTATTTGAAATCTCTCAAGCAAAATAATTAATTGAGGTGAGTAATCATTTCATTGCTGTAGGTGGTAAAGTTATTAACTCTAACTTCATTTTTTTATTGTAACAATGACATCATTTTAAATGTATGGTTGAATAATAGCAAATAGCTATTTTCATTGATAGTACAAAATTACAAATAATTTTTTGCTTATACCAAATAAAACCGACAATAACAACAATCAAAATATATATTTATGGCAAAAACTTTGTGTCATTACTATAAGTACCTGATTTGATAGTAGGTGGCACTACTTTATATTTTAATTTCAGTTTGATAATGGCTATTCAACATTGTCAGTGTTTTTTCCCTAGTGATAACTAAAATGAGACCCAGTCCCCAATACGGATGCTTTTTCTGATTGCCAATACTAAAGTTTTAATAGTGTTATTAAAGTTTTTTCTCAGTGTAGACGTCAAAATGAGTCGATTCGGTGCAACTTCAAATGAAGTTATCAACCATAATATTAATGAAAATGTACCTATTGATACAAAAACATCAGAATCTTATATATGGTGACTATTTAATGGATTGTTCATGTTCATATCGAATGCTTCTTATGCTTTGTGAAAAAGTATAGCAAACTGAATATATGAATATCTTCTCATAATTCTGTCTCTTATTATTGACTCAATTGTGTTGCCTACAGCAATACCACTCGTCCCGAGGATTTATATCACGATATTATTTTGTGTTAATATTGTTATGATGCGTTAATTGAGGTTCGTTTTTATTATATTTTATATTTGTTCATTTACTTTCCACAACCAGACATCATAACAAAATATATATAATTTTATTGTTTTACTATTTTTTTGTTTTTGTTTTACTTTGTTTCACTATTATTTTTACTATTATCAAAATCTTTAAACTAGTTCCCCTTTTGAATTCAATTTAATATATATTGACAAATGAATACCCATATGAATATTTAATATCTCCGGCTATGCATTATAACTTCTTTCCATCTACTCTTTTACCTTATTTCTTTCACCTCAGCCAACTCAATCGGTATGCCTATGGAATCTCAGTAGTCGTTTCTACTGTGGAGCCCTCTAGTAGTTCTTGATGTCAAATTCAGAAAAAGGCGACTGTTATTGCTCAATCATTGAGAAGAATGCAGAAATTCAGTCAAAATAATAATTTCCTTTATTCAGGAGAAACTTACTACTACCTATTCTGCGATAAATAACCTAATTAGTGCTTCATAGCAAATATATACAGGAAATGTGAAGTTATGTGATACTAAAAGTGAAATTTAACCTAGTTTTATAGGTTATGTCGTCAATTTACTGAATCATAAACGAGATCTATCAAAAAAGTTTTAATTTAATTGCACTGCAGTAACTTTTATGGTTTCAAAAAATACCTGTGACTTCTTGTAACGAGAATGTTCAGTGTTTCGGATTTCTCCCGTTCTTGGAAACTGCAGCCCCTTTTGTCGACTGTGACTTCGCCTCGTACTGGTAAATCTCCAATGAAAAAGGTAAAATTAACTCTGCATCTGTGATCTTTTATCTGCCATTGTTCTTTATAATATTTCCCATATTGTCTTGTGAAATAACTGTTTCTCTACTACATATTGATTGACTTTTTTAAATTTCAATTTTCCTCCTTCAGTTTTTCCAAAACATCCTTTGTTTCCTTCTCGAATTTTCGATTTTCACGCACCTTTTGTTGCACTTTTCATTATTTTCACCTTTTCGACAGTTTTTATTTACGAAACATTTCTAACTACCTTACATATTATTTACAAGACTTTTAAAAATCATTCTTTTGACGTTTCTGCTTTACCTATTTTCAAAATTTCTAATTTTGCATCAAGATATTTCCTGGCATATCATTTGGCTATTGTGTTCAGGTCCAATTTCATATACAGAATGTTCGAACTTTTAATATTTTGTTATCTGCTTGTGCTCAAAAATATATTAGAAAATTTTGATTTCTATAAATTTTAAAATCATGCCAATTGCTTGTAATGTTGACATGTTTATTTCAAACATAGGTATCGATTAATATTATACAAGGTTTCAGAAAAACGGTAGGATCTTCAGAAAAATTGCAAAATAACATAGGACATACTACTAAATAGGAACATTTGATTATTTATGGTTTTTTTTAATTTATAATTCTTATTTCAACTCTTTAAATATTTAACGTACTTCTAAACATGACAATATATATACAATATATATATATATATATGTATATATATATATAAATTTATATATATATATATATATGTATATATATATATATGTATATATTCATTGTATACGACCGGGGACATTTATCAGTTGATGAATTAACTCATGGAATATACGTGTTGTGTGAAAGACTGATATGAATGATAAATCTACAAAAAAGAACTCTAGACCAAAATTAAACCTCTGTTACAGAAGAAGTTTCAATCAACAATTGTAAAGATGGTATATCGAAAAATTTGCAGTGATTGTGAAAAAACAAAACAAACGAAATAGGATTAAATCAGTGTATTGTGTAGAAAGTATCTTGTTTCAAATATATTTTTTGAATAAATTCAATAAATTGTTGAATTTTCATATGAATTCATGATTCATCTTCCGTATTATTATTAATTGATATAAAAATGAGGAATAAGTAGATAATAGATGATGTTCTCATTGGAAAGAATTGAATAATTTACCTTCCTTATGTTGAAGCAATTCTGGCACACAAGAGTTCCATCTACACCAGTTATATCAACTGATCACCTTGAAAACTCAATCGGTGTGGTCTCGTGAAAATCCATTTTTCAAAATAATTACTTTTGGACATTTTTGTATTGCTATCTACAAGGTCATAACCTTAATTTGGATAAAATCAGTCATTATTATAATTGGCACACCTAGGAAATCAGGAAAAGACACAATTAGTTGACGAACTATACAGGACGTGTCTTGTGATCTGTTCGGTGGATGCAGGGGTCTTGATCTTGGTGATTAATTATTTTTTATGTACGATCAAGATCCAATCGATACTTTAGATTTGTTGTTCAGAATGCCAAAAATGTATTAATTTTCAATATAAAAAATCTAAACCAAAGGATACAAAAAAATCTGCGTGGAAAATCGATATTAATTTCGAGGAGTTTCCTTTTTACCCGACTACGCCACTGCCGAAAAGGAATGGTAATGATTTTAGCAGTCTATGTATGTGTTTACGAATGTACGGTAGTGCCTAAACTACTAATCCGATTTTGATAAATGAGGTGTCAATCGATGTGTTATTATGTTCCAGGTAACAAAGGTTACGTTTCATACGAATAAAATCAAAATGGCGGATGTAAAATAAAAAAAAGTGGAGGTCTCTGAATATTTTTTTTGCTATCGTATCGAGTGGGATGTCAAATGGAAGAGGAGAAAATTCTGAATTCTTGAATATAAACATAGTACAATATTAAATATTGAAAAAATATACCAAGCGACTGAAAAACAATTGTATACTAGCGGGTGTCCACGGAACTTGGCTCGCCCCTATAACTTTTTTGTTTTCGGAGATAATGGAATGAAATTCAGATGATCTGTTTAATGCATTGAACTAAATTTTTTGACAAGTAACTCAACTTCATGCAAATTCCGAATTCATCGGAAGTGACATTAACTTTCGATTTTTAAATGGGTCACCTGGTATATTTTCAGTTCTTTTGTCTCCATATGACATTTAGAATACAACCATGTATCATTTGTTACTGTTTGTAACCGTTTTTTTATATTTTTTTCGAAATAAATTTTAATTCTAGAGGGCTATGGATACGTTCAAATAACTAATTTCAGTCCTGAAATATTTGTAAAAATACAACTTCACTGTTTTCGATCAAAATGTTTCTGCTATGTGACATTTGATTTTTTTTTTTCAAATGGCAACATGGTGGCTCGTCGGGTTAGAAAAAAAAGAACATTTTAGTATGATTAATTTGATACCGCACTCTATTAGGCTGTAAGAAAACTTTCGATGAAAAACTGAAAATACCATAACGTTAGAACTTTTCTAAAATGAAGCACCCGTTGAAAATGAAATAATTATATTGAAACTACCTATTTACATATCTTTAGGGTTCCAGATGTTCAAAGTGACCTCCATCTTGTTGCTGACAGAGGCGAACTTTCCTTATTGTTGCTCTTACAACGTTTCTCAACTGTCTTGGTGTAATTCTATGAATAACTGCCCTTACTTTGTCCTCCAATTCATGTCGTGTGGCAAGAGGTACATCATAAACCTAGTTTTTAATGGATCCCCATACAAAAAAATCTAGAGGCGTAAGGTCGGGTGACCTGAAAAGTTTTTTAAAAAGGAATAAATAAAGCTATACATTGAAAACAACCCTATTTTACCTCGCCGGCCACCTAACTGAACCTATATTTCCAATCCAGTTTTCGTTGTATGTTTCATGCAGATATTCCGTAGCTACCCTCAGGTTGTGTGGAGGAGCACCATCTTGTTGATAAAATAATCCAACTCGATTTATTAATGGAACTTCGTCCAAGAAATGCTTTCCTGAGTGAAGAAACTTAGATATCTAGCCCCTGTCAGGACACCGTGAAAAATTATAGGACCTAAAATTCTGTCCCCTAAAATCCCAACCCAACAATTGAAACCAAACCGTTCTTGGAAATTTCCTTCCTCCATCAAGTGTAAATTTTCATCGGACCAATATTGCTTATTATTTCTGTTGAGATGTCCCAAATTAGTGAAACGGCTTTCGTCAGTATAAAGAATTTTATATGGAAATGTGTCATCCTCCAAGTATTTTCCAAAGAACCAATTGCAATACTCAAGTCTCCTTGCATTATCGTTTTGGTTCAGGTGCTGGTGTAGTTGATATTCAAATGATGATATTTATGTTTCTTCAAAATGTTGGGTGCAGAAGACTTCGAAATGTCATATTCTCTTGCGATCTCTCTGAGTGACTTATTAATATTTACTTGAACGTATGCCAGAACATCTATTTCTTTTTCTCCACTCACAACAAACGAATCGTTCCCATCATTATCAGGCTCATTTCGTATCTATTGAACCAGTTTTGGAAAATAGTGCCGGGTCGGGTGACGCCGATCAGGATATCTCTGTGCGTAGAGACGTGCAGCATCGGTTGAATTTTGCCTTCACTCTCCAAAAACTAATAACATATCAACTTTTTCAGTTCTTGTATAAATATTGTTATTTTCCATGATTTTCGAATAATGAGGTACACAATACCTACCTAATTGACTTTGTAGAAGAGATGTAAAATAATATGTCGACACGTCAATTTTTACCGCAACAATTCAATGATTTTGTTTCAGTTGTGGTGGTCACAGGCTATTCGATGAATTTAAATCTATTTTAATCTCCATAAGATTCTTCATTTAACGAAAGTTCTAACGTTATATTTTCTGTTTTTTATCGAAAGTTTTCTTACAACCTAACAGAGTGCGGTATCAAATTAATCGTAATAAAATGCTTTTTTTTTCTAACCAGAAAAGCCACCATGTTGCCATTTGAAAAAAAAATGTAATAACAATTTTAGAATCACATAGCTGAAACATTTTGATCGAAAACAGTGAAGTTGTATTTTTACAAACATTTTAGGACTGAAGTTAGTTATTTGAACGTATCCATAGCCTTCTAGAATAAAAATTTATTCCGAAAAAAAATAAAAAAACGGTTAAAAACAGTGAAAAGATACATGGTTGTATTCTTAATGTTATATGGAGACAAAAAACTGAAAATATACCAGGTGTCCTATTTGAAAATCGAAAGTTTATGTCACTTCCGGTGAATCCGCGATTTGCATGAAGTGGAGTTACTTGTCAAAAAATGCAGTTTTATGCATTCAACAGATCCTCCAAATTTCATTCCATTATCTCCGAAAACAAAAAAGCTATAGGGGCGAGCCACCTTCAGTGGACACCCGGTGTATTTTAGCGTTTATGAATACTACTACTGCTTTTTATTTCTGAATATAAATCGTGTAAAAACAACAGAATCACCACCCCTCCTGTTTCGTGTTTCCATTAGGTAGATAGACATTAATTTTAGAATCTCACATATTATTAATAACAATAAGGTACAAATCCAGTGCAAACAAATGATTCTAATAAAATCGAATGTCACTGAATGTCAGGCGCGTGAGGGCAGACGTCGTCGACAGTCGTGTCCGTAATAGCAATTTTTTAGCGTGGATTTTAAATATATTTTCATCATGGTTCATGGTTGAAACAATATTACTTCCAAAACGAGTTATGAATATAGTTGGTCGAATAAGATATTTGGTTCATGCAAATTAGTTGCTTGAAACTTTAAATTTGATCTGAAACCAAGAAATAATTTTACTCATTATTATATTTTGTCGTGCATATACGACACTTTTATTTGTTTGATTCAAATACATTTTTTTGTAATAATGTTAAGATTTACCTATTGATAGACAAGAAATAGTCTCAAAATATATTATGAAAAAAGATAATCGAGCTACTTATTCGAAAAGCTATACCATAAAAATAAACAAAGATATACCACTAAGGCTAAGCCAGCGCGTGGTCTAAAAAGTCTATGTCTATATAGGTAATAAATTTTAGAAATATTGTTGATTCATGTTGAAAAGGGAAACATTCTCAATTGAATATTGATAGAAAGATTTTTCTGTAAATTGAAATGTATTGAAGACCCAGTGAATGCGATGTCTCTCTTGCGTCAATGTTACGAATGATTTCTGGTGAGTACTCTTTTTTGGAAAACATTCTTCTTTGCCTCATTGATCTTCATGAGTTCTCCATTGAGACTGGAATAGAAAATCAAATAAATATCTGAATGAAAATGCAAATTTTCAATTTCAGATTTTTTCTTTTGAGTTAAGGTCTTTTCAGGATATCTATCAGATGTAGTTCAATGTCCAGCGTGGCTTTAGCCGGGGAAGTAGTTGTTTTCTGTTAGACATTCACAAAAAATAACTTCATTTTTATCGTGGATTTTTCAATTTACAGAAAAATCTTTCTATCAATATTCAATTGAGAATATTTCCCTTTTCAACATGAATACCCCACAAGAGGTTATCTTGACGATGGAAGATAGTGACTAAAGTTTATCTTTCAGTCGCAGATGATTCCACATCTGAGTTTATGAACATCCTGTTCATATTTTCAATAAATCATTGTTGATTCAGATTCACAATTTGTAACTATGATATAAATAGGGAAGAAAATAGAAACTTAGATAATATAATAGAAACTTAGATAAAGAATAACTAATAACTCCTAAAAATAGCAATAATAACAAGTGAGTTGAATATTTAATAATTTCTACTAATAAGTTGAGAATTATTAGAACATTCGGTTCTATTACATTGTGGATATAACTCCTTTCTGTTGAAAGGAGATGGTTTTTTGTTTTTTTATTGAAAAAATTGATGTTGATTCCTCGATGTTTTTGGGAAGGCTGTTGAATATTCTTATACTCAGGTAAGTGTATCCTCTTTGACCAATTATTTTGAATGAATATTCAGTGCGGAACATTTTTTCCTGTTTGGCCCTAGTGTTGTATCTGTAATTGATATGCCTCAAATAACTTTTATTTTTGAATTGGTCTACAGACATATGTAGGTAATTTAATTGCCTGAGATCTAATGTTTCACTCTCAGAAAAAAGTATCCCATACGTCAATCTCGACTCGACTAGTGTATGATAAAGGGTTCTCATTTGAGAGGTATTCAATATATTTTTGAAATATAAGAACTTATAAAGGATACTCCTCAGGATTCCTACCGTTTTCTTTATGTGAATATTCCATCTCAAATGTTTGTCGATATATACACCGGAATATTTTACAAATTCAGAAGAATTCAATTGAATAACATTGCCGGAATTTTTTATTTCCAGGTGGTTAAAATCTGTGAGGTGGAAGAGTAGCAGGCAAATGTGAGGAACGATGTTTTTTCGTAGTTGATTATTAATTTTTTCTGATTGAAACAATCTATTATCATGCTCATATCACTCTCAACTTCACTTTGCAGCATACCCCATGATTCATTTTCTTTAAATATTGCTGTGTCATCTGCGGAGCTAATAATATCACCGGCGGTTTGTGAGGTGAGAATGTCATTCATATATATATATATATATATATATATATATATATATATATATATACAATGAAACATATTTGATTCAACAATTTGTTTTTTTCTGTGTATTCAGGGATTTTTTTAACTTTATCCTCCTGTTTCCTATTGAGTTGGTACGAAATCGAAAAAATATAACATTTGGTTTTTGTTAATTATAGATATTCCAAAACAAAAATATTTTATGAATTTGGACGGACATTAATTTCCTTCAAGCATCGAATGGATTCGGTAATTGATTGTACGTATTCAAACATTAATTTTTCCCCAAAAATACATGATTTTTTCAAGTGATATATACTCTGGACTGGAATGATTATCTAGAATTCATTTGATAAATTCTAATGAATTGATTTCTGTAGGATTTTCGAATCAAATCACTTTTGGATCTCAAAGCCACTTTTTAAAAAACGATTTTTATTACAAGATCTGCACAGTACGAGAAAAAAATTATAACTATATGAATGTAAAATAAATTTTCTCATGGAAATGATACATCGGCTTCGAAAAATTGGGTGTTATCTCAGAACCAACGTCAGCAGAGACAGCAGTTCTCATAATAAAGAGCGATATGATTCACGCTATGAATGTCACATTGACTTCACCTATTCATATCAAACGAACATTCGTTTTGTAGTCGAATATTGCTGTTTTCTTTGAGTTTGATTAACAGAAAAAAAATGTGCTGAAAAAAGTCGGACCGTTTGAGTGACGTGTTTCATCAATTGAGTTCTACAGACAGTTCCAAAATGCTTATGGATAACATTATGTCCGACGAAATATGTCAAGTGGAATACCAACAATGATGGATTGTATATTATCCGATATACGAGCATAACCAGACATGAATAACATTTTGCTGGACATCATAAATAATAACACAGGTATCCCTACAACAAAGTGTGTGTTTCTCGTTGAAATATGACTTTAGAAACCATCTTCAAGTAATAAATAGTATATAAACATGTTGAATATTAATATAGGGTATATTGCCACACGAATTCGTATAAGGGGGTCTATAGATTCAAATACAGTTACAAAATGGGTTATATTCAGAGCCAGGCAGTAATTAGTCCTTCTATAAAATACTGCAATGAATCGGTTAGTTTTGTACATGCGTTATTTTCTCCACCAAACATTTGTAGTTCTGTGGTAACACCTGCAAAAAAGATGTCTACTCTTCCATTGAGATTTCTAGCACATTTTTAGATTCAAGTAGTTTTTCGACAGAAAATACTCTTTCAAGTGCAATTAAAGTGGAACAGTGTATTCGCTTTTGCATTAGTATTCAATGCCCATTCAATTCATCACTAGGGGATATTGGATTTAGAGGTGGTTGCCTGGATCTGTTTCAGAGTCTCTTGGAAGGTAGAACTCAAATGGTCAAGGTTGGCAATGTAACTAGTGCTGCTCAGTTCTTGGACCTACTTTCTTTAATATATATGCGAATGGACTATTTTCACTAGAGTGCAACGGGAGTATTATCGATTTTGCTGGAGATACAGCTATTTTCTACGAGTCTGGTAACTGGCATCCACTGGAAAAGATCATCGAAAAGGACTTCAGTATAATGATAAATTGGCTGAAACATAAGTTATTAACCCTGAATATGGAAAAAACCAATTACCTTCCATTCAGCTGCAACTCCACTAGCGCCACTCCCTTTGACAGGATCGACGTCAGTGTTGGAGCAGAGGTTTTCACCATACTACCTGAAACAGAAATTGAATACTTAGGAGTAGTAATATATCCACATTTGAGATGGGACCTACATAGTCAGTATATAATAAAGAAACTAAGAACAATTTTGTATAAATTTAAAGTTATGAAAAGTATATTACCTAGTTGAAAACCATATCCGTTACTCAATAACAGTCTGGGGATGACATCAAGGACACATATTCACCTCTCGAAAGTTTTACAACGCAGATTCCTGAAATTATTAGTTCAAAAAAAGCCCGATACCCCACACAAGCATTACACTCCGAAATGCAAATTCTTGATCATTCGCAATTGTTCGTCCTACAATCTTGTACCAAATACCAAATGTCTAAAAACAAAGCTCAACTACCGGCACACAACTACGACACCCGTCAAAAAGACTTGTATATTGCTCCATTGATGTTGGCAACCACTACACAAAGAACATACACGTACTTGGCACCAAAACTTCATAATATAATTCCTGACTCAAAGTTATGCAGCTGATAAACCGCTTCAAGAAATTCCTAAGGAAATTCATCTCAGGTAACCCAATAATCTGATGATTCAAAATGAACCCTATCCACAACAAGGTATCCATATCCTCTCCACTAATTGAAATACAAATGTAAATCCATGTCTCAGCAAAGACAAATCAACGGAGTCAACAAATCAACGGAGTCAACCCGAAACACGTGTCTACGGTTAACAATTTTCTTTGAGGGCTATGTCCATTAAATTTCTTCAATTTTATTTTTGACAGTCCCCTCGATATTCCTCCTTTCATCTTTATAAACCTGGACTCGGATGTCACGCAGGTAGCTATAGCTGCCTTCGTGGTGACGTTGGTTGTTGACCTGGAATGCAGGATCTGCTAACCATAATCACAAATGTGCGGCTGGCTTCTGTTTGTTGAATCCGTTGATTTGTCATTTACTACCAAGTGTTGTTCATCCTTGCACTTCTTCACCGTACTGATGAGGGCCGAAAGCCCGAAACACGTGTCTACGGTTAACACTTTTCTTTGGGGGCTTTGTCCATCATATTTCTTCCCCTCGATATTCCTCCTTTCATCTTTATAATCCTGGACTCGGATGCCACGCAGGAAGCTTTAGCTGCCTTATCAATATGAAGGGCCGCTACTCAGTTAGCGTTCGGCTCGTAGCAAGCGCGTTCGGCATTTGACGGCGATCGAACCTGGTGCCGATCCTGTCCCCGGACGACTGTTGGCTGCGATGTTCTCGAACATACCCTGTTGAAACACCGATCTGCAACGCTATAGCTTTGGGTACTTTCAGGACCCGTCTTTAAACACGGACCAAGGAGTCTAGCATGTGCGCGAGTCATTGGGACATAACTTAACCTAAAGGCGTAATGAAAGTGAAGGTCTGCTTGCGTAGACCGGGGGAAGATGAGCGGTTTGCCCTTAAAGTGGCCGCTCCGCATTCCCGGGGCGTCTCGTTCTCATTGCGAGAAGAGGCGCACCAAGAGCGTACACGCTGGGACCTGAAAGATGGTGAACTATGCCTGGTCAGGACGAAGTCAGGGAAAATCCTGATGGTGGTCCGTAGCGATTCTGACGTGCAAATCGATCGTCGGAACTGGGTATAGGGGCGAAAGACTAATCGAACCATCTAGTAGCTGGTTCCCTCCGAAGTTTCCCTCAGGATAGCTGGCGCTCGTTGCTTACGAGTTTCATCCGGTAGAGTGGATGATTAGAGGCATTGGGGTCGAAATGACCTCAACCTATTCTCGAACTTTGGATGGGTGAGATCTCCGGCTTGCTCGAACTCATGAAGCCGCGAGACTCGAATCAGAGTGCCAAGTGGGTCATTTTTGGTAAGCAGAACTGGCGCTGTGGGATGAACCAAACGTCGAGTTGAAGCGCATAAATCGACGCTTATGGGATACCATGAAAGGCGTTGGTAACTTAAGACAGCAGGACGGTGGCGATGGCAGTCGGAATCCGCCAAGGAGTGTGTAACAACTCACCTGCAGAAGTTACTAGCCCTGAAAATGGATGACGCTGAAGCGTCGTGCTTATAATCGACCGTCAGCGGCATGTGGTTTGTCAGCATTCGTGCTGTCGACCATGAAGCCTTGACGAGTAGGAGGGTCGCGGTGGTGAGCGCAGAAGGGCTGGCCGTGAGGCCGTCTGGAGCCGCCGTCGGTGCAGATCTTGGTGGTAGTAGCATATACGTTCTAAAGAGTAAAACATCAGTCACACTACCGCATTTATATTCCATTACATATAAAAAAATCAAATAATAATAAATAAACAATATATTCTGCGAAACGAAAACAATTACTCAAAAATAAGAGGATGTCTAATGAATAATACATAAAAACGAAACAGATAAAATAACAAAAACAGATTATGTTGGATAAATATTGTATCAAATTTAAAATTCTAATTTTCAATTTTTCTTAGAACCGAATCTCTATATAATACCTATTATTTATATTGATTTGTGTGTCCCGATGTATATTCAACAAGGCAAGTCCTGTGAAGCGATTCTCTGATATGGTTGATCTTATAGGTATAGGTGTTTAATCTCCTCAAAGACGAGAAGCTCCGTTCTGCCGAAGCGATAGATATTGGCCATGTAACTTGAACTAGTAAAATATAATTAAATTAAAAGCTGAATAGTTTTATCACACTTCAATAATGAATCGAAACCAGTATCAAGCATTCTATGACAACTCTTCCATTCATTTTTCCATAGTTCCAGTTCTGATGTTAGTCTGCGGTACAAAGAAGTTTCAGAATCATGTTCAATTAATTGGACAAAAATGCTACCAAATTGTTTTTACAGTTTTCTAGCTGTACACGTTCCAAGCAGATGGAACGTACAACATTTGAAAAATAGAACACAGCTTTATTGTTGAATGTGGAATCCTCTATGATACTGTCAAGGACAGGAAAATAGACAGTGATTCTATAATAATCCTCATGACAATTACATTGGTTCTTTGGTCTCATAGTTTGTTTACCTACCACTCGTGGCATAATTATGTCGATCTCTAACATTTCGTGAATCTTCGCTATTTTTTCGTAAATTTTGTTGAAATTATGGTCACCTTTGTCTCTTTCGAATTACAAATGTTTGTGATGATCTCCTCATACAAATTATTTATGGTTTAAGTCTGTGAAATTTTGCGCTTAAGTTTACTGTGAGTCCTAGCACTGATAAAAACAAGCTCACTGCTGTGTTACATTACTGGCCCTCTTTAGAGGAAACACTCCTTCAAATAAAACACCAGTGTTATGTCTGGCCATATACAGGGTGTTATGAATCAACACACCACACCTGCAACACCATTGTTAAGACTGGGGACAGTTGGGGAAGTAAATACCCCACATCTGATCAGCCAATGTTACGCCACTGGCCTTTTATCGAGGGATTACTCCTCCAAGAAAGACCAATAAACGCTAAGGAATTTTCAAATATTATGAATTAATCACTTTACTTGATCACTCCTCTGTTGTTAGGTTGAGAAATTGAGTAATAAGAGCATCGACTGGCTGAGGATGATCGAACCGAGATTACTCCTCGAGAGCGGCTTCAAGAAATATCCCTTTCTCTTAATATAGGAAATGTGGGGTTTTTAGATAGAAGCACGTACCGATCTCAGAAAGATTGTTAAATAATGCACTTGGAAAAGCATTAGAATGAACATACATATTTTATAATAGTAACATAGCATTTCCATCAGTTCTATATACTGATAAAATGATACAATAATCAAAGAACAGTTGAGGTTTTACACTAGGTCAGTTTTTGGCATTCTCAAAGTCAGTGGACTACATATAAGTAAAAATGCCATCAATTGTTAAACAGACTGTTGATGAATATTATTTGAAGAATATGGGAACATAAAATATGGAGATACATTCAGAAACATATTGAAATCATATTTGATTGAATTTGCCCAAACATAAATCCAGAAAAATATATGAACTTACACTAGACCATCAGGTTTCAACACTCGATATTTGTTTTACACGATATTAGTTTAGTTGTATTACTATTTTATTTATTTCCGAGAAAGTTGTTTATTTACTTCTATATCGCACTGTTTATTTAGACTATATTTGTATGGGTAATGTTTTTCTATGAAAGCATGAACTATCGGGTAGAGGTTTTCGGTGTCTTATCTCGTTCTTGAAGCATTGATATCATAATTTGTATTAATGGTGAATACCGTTTAACTTTGTAAGTCATTACATCCGGTTCGACTTGATTGGAATTCTATTTCTTAATAAATTCGCAATTTCACTGCGAGATGATTACTTGTTAATGAACTCATGACTGTTACTTGGTTGATAGCTACCGCACTTCTATATGTTATGTGATTATAGGATTACTATTTGAGCACGTCTCATCTTTCTGCACTACATGGTACTCGAATGAAAGTTTAAACACCTCTGAGAGGACATGTTACTTGAACGATTTCTGGTAACCGAATCATCATTTCTTTGCTGCGGGTTCGCGCTCTTATAATCATCTCCTCCTCCACGGATTGCTTTGTCGGTTCGCAGGGACACCTGCCTAACGTTAGTTATCTTTTACTTGTCATAATAAATCACCTTCTTAGTAATTAATGGCTCGTTACGGTTGCCGACAAAATGTATAAAAAAATGAATGATTTATATATTTCGTGGTCGTATTGCATTAATGAGCTGTCAAAACCTATAATTTATAGTTTCTTCGTTTACTAATGAAATTCCTCAGATATACGTAACACGGAGGGTGTTGATGTAAAAGGATGACTTTTTTATATGCATTCCCGGGCCTGCACGTGTCCATTCTATGTTTAACGTGCCCTTGTTTGGTCGAGTATGTGATTTTAAAATTTATTTTTATTCCCAGTTAATTATGTTTTCTGGCCATAGGGTTCATATTTATTGATAACTTGTTTTTTCTTGTTTGAAAGTTTTTCTGTACTTGAGACAGCTGGATCTCTCTCCCACCAATTAGATATTGAATCAAGCTATTCAATGATATTCAAATCGCAGAACTGATTCATGTCTTTCAATTTCCAATCCACCATGTATCACATAATAGTTGTAATTTCTTTCCATTGATGTGCCATACAAAAATATGTCTTTTGGAAGATGAATTGAAAATGGCGATGACTTCTTTCATGATACCAGTTGCATTCCTTATTATCTGGATATTTGAACTCTTTGGAATACATAAACTCAATGCGTGATTACTGCATGGGCACTTCAGAGCATTTTTCAATTCCTGCTATAATTCGCCTTTCTGTTCGCCCAACATTAAATTGCACCCTTCGTTGCCAATTCCCACACATTGATTCAAATTCAAAAATATCAGCAGTTTCTCGACAGTTTGTGCCAACATTTTGCCCATCATAACTGGTTCTATACAAAGTTCACAATAATAAAAAAACGAATTTAAAACATGATATTCTATTTGATGTTCGAATTTTTCGTCTATGGAGTCATGCCTCAAGGGTGGGGGGTAACTACCCCATTACCCCCCCAGGCACGCGCCTGTTCACTCCTGTCAGTGTATCACACGCGCTCCTTTTTTGTGAGGAAATCAATCAACATAAATACTTTCAGCTGAAATCAATCAACTAATAACATTTCTCATGATTCTATTCATTCTCATTCTCTTTTCATCCATCTCATTTTCTGTTCGTCAAATGAAAGAGATCCAAAAGTTTACTGATTTCACGTGGTTATTTTTTCGTAACAAATTTTCCATCAGCTAATATTTAATCATCTCCACATGAGTCTCTAGAGAGAATTTAGCTACACAATCCAAACTGAACGAACTTTTCACGATTGAATCGTTTCAAACAACAATGGTTTGGGGCGGTGTTTCTGCTCAATTTTCGTTACTGCGGAGTATGACCTTTGATCGGGCGATTGAGTCCAAATTCCAATATTAACCAAAGAGCGCACTGTACCTGGCGACCTGATGGGATATAAATTGCAGTAAAGCATGTTTTTTATTTATTCATGAAAGGTATGCAAAACAAACCAGGAAAACATGATTTTATCCTTGTTCCGTACCGTAGCACACGGGGGCTAAACATACATATTCTTGCCAAAAATTATTAGAAAGGAATATCTCACAGGGAGGTCTTCGAAGGGTTTGTATATGGAAAAATAAAAATGATACATTTATAGACGATGAAGTTAAACGACCCCACACCATCCTTATGGGAAATGGCTTTCAGTTAAATTTTCTGAATTTTTGGTATGTTATAGATTTTGACTTTCTCGGCAAAAGTGTCCATGGACACAAAAAAATCGACCGACTAGTTTTCGAGATGAAAAGTGGAGCTTTCTGCGTTGGTCTCGTATCCATTATACTTTTTCGTTTTGTGCTCTACAACAGGGTGAACAAAGAAAAATCCAATTCGATTAATTTTAAACCAAACAGTGTGAGTTCTGTGATTTAATTTAGCCTGGATGAACTGCCGCAATCTCGATCGAATTTAATTAATATAATTTTTTTTATACAGGGTGGTTCAAAAATAGGGGTAGGTACGTCAACCCCCCATTCTTTAGTACGGATAGGAGAGAGCATATATATATTGGTATGTTAAGAAGGACGTGTTAAATGTTCAAAGAGTTAAAATAAAAATTATAAACTGAAAAACCACCTAAATAACAAATGTTCATATTAAGTCATTTATGCTATGTTATTTCACAGTTTTTCTGAGGATTCTAGTTAGAACATTCTGTATATGAAATTAGATCTGAACACAATAACCAATGAGATGCCAGGGAAGATCTTGATGCAAAATTATGAATATTGAAAATGTGAAAAACAGAAAACGTCAAAAATGATTTTTAATATATCATGTATATAGTATGTAGGGTATTTAGAAACTGTTAGTGAATAAAATCTGTCAAATATACGAAAATAATAAAAAGTGCAACAGGAAGTGCGTGAAAATCGAGAATTCGACAAGAAAAACAAAATATAAGTGATATCAAGCGAGGGAGATTGAAAAAATATTTTTGGAAGAACGAACTCAACAAAATTTAATTTAGAAAATCAAGCATATTTCGCTACAAACACAATTATTTGCCACTACACCACAAGAAAATACCAGAAAGAACATTAGCTGATAAAAACCAGGTTCATAACGAATATTACCTCCTCATTCCATACATATACCAGTCCGAGGACGAATTCACAAGCGAACAAAGGGGGCTGCAGACTGAAACGGCAGTTTCCAAGAACAGGAGAGTGATCCAAGACACTGAACATTTGCATTTCAAGAAACCACAGGTACATTAGAACCATAAAAGTTACAAAACTCAGTGCATTTTAAAAATAAACCGATGAAAAACTTTCATAAATTGGTATATAGACCATTTCACTAAAATCAACATAACCTACAAAAATGGGTTACTTTTAATTTTTTTTTATTATCACATGATTGCACTTTTCATGTATATTTTGCTATAAAACACTAATTTAAGTTAATTATCGCAGGATAGGTAACAGTAAGTCTTCCTGAATAAAGGAAATTATTATTTTGATGAATTTCTGACGTATTTTCGATAATTGATCAACACAGTTTGCCATTTTTCTGAAATGACATCAAGAACACAACCAGAGGGCCCCACAGTTGAACTTACTCCTGAGATTCCATAGGCGTACCGATTAAGTTAGCTGAGGTAAAGAAAGTAAGGTACAAGAGTCAAATGGGAAAAAGGTAAGATACATAGCCGGACATTTGAAATATTTATATGGGTATTTATTCATGAACATATTGAATTGAATTGAAAGGGCAACTAGCCAAAGGTTCTGAAAATAGTCAAAAATATTTTGTTGTGATGTCTGATTGTGAAAATAATAAAATAAAACAAACCACAATCACCTCATCATAATAATAATATATACATATACATATATATATATATATATATACATATATATATATATATATATATATATATATATATATATATATATATATATATATATATATATATATATATATTATATATATATATATATATATATATATATATATATATATTATATATATATATATATTATATGTAAAAGCGCATAGCATTACATGTATACAAGGTGAGTAGAAAGATACAGTCCAAGTTTCTTGGAAAAATGCATTTTTTTTTTCAATGAATACCCTGTATTTCTAGAAAAAATCGACTAATTTTCGTGAATTTTTGATATAATGTACGGTTTGAGGAGTTCCAGATATTATCATCGATATCAGCATAGGTCTCCGGACTTGTTTGTCGGCTACATACATTTGAATGTTCGGATTTCATTGATACCCATATACTCTATTGTCGAACAATTCTCCGTAATAAAAAATGCAATATAAGAGAGTGGTTTGAACTAAAGCATTAGGAATTAATTATTCTTATGCAAATTTTTGGATTTTCATATTATACGATATGAATGAACTCGTTTCCACACCACTCCACAGGTAAAGTTGCCGGTGCGTTTTTTTAGTAGGCCTAGTCCACTATGTATAGAGAAAATAAGTTAAACATATTTTCCAAATGTATTCTCCGATGATAAGTTGTTAATGAAAGGAACATAAAATTGATTTTTTTCTCCAGGAGAGTAACGCTATTCTGAGAGAAATAGAATACAAATATGAATTCTTGAGCGACATGTTTTTAAATCTGTTACAGAATAACGTGAAACCCCTAAAGTCATGAATTTTTCCATTTCAGTGCATTTTGAGAAATTATTTCTCCCTTTTTAGTGCAATTTAATAAAAGCTTGTCTTTATTTTTTTTAATTATACATTTCTAAATTAGTCCACTTAATAAATATCCACAAAACGTAGATATTTACTTTCTTCTAGAATTTTGGGACGTATAATACCAAATATCCCATTCGTCGGCTTGATTAGAAAATATCCCCTATTTTGTAGAAACCCCACATTTCACAGAAATCGTATAAAATATTTCTCTAGTTTCTTTGTACATACCAAAAATTCAGGAAATTTTATCGAAAGCTATTTTCTATAAGGATGGTGCGGGGACGTTTATTGTGAAAAAGAGCTTCTATTCGCTGTCTGTTGAAGTTTTTCAGAAGATTAGAAACATATAATTTTCCACTTCCCTGTCTTTGTTCTTAACGCCATATTTTACTTGAATAACTGTATTTTTTCAACCTAACAATCTTGGTTTCTTGAGTCATAGGAAACAGAACATGTTACCATAGCCACATCGTATTGTCTTCTATATACTCCTATAAATTGGGGTTCGTCTATTAAAATACTCGGCTAGTTATTGTCCTTTTAGTACACTTTACAATTACAACACAATAAATAAATCAATTACTTTTCAAAATACCGCGCTTGATTTTGTACTACTAAACTGTAGTGATCAAACAAATACCTGACCAGCTCGCTGCATCCGCCGTCGCTTATACAGTGTCCGTCATAAAGTTGGCTACATATGGGAAAAATTGTCATTGAAGTTCAAATTTACTAACTAATATTAAATTCAGCAAGGATAAATAATGTATTATTAAGTTTTTATTACAAATATTAGTTGGTTGGAACATTATTTACGGGTTGAGAATATTGAATAACCTCATGTGCATCCATATACAGGGCATGACTACATCTAGTGACAAGACTAAATCGTGTTCCCATAATTAATCTCCCTCAAAATGTCTATTCCACAAATATTTGATTAGATAAAACAATAATGTATAATGTTTCTTAGTAAGGGTAGAGGATTAAAATGGTATTTTTTTTTCAATATGGTTCAAAATTGGTACATAGGGTCCTCGTTGGATTGCACACATTTTCTCTATAAAAATTCTCGATAATTTGTCAATTTGACCCATTTTTCGGCACCACAGACAACTTTTAAGTCGCAACGGATGTTTTAGTTGAAAGAAATGCAGAAACGAACCGCCATTAGAGTTTTTCAGAAATTTCAAACACAAATTTTTTCCCATATGTAGCCAACTTTATGACGGACACTGTATATGGTTATTAATGCTAGAATATTCTCGAGTGCTCAACTGGAAAATTATCGATTGTTCGGCGGCACGTCAACCGGTCACGGTGCCTTCTCCAATGAGCCTGACCATTTTATTTCTCCATGAATAATGATAACAGTCATTGATAGCGAACAAATTTTGTTGTATTTTTACAAAAATGAATACAATACGATATCGTGCAGTGATAAGATAACTCGCTGCCATATGGTACTCTCTGTTGACAACAAGCGCTACCGTGTGACAACTTTAAAGTCGTATTTGGCGATATCCTTTTGGTAACCAGTTCATGGGTAATACGATCGTATGAAGCCCCCATCTTTTATTTCTTCATTTCCCCCATGGACCTTGTGTTGGTTTATTTGGTCGATCCACCCTCTGTGAATCTTCTACACCAGCTCTCTACATCGTCCTGAACCCAGTAGAACTTCTGCCTGATCTTGGGGTTTTGTTGATTCCTAGATGACTTCCTGATTTTTCCTCATGCATTTTTTTCAAGTCTTCCCCCATTTTTATCCTGGGCAAAAGTAATTGGGAAATCAAGGATCTCCAGACCCGTTTTCGTTTGAGTCGTATATTTTCCACAACCAGGGAAGCTCACTGTGCCCTTATTGCCTTGAAAATGTGATCTGTGTCCGGAAGATCTCCAATGTAGAAAGTCCTCAATGTTTGAATCGGTTTTTTGGTCTCTGATATCGGTGATGGCAATCAATACGCTGACAGTGCTCAAAGGCTTCTGGACACGGTCTTCTAGATAAGGTATATGCATTACTATTAGCTTTTCTATCCATCTAGCTAACTCCACTTATAGACCCCTTCGAATTGACCCTATCTTTTGTCAATTGATGTAGTGGAGCCGCGATATCTGATAATTCTTCCACGAAACGGCAGACATAAGTATACAGGCCTGGAAAGCTTCTCACATTATGTTTATCTTTTGATCTCTGCCAGTTTCGAATAGTCTGTTTTTTATTTATTTGTTTGAGTTTCTTCTGCCGAGACTGTGTGGCCCAAAAATTCAACTTGCTTCTGTAATAGAGAACATTTCTGAAGATTCAGATTGAATTTGGCATTTCCTAAACGACCAAGAACTCTATGCAAGGTGGCCAAATGTTCCTCAAAATTTCTTCTCATAATCAGGATATCATCAAGATACAAGTTTACCCAGTAAATCGCAATATGAGCACTTATCAATATTCCGAAGGTTTCCGGGGCATTACAGAGACCAAAAAGAGCATAACAGTAAGCTCATACAGTCCGTTCGTCGATTTGGGGTAATGGGTAGATCCTCTCCTTCGTGGCATCATTAAGTTGTCTTCGATCTCATAGACCTATCCTTCTTTGAAACCAGTACCACCGGGCGGATCATGGACTCGATTATTTTTCGATTACGCCATATTTGGTCATTTTCTCGACAAACTCTTCCATCTCTTTTGTATTAAATGTGCGTGACCGGCGTCTATCCTTTGCAGGACAAGGTTGATTCGACCTTTTGGTGAACCTGCGGACTCAAGTACGTCACTTTTTTGGCAATGACATACCAAGCTCTTGTAGACAGTGACCGTGGACAAGCATCTCGCGATAGACAATTTTCACTATGAGCTTCATGCAGCGGTGATCCATTAAGGCCCGGTTGTTCAATCGAGGATGACCAAGTGATTTGGCTTAAACCAGGATTACCAATTTTGTTTCGGTTGTTCAATACGGGTTTATAAGATAAACCTAGTTTAACAATGGTTTAAGTTAATCTCATGAATTCGGGGGTTTAAGGAGATAATTTGCCGATTCTAACCTAGGTATTTGATTGTTTGACATTTCAATAGACATTGACTATTCTGAAAATTATTCTTGGGTTGAATATTTTTGTTTTATACCCGACTGCAAATATGTTCGTAGATATAACAGACAGACGATTTTTTTGAAATTTTTGATATTATTGCCCTAAGAAGGAAGATACCCATATTTGGACAACGTACCGTAATTTCGGGTGACTTTAACCCAGCTGGGTGACTTTGGCTCATTTTCAGAAATAGACATTATTAATTATGAAAAATGTAAGCTTGTTTTTTGATCGAATTGATTTTTCGTGATTCTATTGTATATATTCCTGCAACACTGTATTCCATTCAGGAGTCATCTGCAACCAAATTCAACTTGCATAAAATTTGTCTGCAATTAGCAATGTTTTTTTACTCATTTATGATTAAAAAAAATTTTTTTTTATCTGTCGGATTACTTTTAAATCACCCAAAATTCAAGCCATGGGTCAAAGCCAGCCCTCAATATGCGGGTGACTTTGCACACCATGTTTTTTTTTATATATCCACAAAGTCTTGATCACAATTTGAAATAGCTAATTTGAAAGAGTGGTCAAAGATCAATATTTTGGTATATAATAATACCAATTTATTTTTACAAATTAATCGTAGACATTCTTTGAATTCAAGTAAGCCAAAGTCACCCGAAATTACGGTACCTAGAAACCATTTGGAAGAATGGACAGAAAAATAATTTTTGAATAGATTTCGCTTGCCTAAAGAAATCGTCCGCAACTAACAGAAATACAAAAAATCACCCCTTACTACAAAAGCAAAACAAAATCGTAATGAAAAATAAACTTTCAAATAAAAATCAAATCTTGATTTTTCAAACCAAAAACGTTTGACATAAAAAACTAAAATTAAATCATCACAAATGCAAAACATGATCTCTTCTCAGGAATCTCAAGCAAAAGTTGATTTATTGATGAGTTATGTTTCAAAGATAATGTTTGTTTATATATCTCAATCATATGGGTTTTCTCTAGATTATACTCCTCCCTTTGTAGTTCCAAGAAAAGTCGGTGTTTTTCTTCATGTGTATTAATTTCAACTTGTGTTCTTCGAATGATCGTTTTTGCAAATCTACAAAATCTGCTTTGGACAGAGCCCAAGTAGAAATTTTGTCTTTTATTGTTAAGATGCTATTACCACAGTTTATAGCTATAAACTGTGCTATTACTTTTTTTTGGGACCTCCGCAGATGGTATTGTATTCATTACTTATATAGCCCAAACTTCAATTTTAGCGAATTAGTAACTGCGTCCATTTTTTACATTCTACAATATCTTGGAATTTTTTTAGAGTGAAATTATGAGTATTTTTTTTCTTAAGAGACGCCTAACAATTTATACAACACACTTGGCTGTTTTCGATCAATTTTTCTGTATACTTTTGACAAAACTACGAATTCTTAGGTTAACTTTGATTCAATGTCGATGTTTCTGAACAGTCCGAATGAAGGTACAAGCGGAAAAATGTGTTGCCAACATATGAAAACAATGAGTTAAGGAATCCAGGATTAGTTTTTCATCGAAAAATGCATAACGTTCTAATCCATAGTTAATTAATAATCCGAGTTTAGATAATCAACGGTTTAAACTCGCATTGAACAACCGGGCCTAAGGGTCCCGCGTAGATTCTAGACACAATTACACCTTCGCCAACGATAAACCAAGCGGGTTCAAGTTCAATGATTGTTCTGTCACTTGGGCAACAGTTTGAAATTCTCAGAAATGAATGTATAACTGATGCTTTACCGATATTGGTGAAAGGTTTTCATACAATATTGGCAAATATGTTATTTCTGATATTATTTTTAATTTATATGGGGAGGTGGGATGTACTGCAACTAAACACACCTAGTATGAAAAATCCTGTCGACATTTGTATAGATATCTACATAGAACTGGTTGATACCAAATATAAAAATATTCTTCAATATTTCCACTTTTCGAAAAAAACAAGGTTCCTGTGCAATTGTAAAATTTATGAAAAAAACATTTGTTCGTAGTTACTATTATGACTATGAGAGAATATTCTTCGAAAATACCATTTTTTTATTTTCAGTGGTTTCTGAAAATGATTTTTCTTCATATTTAAGGATTTATATGTACCTAGAAACTCCTTTATTTCTTAAATCATTTTAATTCTTTATCCACCAAGTATCATATTGACAAATCTACTGTGACACTACCAAATTTCAAATCAATATTTCTAAGAATTCCTATTGTATTATTGAAGTTGAATACCTTCGGTTTGTTTTCATATAGTTAGCTACTGAAGGAACAAGGCGGATAATATGGAATATTTGTGGTTATGATCCATAAACCCAGAAACAAAAAACCAAATTCAACTTTCTCGAGTTACATTTGGACCAGAAGAATAATCGTGCTAACCTTGTACATCAGACTCCCTAATTTTATCTTGAAAGAATAACAATACATCTTGCGAAGGAGCACAAGGAATATTATACACAAAAAATTAATTTAGGGGTATCACGAGACTGATAAAAATTACCATTACTTTTGTAGAAATGAAGTCGACTGTCCGTTGTTGAATAGCATTTTACTTTTTTCTGAGAAAAGTCTCGCGTCGCGACGCCTGGGGCAATTAAGATCGAGAAAAGTTAAAATACTTTTCCACTTGCTACTTTTTTGTGTAAGATATGCATATCGGTATAAATAAATCGTTTCATTATACAAGGGAATGTTTCATTGTGAATTCAGATACCCAAATTTTAATCGTTTGAAATATATATTCTCGGTAGGAAAAACTGTATATATTTATTTTATACACAAAATGCTGTTGATATTTATTCCTAATACCAACAAGAGAGGGGTTGTTCTATCTACCAATCACTACCTTGGTCTATAGAAAAAGAAATGAATACTTTTTAGATAAATAGATTCATTCAGATATGGATATTGGTAGATATTACAGAATTGCAGATATAGTGGGAGAGAGAGAAGGTACATATTAAAATAGTGGTTTTATGTACAATCATCGTCGCGGCCTTAATCAACATGTAACATTTATGTAAGAAACATAATAATACAACATAATATAAAACTTTCACTAAATATAATCTATTGAATTACAAAATCCAGACGACGTTTTTTTTCCTGAGCAAGTCTTTCAATGATTTTTTCTGGATTTAGATTTTTTCGCCAATGTGATGTGATGGGTCTCAAAAATTGCTTCTTGCGATGTAATTGTAGTTAGAGTTTGATTGTCACTTAGGTACTTTAGATTTTTTAGGTTCCAAATATCCTAGTGAAGAAGCCTGTCTCTCACTCATGTTTTTCTGAAAAATATGAAATATGTTTATTATTTACAATTACGAAATTATATTCAGGTTATATAATATATATTAACTTTCAGTAGTTGGTAGTTTTACTCACTCTCTAGTTTACTCTTACATCTCACACAAATTCACACACATTTACATGTTGGTATTCTGGCATTTCAACAAAAATATTTTAGCCGTAAAAAACACTATTTTTATATAGTAAAATGTTCGAAACTGTGATGGGATTGGGATTTATTGATTAGTTGACCAACTTCGATTGACTATTGACTTGCCCAGACAGTCGTCCCGTTACGTAATTGTAATCAAATTCGGGATTACACCGTCGGTTATCGTTTCGCTACGGTCGCTGCCTTGCCGTATCCGGTACATCATAATTGGGAATTCAAAATAAGATACCAAAGCCAGAGTGGCGAAAATGCAAACCAGACATAAGTACATTGTTTGTCTATTTTCTTTGGAGGTTATACACTTGTTTTGAGTTTTTCTTGAAACACTTCCATTTTGTATTCGTTTCCAGTTTTTTTTTGTGTAGTGTCATTTATTTCAAGACTCTAGTGATGTGGTGTATGTGAATCTTAAGACAATATCATTTGCAAAAACTCACTTTGAAGGAAACAAAGTGTTCTAATTTGCTTGCAAAAAAATATTTCCGTAGTTTCTGGACAGCTTAGTGAAGTCATATGGAGTTATTATAATGAATTATTTCGAAAAAAATTTACACACTATTTGTGAATGTTTGAATTGAAATGAAACCAACAATAAACAGTTTTTTCAATGTCATTCGTAAGTATTATGAGTTGGGAATGCCCCATCACTAGTTGGTAAGACAATTAGCCGTGTCTTTTATTTAGTAAATACATAATATCACCTAGATATATATATATATATATATAGTCACTCTTTTTCCATACTGTATGAATAATCTTCGGTATGTTGGATAATATCTCTTTTTTCTCTTATCTCTTTCTTCTCAACTCTCTTTGAAGGTTCTCTTTTCACTTTTTTTGGCCACAGATGCTACAGGAAGATTTTGGGAAGGAACTGTTTTTTCCTTAAGATCCCAAGAGCCCGTCTTCCGTCTATAGACTCACTCAATCCTAGATTAGTCTAAACCAGAACGTTACGTTTACTTTCTCACGGAAAATGATGAAAACTATTCCAGTACAACGGGATCCTTTTGACCAAGAGTCACACTGAGGTACACAACAATAATTATTTGAACTTGAATAACTATTTTTTTTCCCTCGAGGATGTACAATAGAAAGTTAAAAAAATCGACCCAGAGATGGTATCCGTTATTTTGAATTCCCAATAGGCCTGTTGAACGTTGGATGACCGATAATGATCAATCAGTCAGCATCCGTTCATCCGTTGGCGTTGGCAACGATCTAATATATTCTATTAGTAGGTGGGCTTATTTTCTGTTTGTAGGTGAGCTTATTTTACAATTATTATCTATAGTAAAAATATCATTTTTTTTGTAACTATTATAAATCTCGGGGGGTCCCATGGCTTTCCCCCTGGGTGCGCCACTGTGTTGAATTGACATTTTATTGAATTTATCAATTCGTCATAAATACTTGTTTGAATGAATATTTTTATTAAAACAATCGCAAATTTTGTAGATCTGATTATTCGATTCAACAAAATAATTACATGGTTGAAACATCATTTCTGCCTGAACGAGTTATTAATTGAGTTGGTCGAATAAGATATTTGGTCCATTCAAATTAGTTCCAGTTGATTGATACTTTGAATTTGATCCAAAACCAACAAATAATTTTACTCATTTTGGGGTTATATTTTGTGGTGCATATACGACACTTTTATTTGTTTTCAAATACATTTTATTTGATTCAACAATTTGTTTTTTTCTGTGTGTATATTTCAATCGGAAAATAATTTTCATATGCGATTAGATCTGCAGTGGAAGGAGAAAAAATGAGATAACTATTATAATGTCATTTCGATCACTGAATGGGGAACACGCATAATTTTCTCTTATGTTTTCAGTTCGATCCTCAAAAATTACATTTTATGAAAATAATTTCTCAAATCCCAAAATTATGTCGATATTTTCAAATTCAAAGGGGCTCAAACTCGATTTGACCTTCAGTTGAATAACTTCCCCCAAACACTAGTGCCAATTGTGGTTGTTTCAGGAATATTGATAGACAATACAATTTCTCATAACCAAACATAAATTTAACCTAACTTTTAATGTCATGTTTCAGTGGCAATTAGGCAATCCATCGACCTGTCAAAACGAAAGCAATATGGCGGCTGTTGGCACACATTGTAATTCGTCATAAGCGACCATAGTGGTAAAAGTGTTTATTTTGTGATTTTCTGTGTGAATTTGAATAGTTTTTTCAATTTTGGATTATAATTCGTGCTTCAACTGAAGAAAAATGCCCCTTATTTGCATTGTGGTTAACTGTGGGTCCCGTCACGACAGGGATAGAGTCGGGTTTCACTCGGTGTCTACAGTTTCAAATCATAAGTTTTTGACCAGTTAAAATGACTTATTGACGAGGAGAAGAGCCCTATGGTTAGCTGCAATCAACCGAGAAGATCTTAAGGATTCGAAAATCAAGTATCAGAGAGGCTGCAGCAGACATACCCTGTGTGCACATCCTTCATTCGGTCATGGATACCTATAACTTCAGACTTTTGTGATTTGATTTGTTCCTACGATTACTTGTATGATTTTGCCTACTTGTATATCTCTGAACTATTGTACATTAGGAGGTCCCATTTCAAATAAAGTTCATATATATATATATATATATATAATATATATATATATATATATATATATATATATAGATAATTGATATATTTTCCACTTCAAAAGTAGAGAAAACTCCAAATGAATGTTCATATATATGTACCTACCTCCTCAAAAAACATTCTTATAGGTATTGTTATTGAATTACTGGAATACAAATTTTCTTCAGGATTCTGGTGACTCAATAAATAAAAATATTTAGAAGTATGTCTTTCAATCTCAACCTTCCCTTTTTAGATATTTCAGGCAATTATCGAAAGCCTCCATCAAGTCCTGTGAAGAGTGTTGTATTTGATTACTCTCGTTTCGGACGTCCATTGTCTTAATGTATTTGAAAAGGGTTTCACGATGTTTTGAATGTGAATACTGCATTCAGACGATTGCAGATACAAACATTCGAAACATCGTGAAAACCTTTTCAAGAACATTAAGACGATGGACGTACGAAACGAGAGTAATCAAGTTACCACATCGTCTACAACCTTCACAGGGTATTGTAATTTATTAACAGTAAAAATTGGATATTGTGATATTTATCGAAATTGTACTATATACAAATATCAATATTGTGTCATTTTTTTATAATTGGTATTAAATTAAGAGTAATCAACCGAATCAGTAAAACAACAAATAAACAAACATTCATTTATATATATATATATATATATATATATATATATATATATATATATATATTCATTTGAAACATTTTATTTTTTCAAACTGAGCAAGAGGCAAGTCGTCCAATAAATTTTTTGATTGGATGGCATTGGCCACACAGCTTCCAATTCTGTGCGTGACATTGCCTCTATTATAGCACCAATATGACCACCTACTTCACTGTTTCCGGCCATACAAGTACAGTGAGCAGTACAAATGCTTTCATCCTTTTCAATTATGTACCAAACATCTGAAGGTTTTTAATTGGCCTTTTGTGAATACTTGACCTGAAAAAAAGTTATTTTGATTAGAAAGAACTATTATGAAAGTTGAGAAGTAATATTCTTGAATATCAAATCGATGTCTCTTATAATAAACAAATGTTGCAATAAACATAATAGATCAGATCAGAAGTTATGAATTGCTTCTTATGTATTATTATTCCTAATTTATAATAATTCACTTCGATGACTCAAGATTTGCAACTGTACATGTACCCATTAGAAAAAACCTGCTGCCTAGGAAAAAACATACTAGACTAACTAAAATATATGAATGATTCTGAATTTTTGTTATCACCTTCACAACGAAGTCAGATTCAAAGTATGTATGGTTTCTAAACTTGTATAGGGCTTCATCTGCATTTGGGAAAGCTGAGTAAAAAGCAGATACGAAATAATATCCATATTCGTAACAGGAGGAACACCAACAATTGAACTATTCAGTTCAGAAATATTCAGTGTAAAAAGGATATGAATCACTGATCAATCCTCAACTTTATTTTATACCTGTAACAAATACATTGATTAAAATGTAAACAGAAGATGGGGATGTATTTTCAAGCATACCGTTCACCAAAGCCTCTGTTTTTCAACAAAAGTGTCTTCAGGTAATCACTCTCCATCTGAATATTATTAATTAACGACACAAAAGCTCCGAAAATAACCAAAAATACACTTTTACAAGCCAAAGGTACACACTGACAATGATGTTCTTATGGCAATTATCAGTTTGTGTGCCAACAACCGCCATATTGGGTAACGTGGTATGGATTGCCTAATTGAAAAAACTATGGTAATGAAAATATTAGTACAACATATAAACGAAGACAGATGAAGTAATAGTTGACAGTTCGAAGCAACTAGCGCTGAAAGTTTGAGCTGTGTGAAGTAACGATACATACGTCCATCAGAGGCGCTAGGAGTACGTTTTTGAATGTGATGAAATAAGTGGCGTTTTCAGTTACAAATTATGAAAAACATAGAACATTTTTTCAATTTCTAAGTTTCTTGCTGAACTTTCTAATTGGTAATCTTTCTGTGCAAATAAACATATTTTAGAAAAGGGGCACATGCGTGATCCCTATTGCAGATGAGATGTCCTTTCAATACGATAAAAAATGCATATAATGATATTTGAATTGAGCATTGACTCAACAATTAGGATGGATATTTTGAAGAGGGACATCGATAAATATGCACACAATACAATACATGGGTGGATGCTGGAATTAATTTGGGAAAAAAATAGTTGAGGGTGGTGCTGAAGAGACGAAACTTCAATAGGAGGTCTAATAATTATATATAATGAAATTTTTGAAATAACACTGAAAGCGACAACTTTTTCAATTATCTGATAATCGGGCAATCGTATCGAAAAATTAATAGATTTTATTGTTTCCAAAATACAACTGATTTTTTGAACATCATGTTCTTCATCGTTACTGAGCTAATTCTGGGCAATAAATTTGCACACCCCATGTTGTTCGAAACCTCCGAAAGCAAGAACTTCCGCGTCTGCCCAATTTATCTTTTCCGAATGTCATTGTGGCTTTTCGCTTTATGTTACTAACAATAAGTACACATTTCATTCGGGATCCTCTCTGTTATGGTTTTCACCCTGAAAGTCGACTTTTTCTTGGTGTGGTAACTGGCAAAACAGTATAAAACGGGGAACTGTATCAGCAAACATTGCAACACCAGCACAAATTGCTTTATCAACGCCTCGATAACTGAATCTTTGCTCACTAGAAGACACGAAATTACCACCGAAGTGATGTGAAGAAACTGGAAAGGAGCTAAGGGCTAATCCTTTAACGGGTTGGATTTGTTTTGAGACTGACTTTTATATTTTCATTCCTAATTGGTTTCATATACGACATGTAGCTGATCATCGTCTATTGATCTCCTGTTCAAAAGATTTTAAATGAAAAATATACAAAAATACATGCTTTCATGTTAATGCATTATAGTGGGAATGGTTGAAAACAAAACGTTTGAACAAGGTATTTTAATTATAATTTTTTTTTCAATGGAAAAATCTATTTTTATCAATATTAATATATAAAAAATCGAACGAAACTTAAAAGTTTTTATATCATTATCATTTATATCTGATAAAATGTGATGGAATCATATAGAATAATTGAATAATTCATTAAACGCTAAACTATGATAATTATGAAACGATAAAAGCATATGAGTTCTTGATTAGGACTGGAATTGAAAATGAGTTAGGGTCCTTTCAAAATATATATCAGATGTAGTTCAATATCCAGCGTGGCTTTTCTATTGTTTATTGTGTCAATATTTGTGTTTCATTGTGATTATTATAGAGTGAATAAAACTTTAGACAATAGTGAAGATCACTTTATTTAATTTTTGTTTTGCACCTATTTGTATTCAAACGCCTTGTCATCTGTATCTGGTAAATGTGAGAAGGTGTATATCGTATAAATATTTTTTTTTTCATTACATTTAGGACAATCATAACAAAAATTAACACTTTGAGAAAAAAACAGATATGTTTGCATACCATTCCCCTTCTCGGTGTTGGTTGGTTGGTTGGTTGAAAGCTGTCTCTGTATCACGGGTGCAATGAATAGCACTCCAACAGCTGCAATGGAAATCATCCTAAACCTCGAACCCCTTGACTTACATGTCATTGGAGAGGCCAGGATGAGTGCATACAGACTGAAACAAACAAGAACTGGAGAATCCGAACAACTGGACATACCAGAATCACTCATGTAATCAACATCGAAGAACTCGAAATGATTTCAGATTACATGCAACCCCTATACTCATTCGAAAAATCATTCGAAACACGAATTGATGGATCTGGATGGGCCCCGAGTATAGAATCACAATCAACTGCGGACATAGTCTGGTATACAGACGGTTCAAAGACAGTTGAAGGAACGGGAGCAGGAATACATGGGGTAAGGCCAAAAAGGGATTACATAATACCACTTATCAAATGCTCCACGATATTCCAAGCTGAAACACATGCTATCATGGTATGCATTCAGAAGAATCTAGAAAGTGGTTATAGGAAAAAACACATCTACATTCTATCTGACTGTCAAAGTGCTATTAAAGCACTCAACTCCATACAGATAAAGTCCAAACTGGTCTGGGACTGCCTCCAGAACCTCATCGAGCTGGCAAAACACAACAAGGTCACCTTGATGTGGGTGCCAGGTCATAGAGGCATTGAAGGCAACGTCAAAGCGGACCAGCTAGCTAGACAAGCATCTGAAACGCTATTCACAGGGCCAGAACCTGCACATGGGATTAGCAAAAACCGTTGCAGGACCCTGATCGACGAGTGGATAAAAAGAAGACACCAACAATATTGGGATCAAACTGTCGGGCAAATACACAGCAAAGTCATGGTAGGGCATCCAAACCGGACCCTGACGGCTGACCTTCTGAACCTGAACAGAACGAAGGCTCGTATAATAATAGGTCTGTTGACTGGACACTGCGGCCTAAGAAAACACCTAAACACCATGGGAGTACGCAGGGAAACCGTGGAGTGTAGGCTGTGTGATGAAGAGGAGGAAACAGCCTCTCATATTATCTTCGACTGTGACGCCCTAAGTAGTAGGCGACACAGAACCTCTGGAGAGATCAGCCCGAAAACAGGCATGAATCCGAAGAACCTTATCAACAGGCTTCTTAACCTAATCAAAGGCACAAACCTGTTCGAATGAGGAACCACTGACGACAGAGTGATACAATAGACCCCAGCTGGTCGCAGTGTCAAGTGCCAACCCTGTCTCTGGCTCGTCAGCTTTCAACCAACCAACCTTCTCGGTGTACTTGAACATGATTTGTTTGCTGAAACATGATTCGAAAATTCTACGTCATTATTTCTGAAAGTTTGGCTAATTTTCATTGGATGTAACTTCCCCAGAATTTCATTCGTGCTCTCTACAACAATTATATGAATATCTGCATACTCCTATGCTTTCATTTTGAAATGTTCTAGGGTTGTTCCAGAGTCCGCCGCAATGTTGAATTCTAAGTTAGGTTCGGTTTTGGAATGTTAGTTCTAAGTGAGGTTGGTTTGTTTTGGTTATCTCACCGATATCCCTGTTATATATTACACACAACGGTAATTTTAATCGCGTAAATAGTTGAATATGACATCAGTATGACAAAAGATATGTTAGTGCACCACTGGTCTCTTAATTGATTAATTACTCAGAAGAGTAAATATAGTTTATATAATTTTTTATATCATTTTTATCACCGAGCCGTTGCGGAACCAAATTCCCTTCGAAAGAGTTGTGTTGGCGTGGTTTCGAAAAATGCGACATAATATTTGTTAAAGAATCACCAAAATAATTTCCTTCACGGAAATTCTAACTTTGAAGACCATGGACCATCGCTAGACTGGAAGAACTCTGGATACTTGGGCAGTATCACTGATTCTGAACTTCCAGGTTGTCAATTTATAATAAAATAATTAATAAAATACCTTTTCAAAGACAAGCTTTTATTCAAATGCACTGAAAAGTTAAAAATAATTGCTTTGGATGTGTGACATGAGTTTAGATTCAAAAGCCTGTCACTTCTGTATTCGAACTGAAAACTTTGCGCGACAAGCTTTTGCATCTATAACTACGTCACACATCCAAAGCAATTATTTTTTACTTTTTAGTGCATAGTTTCAATGAGTTACCATCTTCAATTTATGAACTTCAACTAAAAATCAATAATCTTCGACTAAATTCATAATCTTCGACCCAAAAAACCCCGACATACCAATTTTGAATCGAATCAGGCCATAATTACAAAACGCGTCCGCCATCTTGAATTTGTGAATTTTTATAAGAAATTCATAATCTCCGACCCCGAAAACCCCCACATACCAATTTTGAATAGAATCAGACCATAAACACAGAGATCATCGGCCATCTTGGAGCCGCCATTTTGATTTTATGAATTAAAAAAAAAATCATAATCGTCGATCCTGAAAACCCCCACATACAAATTTTGAATAGAATAGGTCCATAATCACAAAACTCCTCCGCCATTTTGGAGCCGCCATCTGTTGTGTTACTGGTGAAGAAACGTATATTGAATTATTGATATTATAAAACGCAATTGTAATGATAATGATTTGACAAACGTCTTTTCCTAGCAACGGTCGGAGCCTTGGAATGCGTGTTGTGCCATGGAATGCGAGTCGTGCGATATTGAGTGCAACACCATCTTCAATTTATAAATTTTGACAAAATTTCATAATCTCCGATCCCAAAAACCCCCACATACCAATTTTGAATCGAATCGGACCATAATCACAAAACTTGTCCACCATCTTGAAACCGCCATTTTGAATCTTTGAATTTTGACAAAAAATTCTCAAACTCTGTCCTCGAAAACCCCCACACACCAATTTTGACTCGAATCGTACCATAATCATGAAACTCGTCCGCCATCATGAATTAGATTTAGATTTCTTTATTTTTTCTCGGTGAGATATTACAATGTGCTTCATAATAATAAAACAATGGTAAAGTAGGTATATATCTCTTGCGTAGAGAAACAGCTGACTGTTTATTAATTATTAATGAGAGTAGTATAGAAGTCTTGTGAATGTATACAGTGCTCGTCTAAAGTCCGTTTCCCCCCTACTAATTTTTGAACCACCCGGTATATCGCAACGAAATTTAGAGGGCTTTAAAAGGAGATAAAAACCTACTCTTTCATGAAAAAATTACAGCTTAAATTTTTAAAATGGCGGCTGAGCGCCATCTTCAATGATTTTTTTAAATAGAACACCCCATTTTCGAAATCTGCTCATAATTCTCAACAGTTTTCTCCAATACACTTTACTCCTAAATTCAATTGTTTTCGAAATATTAATGTTTGAAAAGTGACATTCAGGTTTAAAATGAAGTATGGATTTTGGTAACTTCCGGTAAAACATTTTGCTAACTAAACGTTGTTATTGATTTGTAGTTGAATCTCTCAATGAATTCGACTAATGAGAGGCGTAAAGAGAGTTTATTAAGGATCAACCGTACCGCTTACCGGAAAATCTCGAAGCCTACGAATGTGTTCTGTAAATTCACAATCAAAACAAATTAGTTAGCTGAAAAATTATAATTTATTTTTGAATAACACTTTTATTTAACCCCAACCATTATTTCATCAAGTGTTCAGTGTGGTCCCCTCCTAAATCTTGACAATAAAGTGCTCTATTATAAACAGCTTCTCTCACGTTGATGAAAGTCTGTTCATCTATTTCTTCACATGTATCTATTATTCTGCGTTCCAACTCTTCTATTGTTTGACATTCAGTGGCGTAGATTTTTGACTTCAGATACCCCCAAAGGAAAAAATTTAGAGGTGTAAGATCCGGAGATCTTGGTGGCCATTCTGTACTTCCCCTGTGACCTATACATCGCCCAGGAAAGTTTGTATTGAGAAACTCTCTAGCCATGCGATCGAAATGGGGAGGATGGGGCACCTCCCCAGCTGAAATATGATTTCACGATTTTCAAACTCTTCCTGATTGTTCAATACAATTTGTCTTATCCGAGGTTCAATTTCAGTTTCTAAAAGATTTCTGTAAAGAACTCCTGTAAGATTGCCTCTGATGAAAATCGGTCCAACAACGCGATTGCCCAAAATCCCCGCCCAAACATTCACCTTTTTAGGAAACTGGGTATGTCCCTCTCTGAAAATATGCGGATCAGTATCGCTCCAGTATTCGTCTGCGAAACATACACGTTTTAGGAAGCCCCGTTCTCCTTCAATTGTTCTTGTTAACCACTCATAAAATTCAACCCTTCGGTCTGGATCATCCTCCGTGAGAGCATGCAGGATTTTCATTTTATAGGGATAAAACTTTTCTTTTTTCAGGACTGTTTGGACACTTCCTGAACTTACTCCACAGGATTCAGCAACTGCAGACGTCGACTGAGTCGGATTGATTTCCATTTCAGCAACAATTTCCACCTTTTTTCTTCTGAAAGAGGCGGTCTTCCTGATCTTGGAGCATCTTTTAGCGTATCAGTTGCTTGGAGCTTATTTGAAAGTTTGCGCAAATATGACTCTCGGGCAATCTATCATTGAACATACGGACTGCTAGATGATAATTTCTTCCAGCATCTCCAAATATCAAAACTGCTTCAAATTTATCGTCTAAGCTACGAGCCATGATCACACTTTTCGTAAAAGGATTTAGGCGCTCAACGGACTATTTGACAGCAGTTCAGTTTGACAGTAAACAAGATGTTACCGCAACATTAGTGTTTTTGGTTGGGTTTGAAATGACCAAAATGTCACTTTTCAAACGTTAATATTTCGAAAACAATTGAATTTAGGAGTGAAGTGTTCTGAGGAGAACTGTTGAGAGTTATGTGCAGATTTCGAAAATGGAATAATATACGGGGTGTTCTATTCGATAAGAATATTGAAGATGGGGCTCAGCCGTCATTTTATTACTTTTAAGCTGTGAATATCGTGAAAGAGTAGGTTTTTATATCATATTTGAGCCCACCAGATTTTGTTGTGATATACCAGGAGGTTCAAAAATTAGTAGGGGGGGGGCGGACTTTAGACGAGCACTGTATATTGATTGACCAATGTCAAAAGTCTCTACAGGATTCTTCATAATGGAGTCCAAAGAGAGCACGAATAGCTCGTTTTTGGATCGTGAAAGTGGTTTTGGCCAAAACTGTGGTCTCCCATAGTTCGATACCATACTGTAAGTGGCTCTGAAAAAATGCAAAGTAGACTGATTTGGCAGTTTCTAAATTTGTGTTTTGTTTTATTGTTCGAATGGTGAAGATAACTTTGCTTATTTTTATGTTCAATTGATTGATATATGACGACCAGCTAAGATCACTGTCAATAAGGATTTCCAGCAACGTCGTTGATTCTGTAGAATTGATAGTTTTATTGTTTATGTTGATAATTGGAGTTTCTATATTTCGGTACAGATTGAACAGTATGCTATGTGTTTTGTTAAGGTTGAGTGCCATTTCGTTTGCTAAAAACCAGTCCGATATACTATCTACTATTTTTTCTGAGAGAGATATAAGTGACGGAAATTCCTTTTCATGAACAATAATACTGGTATCATCGGTGAACAGCTTGAAAGAAACTGAGGGAAAACTACTAGCTATATTATTCATGTACCATAAAAATAACGTTGGCCCGAGAATTGAACCTTGTGGCACTCCACTTTCGGAGCCGCTATTTTGTTTTTTCTTCAACAAATATTTCATGATGCATTGTCACCGGAATTATGAACACCTGCGAAATTTCAGCTCAATCGGATGTCGGCAAGTGCTCCAAAAATGGATTACAAGTTTTGAACCGGAAATAATAACAGAATAACATACGAACGAAGCAAGTTGAATAAAGAGATTGTAAAAGGACTTATTAAATCTTTGAGACCTGAAACTTTTATACCGGATAAGTTCCATATTTCCTTTTCTTTTAACATTGTCTCTCATTCATGCTGAATAACAAACTTATTGAACATTGAAACAGATATTAATTTTTTCAGCTCAGTTGAATGAATTATCTGTGGCTTGGTCCCTAATATAACTGAAAAAATAACAGAAGAGAACTTATTCTGAATTGGACATTTACTTATTTGAATGATAAGTAATATTGAGTAACTTAAAATCAGGCTGACAAGACCTATATCACTAAAAAAAATGAATGCCATGAGAGAGGTGGGTATCGTCTAAGACTTCGAACCGAATTGGTTTCTCCGATCAATCCACGAATATTCTTACTGTCTCCTTTAGGGATTTGCCAAACATATGTGAAACATTATTCCTGATACAAGCTTGGTCAGGCCATTTTTGGGGGTGGAATCTCCAAGTAATGAAGCTTGTGATGCAGCTATATTCGTACGTGATAACATTAAATTCAAACCTCTTCACTTAGGGGATTATTGTATTGAGCGTGACATCGAAGTGTGTGGCATTGAACTCAGCACTTCTAAAATTGCCGTTATCACAGTATATAGATCAGCTTGCATAGATGATTGTACCATTTGTTTCCACAAATTAGAAGAACTTCTGGTCTCTATCTCAAAAAATTTTGTAAAAATCATTTTACTGGGTGATTTTAATATCAATTTCCTGGGACCATCCACTGATCTCAGTAATTTGATCTGCCTAATAAACTCCTTTGGCCTCCATCTACCTACTGCTGAGTTTACTAGGATTGTAAATGGCTCTAGCAGCTGCATTGACAACATTTTAACAAATTTAGATGAATCGTGCTATCAGACTGGCGTAATCGATGCCTGTCTCTCCGACCACTACGCAAAGATACTGAATCTTAGAAATTTCGAGAGACATAGGAGTGCCCCGTATTTCAGGAGGCAAATAACTAGCCAGGGAATACTCGCCTTCCGAGCCTCGTTACAAACAGTTAACTGGAACACATTCTACTCGTCTAACTCCTCGAATAACAAGGTGGATTTCCTCCTAAACCTATACTGTCGTCTAGTAGAGGAACATTTTCCTCTCAAAAGAATATCCTGTGAATTGGCACACAAATACCCTCTCAGGTGGTTCAATAACGATCTGGGAAAATTAAGGGATACGGTACGTGCGGTAAAGATAATTTACGATGCAACAAATGATCCCATTCATAAGCAAGCTTTCAAAGGGATTAACAATAAATATCAAAAGGCCAATATCGAATTTAAACAAAATCATGCGGTAATTTCATCAACCAATCTGATAATAAAATTAGAAATAGCTGGCGGCTCATCAATTTTGAAAAAAGTAAACCAGCATCTCATGTAATATCCGACGCGATCTCTCCCCACCAATTCAACTCATACTTTACCACCATTGCCAAAACCATAATAAGTCAACTCCCACTCGATGCTAATACCCTTTCTCTAAAATTACTGCACAATAAACTTAAACCTACCTCACCCGGGTCTTTTTTTCTTGAACCCATCACTCCATCCGACGTTTTTAATGCTATACACAAGCTGAAAAACTCCTATTTCCTTGATGTATACAATCTTGGTTGATCCATCGACGTCTATCTTCAATACTTGTATCAGCGAAGGATCTTTTCCTGATGAATTTAAAATCAGCAAAGTCATCCATCCCTGTTTTCGAAAAAGGTGTCTAAAATCAAGCTGAAAACTATCGACCCATTTCTATCATTCCCATTTTTGGTAAAATTTTCGAAATTATTCTCACAAAACGGATTGTACTTTATTTTGAGGAGAACAATCTCCTAAACTCGGACCAATACGGTTTCCGAAAATCATGCTCCACTGTTCAAGCGGTAGCACGAGTTGTGAGGGATATAGTCGACGGTTTTGAAAAGGGTCATCATAACTCTGCAACACTGTGTGACTTGAGTAAAGCGTTCGACTGTCTCTCATATTGATATGTCACATAAACTGGAAGAATATGGAGTCAGAGGACTGGTACTCTCACTCTTTTTATCCTATCTGACGAACAGAAAACAGCTTGTTGATCTAGGCAATAACAGAACATCTGATCTACAGCCAAAGATCCGTTCTGGGGCCTCTTCTGTTTATTGTATATCAATGATCTTTTCTATGAACTACTACCCTACAAATGTGTCATCTATGCCAATGACACATCTATTTTATGCTCTGACAAGAACTGCCAGACTTTGCTTGCCTCCATGTCACATGCCAAAAAACAAGCTGAATCGTGGTTCAACTCCAATCTACTAAAACTCAATAAATAAAAACCCAACGAATTATATTTTCAACTAATCATAATATCTCGGTGGGAAAAACCGTCAACTTATTGGGAATCACACTTGATGACAGTTTGAATTGTGCACCTCACGTAGAAGCACTGAGCCAGAAACTCTCAAAATATATTTTCTCACTCAGGCAATTGAGCAACTTCGTAAGCTTGGAAACGCTTCTCTCGGCGTACAATGCATTTTTTCATTCCCATGCTAGCTATGGAACTCTGCTCTGGGGCAACTCCTCCAATGCTACAAAAGTTTTTACGCTCCAAAAACGCGCAATTAGAACAATTTCAAATGCAGGTTACCGAGATTCATGTAGGCCCCTTTTTATTAATTTGGGCATCATGTCATTACCATCTATTTTCATATACCATACTCTCTTTCTTGGAAATACATAAACATAAAGATGGTTTTCCGACCAACTCCCATTTTCACGAGTATAACACCCGTGGGGCTAACCTATTAAGACCGGTTTAACTTACAGAAATCCTCAAAGAACTCACTCGATGTCAACCTTTACAATGTCTTACCGTCCACTACCAGGAATTTACCCTAGCCAATGTTCAAAAAACAAATCATGGAATATCTAATTAAAAACTGTTTTTATAGTACAGAGGAATTTGTTGCCTTAACCTCAGTGCTTGAATTTCTAATATGTACCTATCATTGAGTCTATGTGTATGTACGTTTGTGTGTTTATATTCAGATCTATTTTACTCAATGGTGTACACTAACTGTTTATATATATATATATATCATTTTATTTAATATAATTCTTTATATTTTTTTTATCATCTATCTATCTTATAAACGTAAACAAACAATAGCCCAGTGATTTTTGATATATTTCTATCTGCGATATACTTTTGACAATTATTTTTCCTAGCCCCTATATCTGTGCTAGAAAAAATAATTAAAATTCAATATTTTATTACTTTGAGCGTGAAAGTTAAAACCAACCATGGATGAAAAAAAAACTTCCACGCTAGTGTAACTCTTATAATTAACAATATTTTCTGATCTTATTATTCTCCCAGGAAAATATTTTGTAAACCATCATTTGCATATATGAAATGTCATTTCATGACGATAATTGAACTTTTTCTCATATCTGCCAGTGAACCAAATCAACTCTTCGTGAGATATTTTGCCAGTACTATGCAGGGGTACCTACTATATTACCGGAAATATGCTTGTAAATAGTCTATTCAAATGATTTGGGTTATCGCCCTTTTTGGAATCCATTAAAAAAAAAAGAACATATGTTCACCTGTAAAGTGTCTAGATGGGTTGAAAGGAATAATCTCAAATATCTTGTTTTCTGAACACCGGTTTGGTGGTCATTGTAAACTGTGAATTTCGTCGATTCTTGGAAAAGTAAATATTTCATTCAAAATAGATATTGCATTTTGTTACATCAGTCTTGTTTATTATCAGTTCGAACTTTGATTCTAATTATTTGACGTGATACTAGTAATTAGCGTCATATCATCAAGTACCACCGATAGTACTATAAATAACATTGATTTTGAAATGGTTTTACCATTGTTAGGGAGGACCCAACCAAAATGTGTAATGAATATTCCAATATACTGTCTTTGATATTTCAAACAAGTGTCGCATTTGCATAACTTTCATATGCGGTTTGAAAAAAACTATTAGTTTTTTGTTTTTTCACAGAAATTAATTTAAAAATATCAACCTGAACGTGTTATGAGATTTTTATCTCACGGTAAGCAAACATCTCATTGTGCCGAAAATGAATGTTCACCATACATAATCTAATCTCAGTCTTGGAACACTTCATCAGCTTTCCAGTCTTGATTGAAAATAGGGATGAAACTCCACAAAGTTCAACCTGGATTTGCAAACGTATCGTGCTGAAAAAAGTAATGTATAAAACAAGCCGGGTGTTGCTACATCGTGACAAGATGGACGTGAGTGTGTTGAATGATCGCCTACCTCCACGGAATTGAACTGATACAACGTTTAATCCATGCCCAACTTAAGACAGTTTAATCCAGATTCGTGATGTGAATTCCATGCTGGACTTGTATTTATGACTTGTTATGTCTTTATTTTCTGATCTGAGATTTGTTCAGATTTGGACAGCGAGTCGATGGAATCGTGGAATGAAAATGAAATGTTTTCTCTCGCTATGTATGAAACGATTGGGTGTTCTTTTCTTAAACAGGAAGACTAGCCTAGCTGGAATCTCCAGGGTCCCCGATTCGGAAAATTTTGCAGATATTGATTGGTAGTTTCTTATATTTGGGGCTACTTCCCGAAAACCCCAAATCAGGTACTATTCGTGAAAAAAAAGTGGATTAGACTTCGATTTTACTATTCGAGTAGAACATGAAAAATCGGAATATGAATAAGTTCTATTTCATAAGGGACGGTCCGTTCGTATTTTAATCTCCAATTGAGATAATTATCGATCGAGTGGTAAACATTTTCTACATGTTGTCTTCGGAATTGTGCTTCCGTAAAAACTGAAATTTTCCGCCAAATATGCGACTAATAAAATAGATGATAACCAAAATAGTTCTCATGACTGTAGCACCACGTTGACAAAGAATAAGATAAATAATCGACAAACCTAACTCAGAGGTTTTTATCAAAGCTATGTAGATGACATGAATTGGAACAATTTCAAAGCACAATTTATAAACAAACGTCAATCATTGCAAGAAGTTCACTTGGAGAATGACCCATCGTACAGTCACCGACACATTGACCTCGCGTTGAAGTTCACGGTAATCCTATTATGTATTTCAATTATAGTTGAATTTGTTATTTTTTTTCCAATGGAATTTCAACTCTTTCATATATATATATAAAGCAGAAATATAGCGTCTGTGATATATATATATATATATATATATATATATATATATATATATATATATATATATATATATGTGTGTTTATGAGAGGGAGGACGTGTATGAAATCGCTGTTGACGTATTCATAAAGCAACTATGTGAAGATAACACATTCATTCAGACCCTGGCAAACACCGTATCGGCTGGCGTAGTGAACATATTAAATGAGAAACTGGATGTCTTCGAAAAAGAGATAAAAGAACTAAAAACTGAACTAGCCTCGGAGAAAAAACATCACGATGAAGAAATATCAAGAATAAATGTAAAACTGAATGAAATGATAAAAAGAGGAGATTCCGAGGGGAACTCCATGAATATAATGACTATGATCACAGAAGTCAATGAAATCAGACGCAGGGAAAAGAATATACTGATCTTTGGGATTCCAGAAAATGTATCAAATCTCTCCGAATATATCACAAACATGATTAACGCCTTAGGAACTAAAGTGACCTTATGTGCAGATGAGATGAAACCTTTCAGATTAGGAGCGATTGTACAGGGTGATTCAAACAAATGTAGACCTGTTAAGATTACAATTCCATGCGACGGTATGGTTCCTTCCCTCATCGCATCTAATAAAAAACTCCAATCGATTGAGGTTTATAAAAATATGTACATGAGGCCAGATCAAACTGTGCTACAGCACGAGTACTACACGAACATTATGAGCCAGCTGAAGGAAAGCAAGCGTAATGGAGGAACTGATTTGGAGATCAAATACAAAAATGGTCTTCCCACAATTACTTCAAAAAACTAATAGTATCATCCAGCAGAAATAACATTTGCACTAAAAAACTTTAGATTTTCTACCGAAACTGCAGAGGTTTGAATACCAAAACGAAAGAATTTCATCATCAAATTCTATCAACTTCCCACAACGTCATCGCTGTTACCGAAAGTTGGATCAGGGACGGTGTGCTCAACAATTAACTCTTTCCAGGAAACTATAGTGTTTACAGGAAGGACCGCGAATATGGATCGAGGGGTGGAGGTGTCATACTTGCAATATATAACAATATCTGCCACTCCGAACAACATAACTTGGCGTTTCCTGTAAGAAGAGCCGACTCACTATGCGTTAAGATGTTCTACCATCCTGAGAAGGCAACTTATCTGATTGTAGTTTACATTCCCCCTAACACAAGTTTTGACGAGTACGATGAACTATTTGAATGTATTGAACATTTTTGCGAATCTCACCATACCAGAGTACTTGGCGATTTCAATATAACTGAATTAGCTAATTTTTATGACACAAGATCTGAGTCTACTCTTCTATCAAGATATAATAGCTTTATTCACATCTGCGATTTCACCCAAAAAAATGAAATCAGAAATGTTAACAACAGGATACTGGACCTGGTACTATCACCAGGTGACGTTGATTGCAATGTTAGTCGAGATAACGATCCTTTAGTAGTTATAGACCCTCATCATCCCGCTCTTATTATCAACACACCCTTATTACCAAATGAGCAAAAGGTGTTCCTATCCAGAGAAAAACGACTCGATTTCAAAAAAATTAATTCTCAAAAGTTTATTAGTCTACTCAATGAGGTAAATTGGAATATACTTCTTTCTTCCACGGACGTTAATGACGCTTGCTTTCATTTCAACGAAATTATTCAGAACATCATCAGAGAGTGTACTCCTCTGAAGAAATGTCGTTCACACAAGTATCCAATCTGGTTCTCCGCATCAATAATTCGTCAACTGAAAGTGAAAAATCATTATCTGAAGATGTATAGGCGAAACAGGTATTTATACTATTTAATATGTGTGGAACGAGCCAGACGCAAGGTGAAAAACGAAATAGACGTAGCACATAAAACGTTCATTGAAAATTCCGAAAATTCCCTCAAAAAAGATCCTAAAGCTTTCTGGAACTTCATAAATTCCAAAAAGAATAAATCTCGCATACCTGGTCGAATGAAATATGAAAATGAATCCTTTGCCTCAGCGAAATCAGTTATGGATGCATTTGCAAAATATTTTGAAAGTATCTATTTTTCCCCGAGCAACGACAATATTAACATTATCCCATGCAATAACCCCAGCCAGTACCTCAACATCAACTCCATTACCCGAGCTCAGATCCTAATGGCGGGAAATAAATTGAAAAATAAATTAACATGCGGTCCGGACCATATCCCAGCTGAGCTTGTAAAAGATCACATAGAACTATTTGTCACCCCGCTTTTATTTCTCTTCAATATGATCATAAAAACCAAACAATTTCCAAACCTATGGAAAATTGCTAGGATCTGTCCGATATTTAAATCCGGCTAACGAAGTAACAAACTACAGAGCCGTTGTAATTTATCAGTCTTCTCAAAATTAATCGAGATTATACTCTCGGAGATGATATACGAACACGTTCGTCGGTCGATCTCGGAATTTCAGCACGGATTTGTCAAATGTCGGAGCACTGCAACAAACCTGTGCACATTCACTCAATTCGTTTCTAGTGCACTCGATACCAAAAAACAGGTTGACGTAATCTACACAGATCTCAGCAAAGCCATCAACAGCTGTTAAATAAATTACCAACTCTTGGAATATCACAATCAATTAGAGACTTACTGAATTCATATTTAGTGGATAGGCGTTTATTCGTTGAAAACGAGGGCGTGAAATCGTATACTTTTTCAGCAACTTCAGGGGTTCCCCAAGGATCGAATTTAGGTCCACTGTTATTCCTCCTATTTGTTAATGATGTCTGCTCATCTATACGATCACACAAATTACTATACGCGGATGACATGAAGATATTCAGAATTATTGATGATGAATCGGATTGCATATCTCTACAAAATGATATCAATGCACTAAATAATTGGTGTGCAGAAAACAAATTAACTCTCAATGAAGGAAAGTGCAAGGTCATGACGTAAACCAGAAGAACGAATTCAATAGATTATTTGTATACAACCTCTAATGGGCATCTTTCCCGTGTCACCCAGTTCAAAGACCACGGAATATTGTTCGACAGCAAACTAACATTTTCATTTCACATTGATACTATCGTATCTAAGTCAACCAAATTGCTGGGATTTCTGATGCGCAATTGCAGAGATATGAAATCGCTAGATGCTGTTAATAATTCCCTTGTGAAGGGTAAACTCAGTCATTGTAGTTCTGTGTGGAATCCGAACCATGAGAGATTCATCGCTGCCATTGAAAGAGTACAGAAAAAATTTATCAGTTATTGTTTTATGAACAAACACGGAGTCTATCCGGCGAGAGGTTACAATTATAACCTCCTCCTCAATGAGTTCAAGTTTGAGTCACTTTGGAAAATTAGGAAAATTAGTGATCTCACATTCATTTATAAAATCATTCACAACCTTATTGACTCCAATACTCTATTGTCATTCATTAATTTCAATGTACCACGTTCAACGTCTAGATCTAATTTGACATTTCACTCAAATGTACCAAACTCTTTTCACCATTTTCACTCTCCCATTAACACAATGTGTAGACAAGCTAATGATTTATGTAATGTAGACATATTTTTCTTAAACATCAATCAATTTATAAGACATTTACATATGACTTTACCTAATTAATTAACTAACTTACCATTAGTATAAATTATGTACTTCCTGTAAATGGGTTCAACCTGCTGGATGTAAAATGAATAAATAAATAAAGCATCAAATTATAGATAGTGACACCTATAATCTGTGTGTTGAAGCTTAGACCTGTTGTCGTCGACGAAATTTCGTGCACATTAATAGGTACCTACAGATGTCAGCATAGGCCAATCCACACACCAATAGTCGTAACGCAAAACAAATAACAAGAGAAAGAGAAATTTGTCACGAATCCAAGAGAGCCCACTATCCGCCAACAGCTGTTTCATGGTTTCCCAATCATCAGGACGACTTGTGGTCTCTTTCGAATTCGTATCAAATATCTCATAGTGCTAATACCTACCGGCAAGTACGAAAGAGTGAAAAGCATCAAATTATAGATAGTGACACCCCTAATCTGTGTGTTGAAGCTTAGATCTGTTGTCGTGGAATTTTGATGACACGAAATTTCGTGCACATTAAAAGGTCACCAACCATGGAACAGCTGTTGGCGGATGGTGGGCTCTCTTGGATTCGTAACGTAACAAATTGTGGCATTGCAGACAAATTTTTAAATCAAAGAAATAACCATCTTCGAGCAGGAATCGAACCTGCGACCATTGGATCTCTAGTCCATACTTTAACCATCTGAGCTACCGAGGACACAGATTCCACTGCATTTGATGTTAGTTGTTGTGGGAATGGACTATGAAGGTAAGGGTTCTCATGTGCTATCAGTGGCCATCAAGTTCAATTTTACCCATTTCCTAACGTCGCCGTGGATTGATGGCTTCAGTCAAGGATCAAGCGCTGATTTCCGATCACTGAACAAAGGAGAAATATAGCGTCTGTGAATATATATATATATATATATATATATATATATATATATATACCGGGTTATAGGTGGCTTACCCCTATAACTTTTTTATTATTGAAGATAGAAAAACGAAATTTGGGAGTTGTGTATTATAGTTCAATTACATTTTTTTGTCATATTTACTTGCTTTGCCGTACTTCCGGTTTGACCGGAAATGGCCCCAACTTTCAATTTTTGAATGAAAAATCCTATATATTTTTACTTATTTCGATCGACAATGACATTCTAAATTCAACAACATGTCACTTGTCAATATTTGACGAATAAAGTAATTTTTATTGCAATTTTTATTTTTCGATCTAGAATGCCATGGATCGTGTAAATCGCTTCATTCTTGATCAAGTAACATGGGAAAAATACGACTTTGAGGCTTATGACTTGACAGTCGTTTTGAGAATTATTAAAAAGTCGCAAATTAGTCCATTATGGTTCTGAATTTTCAAAATGACATCCTTTTTGATCACGGCCAATTTCAACTTTTTCAATTGTTGCGCGCACCACATTGATTAGCTGTTCCGCAGTGATGTTCTGGAATGCCACCCTTACTTCATACTCCAGTTCTTCATGAGTAGCTCATGCTGTGTTATACACCTGATTTTCAATTGTTCCCTAGGGAAAAAATCTAGCGGAGTAAAATCTGGTGATCTAGAATATGAAAAAGAAATAATACATTATGAAAAAATATGACAACTCAAGAATGTACCTCGCAGGCCACTGAATAAGTCCATGAGTGCCAATCCACTTTGCTGGAGAGGTGGAGATGTTCTCTTACGACTTGAGAATTGTGAGGGGGCGTTCCATTTTGTTGAAAATAGATATCAACTTGGTTAGCCAGTGGCAAATCTTCAATGAAATCATTATTTTGATTCCTAAGGAACTGTAGATACCTTTCCTCAGTGGGTTGTCCGTCGAAAATTATTGGCCCCAAAAGTTTCCCTCTGATAATACCCATCCAGCAATCGAAACCAAATCGCTCTTGAAAATTTCCAGATGTAAATTTGTCAGACAGACCCAAGTTGGTGAATCGAGTTTCATCTGAATAAATAATTTTAAATGGAAAACGTACATCTTCTCTGTATTTAGTCAAAAACCAGTTGCAATAAGTTAATCTTCGGTTGTGGTCGTTATCGTAAAGATGTTGGTGTAGTTGATACTTGAATGATCGATAATTATATTTGTGAAGAATTCTCCAAACGGACGAATAACTTATATCACACTCAAAAACAATTTGGCGAATTGACGCCGTACAATTCACTTCAACATAGGCCAACAAGTCTACTTCTGTTTCTTCAATGGCGATGAAGTTATTGGCATTTTCTTCTGGTTCATTTCACATTTTCCTGTCCAGTTTTGAAGAATAATGCCGAGTGGGATGGGAATTTGAATAAATTGAATGCATCACAATTTTCTCGTTTCTAGTATAATTTACCATATCAAATTATAAACTACGCAACAAATACATTTTTAGAAGTGACACCATATTCATTAGCCTATTTGTTTAGGTAATCCTAGCAACAGCTTCAATTGTTTGTCACGGATAACTAGAATAACAGGATTTATTTGTTATTAGGTATGATCTCTTCTTGCAATTATTCAGAAAAATAGTGAAAATAAAGTGAAAGTGTGTGGTATCAAATTATTCGTAAGAAAATGATATTTCATGAAAAGCTGACGAGCCACCCCCTTTCTGTTTCAAAAAATCAAGTTAACTGAAAAAATTCATATTTGCGACTTTTAAATAATTCTTAAAACGTCTGTGAAGTCATAAGCCTCAAAGTCGTATGTCTCCCATGTTATTTGATCAAGAATGAAGCGATTTACACGATCCATGGCATTCTAGATCGAAAAATAAAAATTGGAATAAAAATTACCTCATTTGTCAAATATTGACAAGTGAGGTCTTGTTGGATTTAAAATGTCATTTTCGATCGAAATAAGTAAAAATATATAGGATGTCCGAACCGAAAGTTGGGGTCATTTCCGGTCAAACTGGAAGTACGGAAAAGCAAGTAAATATGTCAAAAAATGTAAATTGAACACAATACACAACCCCCAAATTTAGTTTTTCTATCTTCAATAATAGAAAAGTTATAGGGGTGAGCCACCTTAGAGAGTCACCCGGTATATATATATATATATATATATATATATATATATATATATATATATATATATATATATATATATATATATATATATATATATATATATATATATATATATATATTGTTATGTTATGAAAACCAGTTATATATTTTAAAAGGAAAAAACCCACAAAAAGAATAATTACTTAATAGCTATTAGTTTCAAGAGATTGTTTTTAAATAATTTTTGAAATTCTATTTCCTTTATTAAGCCTCTGTATAATATGAATAGATTAAAATATCCAAATAATATAACAAAATCAATTTCATACACTGTCAGAATGATTACAACCCATAATTCTTCAAAAGACAACAAAAAGTCTGGATTTACAACATTTTCCTGAATAAAATGTGATCAACAAAATTATAAATTTGAAACATACAGTATATGAAATTGTAGCAAACTAAAAGTAGCCAATGGTAGAACAGCAAACTTCTTGATGACAATAGCCAATCAGGGAACAGTATGGTCACATGTAGGATTTGAAATTGTGAGAGAATAAGAACGGGAAAGTGTCAGAGACAATTATCACTGAAAATTGTACATGTTTATAAGAAGGAAAAATAGTTTATTATAAGTTTTGACAAATAACCCAAACAGTGAAAATGTGACAATATAGTGCGCGAATTCAAAAATTCGAATCAGAGGGAATGAAGAGAAATGGTATCCAGGTGATAACAAACAAAGCCATGAGGAGATTGAAAATAATTTGAAAACGAATGCCACGTTTTGTTAGGAGGAGAAGAAAAATTCAATAATTTCAATAATTATAAGCAGCAAACTACATTACCTTGTATGTACTCCATATACAAGTATTCCAAAGCTGATTGTTGGATTTGTATGGTTCCTTCGTTTGGATATTGAAGTTCCTAAGAGCATTAGATTGAAAGGGAATCCAAATCCTGGTGTGTATTGAACAGCGACAGTTCCAGACAGGTATAAACTTTCCTAGTGCACATCACGAACTGAACAATTTCACTTATAACTCATATTCCATCAGAAGAACTTTATTTCATTTGATTTTGAACTATTAAAGCAATTTTAACTTTCAAGGTAAAAGTGAGGTTGTGTATATTTTACCCACGACCTTTTCTCATGATTATCCATGGAAATTTGTATATCGGTACCATAGAATAAGTTATCTTTTGTAGGCCAGATAAATTTAAGTTTTTCTGAATAAGGGAAATAATTGCTTTTTGATACTTTTTCGTTTATTTTCTACAATGATCAACAATCATTCTAATGACCATTGAATAAATTGAAATTTGACATATCAAGCGGTGGCTAGTGGCTCAATTGCCTGAACCGGCTATCTGAGACAAGAGGCGTACCAACTGAGTTTTAGCTGTGGTAAGAGAAGTGATAACAATTGGCAGGAAAGTGACGAGATAACAGTGACGTTAGCTAGCAATTATTATTACATTGCATTCATATTATACAGAGTGAAAATAATTCATCTATCATATCAATTTATAACCCAAATCAGAACAAAATAATCAATTGTTATTACATAAAATATATATATATATATATATATATATATATATATATATATATATATATATATATATGTCACCAGAGTTATGAACACCTGCCAAATATCAAATTATTTGAACGACTAGAAGTCGATCAAAATTCACTTGCAAGATTTAACCCAAACTAACGAACGAACGAACTAACTACCTAATAAGTGAAACTAAATAAAAACTTACCAAACAAAAAATACTCCCTTTGATGCCGTTTTGGGAATAAACTTTGTTCCCCCCTCTAAAATCCAAGTTTTGTCTAATAATAACGATTTGGAATTCCGAGTTTTCTTGACAATTATTTGTCAAAATTTCATATACGCCATACAGGTTCACAGGATGTGCAATTACACGAGATCTATTTCGTACGGAATTTCTTTAGTTTCACCTTTTTACACGCTTTATATTAGCATCACTTGTATGTTTGTTTGTTTGTTTGTAACCGACTCCTTTGGGCGCGATTGTGACCCACTTCCAGACGTTTGAATGATTTAAAATTTGGCAGGTGTACATAATTCCGGTGACAATGCATTAAAAAAAATTTGAGTGAAGAAAAAACAAAATGGCGGCTCCAATATGACGTACGAGTTTTGTGATTATGGTCCGATTCGCTTCAAAATTGATATCCGAGGGTTTTTGTGGTCGTAAATTATGATTCTTTTATCAAAATTGGAAAATTCAAGATGACGGCTCCAAAATGGTGGACGAGTTTTGTGATCATGGTCTGATTCTATTCAAAATTGGTATGTGGGGGTTTTTGGGGTCGAATATTATGATCCTTCTGTGAAAAATTGGAAAATTCAAGATGGCGGCCGAGTTTTGTGATTATAGTCTGATTCCATTCAAAATTGGTATGTGGGGGTTTTTGAGGTTGAATATTATAATTCTTTTGTGAAAATTGGAAAATTCAAGATGGCGGCTTTAAAATGGTGGCCAAAGTTTTGTGATTATGGCCTGATTCTATTCAAAATTGGTGTGTGGGGGTTTTTGGGGTCGAATATTATGATTCTCTTATGAAAATTGAAAAATTTAGGATGGCGGCTCCAAAATGGCGGCCAAGTTTTGTGATTATGGCCTGATTCTATTCAAAATTGGTGTGTGGGGGTTTTTGGGGTCGTATATTATGATTTTTTTGTTAAAATTGGAAAATTCAGGATGGCGGCTTGAAAATGGCGGCCGAGTTTTGTGATCATGGTCTGATTCTATTCAAAATTGGTATGTGGGGGTTTTTGGGGTCGGAGATTATGATTACCTAATTTGATAAGATTATTCCATTTTTTTATTTGCAAACAAATAATAAAAATAATAGTTTAAAAAAAACTAAAAAAAAAACGCTTTTATAAATAAACCACACTAAAAAGTAGGAAATAAATAATAGTTTGAAAAAACTAAAAAATACGCTTTTATAGAAACCCAGACTTAAAAAATAGAAAATAAGAAAAAACAATTTTTTATATTAAAAAAAGCGTGGGGTGCATGGTAACAATAAATTATATAGTACATTACACACCTAGGCGATACCATGCACCCCACGCTTTTTTTTAAATAAAATAAATTTTTTTCTTCTTTTCTATTTTTTTAGTCTGGGTTTCTATAAAAGCGTGTTTTTTAGTTTTTTCAAACAATTATTCATTTTTCTGTAGGTACATCCATGTTGGATCCATAGTGAGAAAACATACAGCTTTATTATCCTTTCCATTCACCAAAATACAGCAAGCTTCTTTCATTTGTTATTCCCTTGTAATTTGGTTTATGCATGATATTTTCGTGTCGTCTTAGTCCGCGACATGGGCTCCTGTTTGTGTAAATATATGTTTGTATGTTGTTTTATTATTTCAAGTGTTTTTTGACAGGCATATTTGGAAATGAACTTATCATAATGTCTGTCTAAGATTTGTATTATGTAATTTTTGGAAGAAATGTGTGTTTTCTGATATAGCTGTCTTTGATTCTAGCCAATGGATTAATGAATTTCAGAATATATTTTGCCAAATGTTGACAAGGTGGATCCAATAGAATCAACAATTAGCCCCAATGGAGTGTTTTGTTCGTGAACCTTTGGAAGAACATATAAGTAAGATAGTTCACTACAATAAGGTGTTAGATATTTTTAGAGGTGGACCTAGAGACATTTTTTTTATTAATTTTTTTTATTGCTTCATTCAACGTCGGCCTATTTCTGCGACCAGGGCTAAACACCCCCAAACGGAAATTCCGCCGAATCCTCTGTTGTTTCAGATGTAGGATTCTTTGACGAGCTCAACATCTATGAACTCGGGACCACCATCTCAACGTCCCCTCCGAAGGACGGCATATCTATCGTCCCATCTCGTGCTCATTGATAATACGCCTGCAGCTTCAAATATACTACTTCGCAACAGTTGTAAGTGTATTTTAACGCGCACCTTCCTTGACAGGTATTCACCTATTTTAAGTACTAAACGCGCCTGATGTCGCTTGGCTCAGATATCGATAAGATTTTGTACCAAAGGGCACGGTGAATTGAACATCCTGTGTCGTGTTTATCAGATTTTAATAAGTAATTATTCGACAAAAACTTGGATTTGAGGAAGAGAACAGAGGTGATATTTTGAATTAATATATTATTTTTGTAGCGGAATTTTTCTGGCAAATTATTTTTAAACGGTTACTATGTAGTAAAAATCTCCTTAGTAATTTGCCCTTCTTGGAACAGATAGCTGAAATTTTTCACTTCCAGGGGAAAAAAATCCAAAATATTGCTAGCAATATTTGATAGGAGAAACCCGATGCTTGATGAACGCTTTCGCAGATGATCGAAGAGTATCCAATACTAATTCCGTCCGTTCATATTATTTTCCACATTTCGATATTCTCGTAGAAGTTCTCATGTTCCATTATGTCCTGGTCACTAAATCAAATTATTTATTGAAATGGAATTCATTAACACGTGCTACTACATGAGTGTTAGAGCGATAAATAATAAGTTTGATTTTCGTCATGTCATGAGTTGTCCACTACAGAGTCGATTTAATTCAAACACGAATTTGTTCCTATATCGAATATGATTGTTTTTCACCCGTTTTTCGCGAAATGGATTAAACATGTACGCTATTATATTCAATGAATGGTGGTGATATGCTGATTATTCGTCACAAACACCGTTCACCACAACGGAATCGAATGCTATTTTCACACATTAATATCGTGAGTGGATTGTGCGGAATTGATATGCGGGGTTATGAATGTGATAGATGCACTAGCTCAAGTATTCTCAATATTTAAAAAAAAATTATGACCCTCGCGGTCTCTGCACTAATTTCTGTGAGTAGATTGGGTCTTTTGGGCTCTACAACTTTCCAGCATGATATTTTTTTCTACATTACTTTATCTAGTACAGTGGGCAACACGATTCAGGTTCAAAGGTGGAGTCTGCCTTTACGCTAAGGCTAACCTTTCATGCCAGCGTGAAGAGAGTTTGGAACCGAAAGACTTTGATGTGATGTGGTTCAAGCTATCTGATACCAAACTGACTAAGTTCCTCTGCTGCCTTTACCTAGCACCTAATGAACCTTCATATAACGACCTCTTTGAGTTTTTATCACTCAAACTGGACTACAACAGCTGAAACCATAATCATGGGAGACTTTAATGTACATAACGCTGCCTGGCTCAAATTCTCTAACAAAACAGATGATGCAGGTCGTCAAGCCGAGGCCTTCGCCATCACTCATGGTCTAGAACAATTGGTCGAGCTACCAACCCGCATCCCTGATGTCAACAACCAGTCTGCCAATACACTAGATCTTTTCCTCACCACCCATCCTGACCCGTATAGAATAGAAGTTTGTGCCCCACTTGGGAACTCTGATCACACCCTCATCTCCACAACATGCTCCTTCCATTTACCATCGAGCTGCACAATACCACCCCGTCCCATGTGGCATTACAATTCGGCCGACTAGGAAGGTCTTCGTATGTTTTTCTCAGCGTTTCCATGGAAGAGAGTTTGTTTCTCTTCAGTAGATCCAACACGATGTGCTGAGACAATTTCTGAAATCATCATGTTGGGGATGCAAACTTACATACCGAATACCGAAAGAAGAACATCATCCGATAAGACCTGGTTTAACAGAAACTGCTCTAGAGCTGTGGCTTCCAAACAGGCAGCATACCATCGATGGCTAAAGAATCCGGGCCCTGAGACCAGAGCAGCATATGTCGAGGCTAGAGGCATATGCAAAGAGACAATAAAATGCTCAAAAGATGCCCACAATGCCAAAATAGGATCAAAACTTGCTGAATGTCCTAACGGATCCCGTTCATTTTGGTCTTTCGCCAAAGCTGTGGGAAGAAACTTCACTTTCAGCTCATTTCCTCCTCTAACCAAAGAAGATGGAACACTAGCAACGACTGCCCAGGAAAAAGCCAATATCTTTGCGCACCTATTTGCTGGAAATTCCACTCTGGATTCATCGGGAAAACAACCCCCGAACATTACACCTATTGACAGTCACATGCCCGAGATCACCTTTCGCCAACGTACTATCAGAAAGATTTTGCTAGGTCTCAACACCAACAAAGCCTGTGGATCTGACGGAATCCCGCCGATTGTTCTCAAGAAATGTGTCCCCGAACTAACACCTGTTCTTTGCAAGTTGTTCAACCACTCTTACAATTTGGGGGTATTTCCGTCCAATTGGAAAATTGCAAGAGTACAGCCAGTCCCTAAAAAAGGCAAAAAGCCCCTACCTAGCAACTACAGACCTATCGCACTGCTATCTATTATTCCAAAGGTCATGGAAAAAGCCATCAACATCGAGCTCAAGAAATATCTGGAAGACTCAGGAATTGTCAACGATAGGCAATATGGCTTCCGCCATCAGAGATCAACTGGTTGACCTGCTCGCTTACGTCTCACATATATGGCAGCTATCTATTGAAAAGTATGGAGAAACTTTAGCTGTGGCATTAGATATCTCCAAGGCGTTCGATCGAGTTTGGCACCAGGGACTCCTCGCCAAGCTTCCGTCTTATGGCTTGCCTCCTCAGCTGTGTTCTCTGCTTGCTAGTTTTCTCTCAAACAGGTCTCTCCATGTAGTGGTCGATGGAGTTTCATCTGACACTCTACTCATAAATGCTGGTGTTCCGCAAGGATCTATTCTCGCACCAACACTATTTCTACTTCACATCAACGACCTGTTGAAAGCAACTTCATGTCCAGTACACAGCTTTGCCGATGATAGTACCCTCCATACCGCTTTCTCTTCCAGGGCCCCTATATCAGCCCGTGAAACCAGAAATGAACGAGGAAGAAATGTTAATAATATATATATGGACTTAGCAACAATTCTCGAATGGGGATCTGATAACTTGGTAGAATTCAATGCAAACAAAACACAAGCATGTCTTTTCTCTAGAAAAGCCGATCCCACTGTGCCTAACATAACTTTGTCAGGAGTAACCATACCACTGAAGTCATCCATATCGATGCTTGGTATTACTATCAGCAATAACCTTTCCTGGGAAAATCACGTGAGGTCCATTGCCAAAAGTGCATCCCAAAAACTTGGTTTTTTGTTTCCTGCCAAGAGCTATTTCACCCCCAGTCAGCTGCTTATGATCTATAAGGCACAGATCCGACCTGTCCTGGAATACTGTTCCCATATTTGGAGTGCGGCACCTAAACATATCCTGAGGCTATTGGATTCTTTCCAAAAAAGGGCAATTCGTCTCGTCGGTGATGCCTCGCTTACAAACTCGCTCACTTGTCTGGAACACCGTAGAAAAGTTGGCGATTTGTCTCTATTTTATAGATATTTTCATGGGCGATGCTCTTTTGAAATATCAACAATCGTTCCTGCTTTGGCAGTCTCTGCGAGATTAACCCGTCAAGTTCAGTCATCACACCCCTTCGTGGTCACTTTGGAGACCGGCAGAACATCACTTTCCAAAGACTCGTTCATCCAACGAACAGCGAGGCTTTGGAACTCATTGCCTAGGGAGGTGTTTCCCGAGGCATACAACCTTCAGACATTTAAGAAGAACACCAACTCCTACCTTCTTTCCCTAAGTTTCCACGATGTTCTCTGACCATTAGAGGATATCTCTTTTCGTGGGAACCAGAACATAAAAAAAAAAAAAACAAAAAATAATTTTTGATCCTGAACTACTATTGATCAATATTCAAAGTGTAAACCAAGCTAAACTTGACAACTTATATGGAGAAATTGAGTGTTACAGAAACCTCCTGTTTATATGCATAACGGAAACATAGGAATCATCTATGTCGATTAATTCTTTACATATGAATGACTACCATTTGGCTACTTCATATTGTCGATCTATGAAAGGGGGTGGACTAGCCATTTGGGCCAAAAATTATGTAAACACAAAAATAATAGATTTATCTGGGTTTTCTATTAAACAACATATTGAACTATGTGCAATTAAATGCGAAATCCGTGACACAAGCATAATCATTGTAAACTGTTACCGCTCACCTAGTGGCCACATAAACATTTTTATAGACAATATTGCAGCAGTTTGTGAAAATCTTATGGAGTTCAAAACCAAAATTATTCTATGTGGGGATTTTAATACAGATTCATATCATTCATCAAAAAACTATTTGGAATTATCTACTAGTCTGGAATGCTACGATCTAAATCCTATAGTATATTGGTCAACAAGGGTAACAGGTACAAGTGTTTCTATAATAGACCATATATTTGCAAATTTCGATACAACCGAATTACCCGTAGTAATCGATAATGAAATATCTGACCATCGATCTATTTTAACAAATTTAAATTTGAGTTCCACCAGTATTTCCGCGATAAAATACACTCTGAAAGAATTTTTAGCAAGAATGCTGTAGAGGAATTTAGACAAACTCTGGCGACTCTCAGGTGGGATTTTCTTTATCAGATGGAATCTACAAACGAAGTCCGGGATAGATGGACCACCGGGATAGACGGACCAGCCATATAGTTCTCGCATCGTCCGCTTTAGTGCCGCCGTATTTGTTTCAGTCTGTGCTCTTAGTCGTGTTTTGTGTGTGCTTCCTTCCTTTCATATAGATTTGTTCATAGTTTTTGTGAAAAAGCACTTTTCCTGTTTTGGTAATTTTTCCAGCTCAATTTACATTTGATGTTTAAACATTTCGATTGAACGATTTCTGTTGTATTATCGCTCAAAGAGCTTCGTACAGTGTCTAGTTAACATCCTTACCTAACATGGCGGGCTGTATGTCACTAACTAGCGAGTACAAAGGAGGTCTATCTATACCGGATCAAATGGGTTAGATGGACCTCGGGAATTCGGTATTGATGGATCAGGTGAAATGTTGGGGGTTAGACGGACCAAGCATTATACTATTTAAAATATTGCATAAAATAAAATTTTATGTGCAAATTTAGGCCGCTTTTTTCTCTGAAATAAAGTTGGTTATTTTTTGTTACAGAAATGCTAACAACGTATGTAAGAACAGGGATATCAGGGCGTGGTAAATGGTCGGAAGAGGCATTAAGTAAAGCAATTCAAGCAGTTGAACAAAAAAATATGGGTGTCAATGCAGCTGCTAATGCGTTTGAAATCCCGAGAACGACTCTGAAAAGGCGCCTTAAATCTAAAGTCCTAACCAAGGGTTCCATGGAGAAGTGTACCACTTTGGGTGTTCAAAATGAAAAGAAAATTGTTTCACACATTGAAAAGCTTCAGTCGCGTGGTTCCACACCTGAGAGAGACTCGGTACGTTCCATGGCTTTCGAGCTGGCAGAAACACTAAACTTGAAGCATACCTTTAATAGAGAAACAAAGCGAGCTGGATACGACTGGCTATCATCTTTCCTTTCTCGGAACCCTGAACTTTCAATTCGACAGGCGGAAGGCGTTTTTATTTCTAGGGCCAAGGGACTAAATAAAAATATTGTTGAAAGTTATTTCAACTTGTTACGAAGTGTTCTTATGAAGCATCAACTAAGAGACAAGCCCGGAAATGTGTTCAATATGGACGAGACTGGATTGCAAATGAACAATAAACTGGGAAAAGTTATTGCGGTTAAAGGTTCTAGGAATGATACATGTGTGAATTCGGGAGAGAAAGGGGAAACGATATCAGTTTCAGCTGTGTAAATGATGAGGGCACTTTCCTGCCGCCTTATGCCATAATAAAAGGTAAAAACCTAAAGCAAGAATTTTGTGATGGAATGCCACCTGGTTCTCAAGTTAAAATGTCACACACCTGGTTCTCAAGTTAAAATGTCACAAAAGTCAGCTTATGTTAATAATGAAATATTTTTTGATTGGTTGAAGACCCATTTCATGCCCAGAAAACCACCAGGAGAAGTCCTTCTTCTTCTTGATGGTCATACATCTCACACCAGTAGCATTGAAATGCTGGAGTTTGCCGAAACGAACGACATCTTTTCAATGAGTATACCTCCCCATATAAGCCATTGGCTGCAGTCATTGGATCGTTCGTTCTTCAAATATTTGAAAGCACACTTTAACTCAGCCTGTAATTGCTACATGACTAATAACCCTTCACGAAGAATCACTCGACTTCAGTTTGGTGAACTTTTAAGTTCTGGATGGGGAAAATCAGCAAGTGTAAGCAACGGAGTTAACGGTTTCAAAACCTGTGGAATCATCCCGTTTGATCCTAATGCAATTACTGAATACGCCTTTCTCTCAGATACCTCAGAAACAACGCAAGCTAACTCCATTGTTGAAAACTCTCTTTGTTCTGAAAGTAGAACTACAAATGATGGCTCAGCAATTGCAGGGACTGGTGGGCTCACAAGACAAAACAATACGCATGTAACACAAGCTAAAGCTAACTCATGTTCTGAAAGTAGCTCTACAAATGATGTCTTAGTAGTTGCGGGACCTAGTGGGCTTACAAGACAAAAAAATGTGCCTGTAACACAAGCTACATCAAACTCATGTTTTGAAACTAGCACTAATGATGTTTTACAAGGAGTTACAAGATATGATGACATCACGCCTTCAAAAATATTGGATAAAATACACCCAATACCATGCGTAAGCAAAGTACAGGCACTCAAAAGGAGAGCGCAAACGGTTTCAACTGTTTTGAGCTCGCTCGAAAACATAACTTGTCTAAAAAACAAAAGAGAAAGTAAAGAAATGAAAAAAACAATTGAAGAACAAAAGAAAGAAGAAAGAAAGAAGAAAAAATTGGAAACCAAGATCAATCTAAAAAAAAGTAGAGAGCCACCAAAAAAGAATAAAAATTCAAAAACTTCAGAACCGGTTACTTCTTCAGACTCAGAGAAAATTGATATTGATGAAATTTGTGATGATGGATCTGGTAGTTTCAGTAACTGGGATGAAAACGAATGTGTTTGGTGTGGAGAGAAATATAACGAACAAGAATGAAGACTGGGTTAAATGTGTATCTTATTCGAAATGGTCCCATGAAGGATGTACTCGATTTGATGATAAATGTGATTATTGTGGTAGAAGAAATGCTGAATAAATGATGAAATTAAAGCTAAAAAAATAGAGTTTGATTTTATTTCCCAAGGTTATCATTCTGGTCTTTTTTATGGACAACAATTTCTTTATTTTAACTTCAATGATAAAATATGTATATTGAATATAATACTGCATTTTTTATGCGTAATTCCATTGGGTTCTGAACCCATTACACTTTATTTCTTTTCAACAACACTGGTCCATCTATCCCGCACGTATCCGGTATAGATGGACAGCGTAACCATTTTATTTAACTTTTATTCCTATCTTATATTTCATCTAGACACTAAATAAATGTACAATAAATGTAAATAAATATATGAAGTTTGAGGTGGCAAAGTTATGAACCCAAAAATGGTTATACTTTAGACGAAAACTATTTTAAGAAAAACCTGGTCCATCTATCCCGGATTTACCCTATCTTTCCTCCCAAAAAATGTTCTTCAGGGACATACAATAGGAAGCTATGGCTAAATGATGACAAACGTGAATCCAGTCGGAATCTTAAAGAATTTTTTAGGCTAGCAAAATATTTTCCTGAACTACAACAACATTACCGTGATAAAAAGAAAATACATAAAAACTTGATTAAAACAACTAAGAAAACTAATTCTACCAAAATAAAATATCCGAATCAGATAATCCTATTGGAATGGCCTGGAGGGTTATTTCCGAACTATCAAATAAGACCAAGTCACAGAATGATATCACTATCACTAAGGATGACTGTGAAATTGACGATCCACAAGTTATTGTCTCATTGTTTAATGCCTTTTTTATAGAATCTCCTCTTGACATTGTGAATAAAATTCAGGGCAAAAATCATAAGATCCCTAAGGAAAAACTACTGAGAGATTCAATGTTTTTGACTCCTTTTACTAGTATTGAAATGTATGAGTCGTTACAAAAATAAAAAATATTTTGGATCTGATGATATCCCTGGCTTTTTAATAAAAGCAGTACTTGATGTGATTGTTGAACCGCTAACATACATTGTCAACCTCTCCTTTAAAGAAGGTGTTTTTCCCAAAATCTTAAAATTGGGTAAAATTATGCCAGTTTATAAAAAAGGTGACCGAAATCTCTTATGTAATTATAGGCCTATTACTATAGATATCTCTTTCTCTAAGGTATTTGAATACAGTTTCTTAGATCGCCTTCTGAAATACGTGGAATCCCTCCACATTTTCTCCGAAAATCAACATGGTTTTAGAGCCACTAAGTCCACAAGCAGTGCAAGTTATCAATTTTATGAACAGTTATCGAAATATCTAGATGCAGGCGAGTGTCCGAGTCGGATCTATTGCGATCTTAGTAGAGCATTCGATTGTGTCAATCACAATGTTATTGTAAGCAAATGGTCTGAATATGGAATTAGAGGTAACCCTCTGCATTGGATAGAAAGCTTTCTCAGTAATAGGAAACAGTATGTAACCCTAAAATTCACTGAAAAAGGCATCAGAATGTTCTGATATAATAATGGGTGTTCCACAGGGCTCAATATTGGGCCCTATGCTCTTCATTTTATATGTCAACGAAATAGATAAGGTTTTCAAAAGAGGACATTTTGTTACCTACGCTGATGATACACTTTACTAATATCATGGAAATGTGAAGATGACCTGCGAAATGAATGTAATTTAGCTTTGAGTAATTTATTTGATTGGTTTAGTTCAAATTCACTATATTTCAATATTGAGAAAACCAATATTGTGAGGTTGAAAACTCATCAAAGTAAATGCGAAGATCTCAACAACATCAAAATCAACAATGAATCAGTAGATAGCACGGTGTCAGTTAAATTTATAAGTATCAGGCTAGATCAACATCTGACTTGGAAGGAACACTGTGAAAACCTCGTATCTAAGATGTCCTCCCTTTCATTCTTATTTTTCAATCTTAGATCAATTTTAAGTCTAAAACAACTGACTGCCCTATATTACTGTCTGGGGAAGTTCGCCAACATCAGATGATGTATTTCTCTCACAAAAACGAATTATTCGTAGAATGACTGGAAAATCAAATAACTACTCCTGTAGAGAATTCTTTAAAGAGCTTTTCATATTAACAGTACCCAGCCTTTACATATTTGAGTTGGCTCTATACATTTACAAAAATCGAAACAAATTCCTTACCAATATCAACTTTCATGGCGTAACTACACTTCAGAAAGATGATTTCCATGTTCCGTATGCACGGCTGAAGCTTACAAGTAATTCACCATACTACATGGGTCTGAAAATTTTCAATGAACTCCCCATTTCCATAAAAATTTGTGACAATGAAAAATTATTCAAATTTACTATAAAAAAATTTGGTGCATTCTACTCAATACATGTGTTTTTTAGTAGCATATCTTGATGATGATGTCATTTGTTTTAGGGTAGATTTTAATGTGATCTCTTGTAGATGTCATTAGTTTTGGTTTTAGTTTAGATCTAAATGTTTCTGACCATTCCTATATAGATGTACTCTCTATCAAAAAGGAAAATAAAAGTATTATTATAGTCAAGACCCAGGATTCCAAGATTCCTTGCTCAATGTTCTGCATCATTGGTGCCTGATGATTCGTACCTGGATTTAGGGGAATATTTTCCAGAATATTCAGATATCCAGTCAGATTTCCAGTTTTCATGTTTGATGATTGCAGTCTCAAGTCAATGATTTCCGTGTCCTTCATTACGCATATATACAGTGATGGGAGGTTCAGGATCACCTTTAGTGATGCGGTAGGGCACGGGCATATTGCCCCTGTGATTCCCAGACAAGCTTATCGCTGCACTTTTTGCTGCTCGATTTGTGCCGTGTGTTGTTCGGTTTTTGGCCACGTTACCAACAGGGCCTAGGTGACCATGGGTTCATCCTAGTTTGATATGACCAATATATTATTTTCGGCTTTAGACCCAATGTCTCTCCACTTCGTGGCACGTTCAGGTTGCCGCTATAGCTTCGGAAAGTATGTTGTTGATGTGACTATTCCATGTAATTTTTGGTCGATTATAACGTCCAAATATTTGAATTTCACGGAAAATGATAGCTGAGTTCCATTCAGGGTTGGAGCTTTCCACCTCCTTGTGAATTGAATCGGCACTGTTTTGCTGGGATTTACATTTAGTCCCTCCTTTGCGCACCAGCTTCTGATTATATTTGGGACTGTCTACATGCGATATTGGATTCTATCTCGTCATGTTTGTCGCTAATAGTAATGACAAATTCATCGGCGTAACCTTGAGTCGTAATTCCAGATTCATGTAGCTTTACTATCCTATTATCCTTGGTCAATGACCACTGCTTAGGCGACAGGGACAACCTTTTCTGCTGTGATTATGGTAACTACTGAATTAGTATGTTTGGTGGTTTTATATATGCCTAATGAGGGGTTTTTAAAATAATAACGCTCAATACGCGTACCTCTCAGAACTTTCCATACCGAATTCCATGTGAATTAGTTGTAGTCGCTGTGAATTAATATTCCGTGACACAATAATTTGTGCCCAAATAATCGATCGAGAGATTTTCTTCTTGATTTGAAAATTGACTGGAGAAATATGAAGGTGAACATATTCTTGGAAAAATGAAGTGATCGGATATAATATATGATGAGGGGTAAGTTACTCGAGTTTTTCAGCTGAATACCTGGATCATTCTGAATGAACCGTGATAAAGTGCGATTCAAGAGAGTCTTTGTACGGAGATGAATACAACAGCGTTTATGGAACAACTTCAGAGTAAGCCGTGACAAGAATCGTCGGACAGGCTACGTGTAGGCGTATTACATAGTGCGATATAGCCATGATGTATACATTTACTCAACAATGAACTACCTATTATTGTGGCGACATTCATTCAGAATCTTCCAGAGTTTCCCTTCTGGGCTGTCGCGAGATAGATAGATAGCTGCTCTACACACTTACCCAAATATAGCCCTTTCTGAACATTTTCCCCAAACTTTCTCGACTCCCACACTGTCCCAGAGACGGACTCGGAAAGTTTCGCACGATTTTTATTTTCTCTCTACTGAGTACCGATTTGTGATGACACGTATCAGGGGATCAATTATAATAGCAATTTCATTTTCTTTCTTATCATGCCGGTATGATGTTGATTTATTTGAAAATATTAACAGAGTGTTCATAAAATCAGATGTGGAATCATCTGCTACTCAAAGATAAATTCTATTCACTATTTTCCATCGTTCAAGATAACCTCATGGGGGTATTCATGTTATAACCTACCCTTTTCGAAAAATCAAAATATGCAGGCACAGCGGATGGTAACTGTCCGCCGATGAGCACGTTGATTGAATTTCCGTAATGATGTATAAGATACAAATTGAAAAGTTATTACAAAAAGTTTTGCAAACAATTCAAATTGGCTAATTTTTTTCTTTATTTGGATGCCACACAGTTTGGAAATAATTCAGAGAGTGAATATTTGGCAGCCATGCAACCAAATACTGATTTCTAGAATGTTGACTTAAATCATATGAAATTTGGAATGAGAAAAATTTACTTTTTCTACAAAAAATTATCACTTGACAGTAGCTATAACAGGTGTGGAATGAAAATGGGAAATCAAAACTATATATCATAAAATGTAAAAATTATGAATTTGCCTGTTTACTCCTCTTGCGATCTTCTACTGCACAAGATGGCACTTATGAAATTGGACGGCTTTCAAATACCGTAACATGACTTTTTGTAGGGTACACAATCACAGGAACGTCGATACACAATCACAGAAACGTTGAAAAAAAAAACACGACAATAATCCAAATCGATTCTGACAGGAGAAGCTAAGCCTTCCTTTTGAATCAGATGTCCAATACCATTATACTTATCCCCAAATCAATATCGGAAACGAAAATATATGATACCACCAAAAATATTCCCCATGGGAAAACACTCCGAAAAAATAATGTCCTCCTTGAAAGTAAGGTCCTCCATAAAACAAGGTGAGGTCCTCCGTAGAACCCTATAACAATTCTCCTCGTTATACAACACAGCTATATACAAAAATTTGCCAAACGGCTTACCTTTGATGAAGGTTTCATGTCGAGTCCACGAAAATGTCGGCCATTATGGAAGCCGACCACGACGAAATGAAGAATGAGAAATCATACAATGACCTGGCTTACAGGAGGTAGCAGTATCACACTTCTCTCCACCGTCAAATCTGGAATCTCGTGGTAGAAATAGAAATTGTGAAGACCCCTGGCTTTCCAAATAACAGAACCATTCGCCGTCACATCATTTTGGATTCTCCACTCGCAAAAAGGAAACCTAGCTCACGTGACCCGCAACGAGAGCAACCCATTGGAAGAAATTACTCCCATGAAAACAAAAAATGATGTGATTCCACGAAGATGGCCGAAGAATAACTCGTACCTCACATTCCTTCACTACGAACGTATCAACTTCCCAAAATGAATGAAAACTGAACTAGACAATTTCAGAAAATACCAAATTCAAGAATGAGCGGACCACTAATGAAATTTCCAATGGAATAGACCTGTGGGTTAGACATTCGGTAATTTCCGAAGAAATGCTCCGTAAGAGGCGAGTCGATCTATCATGAGTTCGGATAATTCGTAGATATAAGTAGTCCGGCCGAATTATGGCAATCTCCGAATAAAAATGAAAAAAGAAAAAAATATTGTAATTTTTTTTTATGTATTTGATGCCGCTTCGAAAGCCTTATGGTGCTTCATTTCTCCCAACGTGAATGTCTATTCGGATGTTCTCGAAAACGTGTGGAGTTAAATCTTAAAAAAGTAGCCGGAGATGGGTAATAGTAGTCGGTGGGTTGCCGTGAAAGAAAAATCTGTTATCAAGGTATTGTCTATGTTTTGTTTATCATTGAGAACCCTATGTGCTTATCGAGAAAATGATTTTATTTCCCAAGTTAGATTATTAACGATGTTTGATTGTTTCGAATATATCGAAACTCAACCAATGAATAGAACTATACGGACTATGGTCCAAATAGCATGTAGGGTATCGGAATGAATGTTACAAAAAAAAATCTGATGAATGAATAAATTACAGTATGATCATAGTACGAGTAAGTTGGATACGTCCACCAGATGGTGTTGTAGGTCTTGCCAGTTTTCCTGAAACTTGATCAAATTTATTTTTCGTAGTGCATGAATATTCATAATAGAGATATCTCAAATGAATCCATACGTATGAGACTAAACTGTATAGGGTATCCACCAAAGTACTGTTAGTGGGTGTGATAGGAATTATACGATTTTTTGAGAAATTTCGGTTCCTCATAGAAATACGTTGACAAACTGATTTCTTCGATAGCAGCATGAATTTTAACATTCCAATCTTATCTTTGTTCATTAACTTCTAATAGTAAATCAGAATATGAATTCCATTTGGTTGCTTCAGATATAACTAACCAACACCATCCGGAGATCGTCCATCATCACTTACAAAATCTACATGTATCATTTCAATGAAATCACTGTCAATGTTACTATTCTTCATTTGAAGTCGGCCTATTTCTGTTATCAGGGCAAAACACTGAGCTAAATTTCCCTAACTGGAAATTCTAAATTAGTTCTCTAGTTCAGTTCTACACTGTTGGAATTGTTTCCTCGTAGTTTTGATCTCCTTGTAGAATTTTCTGCCTTCATCGGTAGTTCTACACTGTCCTGAAACTGTTTCCTTCAGAAAAACTCTTTTTCAACCGTCTTTTTTGTTCAATAATCCACAGTTATTGCCGTTCTTTTTGCCTGCATCTTTTGACACCTCATCTTAAATTTCAGTTGCTACTGCACATCCTTCCTCCTAGATTATTGTACCACAACTATAGCTCCTTTTACATCTGATTGTATTGAATTCTCAATACTATTGTATTGGTCATTTGTATTATTGGGACTTTTCGAGTTATTTTCAAGGGCCAAGTTGACTACAGATTTTTCAGCTACTGGATTTTTCAATATTGTAACTCTGTATTTCCTCTGTTTTTTAATCCTACCTTTACCAGCCAGATATCCGTACTTTCGATATTGAGGGACAAAATAGTGATCCGAATTTGCTCCTCTGTAACTTCGACAATCCATGACATCAAAACCATATCTAGTAGCGAGCAGCTGGTAATTTTTTCTAGTACCTACTATTATCTGGAGATACCCAAGTTACCTTATATATGCTTTTGTGACGGCAAAATCTAATAGAGAATGTCATGTTTACCGACGTAGCGATTACACGGACTCCGTTACCGTTCCTCTCTGTATGTAGACCATTTCTACCTATATTGGAATAAAGGACCTGCTCCACGCCCACCTTGGTATTCATATCGCATATAAATACGTTATCATTCCTAGGACAACGATAGTAAGCTGCTTCCAATCCTTCAAATATTTTTTATTTTGTCAGCTGATTTGTCTTCAGAGGGGGCATTAGCGTTAATCAAGCTGTTATTGAAGAATATCTTTTATCCGTAAATAACGAATCCGGTAACTGATAGCTGGAAACCTATTCATTTTCTTTAATGAACAAATAAATCCAAGCTGAGTTGCGACAAGAAAGTCTTAGTTCGATGAAAATATCTAACGTGCTAACAAAGGCATCATTTGGAAATACAAATCAGTTAATTTTCAAACATGCCAGAGGTTTTAAAAAATTGTCAGCATTTGCCATAACTGGAAACCAATTGATGAATCTTGTCCAAACATTGTATCACGAACATTATATATAATTACAGAAAATAGCTTGTGGCAGCATATAGGCAATCAGTATCATTTAGTTCAACAAATCGGTAGCAATCATTCAGTAGTCAGTAACAATGCATTCGGACGAAGAAATCAGACGAAATATTGGACATAGTGTAATTATTTGATTTATCGATACTAGTGAGTCGGTAGTAAAAGTAAGTAATAAATTGCGCAATCAAATATTAAACAGGAAGTGAATCAGTGAACAAGCATGTCTCATTCAAAATGCTCAGTTGATATAATCAGTATAGCGTATGAAATCAACAAAGAATGGAGATAACTAAGCTAGAGGCAATCATGGAATGGAATAAGAGGTGGAGTAAGCTGCTGAAGTCTGTCCAGAATTATAGTTGATTGGTATACGTTGAATAAAATTTTAATGAACCGCAGATTGAAAATAATAATGGATATAAGAATAAAATAATAATAGAATTTTAAAATAAATAAGGTGTTGTGGTATGTCTGGAGACAGACAAAGTAACTAATATCGAAATTTCCCCCAGAACGCGTAGGATATTGTTATAACCATAACTGAGGTTAATATTGGCGATTCCTCTGTTACAAAGGCATATTATTTTTCACATAAAATTATAAGACAAAATTAATGATGTCCTGAATTTGTTGAAAACTGAAACAACACGAATTTAGAAAGCCTCCAATCGACATACAAATGAAGAAGGTGATGAAGCCACTCAACATTTCTTCTAAGTGCAGGAAAGTATAACAATTCGCTTAGGGTATCAACGGATGAACACCAAGCGCGGACGCGCCAACAGAAAGTGAGAGTTTTTAGAAAAAAATTTTTTTTTTCATTGAGTATTGTTAGAATAAATGTTTTCTAATAACTTTTCGATGAATTCCTGATTTGCCTTGAAAGGATCCCTCCTGAATCACAAATATTATTTTCATTCTTCAGTTCAGAACGACGTCACAAAATATCTGAAACCGCATTTTCCCGATATATTTCCTAATTCACACTTGTGAGAAACAACGACATCGACAGACGCCTGGAAATGGGGATTGTTTCATGCTTTTCAGGAAGACATCTCATGGAATAAGTGATAAAAACTCAACAGAACAAAACTTTTCTGGAAAATATCACAATGAAAGCCAAGACAAGTAGGTGTAGACAGCAATGCATACATTTTCACTGGCCACTTCAACGATTTGTTTTTCTGTGTATTTCGGATATACTCGAACTGAGAAGTCCTATCAGTCCTGACCTGCTTTTGCCTTCTTATTGTGACCTCTCTCCCATTGTGACTCTTCCAATTTCATACTATAATGAAATATTAGATGTCTCGCCATTCACTATACACTCCATATTGTTATCGTTTTGAATATTTCATTTCTGAATGTGGAATTGTGCCTTTGTCACGCACAGATAAGAATTTGTAAACGAGGTCCCATGTTAGTCCACTAAAAGCTAGAGCACAACTGCAGAAAAAGGAATTTTAGACAACAATCTTTCCATGTTATGATGAAAGGACTGAAAATAGCTATATCAAGGTCCACTTTAACCGAGAATAAAGTAGGTCTTTGATTTCTGAAAAAAAGGTGAACTCACCCATTTGATTTCCCTCCAGGAAATGTCAGTGTACCGCTTACTAGACGTTTGGAATGACATGCGTTCTAACACCGATCGAATTATCAATCACAGTCCCAACTATCGAATGAAAATACAAAAAACGTTGAAAAGGGAAACATTCTCAATTGAATATTGATAGAAAGATTTTTCTGTGAATTGAAAAATCCACGATTAAAATGAAGTTATTTTTTGTGGATGACTTGTTGAGTATTTTTTTTTGACAGAGAAAAAATAAAGCGCCACATTACATTTTGAACACATTCTGCTAGATCTCTTCACATGTGTTCCGTACTTACCTCCCAGCCCGTAACGAGGTTGTATGAATCACCATACGAACTCAAAAATGTATTAGTGGATGGTATTCTCTACAGCAGTGTTTTTCAAACTTTTTGAATACGCGAACCCCTTACAAGTAAAGAAATTCTTGCGACCCCTCGGACCGTAATCAAACTATGTCAGTGATCTCAATACATATTCAATTTCCTTCCTATTGATACTATACTCATGGAGATGGTGATGCTGATATTCGGGAACAATTGATAGAAAAATTGAAGAAGAGCCCACATTTTCCTCTACAGTTTGATGAATCTGAGATTGTGCGTAATTTGTGGTCTCTGTGCGCTTTGGAGTGTATCATAGAAGATATTTCATTCTGCAAAGCACTCCCTGCGGATACCACTGGCCAGTGTTTGTACGACATATTTATAAAAAGCACTGACGGTTCTTATCCAAAAAAGTCCACCCAATTGCAAAACCACCCTTTCTCTTAGGCGAAGTAAATCAATGTTTGAATTTAAATTTTGTCTCTCACCCTTATGGACATCCAAATCTGCTAACAACCCTGTTTTTGAATATAGAACTTCCCTTATTTCGATACACTGTTTGATGGATTCCAAACTTTCTTGTACGAATGTTATCAGAGGGCTAAGTTGGTATAATCTACCAGACCATTGAGAAGAATGAAACGCAAAACTTTCAGGAATCGATTCAGTGCTATTATTTCTAAAATCTTTTGGGGATAAGAATTTTTTTTCCTTCTTTATTTAACGTCGGCCTATTTCTGCTATCAAGGCTAAAGTCTCCTCCCAACCGTAAATTTTGCCGAATCCTCTGTTAGTTCAGAGGTAGGGTTCTTTAATGAGCTCAACATCTATGAACTTGGGAGCGCCATCTTAACGTCCCCTCCGAAGGACGAGGATAAGAAATAACATCAGCCGACCAATAAAGACGATCACTGGAAATATTGTGGAAGAATTTAAAAATCAGCAGTCCGACAAAAGTATTTAATTCAGCAACGACAAATCTAAGGGAACTTTTTCTGAGTGGCGTAACGACGAAGCAATCATTGGTAAAAAACGTCATACAATAGCATTTTCCATGGAGTTGGTGATTCAACCAACCTTTATGTAACAACCCGTATATTGCTGAATACGGAAAAGGCAATATTCGAATGTAACTTCCATTTCACCACCGCTTCAAACGTGACTGTTCTGGAAATATCACTTGGTGGAAGACCAGAATGGAGAGTTTTAAAAGAGTGGCATAATTTGTGAGACCCTTGAGCGAAAACAACGAAAGAAATTAATTTGATAAGTTTATAAGAGATGGGTCCGGCCTAAAGCAATCATTGCTTCAGTTTTGGAACATCAATCTCATGTATTGCCGGCAGGAAGTTGATGAGAAACGCTAGAGAAAAGTTCATAGTCGAAGGGGAATCCTATATAAGGCGAATTTGATATTGATCTCAACATTTACTGAAAAGATAATGATGGATTTGAAGCAGGGGTCCCGCAAAAAGTGTTAAAGCTTTAATAGCGCCTTAACCACACAAAATTCGTTTCAAGTGTGTACCTACCTCAACTGTTGTCGAGGGCACATTCATAATAATATTCACGAATAAACCAGATTTATCACGTCAAACAACTTTTTATAATTCAGTACCTTCAATATTAGGGGCCCACATCCAGATATTATCAGCACTCCACTATGTCCGGTTCAATATCAATATTTTTGAGGTTTCGCTCAATAAAGGGAAAAACTCATCCACGTGTCGTCTATAAGAGACTGTTTGATGTAGCAGTCACTTAGAAAACTTAGAAGATCAATCAATCAATATTTATTCATTAGTTCAAGTAGGTTCATTTTGTCATATTATAGTCGGACTTATTGATAAAATTAAAATGTGCATATCGAGAACCTTCAAAGTATTGTTTATTTTTTGTATCATTCTGATCTGAATCCATTTCAATATACCACAAGATTTCCCAGGAAATTCTAGAATATAGTTTTTTGTTACAATTTTGAATTTTTTCAGGTTTGAATTTTCGAACAAATCAATCTATCATACCCCATGACAGGTTTTCATGTAAAAAAACACTTATTTCAAAGTGTCACTCCAAAATAAATTTTCCATCATTGCATAGTGAAATTGCTTTTAGAATATGTGTTTCCTAATTCTTCACCTCTTTCTGATGATCATGGAAAATTGAAATAGATTTTCATCAACAAACATGTATTGAAGACCTAACGAATGCCATGCCACTTTTGCATCATCATTCATTTATATGGGTTCCTAATTATGACTGGAATTGAAAATCATATTTTCTTTTCAATATATATATATATATATATATATATATATATATATATATATATATATATATATTACCGGGTGTCCCAGTATACCTGTTCCAATGGATTATCTCAGCCATTTCGAAAGATAAAAATTTGAAAATTTCATGATCTCCAATTCGTTCAAAGAACCTTCAACTGAGAAAAACAAAAATTGAAAGTCACTTCCGGTTTGACCGGAAGTGACTCTGACTTTGTTATTTTAAATGGCACCCTGTATATTTTTTGCAATTTTTTATTTCTACTCAAAATTACCTTTCCAAGGATGTATCACACTTTGTATTTTACATTTGATTTGATGGAGAAAACGTCAATTGAAATTTCAAATTGAAAGAATTGCAGTAGGCTATGATATTTTGTGTAATCTTGATTTTGACTTCAATAATAATTGATAATTCATGAACAATTTTGCATTCGAGATGATGAAGAGAACGTCAAATCTCAAATTATTAGAATTGTAGTAGAACTGGGAGAATTGATAATTCTTAAATGAAAACCTTAGTGTGCCATGGAAACATTCGAATACATTTGTTTATAACTTTGACAGTTAATAATTCTCAATAGTTGTGTGCGTGTCAGAGAAACCAACATTCAACAATGAATAACCGTGAAAATGATGATAACTTCACTAATCAAGAGAAATTGGATATGATACTGATTTATGGAAAATGCGAAAATAATCGTCGGGCTGCCCTACGTGCATACAGAGAGAAATACCCTGATAGACGAATGCCAAGCGCTATGTATTTCACACACTTGGCTTCGAATTTGGCAACAAGTGGATCATTTTATAGAAAGCGTACTGTCTTTAAAAGAAAAAATGCTACGGACGAAGATTACACAAAATATCATAGCCTACTGCAGTTCTTTCGATTTGAAATTTCAATTGACGTTTTCTCCATCAAATCAAATGTAAAATACAAAGTGTGATACATCGTTGGAAAGATAATTTTGAGTAAAAATACAAAAGTGCAAAAAATATACAGGGTGCTATTTGAAATGAAAAAGTCAAACCGGAAGTGACTTTCAATTTTTGTTTTTCTCAGTTGAAGGTTCCTTGAACGAATTGAAGATAATGAAATTTTCAAATTTGTATCTTTCGAAATGGCTGAGATAATCCATTGGACCAGGTATACTGGGACACCCGGTATATATATATATATATATATATATATATATATATATACTTCATTTTTGGGCAACATTTTTTTTCTTCAATCACGCCTGAAAATCTTGTAATTTATAGAAAAACAAAATTTTTGAGCATATTGCGAACCTTTAATTCGAATTCCAACCCACTGCTAGAGAATTTCGTATTTTATCCATTAAAATGACATTAAAAAATGATTTTTGATACGTTTTCCCTTCCGCTCACCCAGATTTTTTTTTTTGAAATTTTGACACATGGATTCTTGTTATAGGTATAATTTCCTACAAAAAAATCCATTGCGTCAAGTTTGTAACTCCAACGGGTTCGACGAAAAATGTCATTTAAGCTGAATTTTTTTAAACATAGCAGTAAGTCGCGTTTATTTGCTAAATTATTGAAGATAGAAAGACTTAATAGCTAATTAACTGTGAAATAACTAATTCAAAAAAATTTGCCGCCATGAAATTTCAAAAAATACAATGACAAACAAATTTTTCATTCAATTTTTCAACTTGGATTCCATAAATTAGTTATTATTGAAAAAAATTGTTTTTTTCGTTAATTTTAAGTTTTAAGTGGCTTTAACAGCTAAACCATGAGAGCTACGGAAAAATATCTCGAAGCAAAATTGTAGGGCATAAACCCCCCTACAATTTTTTTTTCTATCTTCAATAGTTTGGCAAATAAACGCGATTTACTGCTATTTTTATAAAAATTCTTCTTAAATGACATTTTTCGTCGAACCCGTTGGAGTTACAAACTCGACGAAATGGGCTTTTTTGTAGGAAATTATACCTTTAACAAGAATATATGAGTCAAAATTCCCAAAAAAAAATTTTTCTGGGTGAGTGGAAGAAAAAACGTATAATAACTCATTTTTTAATGTTATTTTAATGGATCAAATTCAAAATTCTCTAGCAATGGGTTAAAATTCGAATTAGGGGTTCGCAATATGCTTAAAAATTTTGTTTTTCTATAAATTACAAGATTTCCAGGCGGGACTTGAAGAAAAAAAAATTGCAAAAAATGAAGCACCCTAATATATATATATATATATATATATTATATATATATATATTGTTATATGATGAGAATTGTATAATATAAATTGTTGTTATTTAATAAGAAGATTGCTAATAATTTTGGCTATTCTTGTTGTGAGCCAAATTGTTATGATATAGATAGATGTTTTCGCCCTGTAAAATATTGCAATGATGTAATAATAATTGCTAGCTAACGTCACTGTTCTCTCGTCACGTTGCTGCCAATTGTTATCACTTTCCTTACCACAGCTAAGCACAGTTGGTACGTCTCTTGTCTCAGATAGCCGGTTCAGGCAATTGAGCCACTAGCCACTGCTTGATATGTCAGATTTCAATTTATTCAATGGTCATAAATATGATTGTTGATCATTGTAGAAAACAAATAACAGAGTATCAAAAAGCAATTATTTCCTTTATTCAGGAAAACTTAATTTTACCTGGCCTACGAAAAATAACTTATACTAAGGTGAATCTACAAATATTCACGGATCATTATGAGAAACAAGTCATGGATAAATAGACACAACCTCACTTTTACCTTGAAAGTTAAATTTTCCTTGATAGTTCAAAATAAAGTGAAGTAGAGTTCTTCTGATGTGATATGCGTTATTTGTGAAATTGTTCAGGACGTGAAGTGCACTATGAAAGTTTATACCTGTCTGGAACTGTCAGTGTTCAAGATATACACCAGGATTTGGATTCCTTTCACTCCAATGCTATCAGGAACTCCAATACCAAATAGAAGGAACCATTCCAATTCAAATACTTGTGTATGGTGTACAAATAAGGTTATATTGGTTTTTTGCTTATAATGTTGCAATTATTCCATTTTTCTTTCTCCAAAAATATATCGTGGCATTCTTTTTGAATTTATTTTCGATCTCCTCATGGCTTCGTTTGTTGCTCCCTAGGATAACAATTTTCCTCCTTCCTTTCCATTTGAATTTTTGAATTCGCGCACTAAATTGTCACATTTCACTGTTTGGGTTTATTTTTCATAACTTATACATAAAACTATTTTTCCATTCTTATTAACTATGTACAAATTTCAATAATAATTACCTCTGACACTCTCCCGTTGTTATTCCCTCACAATTTTAAATTCTACATGTGACCATCTGTTCCCTGATTGGCTATTGTAATCAAGAAATTTGCTGTTCTACCATTGGCTACTTTTAGTTATCTACAATTTCATATACTGTATGTTTCAAATTTATAATTTTGTTGATCACATTTTATTCATGAAAATTTTGTAAATATAGACTTTTTGTTGTCTTTTGAACAATTATGGATTATAATCATTATGACAGTGTATGAAATTGATTGTGTTATAGTATTTTGACATTTTTATCTATCCATATTATACATAGGCATATAAAGAAATAGAACTTCAAAAATTATGTAAAAACAATCTCTTGAAACTAATAACTATTTAGTAATTACTCTTTTTGTGGGTTTTTTCCTTTTAAAATTTATAACTGGTTTTTCATAACATAACAATATATATATATATATATATACAGGGTGAGTCAGAATAAGACCGACGAACTCCGACTACAGATTCCTCACCTCATTTCGAGGTGAAAAGTTGCTATCAAGGTTTGTCCCAAAATGCATCCCCTCTGAGATACAGGGTGTCGAAAGTACGAAAAAAATTAAGATTTAATTTGTTTTCTCCAAAATTCCTGAAGGAAAAAATTTGAAACTTGGTACACTAATCAAGGTTTATCAACGTGCTAATTTGAAGTTATTTTTTTTATTTTCGTAAACCAGTGGCGTAGTTACTATGGTATGTGGTCATATGTTCCTTCATATTTTCTTGGGACAAGTGAATGGACAAATGAGCGTTTGACATCAGTTCGGCCCATCGATACTCAACGTAAGAGTCATGACATTCCATGTGCCTGAAAGTGGAGGTTTCTGAGATAATTGAGAAAAACTGAAGATATGTCCTCAGTAGAGACATGATTTCCTGAGTGCAATAATCGCATAATGCTGATTTCTTACAACATATCGGAATATGTGTCAACCTCCTGAACATTTTTCAATGTTGGGAGAATCGGAAACATAGTACGGGTGAGTCAGAATGAGACCGATAACTCAATTTTTTCATTCATCATATTATTTGATCGAATCGATGTCGTGGATTCACTGATATGTTACCATACTTTCTTGCATATGATTGTTTTGACAAATCAACTGACAAACAAATCCAACCTCAAATTCATGATACTACACTAAGATAAGAGTTGAGGTCTGAAATAATTGCGAAAAACTGAAGATGAGTACTCTTAATTTGTTGAAGTTTATGTTGGAGAATCATTATCACAGCCATTTCTGATTGAATTATCTAGGAAAATATTATCCAATCAACATATTTTTGATGAAGAAAAACAATTATTGTGTATTACTATCGACCGTTATACTTGCCGGTGGGTATTAGAACTCTGAGAGATTTGGTACGAATTCGCGAAAGACGACAAGCCGTCCTGATGATTGGGAAACCATGAAACAGCTGTAGGCGGTTTTCTTGGAATCGAAACAAATCTCTCTTTCTTTCGTTATTTGTTTTGCATTATTCTTAACGCACTAGGAGTACGACTTTTGGTGTAGTGGATTGGCATATACTGACATCTGTTGGTGACCTATCAATGTGCACGAAATTTCGTGTCATTGAATTCTACGTCATTAGGTCCAAGCTTCACCCCACAAATTATACGTGTCACATCTATAATTTTGTGCATTTCAGATTTTTATACTTGTCGGTAGGTATTAGCACTCTGAGAGATTTGGTACGATTTCGAGAAAGACCACAAGCCGTCCTGATGATTGGGAAACCATGAAACAGCTATAGGCGGATGGTGGCTTTCTTGGAATCGTAACAAATCTCTCTTTCTTTCGTTATTTGATTTGCGTCACACTGAACGCAATAGGAGCTAGGAGTACGACTTCTGGTGTCGTGGATTGGCCTGTACTGACATCTTTTGGTGACCTATCAATGTGCACGAAATTTCGTGTAATTGAATTCCACGTCATTAGGTCTAAGCTTCACCCCACAATTATAGGTGTATATATATATATATATATATAAATTTAGAAATAACGACTGAAAATTGGTATGAACAGTGGGGAATAACGGGGATCTTCAGTCAGCACAAGTGTTGAACTATGAAAAACTCTTTAATACGATGGACCGAGCTTGTTTAAACTTTAGGGCCAAAAAAACATTATTGTGAAAAAAATACTTAAAATGAAGGAATATTACATAAAAAAAACGGAATGGGGTTATATCTTGACGCTTCGAGTGACATTGAAGGATTTGACATGACAACCTATGATGAATCGTCAGAAAAATATAAAATGGATTAAAACTGATGATTCTCAAAGAATATAATATAAACATTAACACACCCACTACATATTTTATATTTTTCTGACGATTCATCATAGGTTGTCATGTCAAATCCTTCAATGTCACTCGAAGCGTCAAGATATAACACCATTCCGACAAATTTTTACATATTTTACGTTTTTTCATTTTTACGTTAATGTTCATATATCATCCACTCAGATTAGTGTAAGTACTTCCTTCATTTTAAGTATTTTTTCACAATAATGTCATTTACATATTTTAGGACCCTGAAGAAGTTTCAAAATTGAAACGAAAGCTCGGTCCATCGTATTAAAGAGTTTTCATAGTTCAACACTTGTGCTGACTGAAGATCCCCGTTATTCCCCACTGTTATATATATATATATATATATATATATATATATATATATACATATATATATATATATATTAAATATATGTGACCAAAGAATCACAAATAATATCCACCGCTCGAATCGTGTTATGATCTTCAAAAATACAATAGAAAAAAGCACTTTAAATTTTTCTCGAATCCAATAACTTTTTTAAAAACTTTTTTCCTAAAACCCTAATTCGGATTATTACAAACAACAAAAAATATTGTGTTTGATTTTATATTTTGGAAAACTTTCCTGGGACAAAGAAGTTTCCAATAACTTTTCCAAAAATCCTCCTTTCCCTAAAAATCTTATTCGGAGTATTACGAGTATTAAAAAAAACATTAATAATAATAATTTATGAAATACAAAAAATGTTACCCTGACTGGGATTTGTTCCTATGACCTCCTGCTTGGTAGGCGACAGTGTAACCTTTGAGCTATTTTCTCGTTTGGTAATAAATGACTCGATAGTATTTTTCTTCGCCAAATTTCTTATATACTCGAATTTTCCAACTTCCGGGCAACTTTTCAAATCGGTCCAGCCGTTCTCACGTTTTGCACTTACAAAGAATCGAGATTCATTTTTATTATATATATTATTCAGTCTTCCCTATTTTCCACATATTATGTTTCTTTATTGGAACTCGTACAGAATACGTCTTCTTTCTTGCGTAGACACCTGTTGTATCTGCAACTTGCATCATTGCAGTGAAGATCTATGATTTTCCTGACATTGGCAAGAATTTGGGACTGACTCATGAATATTGAAATCAAAACTGTTGTTATTTATTTCCATGTATTTATCCATTTCATCAAAAGCAAACATGTTCTTATCACAAAGGTAGTTGTAAACTCGAAATAAAACGCCATTCCATAGATAAGGCTTCATTCCAAGGCTTGATTACTAAATTGAGTCTCCAGTAAGAATGAAAATAACAATTGATCATTTGTTGTTAGAGGGCCTTTTCATTTGGTGAAATGAATGTGATGGGAATGCCACCAGCGTTCTGAATTACTTTCATTCGCAGGTAATATTATTTGTCTAGAAAAAAGGATAACATTTTAAGAATTATCAACGCTTAGGTATTACTCCTACCTAAGCGTTGCTTATTGCTGAAATGTACTTCATATTGCTGAAATGTACTTCACTATCTGAAGTAAGAATCCCCCGTATTTACCTTGCAAATTCAGGGTTAAACAGGGATCCAACGGCGCGTGGAGTGCCACTCCTCGCACCAAACTTGCCAGTTCACGCGCTGTCGGATAGGGCAGGCTTGGCGATCTTCGGTCGGCGCGGTTAGTCCCGTCGTCTGTCGGTAAGTGAACACGGTTCAAAGGAGCTAGGACGATGGCGCTCAACACGTGTATACCGCTCCAACGACACGGCTAGGAGCGTGGTACTGTCAGTGGTGTTGAAATTTTCATCCCTCTATGAAGCCTAGCCGATTATTTGGAACCCACGGCATCCAAACCATAAAAACAGGAATTAAATTCTCGATGCCTGGAAACGAATTGAAGAGCAATTAAATATAAATTATTCAAATTTTCACCGCCAACACTGCCAGCATACAACAGACTACAACCGCCGCCTGTCCACGTCTGAAACCGCGATCCTACATGCGCCATGGGAACGGCCTGATATATTTCGTTGCGCCACTTGACACTCAACCCTCAATCCAGGATTGCCAGTCCACGTGCCGTTGGATCCCGGCTTTATAATTCACCGCGGCTCGGTCGGCGGCTGAAAAATACCGAGTGCTTCAAAATTATTTTATTATTGACCGTAGTTTATGATGGGAAACGAAAACTGTACTAAATACTGTCAGTCGCGAATTCTTCTAAAATACATTATTCAGATATATTTGTGTTTGCCAATTTGACTGAATATATCATTTTGTTGATTTGTTTGGAAATATGAACGGTGTGTTCATAAAATCAGATGTGGAATCATCTGGGACTCGAAAAAAACTTGAGTCACCATCTTCCATCGTTCAAGATGTGGGGTATTCATGTTGAAAAAGGAAACATTCTCAATTGAATATTGAATGTAAATATTTTTCTGTGAATTGAAAAATCCATCATAAAAATGAAGTTATTTTTGTGAATATCCAACAGAAAACAACTACTGCCCCGGCTAAAGTCACGCTGGACATTGAACTACTATTTGATAGATATTTTGGAAGTACCCTAACTCAAAACTGGAAATCTGAAAGTAAAAATTCGATTTTCTATTCCAGTCTTCATTAGGAACTCATATACCAGGTGTCAACGAATCTATTCGCATATTTTTCACTTTTCGATCACTTCAGGTTTCACCGGAAACAGCTCCGGTTTTGAATTTTTACCTGTATATTGTAACATTTTTGGATTTCTGAGACAATTCTGGATCAGAATGTGACATTTTAAATATTTTTTACGCCTACTTACTTTTTTTGTAGTCACTTTCAATATTGCATCTAGGTGGCCATGATCGGACGTGAACTAATCTGATGACCTCAGGTGATATCAGAAAATAACAATCGCAAAGTTTCAGTGACTAGTATGATAGACAAGTTAGCAGAATTACATTTGTGTGTCAAACTATTATTTTTCAAATGGCGACCATTTTTTGATAAGCACTAAGGATTTTTCGACGAATCTAACAATACTAATTTATTTGCGATTCGATTGAAAATGAAAACATAAATTTAATATAACTTAGGAAAATACTGCATAATAATTATTTACTTTTGTCAAGTGTGCCATGGATAGCCATGATGCATAATATTTTGCAGTTATTTTTACCAAGTCTTCTTTGAAAAACAAAACACTCACTTAGGTGATGGACAGTGACATGAGCTTTATGAGCAAACAGTAAAAGTTTCTTAATTTTCGTTAAATTTCAGTTTAATTTTTCTTCAAAATAATGTATACTCAAAGTGAAAAAGTGGATATGTTTGTAGAATGTCATAGAAATTCAAGGAATGCTGCTGAGTTGTATGCTCAGAGATATCCCAATCGGCAACATCCAGCTCATCAGTATTTTCCGTATGTTGAGAATCGTTTTAGGCAAGAAGGAAATCGAGAGGCGGAACAGAGGTTCATCATGAATGAAGAGACTGAGATTAACGTTCTTGCTATGGTTGAGGTTGATAAAACGGTTTCTTTAAGAAAAATTAGTGAAGAAATGCGAATTAGCAAAAAAAATATTGAAAAGGCACGGATATTGAGCATTCAAATAGCAGTTACATCAACATTAGTATGCTGACGATGGCGATAGATGGGTAGTGTTTTGTGATTGGCTGCTCCAAACTCATGGAGTTGACCCAAATGTTATCAACTTTATTTTATTTTCCGACGAATCACGATTTACAAATAATAGTATGTTCAATAAGCAAAATACTCGGTACTGGTCCCAACAAAATCAACATACAATGAGAGAGAACAATTTTCAAGGAAGGTTTTGCTGGTCAATGTCTGGGCTGGTATCGTTGGAAACAGAATAATTGGGCCAATATTGTCAGTTAACACGTGTTAGGTAGTTAGGTTTTCTTCGAAATGAAATCGAGGATCATCTTAATTATCCACCTTCAGCAGTTATACTATGAACTTACTCCCAACAAGATGGAGCACCCTCTCATAATACCAGAGAAGTTCTTAATTACATAATGGAGCATTTTAATAATCAAGTTATTGCAACCAATGGTCCAGTACGGTGGCCTGCCTGCTCACCGGATCTTACTGTGCTTGATTTCTTCATTTGGGGATATGTTGAAGAGAAGGGTTACTATGCAACAGCCCCAGCCACTCTTGAAATCTTAGAAGAAATAATTCTACGGGCATTTAGGAGTATAACGCCTCGAATGTTACGAAACGTGTTGAGAGAAACAATTGAACGAGCTGAAATGTGTCTTGAACAAGGGGGAATGCACTTTGAAAATCGACTACAGTGAAAATAAACGAATTATTATCCATGGCACACTTGACGAAAGTAAATGAATTATTATCCAGTATTTTCCTTAGTAATATTTAACAGAAATTATTTGTAACATTGACGCAGGACTGGCATCATATTCACTAGGCCTTCAATACATTTTTTCGACGAAAATCTATTTCACGCTTCTACTATCATCAGGAAGACCGGAATAATTGGGAAACACATTTTCTAGAAGCAATCTCACTTTGCCAAGATAATTGCTTAGTATGAAATTTTGCAAGAGTACCCGATCAACCAACACTATAGTTGAATGACTGAAGAACTTGGATGGCAATGAAATTTCCATGGATATTTTGAAGAAATTGCCACAGACAAATTCATGTATCAGTATTCATTTTTACAATTACAATTTTGCAGCTGTTCATAGTTCCCGTGACAATGCATTATGCATTTGTTAGAGAAAAAAAAATGGCGGCTCCAAGATGGCGAACGAGATTTGTGTTTATGGTCCGATTCGATTCAAAATTGGTATGTGGGGGTTTTCAGGGTCAAAAATCATGAACTTTCTGACAAAATTCATAAAATCAAAATGGCGGCTCCAAGATGTCCGACGATTTCTGTGATTATGGTCCGATTCTATTCAAAACTGGTATGTGGGGGTTTTCGGGTTTGGAGATTATGAATTTTTTCACAAATTAACGACAAAAACCTTGACGAAATTCCAGGAAGAATAGAACCAGGAAAAGAAAGTGTCCATAGAAGAAAAGACAATATGAAGAAGAACATTCTCATACTCGGAGACAGTCATTCAGTTGACTTCTTGAATATATTGAACAATATCGTACCTGATGACTATATAGTGCAAACGATAATCAAACATAATGCTCAATTGGAGGATATCATAGTAGACCTTAGAAATTTGACGAAGACGTTTACACTATCTGACTATGTAATTTTATCTGGGGGTTTGACGAACGCTTTAAGGGGTAAAGGTGTAAATGATATTATTGGTGACACTCTTACTGAGGTGAGTTCAAAAACTAATATTATCATTTTGTCGATTCCTCGTTGGACGAACCGAAAGGTTCTAAACAAGTTCATTGAAGATATCAATATCAGGGTATATAATATGGTAAAGATGACAAAAAATATTATATTTATGCATATTAACTCAATTTTAAACTCGTCGTATTTCATATTTGAAAAATCACTTATTATGAAATATGTAGGCAAAATCAGAATAATGAAGGAAATATGTCGAATAATTAGTGAAATAGAGAATAGGAGGGAAGTTGGTCAGGAGAATAGTGACAATCATAATATATTTACCAATTACTTGAGCGACCAATCAGAAGAATCTGTAGCATCATCGACGCATGAAATATCTAGTCTAGGTAACAATCGTGAAAAACGTGAAAAATACAATATTGACTCAGTTACAGCACTCTTTTGCAAGATATCTCAAAACTCAAAAAACAATAAGGATTTTTTATAGAATCGCTGGAGGGCTGCGTGGTAGTTATAAATGCACAAAGTTTAACTTCTAAAATTTACCAGATTTCTAATTTAACATTTACTTCTCAACCTCTAGTTTTATGCCTGAATGAAACAAGACTGACAGAAGAGATTAATGATAACGAAATTTCAATAAATGGCTATAATATAATACGTTGCGATAGTCACAGTAGACACACAGGGGGTGTGGCGATGTACTTAAAGAAAAATATAATTGCTCTAGAAATAGTTAGGTATGCTTATTTGAAAACATATTGGCTTCTGAGTGTAAAAATGTCTGTTGATAACGAAGTTTTTGTTATGGTATGTATTTATCATTCGCCTAGTAGTAGCAACGCAGGTTTTTTGAATAATTTCGAAGAATGGAGCAATAACTATATCCAAGACATCACCCACCCTGTACTAATCGTGGGTGATTTCAATATTGACTGCCTCAAGGAAAACGAAACATATCGAAAAAAATTGAACAATATCATGACTGACGTAGGTTGTAGCCAATTAGTAAAACAAATTACACATCCATTTGATGCAGGTGGTACCATGATAGACTTGGTCTTCTCCAATTTGAACAATTTGAGATGTACAGTTCATGAAACACCAAGAATATCCGACCATTATATAGTTAGTATTGACATCAACAAACAACAAACAAAAAAAGACATTAAATATATCTCTACACGTGGCAAAATCGATTTTCAAGCACTTAACCAAAGTTTAATGTCAGTCAACTGGAAGTATTCGCACCAAAATATTGATAAAAACTTTGAGTGTTTTTTCTCTACCATCATAAGTAAATTAGATGAGATTGCGCCAAGGAAAACTGTTGTTATAAAACCAAGATTTCAGGAATGGTGGAATGATAGAATTAATGATGCTATACAGCAAAGGGATACTAGTTATAAAATATATAAGGAAAATAAATCTCTTCAAAATAGGGATATATACAAACACAATCGGAATAAAGTAGTTAAAATTATACGCGAAGAAAAGAAAGCATTCCTTGAGAACAAGATAGACGGTAATGAAAACAATTCCAAAAAAATGTGGGAAACTTTGAAATCGATAATATCAACGAAAAAAGAATATAAATTGAAAAAAATGTAAATCGAAGATATAGAAATAAACGAACCAAAAGAAATTTCTAATGGCCTAAATGACTTTTATGTCGCGAGTATTGATAAGATTATTTCAGATATAGATACCACTCTTATAAGGGATTTTACAGATGAAATAGCAACAACAAACAATAAATTCGATAACTTTAGGCTCATAGAGTACACAGAGTTGGGGAAGGCAGTATATAACTTACCAAGTAAAGGTGGTCCGGATGAAATAACAGCCGAAATCCCAAAAAATATATATGATAGCATCGAAGAACCGCTTTTGAATCTAGTTAATACCTCATTATTAACGGGCAAGCTTCCATCGGCCCTTAAGCTGTCAACAGTTATACCCATACCTAAGGTCTCCAACTCCAATAAAGCTAGTGATTTAAGACCGATTAATATGTTAGCAACACTAGAAAAATTAATCGAAAGAATAGTCTATGAACAACTCATAACACATATAACAGAAAATAACATTATATATTCAAATCAGTTAGGTTTTAGAACAGGCCACAGCTGTGGAACAGCTGTGCAAAATGTTCTATATGACTGGAAGGAAAACTACGACAAAAATATTATGATTGGAGCTGTATTCTTGGACATCCAACGCGCATTCGAAACAATTGACAGGGCCAAATTAATTATCAAACTAGAGAAGTATGGTTTAACTGGAAAAGCACTCGACTGGCTCACTGATTACTCACAGAACAGAAAACAGGTGACTAAAATTAACGACACTTTATCAAATGAAGTCCTAAATAAAAACGGCGTACCTCAAGGAAGATATTGGGACCATTGCTGTTTCTGCTGTATATCAACGATATTGTTCACTCGGTTGAAAACTGTCGAATCCATTTGTTTGCCCATGACACGTTATTGTATTACTGTTCTGAAGATATACAAACCCTAACAGATACACTCAACGCGGAGCTGGAAAATATTTTACAATGGTGTAATGGTAGTTTGTTGAAACTTAATGCAAAAAAAACTAAATTCATGTTAATTAGCAACCACAAAAAGTATGCGGAGTTCAAAGATAATAATCATAGGATTGGAATTGGTAAGGAGGAGGTGGAAATGGTGGATAAGATTAAATACTTGGGCATTATTATCGATAGAAATTTAACTTTCAAAGAACACATTTCATACATTACTAATAAAATATCAAAAAACATAACCTTCTTGTTCAGAGTGGCACCATCTTTAACACCTTGGTCTAGAAAAACAGTATATAATACGATAATATTGCCCCATTTCACCTTTGCTTCGTCTATACTGTACCTGGCAAATAAAAATGAGATGGGACGGATGCAAAAATCGCAAAATAAAGCCATGAGAACTATATTGAATGTTCCAAGAGACTCGTCCATCAAGTCTATGTTACGTACATTGAATTGGCTCTCGATACAACATTACTTGGAGTACCATACTCTGATTTCAATCCATAAAATGAAAATGTCATTAACCCCATCGTATCTGTCATCTAAATTAGTATACAAGAACAGTTTGCACAACTACAACACACGAAGAAGAGCTGATATACGAGTCTCAACAAAAAACAAAAAAAGCTCAGAAAACTCTATTTTCCATAAAGGCATAGTGCGTTACAATGAATTAGAAGATTTCTTGAAAACCTGCGGCACTATTACAATTTTCAAAAAAGAATTGAAAATATGTCTGTTACGCGAGTGTCACACATGATTGTCACTATTACTCTAGCCTACCTACCCAGTTCAGAAGTTTTAATGTGTTTGAATTACAATGTTTCTACTATTGTTTTTCTATTGTATAATTTATTTCTTACTTCTTTAGTGTGATATATTTGTTATACTTGTGACTGTATTTTTACTTTGACAATGTGAAATTAGCTTTATGTGCTAAATAAATAAATAAATAAATAAACAAATTCAAGATGGCGGCTCCAAGATGACGAACGAGTTTTGTGTTAGGGGTACTTACTAGGAAGCAAAAAATAAAATAATTAATGAAGAAAACTTTTTTAAAAACAAGATTTTATTAAAATGCCCTTAAAAGTACAAAATAATTGCTTTGGATGTGTGACGTAGGTTATTCCGTGAGTTATAGATTCAAAAGCTTATCGCATCTGTATTCGAAATGAAAACTTTGCGCGACAAGCTCTTGAACTCACGGAATAACCTATGTCACACATCAAAAGCAATTATTTTGTACTTTTTACGGTTTTTTTATCAATTAATTTATTAGTTATGGGGTTCATTATTCGACTACATTCAACACATTTTCTAATAACTGCTGCTAAGGAATTAAATTCTGTTGATGATGGAAAATCCACAATATGCAAATTCCGCATGCTACTATTCGCATTCATGTTTTTCCTTTTGGAAATATCACTCCATTGAGTATACTCAAATACGTCTCCATTCCATCCAAGCGGTTAATTCAATAGAATAATAACACTAATCTGAGTGTCTTATATTGACTTTATTGAGATTGAAGGAGCTGCAGTTCGATGAATCTCGAAGCGTGATTGATATACCCCAGACTATTGCAACCTGCACATTGCAACCTGAATTTAAATCCGTTGTGAACGTTAACGATACATCAATGGTAACATTATTAATTCACAAACGTTCACCCGCAAATTCGTGTACCGAGAATTCGATTGAGCTGATTGATTCTCGTACTGCCTAGGATCTCTTCTTGGAAGAACTACGGCGTAGATTCAGTGAATGGTGTACTTTGGAAGTAGCTTCCAAATGCATCGAGATATATAATTACCAATATCCCAATATGAAAGAAGGGATTCGATGTGTATATACAGTGCGGGTCACTTCTCATCTCACTCTTGTAATTCAGTTATTTATGATGTGATTTATTTAAAATTCTGTGGAAAATTTAAATGTGGCCACCATCCATAGTGACCGTAGGTGTGCATTTCTATATATGGTCATAAAATAGTCAAAAGCATATTAGATATTTTTTAACACAATTCAAATTTAGATTTTATCCAGCCGCATTGGATACCCATTTGTATCAAATTTCAAACGAATATCAAGGAAATTGTTCCAGATGTGAAAGAACGATAGTTTTCCTATATTTTTGAAAATATGACAATGACAGCGTTTATCCAAATATTTGTCCTTGATTGCTGATTCATTTTTAAGGTAACTAACTGAATGCATTGAAGAAACCAATAACCTTAACACATTGAAGTTTTTTTTCAGTGCTGGGACAAGAATAAGAAATTTCAGCCCCAAATATTTCATCATTTCTTATACTTTATATAACCTCAATTCTGTTATTTATGATGTGATTTATTTAAAATTCTGTGGAAAATTTAAATGTGGCCAAAATCCATAGTGACCGCAGGTGTGCATTTCTATAATGGCCATGAAATAGTCAAAAGCATATTAGATATTTTTTAACACAATTCCAATTTAGATTTTATCCAGCCAATTGGAAACCCATTTGTATCATATTTTAAACGAATATCACGGAAATTGTTCCAGATGTGAACGAATTATAGTTTTCCTATATTTTTGAAAATATGACAATGACAGCGTTCATCCAAATATTTGTCCTTGATTGCTGATTCATTTTCAAAGTAACTAACTGAATTCATTTGAAGAAACCAATAACCATAACACATTGGAGTTTTTTTCAGTGCTGAGACAATAATATGAAACTTCAGCCCCAATCATCATTTCTTATACTTCATATAACCTCAATTCTGTTATTTATGTGATTTATTTAAAATTCCGTGAAAAATTTAAATGTGGCCAAAATCCATAGTGACCGTAGGTGTGCATTTCTATACAGAGTGGGCCATTGAAAACGAAACAGCGGCTCTGTAGGTCGGCAGAACCGAATTATATGAAATCGCTCGGACACATCAACTACATTTTCGAGGGGGACATCGTTCGCGATGAAATTCACCCGGAATACATTTCATCCCTCGGAGCTGTGACCGCCACCCCTATATTTTTAAATGGCAACATATGGCAAGTGATACCTCATTTGAAAGGTATTTTCCTCCTTAATAACAAACAATGAAATTTAATCAATTCTATCAATTCGTTTTCGAGATATAGGAACTTGAAGTTGGGAAACAACTTTTTATTCACTCAATCAATAAAAATAACATCTAACAATGCAACTGCAAAGATAATCATCATTGTCAAGGAATTGAATGATCTAACTGTTTACCAACGAATAACATGCAATTCCGTTTCAAATTTTTATTTCATCCTCATTAAAAAATCAGGTTTTTAAGAATCGATAAAAAGACGTTTTTTCGAATTCGACTCAAATGCTAGTACAACAAAAACATGCATGAGATCATTTTTTTCGCCAGATCGCAATTGTGGATGTCTATCAGTGTCAAACTGATCTTTGATTGAACGACACTGGAGTGAATTACTTGACTAAAGCTGCTGAATATCTTTCTGCAATAATGGTGTATACGATCGCGGAAAGAGTTGAAATAATAACAATTTGTTTTCAATAATGAGTGCGGTAACCGTTCAGCTAATTTGTTCAATGAAACGCATCCAGATAAACTTGTTGCTAGAAAATACGTTCTAGAATTAGTGCAAAAATTTCGTCAAACTGGATCAGTAGCCAACAAGAAACGAGACCCAGAACGTGAATTTCCGCTGAGAAATGAAGCTGTTGAAGTTGCACTTTTAGGACAAGTTCATGCAGACCCAACATTGAGCACAAGGAAATTGGCTAGTGTTACCAATAGCAGTAGAACCAGTATCCGCCGAATCCTGAAACATCATGAATTCCACCCCTACAAAATACATTTGGTACACCAATTGAATGAAGATGATTTTGATAGGCGACAGGAATTTTGTGAAATTATGACTACGAGAATAGATGCTGATGATAATTTCCTTTTCAACATCTGCGTTCCTTTTTGAATTCGACTGTAAATCGTCATAATTGTCGTTATTGGTTAGATGCCAATGCACATGTTTTCCACGAAGTCCATACTCAAACTCCCAAAACCTCAGTGTCTGGGCCGGTATTTTTGGGGACCGTTTGATTGGACCAGTATTTCTCGACGGTAACTTGACAGGAGAAACTTATTCAGAATTATTGAATGAATTTGTTTATCCACAATTGGTAGACATCATTGAAAATGACGATCGTTACCATGAAGACTACTTGATATTTCAACAAGACGGGGCATATAATGTTTCCTGGAAGTTGGATTGGAAGAAGAGGCTCTATTGAGTGGCCAGCCAGATCTCCAGATTTAACCCCACCCGACTTTTTCTTGTGCGGTCACTTGAAAAACAAAATCTTTGTAACCGAACCAGAATCTCTGGAAAATTTACGAAGGAGAATTATTGAACAATGCCGTCGAATAACGCCGGAAATGCTACGAAATGTGAGGTCTCGTTTTGAACAGAAATTGTACTATTGCATGGAAATGGGTGGTAGACAGTTTGAACATTCAGTTCATTGACAATAATAATTATTGCGACAGTTGCTTTATCAGATATTGTTTTTATTGATTGAGTGAATAAACAGTGATTTCCCAATTTCAAGTTCCTATATTTCGAAAACAAATCGATAGAATTAATTTATTGTTGTTGTTGGATATTGAGAAGAAAAATACCTTTCGAATGAGGTATCACTTGCCATATGTTGCCATTTAAAAATTTAGTGGTGGCGGTCACAGCTCCGAGGGATGAAATGTATTTCGGGTGAATTTCATCGCGAACGATGTCTCCCTCGACAACGTAGTTGACGTGTCCGTTTTTATATTCGATTCTGCCGACCTACAGAGCCGCCGTTTCGTTTTCAATGGCCCACTCTGTATATGGCCATAAAATAGTCAAAAGCATATTAGATATTTTTGAACACAATTCAAATTTATATTTCATCCAGCCGCATTGGAAACCCATTTGTATCAAACGAACGATAGTTTTCCTATATTTTTGAAAATATGACAATGACAGCATTCATCCGAATATTTGTCCTTGATTCCTGATTTATTTTCAAAGTAACTAACTGAATCCATTGAAGAAACCATAACACATTGATGTTTTTTTCAGTGCTGGGTCAGGAATATGAAATTTCAGCCCCAAATATTTCATCATTCGGATACTTTATATAACCTCAATTATGGTTGCTGGAGAAAGATAACGCTCAGAATACATTCGGACAGAGATTAGATGACAAATCGATGAAGTACATAAATAGACGTAGAATTTTTGTGAAATAACTTTTTTTTATTAAAGGATATGAAGAAATAGAGAAATTGAGTAATGGTGAAACAATATATTTCATTAGAACCATTTGTTACCTTAAAACACATCTGAATTGCAGACTCCAAATATTGGGAAAATACCTAAAATTGATTAAACAATTCTTGAGTCGTAATAATCACCTTACCAAACTCCACAACCAAATATAAACCAAAGCAACATCCATCAAGAAATACCGATCACAAACTCCTACAATCAAAGCGATAACCGACAATACAATAAAGACAATTCACTTTGAAATTCTCTATGAGATAAATTGGTTGGAAATTTAACTCTCCTAAATGATAAATCTTGAAATAATTCCCTCTAAACAAAAACAACACCAGAACTACGAAATTCCATATTAGGATTGCAAATATATGGGTCACACAATACGATACTTCGACAACGCATTGACGAACATAGAAGAGATACATAAGCAACAAATCTTATGAACAAAAAAATCATTATCAGCTAATCATAACCTCGAGAGAAAAAATAAGAGACGAATTAATTCAATGAGCGTCAGCTGCCTCCGTAGTGATAGAGATGGTTGTAACAAAATTTTGAATCTGTCAATAAAATTTCTTATAAAACCATTCCAATACACTTGAAATTTTGTTGAGCTCAAGTTGAAATGATATTTAATGGAAAAACAACCGTCAGCTGCCAAAAATATCACAAGTAACCCATTTCGATAACTAAGTTATCATCATCAGTAGGTAAACTACACTAAATAAATTATAACATTTTCCTGCAATATATACCTGGTGTTATAACCTACCTTTTTATGAACATCCGCCGGTGAGCACAGTGACTTCGTTAACTGAGTTTCAGTAATGATGTATAAGTTAAAAATGTAAAAGCACAAGGATATGACAAGAAGTTTTGAAAAACAAATGAAATTAACTCAAAGAAAAATTTTTATTTGGGCACAGCTTGAAAATAATTTAGAGAGTGAATATTTGGCAGCTATGAAACAAATACTGGTTTCAAGAATGTTAACTGAAATCATATGGAATTTGGAATGCGAAATATCTTATTTTTCAAAAAATATATCACTTGACAGTTTCTACAACAGGGTGGAATGAATATGGAAAATCAAAATATATATATCACGCTCCAGTACCGTTCATTACTCTCGAATAAGCAGACAAGGTTTCATACATTTTGGTAACCCTTGAATTTGATGGTAATAACGTAATGAACAGGTTAGACAGTTGTAAGCTCGAACTACTGTTTCAGAGATGAATAAATGCTGGTGACCTTAATAAAATCATGAATAATGTTGAAGTATGATTACGCTTTCCTATTCGTCCGCTTTACACCCACTGTTATTATAAAATACCTTTTTTACCCAATATTGCATAGGGGTTAAACCAAAAATCAAATTTACAAATACAAATAAAATGCAAGTTTAAAAAAATAAAAAATTCTGAATTTACATGATTACTAAAAAAATACCAAATTCAAGAATGAGCGGACCACTAAGGAAATTCCCAATGGAATAGACCTGTGGATTAGACACTCGGTAATTTCCGAAGATATGCTCCGTAAGATGATCTATCATGAGTTCAACCGCGGTACTAGTCCAACTGAATTCGGATAATTCCTAGATATAAGTAGTCAGGCGAAATTATGGCAATCTCCGAATAAATATAAAAAAGAAAAAAACTATAGTAAAGAAATTTCACATTACTGTGAGTAAACAAGGTAGAATACATCGGCCTATTATTATCATTAAGTACATTTTTATTATGGTGTTTGTGGATAACTATACTCTGCAGGCAATCTGATTTTCTGATGTCGTTGTCGATTTGATATTTTTCAAATTATGAATATTAATTTTGTGATCAGAATCGATCATATGGTCCGCTAAGCTCGACTTATTCTCTCTTCGGTAGGTAGCATTGCCCAAATGTTCGTGGAACCTTTTGGAAATTGAGTGTTTCATCTAACCGTAACAGACTTTGATTAATTTCATAAATTTTCGACTTATCTAACATGCCAGTTTTGTCCTTCAGGTTTTCTTATAACGTTTGCAAGTTATTTCTCAATCAATCAATCAATATATACCTTATTATCGGAAGATATTACATTTGATAGATAAAGTTATATAAATAAAAATAATATATAAATATATAACAATTATAAAAATAGGTTTTCCACGAAACAGAACAACAGTAACCAAAAAGAAACAAACATATATCATCAAACTTCAGCAGTTGAGAATGAATAAACTAGCTAAAAGTATTCAATAGAGTTTCACATTCACATTAAATTAACCATTCCAATCTTTGTCAAGGAACTCTTGAACACTATAAGACACCTCATCTATAAGTGAGATTTTTATAGAACTCCTGAAATGAGGTGGGGATACAATGTTTTTGTAGATGGGTGGGTAGTTTGACTGCACTATAAATCAGAGAGTTCTTCGTTGAATTTGAAGTTGGAATAGGAACTCTTAAATTATTATTTTGGCGAGTGATACCAATAATTGCCTCATATGATGCTTTATTTTTGTGTACTAAACACACAGTTTCGAGAATAAATAACGAAGGAAGGGCTAGGATTTTTTGTTGAGAGAACAGCGGCTTATAAGATACTCTGGGTCCAACTTTACAAAGGTAACGAACTGCACGCTTTTGAAGAACAAATATTCTATTGAAGTTTTGGTGACTGCAGATACCCCAGAAGGGTATGCCATTCCTAATATGAGATTCAATCAGAGCGTGGTATACTACTTTTGCAGTAGCTGAACCCATTTTTTTCGACACCATCTGCAGAGCATAGCACCAAGATGCTAGTTTTCCATTCAAGAACTTCACATGGTTTTCAAAATGTAGGTTGTTGTCCAGATGGATTCCAAGGAATTTACTAGTATATGCTTGCTCAATGACATCTTCTGCACTTGAATGAATATCTGGTAAATTATATTTGCACGATATCTTCACTCAACGAGAGCAAATTGGAGTTAAACCTCCTTTTCACACTGGAGATATCATCATCAATTTTCGAGTGGAAGCTATTTATATCGGTTTCATGCCACAAAATGGTTGTGTCGTCTGCCAATATTGTAAATCTACCATCAATCTTAAGGTTATACAAATCGTTGAAATATAACAAAAATAGGATAGGCCCCAGCACTGAGCCCTGAGGCACACCATGTTTAACTGAGCTTGTTTTTGAGTTTGTGTTTGTTCTTACGAATTGGGAACGATCATTTAGGTAGGACTCAATCCAACTAAGGCTCTGATTCCGGCAGCCATAACATTGGAGCTTGCGCAAGAGTATTCCATGATTTACTCAATCGAAGGCTTTCAACAGATCCTTAAGATTGACTTCACAATGAAGCTCTTTCAGAAATGAAAAGACCGCGTCACCTGTACTTTTTGTGGTTGGAAACCAAATTGTTGAGAATTCAGAATTTTGTGAGCGGATAGAAAATTCATCAATCTAGTTTTGACCAACTTCTCTATAATTTTTCCCAAAGTAGGAATAAGGGAAATAGTTAAAAAATTTGAAGGATCCGAAGTATCTCCACCTTTGTGTAGAGGAATAACAACTAATTTTCAGGAAATTCGGAAAAATACCCTTTGAGAAAGACTCATTGATTAACTGCACAAAAAGTTCTAGTGTGAATACGGGCAAGTTCTCGAGAATTCTTATTGAGATATTATCCATTCCGCAAAAGGTTTTATTTTTCGTATGTTTCATTGTGTCCATTAGCTCAACCAAATCCGTGTCATACAGAAAAAATGTGTCAGAGACATGAATATCACACATAAAGAGTAGTGGATCTGGTGCCATTTCTATTTTTATTTTTCATTTTTATTTTGCTATATTGCTATAAACTGCTTGGAAACATAGTGTTGAGACCTCTCGTGAGTTTTGGATTGAGAAGCATTCTCACGAACCTTCTGCTTTCCTTCGTTTTTCTCAGAGTCGTGGTTTCTTTCTCCAGAGATTATCAATAATGTCTGGTGTATAGTATATCCATTCTCAGTTGAATATTTCATCTTCGACTCAAAATATAGGGTTCGTCCAAAATCTTACTTATTATAATGTTGGATTATGGAGGAAACTGGAAAAATAAATGAATATCATTTCCGTATAAAGTATATAGTGGACCAAATTGAGTGGGAACTATTCTAGCGTAAAAAACAGTCGATAACTTCGCTGACCGCTTGAAGCATAAACTACCGTAAACCACTACATATTATACTTTATCGGGTTTGGGGTATAGATAATAGTAGTACAGTGCACAACTGCAAAAAAAATGTTGTGCAGTAGTCGAAAGTACCATCCACATAAAATTTCTGGCTCAAGCAAATCTGCTTTAAATTTGTACAACAACCAATGGAAGTGTTTAATACTGATCATTTATTATTTAATGGGCCACATGGGTACAAAATAGCAGGTAGATTTTATCAACGAGTTCGAAATATTATATATAAAAAGAAAGCTTGTAAACTCGACCTTCTAGAAAGTTTGGAAATCAATATTAAACAAAAAGTCAGAATACTTGCTTATATTAATTTAAATAATCATTATTTGTTGAATTTTTTTCACCGAAGATTAAACAGTAGAAGTGAATGTCTTTTGTTTGCTATTTTGGTGTGATTTTCGAATGATATCTCGTACACTTTCAAAGATGTAACAAAAGTTCGGATAATCTTGTTTAATGTTCAAGAATGACAATTGTGACGAAGAAGAAAAAATCGTATATTGACAAAGTGGAAAAACCCAGTTTTCTTCAGGCGTAAAAGTGACTGCGGAGTGTTCATCGAAGCCATTTTTTGATAAATCCGAACTTATTCCTAATCAGTGATTCATATGAACATGAATAACAATTAGTGCCGAAAGAAAAATATAATATTATCAGCGCTTTATAAAATACGATGGTATGCCATCAGGACCAGCACCTTTATTTTCATTCAAGGATGAGTGTTAATTCTCAATCAGCAATAATAATTTGTTTAATATCTATATTTTGATAGTTAATATTGCGCGGGCTTTTACTTACGAAAGTATGCCTGTGAGGTTCATTTACTGAGCGAAAATGGGAAAAAAATAATTCACATGTCTTCGGCACCTGTGATAATATTGATGCTGTCAGTCATCTGTCCTGGAATATTATTGTTTCTTTTATTCCCAGAGGCGCAGTGCCAACATTTCTATATGTTATAGCGGACACCTAACTTAATAGAATCAACGTAGTTTTTATAATCTTTTTGAATTGAATATTTACTTCTTTTCCCGAATTCCGTGAACATGTTGATCCTGTTATATTTTTCATTTTTTGTAAAATTTATTTTTTCCTTGATAAGGTTGATAGTATTGATCGAATAATATTCGGGATATTTGTGATATTTTCTTTGCTTTTTAGGAATACATAATAATAATGTCGAATAATAAACTATATATCTGACATAGTTTTATAAAAGAGATGTGTCTGCCAATCAATTTCACATAAACAGGCATTTACCGGGTCTATGAATTTTTATCAAACCAAAATTATTTGGTAAGATATATAATCTCGACGTGATTAGAAAAGTATTACGTTATTTTTTTTCAAGAACGGCTACCTATATGGAAGGGTTTTACTCACATGTTGAGGCAAATATGCAGTAAGAGAAAAGTTGATACAAATGTATTTTGGCTGAAATTATTTACCTGGAATGTTGTATTTTGGAAAAGACATAATAAAATTATTATCAATTACCCAAATGCATCACAAATATGGCTGTAAAACAGAAGTAACGAAAAAAACTAAAAGTTCATCATGATTTCAAGGCAAATAAGTAATAAATATCTATTTGCTTGAGTTGCATATTTAAATGTATTTTTAGTCAAACTGACAAATAACTCTCATTTCTCTCTCAATTAAAATATTGTTTCTATTTTCTAATCGATCTCCTAGAGATTTCAAATAAAACAACCTTTTTCTACAACCCTTTACGAAAAGACGTCATTTTGTAACAGAATACCTTCAGCGAAAACGTGATTTCCGTCGCAAGTGAGAGAAATTCTCATAACGTTAACTTTCGTTTCTAGTGATAAAAGTTAAATTTATATTTTCAATCATTTCCCGCCCTCGTATATAATGTTTTGATGACTTTAAATTAATAATGAACAAAGACAGGAATTATTTCTATAATAAGGATGCATTTTTTTTACGTTTCCTCAATTGAAAAGCAAAATTGAATCGTAAAAATACCGGCAGATTTAAAAACAATTTATATCTAGTTGCCTGGTTTCATTAGTTTGACGTTCCTCGTAAATTGTTGCACTGAGAGCATTGTTATTTTTTTAAGTTATCATGATTTTTTATTCGGAAAGTGATTTAGATTTTCCAAATACACCACCAGAAATAGCAAATCAAGCTGAGGAAACCTCTTTGGATTTATTACCAGTAAAATCTAAAAAGAGATATGAAGAAATATATGCAAAATTCATGGATTGGTTAATTGATAATCACGTTAATTCATTTTCGAAAACTGTGCTGCTTGCGTATTTTGGATGATTGGCAAAAACATTTGAGTCATTGACGCTATGGTCTATGTATTCGATGTTGAGAACAACTTTATCGATTAAAAATAATATCGATATCAGTAAATATCCCAGTGTTACGTTTTTCTTAAGCGAAAATCTGATGGTTTTAAAAGTCAAAAATCTAAAAAAGTTTCTTCCGATGAGATACACACTTTCTTGCACCCGACTCCAAATACTTAATGACTGAGGTAAGTTAATTACTTTATTATTGCGACAAATTCTTAATGATATTAATATTAACGTTTGTAGGTAGCCTTAGTTTTTGTAATTTCGGGGGCTTGTCGTTGACATAAATTAAAAGATTTGATAGTAAATGATGTGAAAGATACCAGCAGTATACTCTTAGTTACAATGAGTAATACAAAAACAAAAGGACCGTGTTCCTTCCACATTTCTGGGTTCTTCTACGAGATTTCTAAAATATATATGAACCTCCGTCCACTAGATATGGACAAAATAAATTCAAGATTCTTTATCAACTACCCGAACGGAAAGTGTACTAGACAGGTTTTGGGAATAAATAAATTCAATAAATTTCCTATGGAAATAGCTCGAAATTTAAACTTCCCTGATCCTCAAAAATATACTGGGCATTGTTTGCGTAGAACTTTCGCAACGCTATTTGTGGATGCAGGAGGTGATTTACTCCAATTGAAAAAGCATGGAGGCTGGAAATCTAGTAACGTTGCGGAGGGATATGTTGATCAATCAGTTAGCAGAAAAAATCAAATACAAACCAAAATTTTACAATCCATACAAAATACAACGCTATCCGATTACGGCGCATTTTCATCTGGAGAGACATCAGTTAACAACATAACAGATGTGGCATCGTCTACCTCATTACATGAAAATCTTGATTGTACTACTCCTATAATTTTCAATAACTGCTCGAATGTAACAATTAACCAATATTCAAATCATAAGTAATGTTTGAAGAAATTATGTTATTTTTAATTGCGCCACGGCTGGTAAACTGTTCTCTAGCTTCAAAAAATGTTACTTTGGTCACTCGTAAAACAACATACTATTTTCTACATTCTTTCTGTTATACATATCAAACAAACTATTCATTGTATTTTCTACCACATTTCACTGGACTAGGTGGTCTGTCCCGTTCGTCAAGTAATGTTCGGTATTTCAATAAAGTGTGTGATATTTTTTTTCAATTATATTCTTTTACGCTTTTTGGAGGGCCCATCTCGAAATATCACTGATTGTTTCACGATTTTTTGTTTAGGACAGGAAAATTTGGGATTTCTGTAATTTCTACGGACAGTGAGTTCAGTTTGTTGCCATTTTCCACAGGCACTTTATTGACAGAACAGCGGTATATATCGCCGTAAGAGAATTGAACTACAACGAATATTCGGATAGATAAGAACTCAAGGTTATAAAGAAAATAAGTACCTTTGCTATGTGTTGACTTACCTTTCCAGAACTGTATAGTTATATTCTTCATATTGTATTATATTTATTTTTCCTATTCTAATTATGATCATTCATTTGATATTGTACCAAATGAAGTCGTTGAATACAGTTTCATTTATACAACTTTATGAAAAAGATCGTTAGATTTGCTAAGTATTTTTAAATTTTTTAGTTATTAATATTAGCTTTCTTTTCTATCTTTGATATTTTTTCGTCAACATTTCATGTATATGTATCACTTTATTACATTATTGTCCATAACGAAACAAGTACTTCTGTACGTTGTTGAATAAAGTTATATTATTATTATATGTAGGTTGAAAATCATTTCAGTTGCTCCACCAATAATAATTTACTCTAGTGGCGCATCTGGATTCTTCCTGTTTCATTTCAAAAAACGAAATGTCATCCTCATTCTGCTCGTCAAAGACTTGCATCCGACAAGTTGAAAACCATTTAGGAAGTTCGACCGCAATGTGAGTTTATACCCCTTCCAGCCCCTCTAACGAGTGTCGAGAAGTGGTCGATGCTCACCATTCCGCTGTAAACTCTGTAATCCTGGAATACGAACAGATTTGGCTTTCCTTTCCGCTTCTTAGTGTGCCTCACGATTTCAATCTGAGGTTTCATTTTTGAGGATTTTTGTTTTGTTACAATTACAAGCTTTTATTACATTACAAGCTTTTATTTAGTTTCGCCTCTTTCGGTGTCTGTCTGTAATCAAATCTTGCAAGTGAAATTTGACCTTCTTCTAATCGTCCGATTGATTTGAAATTTGGCAGGTGTACATAGTTCCCGCGAAAATGCATTATGGAATTTTTGCTAGAGAACAGAAACAGAATGGCGGCTCCAATATGGCGACGAGTTTTGTGGTTATAGCCCGATTCCAATGAAAATTGGAATGAGGGGGTTTTTGGGGTCGGATATCATGATTTATTGTCAAAATCAACAAATTCAAGAATCCAAGATGGCGACGAGTTTTGAAATTATAGCTCGAGTCCATTCAGAATTGGTGTTGGGGATTTTGGGGTCAGACATCATGAAGTTTTTGTCAAAATTCATGAATTTAAAATGGCGACGTGTTGTGTTATAATGGCCCGATTCCATTCAAAACTTGTATGTGGGTTTTTTGGGGGTCGGAGATTATCAATTTTTGACAGAATTCAACAAGATGACGGATTTCATGAATGACTGAAAAGAATGGAATAAAAAAGATTGAAGACAAGTGTTCAATCTCTTTCCCCCATTGATTCGTTTATGTTTTGAATTGTTTTTATTTTTATTTTGAAAATCGCACAAATCCAATCGCTCCCTCTGGTGAGGAACCAAACGAAAGCCAGTTGAACGAAGAATCCGCACGAATAGTGAGTGATTTCAAATTCGCTGTGTTAACGCTTCCGCTATTTTCAATCTGCGAAGGCAACGCTTGCTGCTATTTCCGCTACACGCTTACGCAACCTATATACAGTCCAATCGAAGAGGAGTTGGAAGTCGCCTAGAAGAGGGATCAAAGTGAATGCATTTTCAACTGACAATTTTCGTCTCCTAATTGAACCATAGCTCACGCGACATTTTGGTCCTTCGAGCCGGATCTCGCGAAAGCGTTGAAACAGCGAATTTGAAATCACTCACTATTCGTGCGCAGTCTTCGTTCAACTGGTTTCCGTTCGGTTCCTCACCAGAGGGAGCGATTGGATTTGTGCGATTTTCAACATGATATATGTGGTAGATTTGAAAGGCAATAATGAAATACAATGCTACTAATACTATAAAAATTGAATATGTTTCTCTCTAATTGAAGATAATAACAATACAAAACATAAATGAATCAATGGGTGAAAAAGATTGAACATTCTCCCCCACTAAATTATGAAATTGGTCCATTCGACCCAAGGGTCGCTCCGCAGCTATAAGGTGGAATACGTTTCTTTCAAAGACACTATATTGCCTTATAAATGATGAAAAATCTTGAATATATTCAAACTCATATTCATTTCTATTCAACCATATAATGAAAAAGGGTTTGGACGACGAATTAATTCAAGGCCATTCAATACAGTACACCTGGGTTTTTGCTTGCTCTATTTGAGGACAATAAACTTTGCCATTTTTTGTTGGATATCCCACGTTCCAATATTATTGTTTATTGAAAACAGCTGATTGCAGTGCAGGCCTCCCAATATTCACAAAATGTCCAACGCAAATAAAGTCAAGCAGGCTAAAGCTCTCAGAAAAATATACGAAAATCAAGTTGCCGAAATGAGGGAATTTGCTGAAAAGGCAAAAACTGATCAATCTATTCGTGCTCAGTTCAAGAAATTATGTCAGAAGCTCGATATATGCCGCAATGAATTCAAATCTCAGCATCAATTACTCCTAACGCTGATGGCCCTCGCGGATGAGGACATCGCTGCAGATGAGGCAGTTAGAAAAGTATTCGATCTTAATTGCTCCTATGTCGAAACGGTCTATCGTAATCTATTTGAAACAAAACCCGTAATTACTCACATTGCCGCTAATACAGGAGCAACCGCAACCGCCAATAACGTAAAACTTTCGAAGATTGAGAACCCATGGTTCACAGGTGATATAAAATCATTCAAACCTTTTTTATTCATAATAACGCTGTACTCTCAAATATAGAAAAATTTGATCATTTAGTTTCTTCCCTCCGCGGCCCACCTCTAGCATTAGTTCAGACAACGCCTATGTCTAGATCCAATGTTGCATTTAAGTCACTTTTAGATCGTTACAATAACAAACGTCTCATAGCTTTCGCCCATTTACAGGAAATCGATAATGCCGTTAGTATAAAGAATTTGAGAAGTACTCAGAATATTAGACTTCTATTGGACACGTTTTCAGAAAATCTTGCCGCTCTCGAAAATATGGGTCTACCAGTTAAAGAATGGGATTTTTTAGTATATTATTTTTTCGCAAAAAAATAAACAAGTCGCTCCTATGAAATGGCTTTTAGGGCGCGTTGAGAAGTTATACTTTGGAAGGGATGGTGTAGCTAGAGTTGCCGATGTTCGGACAAATAATGGCATATTGAAGAGAGCTTTGGTAAAGTTATGTCCTATACCAAATGCCGAGTTTTCAAGTGATATTTAAATAATTTCATAATTTAGTGGGGGAGAATGTTCAATATTTGTCACCCATTGATGCATTTATGTTTTGAATTGTTATTATTCTTAATTAGAGAGAAACATATTTAATTTTTATAGTATTAGTAGCATTGTAATTCATTATTGCGTTTCAAATCTACCGCATATATCATGTTGAAAATCGCACAAATCAAATCGCTCCCTCTGGTGAGAAACCGAACGAAAGCCAGTTGAACGAAGACTGCGCCCGAATAGTGAGCGATTTCAAATTCGCTATTTTAACGCTTTCGATATTTTAAATCTGCAAAGGCAACGCTTGCTGCTATTTCGACTACACGCTTACGCAACCTATATACAGTCCACATCGAAGAGGAGTTGGAAGTCGCCTAGAAGAGGGATTAAGGTGAGTGAATTTTCAACTGACGATTTTCTTCTCCTAATTGAACCATAACTTACGCGACATTTTGGTCCTTCGAGCCGGATCACGCGAAAGCGTTAAAACAGCGAATTTGAAATCACTCACTATTCGTGCGGGGTCTTCGTTCAACTGGTTTTCGTTCGATTCCTCACCAGAGGGAGCGATTGGATTTGTGCGATTTTCAACATGATATATGTGGTAGATTTGAAAGGCAATAATGAATTACAATGCTACTAGTACTATAAAAATGAAATATGTTCATCTCTAATTAAAGATGATAATAATACAAAACATAAATGAATCAATGGGTGAAAAAGATTGAACATTCTCCCCACTAAATTATGAAATTGGTCCATTCGACCCAAGGATCGCTCCGCAGCTATAAGGTGGAATACGTTTCTTTCAAAGACACTATATTGCATTATAAATGATCAAAAATCTTGAATATATTCAAACTCATATTCATTTCTATTCAACCATATAATAAAAAAGGGTTTGGACGACGAATAAATTCAAGGCCATTCAATACAGTACACCTGGGTTTCTTTTTGCTTGCTCTATTTGAGGAGAATGAACTTTGACATTTTTTGTTGGATATCCCACGTTCCAATATTATTGTTTATTGAAAACAGCTGATTGCAGTGCAGGCCTCCCAATATTCACAAAATGTCCAACGCAAATAAAGTCAAGCAGGCTAATGCTCTCAGAAAAATATACGAAAATCAAGTTGCCGAAATGAGGGAATTTGAGCAAAAGGCAAAAACTGATCAATCTATTCGTGCTCAGTTCAAGAAATTATTTCAGAAGCTCGATATATGCCGCGATGAATTCAAATCTCAGCATCAATTACTCATAACGCTGATGGCCCTCGCGGATGAGGACATCGCTGCAGATGAGGCAGTTAGAAAAGTATTCGATCTTGATTGTTTCTATGTCGAAACGGTCTATCAAGATCTATTTGAAACAAAACCCGTAATTACTCACATTGCCGCTAATACAGGAGCAACCGCAACCGCCAATAACGTAAAACTTTCGAAGATTGAGATCCCATGGTTCACAGGTGATATAAAATCATTCAAAACTTTTTTATTCATAATAACGCTGTACTCTCAAATATAGAAAAATTCAATTATTCAGTTTCTTCCCTCCGCGGCCCACCTCTAGCATTAGTTCAGACAACGCCTATGTCTAGATCCAATGTTGCATTTAATTCACTTTTAGATCGTTACAATAACAAACGTCTCATAGCTTTCGCCCATTTACAGGAAATCGATAATGCTGTTAGTATAAAGAATTCGAGAAGTACTCAGAATATTAGACTTTTATTGGACACGTTTTCAGAAAATCTTGCCGCTCTCGAAAATATGGGTCTACCAGTTAAAGAATGGGATTTTTTTGTATATAATTTTTTCGCAAAAAAATAAACAAGTCGCTCCTATGGAATGGCTTCTAGGGCGCGTTGAGAAGTTATACTTTGGAAGGGATGGTGTAGCTAGAGTTGCCGATGTTCGGACAAAAAATGGCATATTGAAGAGAGCTTTGGTGAAGTTATGTCCTTTACCAAATGCCGAGTTTTCAAGTGATATTTAAATTATTTCATAATTTAGTGGGGGAGAATGTTCAATCTTTTTCACCCATTGATTTATCTATGTTTTGAATTGTTATTATTCTTAATTAGAGAGAAACATATTTAATTTTTATAGTATTAGTAGCATTGTAATGCATTATTGCCTTTCAAATCTACCGCATATATCATGTTGAAAATCGGACAAATCAAATCGCTCCCTCTGGTGAGGAACCGAACGAAAGCCAGTTGAACGAAGACTCCACACGAATAGGAGTGATTTCAAATTCACTGTTTTAACGCTTTCGCTATTTTCAATCTGCAAAGGCAACGCTTGCTGCTATTTCCGCTACACGCTTACGCAACCTAAATACAGTCCACATCGAAGAGGAGTTGGAAGTCGCCTAGAAGAGGGATTAAGGTGAGTGAATTTTCAACTGACGATTTTATTCTCCTAATTGAACCATAACTTACGCGACAACAAGCTTTTATACAAATGCACTAAAAAGGAAAAGAAGATTTCTTTAATTGTTTGACCTAGGTTATTCCGTGAGTAGCAGATTCAAAAACTCGCCGCGAATATAAAATAGGTATTCTTGCGCGGCAAGACTTTCAATCTTCAACTCACATAATAACCTAGGTCAAACAATCAAATACATTATTTGTTCCTTTTGAGTGCATTTGTATGAAAGCTTGTCTTGAATTTTATTCAAATCTTTTAGGAACGAAGTTTTTTTACGGGCCTTGCAGTAGGTGTTGACTGATAGAAATCGTCACGTTAGGAAAAAGCGTAATGCCCCTTCCATGCGACTTTCTCTCTCTCTCTCTCTCTCTCTCCCTCTATATCTCTTTCCATTATATACGAGTCTGTGTGACAAGCATCCAGCTCTTGCTCATACGATTCCGAAGCTGTACGAAACCATCCAAACTGCTGTTCTGCTTGCGGAAAATTTAATTAAGGATACGGGGCAACGGTGACTGGTCAGGTTGACGAGACTCGTATCGATATCTGAAGCCAAGCAACATCGGGTGCGGCTAATACTTGCATGGGTGACCACCTGACAAGGAAGGTGGGCGTTAAAATGCCCCAAAACTGTAGCGTAGTGAAGTAAATAGCCATTCAAATGCATCTCGTTGATTTGACATTCACTTGCTTCTGTAGTGGAGTCAAGTTGAATGTCCCTCCAAAAAAATCTCAGGCTGTTGGGTATGAGGCTGCCAAGAAAAATGCCGAAGAAAAAATATAATACAGGAATACTCCTTCTCTAGCAATTGAGAACTTTCTGATGGAACAGAATGAAGAGTAAGTACTATTGTGACATTATAGTAATATTTTTGATGGGCTTCAGGCGTCATATCAATCAGCACCAGATATGACGATAGATATGCCGTCCTTCGGAGGGGACGTTAAGATGGCGGTTTCGAGTTCATAGATGTTGAGCTCGTTAAAGAACCCTACCTCTGAAACAAAAGAGGATTCGGCAAAATTTCCGGTTGGGGGAAGCGTGCTCACCGCGGCGTCGGTGTTGAAAAATAGGCCGACGTTAAATGAAAAATAAATAAGGATACCCGAATAATTTCACAAAGTGAGCCCTGTGGTCATAAAAAAATGACATTTTGAACATTAAATTCTATTGGAAACAAATTAATATTATGTGAGAGTCTGCGCTTTATTCTTTGTAAAGGTTGCTATTGAATAGAATTATAGTTTGAAAAAACTAAAAAAAAAACACGCATATATGGCAATAAGGACTAAAACGTTGAAAATAATAAGAATAAAGTCATAGACCAAATAATTTTCCTTTATGTATAAAAAGTTAGTAAAGAGCCCCCCACGCTTTTTTTTACATAGAAAAAAAATTTTTGGTTAATGACTTTATTCTTATTATTTTCAACTTTTTAGTCCTTATTACCATACCGGGTGACAATGGGACTAGGGCCATGCCTATATCTCCTTCACTTATCAATCGATTTGAATGAACTTTCGTATATATATATATATATATATATATATATATATATATGAGACACAATTTCGGATTGCCATACGTATGAAAACAAAATGGCCGATTTTCGGTTTCGCCAGAATAGCCACCAACTTCGATTTTTCAAATAGAACAGCATCTATGTTTGATGTTTTTCGGATTCTACGGCTCAAATTACATACGTCAGTGTTACCAAATTTTTATTTGAAAATTGGAAAAAAAAAAAATTCAATTTTTTTCAGCCCAGCAGGCCTTGATTAGGTCAAAATCTATACTAATTCACATCAGTAACTCATAGTAATAGTCATTTCATCGATAAGATTAATAACAAATCCTACAGCAGGAATTGAAATTTTCTAAACGCAATTTTAACGAAAAAATCTTTTTTTTCAAATGGTACCTACCAGGGGCCATCTTGTCATTCGATAGAGAATTTAATTACCAATGCAACGATATACATTATGTACCACTTTCTTTTTGTTCAAAACGTAGAGCGCCTTCTAACAAAATGAAATCAATCTGAAAAAATTGATAGGTAACATGACATCTATTCATTCTTTCAAACTACTTCAGAATGGTAACAGTGAATTACCAAAAATAATCGACTTGACAATATGTAATGATCATAAACCCATTACAGAAAATATATCTTTAATATAATCAAACTGTTTTAATGAATCTAACGACTGAAACAGTGAATCATTCAACGTACAAATTATTACTCACAATACCATTATCCTGTTTTCAATAGAAGAGTTTCACAACCATCGAAAAGTCATTTTATTTATTGATGACCAATGATATGTTTGAAGTGTTGCCCGTTTTCCATAACACATAGACTAGTTCTATTTATTCTACACCTCATCAGATTTATCGGTTCGTGAGCAGGAATTTCCTGAAATGCGCGCTCAACTCTATCTCTCAAGTCCTCCAAAGAAGTTGGTCTCCTCGAGTATACTTGAATCAATAGGTGTTAAATCGGGCGATCTGGCTGGCCATCTGATTGGACCATTTGTTCCAATCCATCTCTGCCCATAGGTATCACTTAGATATTGCCCAACAATATTAGCATTATGTGGTCCTGCACCATCCTGCTGAAAAAACATATTTTCCCTGATGTTCTCAGGTAAATCGTTGATATTATTTAGAAGATCGTTCTCTAAGAATTGTAGATATCTTTGGCTCGTCAAAAGCCCGTCGAAAAAAATTGGTCCAATGATTCTTGTCCCTATGATTCCTACCCAGACGTTGAATCCTAATCTTTCTTGAGAATTACCTTCTCTCAGCAACCTAGGATTTTCTTGAGCCCAATACCTCGTTTTATTCCTATTGAACATACCATTATTCGTAAACCTATCTGTAAAAGGTATCTTCGAGACAAAACTATTATTCAAATCATGATGATGCAAAAGCCAATTACAATAAGTTAGTCTGCGTTCTGGGTCATTTTCATATATATGCTGGTGCAAACTGTATTTATAGGAGCGTTATTTATGTTTTTTCAATACTTTTCTGGCACATTCAATTTCCAATTCTCGCACTGAGGCAGATGGAGAAAAATGAACATATGCTGAAACATTAGTTTCCGCTTCTTCACTGACGATGAAGTGGATGTGGTTTTGATCAGCTGGTTCTTTCCTTAGCATCATTTCAAATTTTCTGGAATAGGTCCTCGATGGGTGCCGTCTTAACGGATAACGAACAGCGTATAGCATACTAGCATTGACAGCGTTCTTCTGACATTCTCCGTATATCAAAATCATATCTATTTGTTCGTTTCGAGAATAACGGTTATTATGTTCCATCACAAAAAAAACTTTTTACAAACGAAACGAGATGACAAGTAAAATTGGGATTTCATGACATTAATCACCTACTGTTTTCCATGATTCCACGGCTTCCTTTCATTTCATCAAACCTAAACGGATAACCCATTGGCATTTGTAGGCATCGTATAAAATATTGTACAAATTCGATAATTGATCTTTTTTAGTTTTGAACAAAAAAATGTGGTACATAATGTATGTCGTTGAATTGGTAATTAGATTCTATATCGAATGGCAAGATGCCCCTCGGTGAGTACCATTGGAAAAAAACGATTTTTTCGTTAAAAATACGTTAAGAAAATTTAAATTCCTGCTGTAGGATTTGTTATTGATCTTATCGATGGAATGACTATTACTATGAGTTACTGATGTAAATTAGTATAGATTTTAACCTGATCAAAACCTCCTAAGCTGAAAAAATTAGAAAATTATTTTTTTTCAATTGTGAAATGAAAATTTGGCATCACTGTCGTATGTTATTTGAGCCGTGGAATCCGAAAAACATTTGTTTGTTCCATTTGAAAAATCGAAGTTTGTGGCTATTCTGGCGAAACCGGAAGTCGACCATTTTGTTGTCATATGTCGGTCAATCGGAAATTGTGTCTCATACCCAACTAACAAATTGGCTTTGTAATTTTCAGGTAACAGAACAATTCAGTTTAATTGGCATTATATTGCGACTGTCGAAAAGCCAATCTGTTGAATTAACATTGCGAACATTATTATTTCGTTCTTTGAAACCAAATTGTTGTTTAGATCATTGTTAAGAACGTTTTTAGAGTGACATTATAAAACATCTTAAAGGATGAACTTGAAACAGTTTCTTAAACATTTATACAATTCAAGTTATACGACATTTTAGCTTATAGGACCAAAGTGATTTCTAGTAGTTTTGTAGTGATATTATCAGGTACTGTACTGTTCCTTCGCAGATAGTTTTATAAATGGTTTATAAAAATTCATCAACAGATTACAAAATTGTTGTATTGGTGTTTTCTTTCACGTTAGAAATCGATATGCTCCCGATAAAAACGGATACATAACTATTCTATAACAGTACGAATAATATGCTCCTGAATGGTCTAACAAAGCAGTGATAGAACAATAAACTGTTATTAAACACAAAATGATATTGAAAATCACTTTTATAAAATGAAACTCTTACAGTAGTTTTTCATATTAGTTCGGTCTCTTTCTGTTTTCTCAAGTTTGTGTACATGTAAAATGGCGTCAATAACACAAATGAGCAGATGGAAAAAACTAAAGAGGAGTGGCGCTTTCCGCAGGAAAGTTAAGACCAACTATCAGAAAAATTTTCACGGAACTACGGATTTTCGTATGAAGGTGAACAATCTGGATAATGAAGAGAATTTTGATCCAATAACTCATCAATACTCAACCAGCTCTGAGCATGATGAAAGTCCTTCCATATGTGGTACGCAAGCAGCAAACGTGCCAAATGATACCGAAGTGACTGGGTTTCAGAGTTGGATTATTCTAACGAGGAGGAAGATGATGTTATTTCTGAGATGGAAAAAGATGTGAAATTCAGAAATCATCTGAGATCATGGGCGGTCTCCTTCAACATATCCCATTTAGCTCTGAAAAATTTATTGAAAAATATCAATAAAGTTAGCAAGCATTCTTCTTGGAGATCCTAGAACGCTTTTGAAAACGTATCAAACAGTTACAATTACAAAAGTTGGCACTGGCAACTATTGGCATCATGGTTTCGAAGTTAGTTTGAGATAGGCTTTGGGTAAAATCGGTGATTTACCTAAAACAATATCTGTCAATGTGAACATGGATGGTTTACCAATATACAGAAGTAGTATGTATGATGAAAAGGGAAACATTCTCAATTGAATATCGATAAAAAGATTTTTCTGTGAATTGAAAAATCCACGATTAAAATGAAGTTATTTTTTGTGAATGTCTAACAGAAAACAACTACTTCCCCGGCTAAAGCAAATTTTCAATTTCAGATTTTTCCTTTTGAGTTAGGGCCTTTCCAGAATATCTATCAGATGTAGTTCAATGTCCAGCGTGGCTTTAGCCGGGGAAGTAGTTGTTTTCTGTTAGACATTCACAAAAAATAACTTCATTTTAATCGTGGATTTTTCAATTCACAGAAAAATCTTTTTATCGATATTCAATTGAGAATGTTTCCCTTTTCAACATGAATACCCCACAAGAGGTTATCTTGACGATGGAAGATAGTGACTAAAGTTTATCTTTCAGTCGCAGATGATTCCACATCTGATTTTATGAACATCCTGTTTATATTTTCAAAAAATCAATAGTATGTATGAGTTTTGGCTAATAATTTTCAACATATACGAGTTGCCTAAGATAAAACCTATGGTTATTGGAATATACTTTGTCCCAGAAAAGCCGAATAGATAGGTTTATCTAGTTTTGTTAATAATGCATATACGTTTTTAGCTGCTCTAATGTGATGCAAATACATCACAATAAAACAGTGAAGCTCTATAAGTGCTACAACTAAGGCACAAAGTAAAGCTAGCTGTATAAGTGCTACACGACCTGCTATTATACAGAAGCAGAATTTTCCGTTATTTAACACACAAGCAAACTGCTGCTTAAAGATACATTTATTCCGTAAAAGTTGCTTTGGAGCTGTTGTGGCAGCGTAACAACACGTTGACGCATGGGCGTTGATGAAAGTGTTTTCCTGGATGACAGGCAGAACAGGACAGGATCCAGTTTGATTTGGAAAATAAAAAATTATGATATCCAACAAAAACTTCAAAGGGGAATGAGGACAAACGCCGGTTCTTCTTCAACACTACCTGGCAAAAATCATTCGTACCTTTGCATACTCTTCAAAAGAATTCAAAGTAATTATCGGAAGAACAAATTTAATTTTTTGTAATACGTCTCTGTGAAGTTAAAAGACAATATATATTGTAACTGTTATAGAAATCACCAACGGAGTTAAATAGCCATATAGGCACTGTTCTTGTGATGAAAGTGTTGTATAACACGAAGCCATATTGAATGGCATGTTAGTGATGACCATTCTGAAGGCAAAAACTAAAACATACAAAATCTCTATTCCTCAGCTATAAAAAGAAAAACTAATGCTCAGAAAAGTTTATTGTAGCGAAATCAACAATAATTGATCAAATTGGTAGCAAAGTTCAAAAAAAATTTTTTTAATTATTTTTGGTAAATTCAAGAAATCTTCAAAAATTACACAGCGCTTGAAAATTTTATATTATATGTTCCATATAATTCACAGTGAAATTAACTCCGCAGTCGAAATCAACTTCATAGTTAGATTTACGATGTATTAATCAATATAAATACGCAGAAGCGATCCACCGCAATACGAAGTATAGACATTATCAATCCTGACATGTTCAATTGTCACGAGAACAACAAAGAAATCTCTTTTGTGAAATTGGTAAGATTATTTATTTTCCGTGGAATACATTAAGAAACTGCAGAATTTTATTATTGTTATTGTACGCGATAAAAAAGTTTTATTACGAATGAAAAAGCAGTTTCCATAAAAATTTTTTTTAGAGATTTATAATAGTTCCTTAAGTGATTAATAATGAACTGAATAGAAGTTGTGAATGATTATTACAAAAATCTTATAAAACTATTCGGTGGTGATTCTATACAGTTCCTATAAATTATATATAAATGTTTGTACAATAATTCTGTAATAGCTGTCACAGGCCTAATAAAACTTCCTAAACAAATGTTTCACTTCATAAGGCTGTGCCCATTTAGCGTTTATAGTTGCTGTAAGAACGCCGTAAAAATGTTTTTGAGACGAATAAAGCTTTATAAAAAATGATATGTGCTTTCAGTTTTTATAAAGCACCAAATTGTTAGTTGGGTATCTATGTACAAAATTTCATTCAAATCGGTTGATAAGTGAAGGAGATCTAGGCATGGCCCTAGTTCCATTGGCACCCGTGTTTTTTAGTTTTTTCAAACTATAATTTTATTTCTAACATTTTAGTCCATATTGCTACATAAGACTAAAAAAGACTACAAGAGAAAAACTCTTCAATTGATTCATCCACATGAGATGGAACTTATTGATAACGAAATTCTGGCGAATATGCTGAGAACCAGTGCATTCGCCATATCTTTGACTAGTAAATTATGCTGAGAATGGCCTCAGTGCATTCACCATATTTTACTAGTGGCTACTGAAGAGTTCCACTATTCACCTGCTGGCTCCATCATCAGATAAGCTTCAAGATACCAAATTATAGTATTGTCATCCAAACTACATATACATACCGAGTTTCATTTCGATTCGACAATTTGAAGTAGGTTCAAATTGACTTTCACGATTCGATTACATTGTTTGTTAGTTACAAGTGGAGCTAATAAAAGCGTGTTAAAAACAACAACAAGCTATTTAATTGGACGAGAATTTCGAATTACAACACTCCGTATATCACCTGATATATCGGCGCAGTTGGTTCGATGAGATTATGATCGCGATAAATGTAAATCTATAAAAACCGATATGAAACATATCGTTTATTTTCACTCCAATCCACCCCTGATCCTTTCTGGAGATACGGCTTTCGCACCCTCGCACCCTTGATGCGCTTTTGTAAGAACTATCCCAGCTGTATTTATTCAAATTCCAAATATTCACGCTATGCGGCTCTCGCAGCTTGCCGACTCATCGCATATTGTATAGCCGTATATTAAATACTACATTTCCGTCATTATGCGAGTTATGTTTGTAATCTGCATGCTATTTGAATGATTTGCTTTTAGATTATTTGACATGGGTGGCACACCCAAGCCCGGAGAAGTACCAAAATTTCTCGGAAAAACTTTTTGGCGGTATGAATTGAAAAAGAATAGAAACTCGCATTGTGAGTTCGATTATTGTTCTCAGAAAATGTGATGAGAATGATGTTTGTCTATACAAAAATGAGCTCCCATCAAAACTGAGTTAGTGCATTATAAAAATTGTGTCTGCATTGTGCGAATAAAGTGAAAATATAATCCACTTTTTATGAATTACAAACATTTGCGAATCGTTCTTTAACCTCATTATCTCAATTTTACTACGACACATTTACTGAGAAATGGGAAAATAGATTATCTGACTTCAATATCCCCGCATACCCGTAAAACTTGAGTATAAGAAGGAAAATGTAGTATATATACAGTGTCACACATAAAGTTCGCAACATATGGAAGTTTTTTTTATTAATAGATATAATTAAAATTTGACTTTGCAATTAGTTTGTGCTTGAAAAATGAGTGGAAAAGAGCCTCTAGCCTTTTGTCATGTGCTACTCTGAACCTGTCAAATTTGTCATTTTTTCAAAAATCCTCAGAAAATCATTTTTTTTTAATTTCGAAAAATGCCAAAAAAAAAGTTGCTCAGTTTCCAATTTTATACCTTTTCTCCGAATTTGGACTCTCTATTGTCACTTTTTTTCAATTTTTTTAATTTTTCGAATCTTTCGCTCTACCGATTCTAACGAAGCATGTTTCAAATTTCATAATTTTGATGAATACGAGACTTCAATGTCATATCTTGCCCAGAAAATACCCACATTGGCCTGTTACTAGAAAAAAAAATAAATGCACCTCCGGAAATTCGTCTTTGTTGTTGCAAAGTTCATTACATTTTTTCATTTCATTGTTAAACTGATTCGGATTATTACTGTATGGACGTTGATATGTCAGTATTCGAATAACATAATTTATCTCCATTCTTATTACACTCGTATTTCTTTTTTTAATAGATTTTTATCCAGTTTGATTATTCTTCTGACCAATAATTTAGTTACAAACAAAACCGAAACATCATACTTTTCTGTAAACTAAACAATGACCTACAGTTTCATAACTATTCAAAAGACTTTCGTTCTAGCGATTTGTACTTAACATGATATAAAATTTCGTGATTTTACACAATACAAAGCTAATGCAACATCTCCGGAAGAAAATAGTCCTTAGGGGGCTTTTGAAAAAAAATTTTAGTTTTGGTTAATGTCAAATTATTGCGTTTAATAAATCGAGTTGTTTTGTGTACAGATTTTTGTACATTTATAATTCACAAATAAGTTTTATGTACAATGTTATCCACACAAGACAAAGTGGAAATCGTTCTTTTATGTGGTGAGAATGTGCCATGTCGAGATGTTGTTTGTATTTTCAATCACCGGAATCCTGGAAGAAATATTCACTTTAGTACTGTGGAAAGGATATTGAAAACATTCAAAGAAACTGGCTCAGTGGACAATCTTTTCAAGAAACCACATAATATAATAAGGTATAATGAAGAAGAACAACTGAATGTTTGTTTGAGTGTTGTTGAAAACGGAAAAACTAATATTAGGGGTATCAGTGGAAATACAGGGGTTGGCAGAGAAACTGTGAGAAGAATTTTGCACAAACATAATTTCCATCTCTATAAGCCAAAGTTCATACACACTCTTGAAGAAAGAGATTTTGATATTCGAGTAGGAATTTCATTTTGGTTCCAAGGTGAGAGAGAAAATGATATCACATTTCCCTACAGGATTTTATGGACAGGCGAGGCAACTTTCAAGTCGAACAGTTAGTTCCCGAAATTGTCGCTGGTGGTCCAACAATAATCCAAATTTTGTAATAGGATGCCGTGACTAATACTCATTAATAGGTCACCAACAGATGTCAGTATAGGCCAATCCGCGACACCAAAAGTCGTACTCCTAGTGCGTTATTAATCTGCACGAAATTTCGTGTCATTAAATTCCTCGTCATCAGGTCTAAGCCTCAACCACACAAATTATAGGTGTCACCTCTATATTTTCATGCCCTTCACATTTTCAAACTTGCCGGTAGGTATTAGCACTCTGAGAGATTTGATACGATTTTGAGAAAGATCACAAGCCGTCCTGATGATTGGGAAACCATGAAACAGCTGTAGGCGGATGGTGGCTTACTTGGAATCGTAACAAATTCCTCTCTCTCTCTCTCTTTCGTTATTCGTTTTGCGTTTTTCTGAAGCACTAGGAGTACGACTTTTGGTATCGTGGATTGAATTTCATTTTAAAGGGCTATTGAGCAATCTTTCTGCTGTCGGAAAAAAATTACATAAAATAGATCGAAACTGTGTCAAATGGTCTCTCTGGTTTTCAATCTCTTTCGATATCATCATTCAAAATAGACATCTCCTAACATGTACCAATAACTGTTTTAGTGTTTAATGTTTTAATATTATGTGTACTTACTACTGTTTTTTATGTTACATTCTCACGCTAGTAAGTTTCTATCTTTTCCAAATTTTCCATCTCAAATTAATAATTGGAATTTTTAGATGTCTCGATGATGAAATAAAACTATTTTGAAAGCTTGTTTGCTGTTTGAAGATCATCAGTTCTTTTCTAGTTGATGAAGGGATCTCAGCAACTTCCACAGGTCTGATCGAATAAACATTTGGTATCCTGTTTCCTCAATGATATTGGAATCTGCAGGATACCCAACTGCTCACCAACTTACAGCAGAGGTATCGTGTTTGGACTTACTGGAATGGTCTCAATGAATAGGTTATAGATAGATGGTGATCAGGGTCTGATGATGGAGCAGGAAAGAGAAATGAGGATGAATTGGTGAGGGATTCTGAGCAACTCTCAGTTGTTCAATCGATATGAAATTTTGGTATATGATGTAGTACCGTTTGTGGCGAATTAGTGTATGAATGTGTGAAGTGAATGAAAGAATGCATTGCCAAAATCTTGCAACTGTTTAATATTCATGAAAATACAACTTTTGTCAGGATACGAGGATTTCGGGGGGGGGGGCAAAATCGGAAAGTATCTTATTTTTTTTTACTTTTTAGAGGGCTTTTTGTGTCGGGGTTATTTTAAATTTTCAATTTGAGTTTTACATAACGAATTACATTGGTTGAAAATTTGAAAAAATTCAAACTGTATGATTTCCAGTGTTGCCAATTCCAGAGTAAAAATTTCATTTTATATTTTTTGCCCCAGTGACCAAAATAATCTTGAATCTCTAGAGAATTGTCTACTCCCTTATTATCGATGATATATTTTTTTTGGTGGAGATTAGGTGTGGTATATTCCGCTCTTTCAGTAACGATTTTCCAAACTTGCATTCGTTTCCCTTATCAACCTTTTCCTGCACCTTTACCATTTGAACATATATGACAATAATATTTTTGATTGAATAATAACCTAGCAAGTGGAACAAAACTCTCGTGGATCTTCATACTATCATCAAACAATAATGCCAAAAGAACTATGAAACGACAAAACGATACCTCACCCGACTTCATACTTCGTTTGGCTCTATTAAAAATCCACAGTTCTCACAATTAGAATATCGTATCGATCCATGCAACCCACAGTATCCTTGCTATTTTTTTCTGAAAGAATCGATTCGGGGTAATGTGATTTGCATTAGAATGTTAGGTTGATAACCGCTTGTGCGTTACTAATTCACTAACCATTAATGAGTGAAATACGAATGAATATTCCCGAACATTTCTAGCAATTTTGTGGTTTCCCAGTTGACGGACATGTGTTAACAAGAGTCATTTGTGAAACAAAGAACTCCCCTCGTATTTCGGAAGTTACGATATTACGAATTGACGATGGACGGAAAGTTACAGAGGGTACGTGTCCTATTTAGCAGCTTTCCCTCTTCTGAGGCTCCGATTGATTATCTCGATTTATGCTCACCGAATTACTTGTGAAATTTGTTAGCATGCCATGAGCAGGATCCGAGGGGGAGATAACATTGTTGGCTGATCACTTCTTTCCCAACTAATAACTAGGTGGCGTCGGAACATCCGAAGGCTTTATTCTTGTCTTCACGACTTTTATATCTTCAACGGAACAATCAGTCAAACTGATCCTGATTTTCACTTTTTATGTCTAATCTGGTAGATTATCTTCATTTTCGTGTTTTGTATGGGAAGTACGAATGATAACGGAATGAAATGCCAATATTCATTATGAATCTTAAAAATAATTTGTAGCCGTGCGTGCATGATATAATAAAACCTATATTATCTAATAGAGGTGAATATACCCGCAAAGTACTCAATGAATTTGCTATCAAACTTATTGTTTCATTACTCTAGAAACGTAATAACATGAAATGGAACCAATGCTCATGATCAATCTTGAAGACGACATACAGGGTGTTACTAAATGAGTACGAAAAATTCCAGGGAGTAACTCCTTATCGAAAATTAAAGGGGGTCTTCCATGTAAACAAAAGCTCTTAGGCCCTTCCTTGAAAAGTTACACGCTTCCAAAAATGAAAAAAATACAGGGTGTTCCAAATTAAGTCGGCACCATTGCCAACTCCGTTATTATTGATGCTACGATTTCGGTTAAATGGGCAAACTGGTAGCATTTTTAGTGGGCTTCTCGATGCCGGAAACAAAAAAAAAATTGACAGTCGCGTCATAATATTTCATAAAATGATATTTTTTTCAATGGAACACCCTATATTTTTTCATCCATTTCGATTCGTAATAACATTCTCAACAACAAAGCTCATATTTATTTTCTTCCTAAAGTGGAAAATGAGCGACTTATGTGGAAATATTTATTTCTTTCACTGGTACAAAAAATTTCTTCGTTTTGGCGAATAAAACCTCATGATTGTCCAAACACCCATTTTTTGTACTTATACGAATGACAATATTTTGTTACTAATAGCAAAATAAGACAGTAAAAAAAAAATTGCGCTGGGATGTGAACTCGTGAAACCCGTCGCACCACTCAATTGACACCACTGAGCTATTTGGTATTAATGTACAAAACGATAATTTCCATCTTAAAGCCATTCCGCTAGCCGCATTTATTTTGTGAATCAAAATATGTCTGCTATAATGATAACTTTGAAGTCGTTTTTGTACATAACAGAAAATACTGGAGGGTCATATGAATGTGGTTGGAAAAAATGTGTTTGAAAGGGCCTTTTCAGAATATCTATCAGATGTAGTTCAATGTCCAGCGTGGCTTTAGCCGGGGAAGTAGTTGTTTTCTGTTAGACATTCACAAAAAATAACTTCATTTTAATCGTGGATTTTTCAATTCACAGAAAAATCTTTCTATCAATATTTAATTGAGAATGTTTCCCTTTTCAACATGAATACCCCACAAGAGGTTATCTTGACGATGGAAGATAGTGACTAAAGTTTATCTTTCAGTCGCAGATGATTCCACATCTGATTTTATGAACATCCTGTTTATAATTTCAACAAAACAACTGTCTTATTTTCACCTTTACAAAAAAAAGTCAGATGAGCTTTGTTGTTGAGAATGTTATTACGAATCGAAATGCATGAAAAAATATAGGGTGTTCCATTGAAAAGAATATCATTTTATGAAATATTATGACAACGCGACTGTCAATTTTTTTTTTGTTTTCGGCATCGAGAAGGCCACTAAAAATGATACCAGTTTGCATATTCAACCGAAATCGTAGCATCAATAATAACGGAGTTGGCAATGGTGCCGACTTAATTTGGAACACCCTGTATTTTTTTTTTCTTGAAATTGCTGAAAAGTTGGCATTTCGTGAGCATGTTCTACCAAGAAAAAGGCTACCTATGAATAATTTTTTAATTTTGTTGTGATCTTTTAAAGGGGTGAAACATTCCATTTTTTACCAGAACTTTTTGAAGAAACAAAATTTCTCAGTTTGAAAATATGTGTTGAAAAGAACAATTCATTGCAAAACTTTTTCGACTCCTGTGTTATGTCCGTAAAAGTAATAGTTTCCCAATAAAAGAATGAAATACCACATTGTGCATGAACGGATCTTCAATTGAAAAATTTCGTTTCGTTCAAAAGTTCTGGTGAAAAATGGAATGGGGGCTGCATGTTTCACCTCTTCGAGAGATTTAATGAAATATTCCTAGGTAGCCTTTTCAACTCTTCAGCAATTTCGAGAAAAAAAACAATTTTTATTTCTCATTTTTGGAAGCGTGTAACTTCTCAAGGAAAGGCCTGAGAGCTTTTGTTTACACGACCCCCTTTAATTTTCGACCACATAAAGAGTTTTGCGCTTATTTGGTAAAACCCTGTATATCCCATATCAATCAATATTAACCGAATAATATATAGAAAAATACAATATTCATTATGATTTTTCAAATATTGTTGTCAAACCATTCACCCAATAATCTATTGTACTTGTAAATATTGTTTTTTACCTAGTATCCATATAAGACGATTATTGAGATGCCATATTGATACAGGAATTCGAAAACAGTATGCAGCCAATGTCAACCAATATTGGTGGATATAAACGTCTTCTCCGAAGAACGACATTCCTCTCGCTATATTTCATGCACATTGATATAGCACCTGCGAGCTATGACACGCTACTATACTGCAGCTGTACGGACATTCAACGCAAGTTTTCCCTGTGGTACTGTCGTCAACCTGACAAGCAGGGGTGTGCTCCCAAGAGAGTCAATTATTTAAAAGATGAATAGAATTGGACCAAGTACCGTCCAATGGGTGGTACTGCACATTTGACCAATTCGAATATCCATTCTTTTGTATCGACTAAATGTGAACGAAAAAAACATTCATATCTACATCTCAAAGACTCCAACAACTGTTGGTGAAAAGTATCAAATGCCCTCACAAGATCCAGAAATACACCAACAGGTTGGCTGTTGTCGGAGGAGTTGGAAAAAATTCAAAAGGCAATGGCTTCCAGATATTATTTTATGTTTATGTTGGTTCAATTATTTTTCCAAATATTTTGGTGTGAATTGGGAATTCAAAATAACGGATACTCCCTGTGGTGTCGATTTTTAAAACTATACATTTCATTTATTTCATTTATTCACATACCATAATTTACAGAATTTACATGTTATAATTTCTAAATATAATTATATTCCACTTCAAAAACAGACAACCCACCTAAGCAATTTAATTGCTTGTGTTATGGCCTTGTGATGTATTCGAAGTGGTTTAAGTGTTTCATCAAGATTAGCGGTAACAGAATTAGGTACCATAGTGTTGAGAAATACAAGGGGAAGAGAAAGAGATAAAAACAAAAAAGTAAAATAAAAAAGAAAAGAAAAATAAATATAAATGCGACAAGAGAGATAGAGGTGCGTGACGAGAATTTGTTTCAGACAAAAGAGTAGGCTTTTTTTTCAGAAAATTTTTAGCACGTTTTTATTTTCATATATATTCTCATAGTGTTTTTATACTTTGGCAAGGAGTTCATAGTTTTTATGTCATGTGGCAGAAAATTGTACAGTTTTGGGCCGTAAAAAAATATATACCGTTGTGTATGTGCTTTCCGAAAAATTGGTAATATTAAAGACTTATTTTCAGCGAATCTAGTTTGCTTGGTTTTAGGAGTCGTATATTTTTGTTTATTTTGGAACATCCAGATAAGTGACTGATATATATATATATATATATATATATATATATATATATATATATATATATATATATATATATATATATATATATATATATATATATATATATATATATATATATATATATATATATATATATATATATATAACCCTCTTGTATCCAGTGTTTTGACATCCTTGTAGAGCTGATCGGTGGAATGAAGTTAATTTTTATTATTATTTTTAATAGGGAATTTTGAGTTGATTGTAGTTCACTCAATGCATTATCGTACAGACCTTCCCACACTGTTATGCAGTATCTAATAACTGATTCAACCAGGGAGTTGTATAGTACTAAAAGTTTTTTTTTGTTTAAGATCTCTTTAATTGATTTGTTGAAAATATAAACAGGATGTTCATAAAATCAGATGTGGAATCATCTGCGACTGAAAGATAAACTTAAGTCACTATCTTCCATCGTCAAGATAAATTCTTGTGGGGTATTTATGTTGAAAAGGGAAACATTCCCAATTGAATATTGATAGAAAGATTTTTCTGTGAATTGAAAAATCCACGATTAAAATGAAGTTATTTTTTGTGAATGTCTAACAGAAAACAACTACTTCCCCGGCATAAGCCACGCTGGACATTGAACTACATCTGATAGATATTCTGAAAAGGCCCTAACTCAAAAGAAAAACTCTAAAATTGAAAATTTGCATTTTCATTCAGATAGTTATTTGATTTTCTATTCCAGTCTTAATTCCCATGTTTTTTCCCATTTCCTTTAGCATTAGTTAGTTTATCTTTATAATATTCATTTTTGGTTTTCCTAATTAACTGATTACGTTTATTTCTATTCTATTCTATTTTGTATTCGTTTTTCAATTTTTGTGCACTTGTTGGCGTGAGTCTCTGTTTAAGATAATCCGATTGCCTTATAGAGGCTATCAATCCGGTTGTTATCCAAGGCTTGATTTTGTACATTTTACTATAATTCATGACTTTTGTCGTCGTTGAAAGTTGTATATAATTATTCAAATTATTGATGAATTCATCATACGCAAGTTGTGTCACCTCACAATTTATGACATCATTTATTAGCATTGCTAATAAATTTCATTTCATTTATTAGCATTGCTTTCATTCATTAGCATTGCTTTTCATTCATTAGCATTGCTAATTTCATTTATTTCATTTATTAGCATTGCTTTTCATTTATTAGCATTGCTTTTAATTTATAAAGTCGTATTTTTTACGTTTTTTTTTGCGGTTTGTTTGATGATATGTTCAACTGCTTCATCACTGAATATTCTGAGGAATATTGAGTAGTGGTCCGTTAGGTAAGTTTGGAAAACAATTGGATTAAATTTGATATTTTTTTTTCGATATGCATCTGACAAAAAAATGATCAATTATACTATTAGTAGATTCCGTCACCCTGGTGGGCTCATTTATATAAGAAAAAAAACCATTTTCGGACATAAGATTTAGGTACCTGTCGGTGTCGTTTGCTGATTTGTCCATTATGTTTATATTAATATCTCCCACCAATATTTCTATACTTTTTTTCTGTGTGTTATTGAAGTAGTTTTCTAGGTCATTTAAATACACTTTTGGATCAGTGGAGGGGGGTCTATAAGATGCTGTTATACCAATGCTCATGTTATCAATACACAAGGTTAATCTTAGTAAATTTGTATCCGTTAGACTTACAACATGTACCTCCGTTGAAAAACAACTTTTTATATGAACAAGAAGACCATCATTTTCGTTTTTGGTTGAACCATTATAATAAAGGTTATAATTTGGTATGTAAAAGTCACTTACCATTTGGATGTTTCATGATTCTGATAGAACTATACCATCTATAAACTCTGTTTTTCCCTCCAAGCAAACTAGTAATTCGTCATAATTTTTCCTAATACTTCTTACGTTGAAATGTATGATTGTCATCAGCTGTCCACCTCCCTCTCTCTTTGCCGCGGAATTGAAATATTCGTGTAAATTAGTCCATACTGTAGTTTTTATCTCTCTTTGTTCATCCAATCGATTTAGATATTCCAACATCAAAATTAATAAAAAATAAACCTATTTTATGTGCTTCCTCCCATTTTTTTCCTTTTTTCAATAAAATTTCAAATTTAAAAGATGAAATAACAGTACTATTGAAAACAGAGAATGCAGTGTTTATTATTATCATTATTATATACTAATAAGAAAGAGAAGGAATGACTATCCGAAAATTTTTTTGTAATCATTTTTCGATTTTATGATGTACAGCTTGTTATGATGGTTTACGAGAATATTCCCTAGGTCGGTCCAGACATTCCTCATTGAAGTTTTTTCTATAGTTTTTGTTAGTAGCTCAATTCTCAGTTTTGTTAAATCTTCTCGGATGACTATACCGGTCCCTTCCATGAGCTTCTTTTTCCTATAAATTTCTTGTCTCAGTTCGTGTTTCCTAAGTTGTAGAAAAATACCTCTCTCTTTATTTCCCTCTTTTTTCCCTATTCTATAGCAGATTGTGACATCATTTTCATTCAGTGCAATCGACATCTTCGTATTTAGGAGATCAATATTATCTTTCAGTTTTTCGTTGTTTTTTCGGGTAGGTTAAAAATTCTGAGGTTTTTCATCTTCGTTGCTTGTTCTAGGATATCGCATTTTCGTTCCATAATATTTTTTTCTTGTATAAGTCCTGTGATTTCCATATCCATTTTATTTATTTTACGTTCCATGTCGGTTTTCATCTGTGTGAATTCAGCCTGGAGGTTTACAACTTTTTCTTCAATTTGGATAAGTTTTTGCTCCATTGCTTTACTCACTGCGCTCAATACGTTATCGCAGATGGTTTTTATAACCGACTATTCTTTAAGACATTTGTTCACCGCTGCATTAACCGCTGATTTGATTTCCTCAGTAGTTTCTCGTGTGATAACCATTTTTGGGTATTTATTTTTCTTATTTTTATTTATAAGATGATAGCACTCGTCACTTACTTCAAGTCTCTGCTAATGTTAACAAATTAGATGTACTGTCTTTCACCTTTAGAAACTGTTTCAAACAGGAGCACTTTTAAATACGTCTACTCTGCTCCGCACATAGACAGTCAATTCATACATACATACACATAAGTACATTGTTTACTTTTCGAAACGTTAACGTTTATATGATTTCAGCCATTGTATACCCAAAACTTGTCGAATCTCTTGTGATTGTTGACATTTAATGAAATTCTTGTTTTCCTGGTGAATGTTCTGATGACTATTGTACGTTCTCGAGTGAAAACATGTGTGATTCAAGTTCAAATAATTATTGTTGTGTACCTCAATATATTCTTGGCAAAACGATACAGTTGTAATGGAATAAGTTTTCATCATTTTCCGTGAGGAAATGAACGTAATGATCTGGTGCAGACTAATCTGGGATTGAGTGACAAAATCTTCCTGTATCGTCTGTGGCCAAGAAAATAGTGAAAAGAACCTTCAAAGAAAGTTGAGAGGAAAGAAAAGAGAGTTAAGAAGAGAAAACAAAAATATTCAACATACCGAAAATTATTCATACAGTATGGAAAAAAGTGACTATATGTATATCTAGGTGATAGGGACACATTTTTACTTTTCGAAACATTGATGTTTATATGATTGTACACTTAAAACTTGTCGAATCTCTTGTGATTGTGATTGTTGACATTCATTGAAACTCTGGTTTACCTGGTGAGTATTCTGTTGACTATTGTACGTCCTCCTGTGACTATTGGGTAAAACGATCCCGTTGTACTGGAATAAGTTTTTATCATTTTCCGTGAGAAAATTAATGTAACGTACTGGTGCAGACTAATCTAGGATTGGGTGAGTTTAAAGACAGACGATGGGCTCTTAGGATCTTGAAGAAGAATACAGTTCCTTCTCAAAATATTCCTGTATCGTGTGTGGCCAAGAAACAAATTTTTTTCCGAAAAATTATTCATTGTTAAAATATTTGACAAAATCTCAATATCATTTTTTATAGTCGACGTAGATGGTGAATTATTGTTGATGGAATGCAATATTTTTCCAGAAGTTGCTGTTTTGTTTACAGTGGATTCGTCTACGTATCCTTCTGCTACGGTAGAAGACTTCCACCCAACGTGTCGTTTCAGCGCCATTAAATCACCACCTGCGTCGACCAAAATGGTAGTCGAAGTCCTCCTGAAGCAATGACCGGTGAACAAAGCAGCATCGGGCAATTTGAAGTACTCTGCAATTTTTTCAGCATTGCTCCTAGTTTATTTATTCCCACTACTTGTTTTGTCAGTTTTCCATTTTGATAATCTAGGAAAAACTCACTAATACTGGTACCCTTCACAGCATTTCTCATTTCCATAGATTTCTTGCAGATATTGTAGGAAATTTCGGAAACAATGAACGACCTAGGAATTTTATTTTTTGTATCAGAAATTCTTATTATAAGAGTTTTCTCATCAGAATCTTCTAAATCACTTGTTTTCATATTTTTGAGTTCTCGTCTCCTACAACCCCAGATATTCCAATAATCAAGGCTATTTCTTGCTAATATTTTTTAGTTTCTTCCGCCGTAAGAATTTTTGATTTTTTCTCCTTGTAGCCGTCGGACTGCCTCAAGATGAGTTTTTGATTTTTTATAATTTTCGATATTAACATCGTGCCCTATGTTTATTAATATAGGAGTAGAAAAAACTAATTATAATTCTTTATGAACGTGATAATATATTCGCGCAAACACACAATTTCGTATTTAATTAATCCATCAAGTACTATCAATCCGAATGAAAAATTTGAAACAAATAAATGTTATTACGCATTGTTGTTTTTGGATAACGGCCTTCAGAGCATATCGCACTGTTTTATTTCAAGAGCTAAACATGAATGGTTGAGAACATCGAAACGAGTTCTGATAATTGTGGTATTTCCAAGAGTGCTTTGAATGAGCGGAATGTTGTTTGCGATTGGTGCAGTGAATCAACACATCTGAAAGTGACGGGAAATGAAACTAATTTGAATAGTGTTTGACGAAGAAACATGCAGTTATAGTCATCAGGTGAGAAGGTTTCGAACACAGATAAATACGCCTTTGGTATAACTTCAACGGTTATATTAGGTTAGGTTTAAGATGAGAGGGCGATCGACCATCCCTCCACTGCGACCGCATAGCTATGGTACAACTTCATTGAATGAATCTAATCTGGAAAACCCGTATTTATCATCAATTAAATAGTGGGTTCTCCAGTAAAAACAATTATACGCGGTAGGTATATCCCGGAAAACATATTTAATAAGAAATACATTACAACAGCATCATTTTGTTGTGTAATGAGACTCCAAGGTATCATAATAATAATGTTTATTGTACACACAAAAGCTAGGGGTTAGCCATAGTGCATATTACATGTTTTTTAATGAAAAAATTATTAAATTATTGAAAAACATCATCCAACTATTTGATGATGTTTGATATCAAAGATATTTAGAGATGAGATGTCAACTGTGTGAGAAGTGCATCCTTCAATATTTGTTCTAACATGATAAGGAATATTGAAACTGTTAGATATAAAGTGGGTATTACAACGACGTTATGTGAGTTTGAACAAATACTTGGGTGTTTTAGTTTTCAGAAGTTTGACTAGCAATAATGTTATCAGATATTGCATTCTGGAATCTACATTTAATTCGTTTAGCCTTATCAGGTACGGGGTAATGTGTTCGCGACAAGGTACAAAGCATACAAGCATTTCGAATGCCCTGGATTTTGAGCTGAAGGATATTCGTTGAAAATTCAATGCCCTCTAGTAGAATCAACAGAGCATAGATCTACCTATGTGGATCCTATTCGTCTTTTGTTATCAATTTTCACACACTTCAAAGAGTTTTGAACGAATATTGCTACATTGAATGTACAATAAAATATCCTTCCAACATCTACTCGACTGTCGAGTGGACCATAGCCGCCTAACTATCAATTCATCAGTGGGCACGTAATGAAATATTATAATCCAATATAGTGTAACCTAATGTTAATGTGAAATGATTGGTGTATGTTTTGGTCAACCTGGGATAGGTGCACCGTACAATGTTTTCAATCACATGAGCTTGATGTTTTTTCTGAATGTATATTCAACAAAAATATCACGAGTGCAGTCATATTCATTCATTTATTAGGCAGAATCCACTTCATATCATCGAATGCTTGATGAAATCGACAGAAACCTGACATCGCCTTAGTCTTGATTTTCATGTGAAAGTACACGTTAATATTCTTATCTGTGTGCAGAGCTCTGTATGATGCCAGTAACGATAACCCAATAGGATATATTCATAATGCTTTTTGAATCCGGTGCTCCATATAAAATAATTCCAAGTGATTCTTGTTGCAGTGAATGGTCCGGAGATTCCATGATAATTTTAATGCCGATTAAAAGAGCATTTCCTACATTCGAATCTTAACTAGGTCATGGATCCGCCTATTCAGTGAAATCCATTAAAATCATGCCAAGAAACCGAGCACCAGAGAGATGTAGTGACCCTCCAAAATGGAGAACTTTTTTAAGGAATAAGTGCACAAATCCTGACAGTTATGTGATTGTTTTCTTGAAATATCTGTTCGGTATCGAAAGCCCTTTCAACCGATTGATCACCCTGAATCAGCTTTGAGAAATACTTAAAATGAAGAAAAACATTTTTTTTAAATTCCATCTGAAATGTTATGGATTAATTGCAAATAACTTACGTTGAGGAACGAGGAATGTTAGCGTGGCGCCATATTTATCAAAATTGTATTTTGCGAATTTCTTATATCGAATAAAAAATGCGTATAAAAAAGTATGACATTCTCAAAACCCACGTGGGCGAGGCCGTGGACATAAGCTAGTCATATATAAATATATATGAGATCACGGTGAGTGAAGTATTGTATATACAGGGTGTTATGTAAGTACGTGGCCAAACTTGAAGGGGTGACTCTTTGAGTAATTCTAAGACGAAAAGTTCATATAAACATAGGTACGGTAATGCTTCGTTTTCAAGATACAGGGTGTCAACATTTTTAAAAGAAATAGTTTTTTCCTAAATATCTTAATAATGCTTCAGCCGATTTTGTTAAAATTTGGCAGTGTTATTCGGGGTAGCAAGGGGCTTAACCAATATTTTTGACAAAAAAAAAATGTGCGCCACTGATTTTTTTGCAATTTTTGTATTGGTTTCGCATTAAGCTACTGAAACTACAATTTTTTTTCCCAGCATTTTTTCGTATCTTGCTTTGTGTTTGAGAAAAAAAATAAAAATAACTTTATTGTTATGTGGTAACGCCGGAAATTAAAAAACATGAAACAAGAAGAACCCTTTATTAAAACCACACTTAAACAAATGGTACGCAATTTTTTTCAGTAAGAAAACATTTGACAATAAGTAACACAAAACTCATACTAGTCGCTCAAAATGACCTCCTTCAACTTCAATGCAAGCATTACCTCGTCTTAACAGCGATTGCCGAATACGTTGAAATATTTCCGGCGTATGTCTTATCTGATCGCATGACTCCCGTATCCGTTAGATTAATTCTTTTCCAGTGTTGACTGGAGTTTTATAAACTAGGGACTTCAAATCTAAGGGATTCAAATCCGGTGACCTGGATGGCCATGACTGTGGACCTGTGCGACCGATCCAGTTTTCTCCATAAGTTGCATCCAGAAATTGACGTGCTACTATGATGAAGTGAGGTGGGGCCCCACCGTGCATGTATCACATTACTCCTCTTACTGCCAGAGGGACATTTTCTAATAGTACAGGTAACACAAATTCCAAAAAATGACGATACTCTTGACCATTTAATCTCGTGGGTAAAAAATTAGGTCCAATGAGATAATCACCCACAATACTAACCCAAACATTCACGGAAAACTGTCGTTGATAATTATGTTACAGCCCAGATATGATTGTTATGAAAGTTCATAATTGAATTTCGGGAAAAACACGCTTCATCGGTAAACAATATACGGGATAGAAATGTCGGAGATGGTTGGTGGTTGGTTGGTTGGAAGCTGACGAGCCAGAGACAGGGTTGGCACTTAGCTTCCCTTGACACTGCGACCAGCTGGGGTCTATTGTATCACTCTGTCGTCAGTGGTTCCTTATTCAAACGGGTTTGTGCCTTCAATTAGGTTTAGAAGCCTGTTGATAAGGTTCTTCGGATTCATGCCTGTTTCCGGGCTGATCTCTCCAAAAGTGGTGTGTCGCCTACTACTTAGGGCGTCACAGTCGAAGATAATATGAGAGGGTGTTTCCTCCTCTTCATCACATAGCCTACACCCCACGGTTTGCCTGCGTACTCCCATGGTGTTCAGGTGTTTTCTTAGGCCGCAGTGTCCAGTCAACAGACCTATTATTATACGAGCCTTCGTTCTGTTCAGGTTCAGAAGGTCAGCCGTCAGGGTCCGGTTTGGATGCCCTACCATGACTCTGGCTGTGTATTTGCCCGACAGTTTGATCCCAATATTGTTGGTGTCTTCTTTTTATCCACTCGTCGATCAGGGTCCTGCATCGGTTTTTGTTAATCCCATGTGCAGGTTCTGGCCCTGTGAATAGCGTTTCAGATGCTTGTCTAGCTAGCTGGTCCGCTTTGACGTTGCCTTCAATGCCTTTATTACCTGGCACCCACATCAAGGTGACCTTGTTGTGTTTTGCCAGCTCGATGAGGTTCTGGAGGCAGTCCCAGACCAGTTTGGACTTTATCTGTGTAGAGTTGAGTGCTTTGATAGCACTTTGACAGCCAGATAGAATGTAGATGTGTTTTTTCCTATAACCACTCTCTAGATTCTTGTGAATGCATACCATGATAGCATGTGTTTCAGCTTGCAATATCGTGGAGCATTTGCCAAGTGGTATTATGTAATCCCCTCTTGGCCTCACCCCATATATTCCTGCTCCCGTTCCTTCAACTGTCTATGAACCGTCTGTATACCAGACTATGCCCGCAGTTGATTGTGATTCTATACTCAGGGCCCATCCAGATCCATTAATTCGTGTTTCGAATGATTTTTCGAATGAGTATAGGGGTTGAATGTAGTCTTTGATGTTGATTACATGAGTGATTCTGGTATGTCCAATTGTTCAGATTCTCCGTTTTTTTTGTTTGTTTCAGTCTGTATGCACTCATCCTGGCCTCTCCAATGAGATGTAAGTCAAGAGGTTCGAGGTTTAGGATGATTTCCATTGCAGCTGTTGGAGTGCTATTCATTGCACCCGTGATACAGAGACAGGCAAGCCTCTGGATTTTCCCAAGGTTGGTTTTTGCCTGTCTTTGATTTGTTTTTGGCCACCATGAGAGTGAGCCATAAGTTATTCTTGGTCTCATTACCGCTGTGTAAAGCCAGTGCATGGCTTTCGGTTTAAGCCTCCAGGTTTTTTCAAAAGCTCTTCTGCACGTCATGAAGGTTATCTTGCTTTTATTGGTTACATGTTGAAGATGCGGGTTCCAGGTTAGTTTCTTGTCAAGAATAAGCCCTAGATATTTCACCTGCTCTACTACTTGTAATGTTTCACCGAATAGTCTGGGAGGTATGAGATCTCCCATGTTTCTTCTCCGGGTGAAGGGAATTAGTGTTGTTTTGTTCGGATTTGCCCTTAGGCTCTCTCTGTTACACCATTCCTCTACTGTCCTCAGTGCATTTTGCATTAGCCCTGAGGTTGTTCGAGTATTCTTTCCCTTGATGAGGATGACCAAGTCATCTGCATACCCTTGAGAGTAACACCCTTGGTTATTCAGAGAAATTAGCAGTTCATCTACAACCATGTCCCACAGGAGGGGGGAGAGTATGCCCCCCTGTGGGGTACCTCTGGAAATTTCAACCTGCTTTGTTTCCTCGAACATGTTGGCATTGTGAAGCATTGAGTGTATCCACCTGCAGGTGGTTTCGTCAATGCCTCTTCGAGTGGCCTCAGAGACCATACTTCCAAAGGAGGTGTTGTCGAAGGCTCCTTCGATGTCTAGAAAAGTGCATAGTGCAATTTTTTTGTTTGCTAGAGACTCTTCAAGCCTTGAAACAAGCTGATGAAGTGCTGTCTCGCATGATTTTCCTGTTAGATAGGCATGTTGGTTTTGATGTGAAGGCCGTTCTACAAGAGCGGTTTCCCTTATGTCTCTATCAGTTTTTGTAAGCCTTTCAGAAGAAATGACGATGGGCTTTGGAATAAAGACCACGTTTACAGTTTTCCAGGTTCCATCCCAATGCTAGGCTCAGTCTGCACAGTTCTGGTGCTAGATATTCAACTCCGCTCTGAAGTAGTATGGGAAATACTCCATCTCGGCCCAGAGACTTGTAAGGCTTGCAGGAATTTGTTGCCCACACTACTTTTGAATGAGTAACCGTTCGTTTAGCCACTTCCCAGTCTGCCCTCTTCGTCCACAAATGAAGGTTTGCAGGGATTTCATATCTGGGGTTTTGATTTGTGGTGACAGTGGATCCTGGGAAGTGTGTATGGAGCAAGAGTGCTATAGTTTCCTTCCCAGTGTTGGTGTGATTGCCGTTGGGTTTTTTGAGAGTCTCCAACGGATTGATGGGGTCTTTGGAAAAGATGCGGTGGAGCCTTGCTCTTCCTGAGGTTTGTTCTATGTCCTCACAGAATTTCCTTCATGACTTTCTTTGTACCCCTCTGATTTTTTTGTTGTATTCTGTGGGAGTTTTGGAATAAACCTCCCAGTCACCAGTTTTTTTCGCACGATTAAATAGTTTGCGCGTTTTATTTCTGAGATATGTGAGTTCGGTGTTCCACCAGCTCACTTTACCTTTAGTGGTGCTGCGCTTCAAAGGGCAGTTGTTATGATATGAAGTTATTATGGCTTCCTGTAACATTAGGGAGGTTTGCTCTATTTCATGAATTGTATTTGAGTTAGGTTTGACATTTTTGAAATTTGTGAGATTTGCCCTGAGCTCCTTCCGGTACCCCGGCCAGTTGGTTTTTCTGGGATCCCGACACATTACTGCAGGTTCATTGGCATAGCCAATCTCCACATGTATGTGTCGGTGATCTGAGTTTGAAGGTTCTTCAGATACTGCCCATTTGCCGACGTGCCGAACCACCAAAGAAGAGCCCAAAGTGATGTCAATGATTTCATGTCTGTTACGGGTTACGAAGGTTGGCTCATTGCCTCTATTAAGTACTTCCAGGTTACTGGAGACAATAAATTCAAGCAATGACTCACCTCTTGTGTTCGTGTCGGTGCTCCCCCACACTGTGTTATGGGCGTTTGCATCGGCTCCGACAATAAGCTGGAGTTTGTGGTCCTCACAGTGTTTAACCAAGGCCCTCACTTGTTCTGATGGTGGAGGGCTTGTTGAGTCATAAGGCATGTAGACGGAGGCTAGTACTATGTTCCTCTCTAGTCCATCCTTGATGTAGGTCGTCTTGATTGCTGTTATGTCCCTGTAACAGAATTCTATCAGATTCAAAACTTTCAAATCATTCCTGGCAATAATGCAGGATCTGGTGTTTCCACAGTTTAGATTATAAATAAGCTCACCCTTGGATGTTCCGAGGCTGCCGGAGATGCTGCCTGTTGTTGCAAAAGCCAAGTAGAATGAAGTAGTATGTTGTCCCAGGGACATGCAATAAAGTGATTTTTATGTTTTTTTTCAAAAACAAAGCTAGATACGAAAAAAATGCATGTAATCTAATCTCTTGAACACCCGTGAATGAGGAGTGTATGATGCCATTTCATAACGAATTACAGTGGTTAAAATTCCGAGAAAAACAATCAAACCCTTTATTGTTCTTTGTAAAATTCGACAAAATTTGGAAAGTGCCGCTCGCCTAGCCTCGACTGTCTTGATCAGACCAGTAAGTTTACGCAATTGCCGATGCAATATACATTTGAATAATGTGGAATGTTGAATTGATTGGGTGGTAAATGTACAAAAAGAGTACATTGCTTGCGATAGCTATTCAATGTCAAAGTGATGAGGACAAACGAACCTCGTTATATCCAAACTGGTAGATGAAATCAAAACTAGTAGATGAGGTCAATACAGCTTTGAGGCACTTATCAAATCACAATTATCAGAAAAACACACAAAAGACACAGTATTGAATTGTTTTCGAAATGTTATCGACCATCATTGTGAACTAGTGTGATTAAAAATAACATGTGAACACTGTTGCAAACTAGTGTTCCCAAGATTGTCTGGTTCTTACAACTGAACACGAAACTGTTCCGTGCGTATTTTGAAGAGTGGAAGACAAGAGAAATCACTCGTCGCATTTAAGAATGAAGTAGTAAATTTCAATTCTGGTTAGTTCCTGGACGCGCTAATCACGAGTCAGGATAATACTGCGCATATCTAAACCGAGTAAACGGTTCGGGCGTTTTCGTACTGGAGATATTAACATAATATAAATAATTTTTTCATAGAATGTCAAATTTTTTGAATTATTCCGCTATATTAGAGCTCCAAATTGACTACTTTTTTTAGAATTGCATGATTTATTAGTGGTAAGCTTTAAAATGCAGTCGAAGAGTTTTATAGTTTTACAGGTTTGTGTTTTGTGATTTATTCATATTATCCATTTGAAATAAGAAACATGGAATTGTTTAATATCCATATACAATCATAAAGGATCCATTATATCATCGGCGATGAATTAGATGACTCCTTCAATTCTGATAATCTAATCAGAAGTTTTAATCCTTGTATTAGTGGCACATAGTTATCTTATTCTTTGCTGAAGACATAATGGATCCTTGATTCCATTTTTCTTACTTCAGTTTCAATAATATGAGCAAATCACAAAACCTAAACTTGAAGCAGGTATGTTGTTAAACCCTCCGACTGCATTTTGAAGCCAAAACTTACCACTAACGAATCATGCAAATCTAAAAAAAAGGAATTGTAGATCTCTCCAAGCAATATCGCAATATAATTCTCATAATTTTCCATTCTATAAAAAATATTTTATTTAATATCTCTAATATGAAAACCGAAGCCTTTACTCATTTTAGATATGCACAGTATTTTTCTGACTCGTGATTAGCGACTCCAGAAACCAACCATAATTGAAATTTACTTCTTAATTCATAAATGCGAAGAGTGATTTCGCTTGTCTTCCACTCTTCAAAATATGCACGAAACAGTTCGGTGTTCAATTGTAAGAACCAGAGAATATTGTAAATAGTAAGTCACAACAGTGTTCATATGTTATTCTCAATCACACTAGGTCACAATGATGACCGATACTATTCTGAAAACAAATCAAAACTGTTTATTCTTGTGTTTTTGTGATAATTGTGATTCGATAAGTGCCTCGGAGTCTCTAGAAACTGGTACTTTCCAGAATCGCTCAAAATTGCAGTCATAAAACCACTCCACAAAAAGGCGTGAAGTTTCAAACCATAGACACATATCGCTTCTCTCGAATATATCAAAAATATATGAGAAAATCATAAAGACCAGGATAACTGGTGTCACGAAAAAATATAACTTGGTTTCTGAAAAGCAATACGGGTTTACGGAAGGCACATCATTTCAAGCTGCTATAGCAGCGTTAACACGGAAAATATAAAACGCCTTAGATGCGAAAAAACCTGCCTTTTTGTTGATCTGGCCAAAGCCTTTGATACGGTCAGCCACCCAAACTTGCTAGGAATCCTCAATCAAGTGTACTAGGTTCAATCAAGGAAATTTTGTGTTAAAAAAATTGATGATTCTGTAATTATGTATGTCAATGAGATAAAGTACCTCGGCATTCTATTCGACCCTCAACTCAATTTCTCTAAGCATATTTATTTTTTATGTAAAAAAATAGGCAAAAAAGTCGGCCACTTTTATAGAATTTGTATAAACCTTTCCCCATGGTGTAGAAAAATTGTATATAACACTATCATATACCCACATTTTAATTACTGCATGTCCAAATTTCTCTGTTGTTTATCTGCGCAAATACATCGTTTGCAGCTACTTCAGAACAAAGCAATGCGTATTTTTTTTACGTTGCAGCAGGTTAACAGCGATAAATGATATGTTAATGAAGCTGAAAATTTTAAATATTTCCCAACTGATTATAGAGTCTGCATTAGTACTAATTTTTGAAATTGTTAATAAGCAAGCTCCTTCTCACTTGCAAGAATATATTATCAGAAGGACAGATATGATACATTATGATTTAAGGTTCAATGACCAGTTCCACATACAAGGCTTTAATACGAATGCTTTGGAAAAAAACCCCTTCATCGAAGGTTTGAGATTATATAATGATCTACCTCTGTTGGTTAAGACATCAGCAAATGACAAAATTTTTAAAACAAGGTTAAGAAAAATGTATTTCAATGTATAGGTTATATTGTTTATGTGTAATGATATAAAATGTAACATTTATGTACTGTTATATAATAGCTATTGATGCTAAATAAAGTTCTATTCTATCTCTTGATGAAAAGTTACTTGAGTGACCGAAAACAATGCGTCACCATGGAGAATGAAGTAAGTAGCACTAGAGTAGTCAGATTTGGAGTTCCACAGGGAACAGTGCTTGCTCCTACCCTATTCATTATTTATATAAATTCACTGTTCGACTTACTGGTCCCTGCGGAAATAACAAGCTTTGCTGACGATAGTCTTCTTTTTCGAAGACAACAGTTGGACATACGTGGAACAAAAAGTAGTCACTTCATTTCCCATAATAGTAGAATACTTCAACAGTAAACTACTTACAATGAATTTAAAGAAAACCAGTATGTCTTCCTTTTACTAGCTATGAACCTAATCTTCCATGTTATCGTGAAATTGATATACACATCAATGGTAATAAAATACAAATTACATCTCCTGAAACTGTAAAATATTCAGGTATCACGCTGGACAGTCACTTCAAATGGAATGCGCACATGAAGAACCTGACACGAAAATCAGATACTTTCTAAAAAATATCCTTGGCCTCAAACACCTGAAAATAATTCATCATGCCCTGGTCCAGACACATTTATCTTATGGCAGAATCGCTTGTGGAGGAGTCACCAAGAATCCAGAAATGGTACAAAAATGGATAATAAAAATCATGTTGAACAAACCCTAGCGATGATCTGCATAAAGAAGCAAAAATAATGGACATTCGAAAAGTCTTCGCCTTAACGCTGATTCTCCACCAGCGAAAGAACATGAATCAAGCTGATAGTGTTGATCACGGAAATAACACAAGGTCTAGATTAAATTCTATTGACATTCCAAGAATGTTGAAAATTATCGTACAACGAAGCTATACATATCTGGCGTTATTCCTTTCCATTTCAAACAAAATAACTATTTGTCACTCTTCAAGTCCAAAATGAAAACATGGATTTTAAATACATCGAGAAAAAAAATACATCAGCTAATTGATATCGAGAACTATTGACCATAAAACTATAAAATGTATCGGAAAATGCTTTGACCCTGTTCTTGTTCTTAGTTTTGCTGGCAAAATATTACAGTATCATGATTCAATACAAATAGTTAATTAACTTGAGTGTAATCGTACAAATATTACTCTATTATTGAAAATGTCCATAAATATTGTTCAATTCTATTCTTTTTTAACATGTTATATTCCTGTAGAAGGTAACCCTCTTTCCCTTTTCTTCTTCTTGTTATATTATAATCGTTTACCTATAGCGCATTACAATTATATATCAGGCTGTTACAAATTGCAACATAACATAATTAACGTCCTTTAGAGACCGTATCCAGACTAATATCCATCACCCACGTACAGGCTTTGCCTTTGTGGGTTTTTCGTTATTTATTTGCCACACTGGCTATCACGACTGATTTATAACTCAATTTTATATTACTGTGTACTTTCCGTGAATATTACTGTGTATTTCAATTATATATTTCTGTGTATTTTTGGTAAGGATAAAATATAAGTTGTATTGACCCATTCTGACTTCATCTACCAGTATGGATATAACGAGGTTCGTTTGTTTTCATCACTTTGAAATTGAATATCTATCTTGAATATCTATCGCAAGCAATGTACTCTTTTTGTACATCCATCACACAATTCAGCATTCTACAATATTTATATGTTTATCACAGATCAATATAGCTGAGGTTAGGCGAGCAGCAATTTTTTTTACCGGATTTTTTATTACTGTAATTCGTTATAAAATGGCGTAATACACTCGTCACCCACGGGTGTGCAAGAGGGTAGATTACACCCTGTATATATATATATATATATATATATATATATATATATGTATTGTTATGATGAGGTGATTGCGGTTTGTTTCATTTTATTATTTTCACAATCAGACATCACAAGAAAAAATATTTTCTTACTATTTTCGAATCCTTCCAGCTAGTTGCCTTTTGAATTTAATTTAATATGTTCATGAATAAATACCCATATAAATATTTTAAATGTCCGGCTATGTATTTTACCTTTTTCCCATTTGACTCTTTTACCTTACTTTCTTTACCTCAGCTAACCCAATCGGTACGCCTATGGAATCTCAGGAGCAAGTTCTACTCTGGAGCCCTCTGGTAGTGTTCTTGATGTCAGTTTCAGAAAAATGGCGAACTGTTTTGCTCAATCATTGGAAATAAGTCATAAATTCATCAATATAATTATTTCCTCTATTCAGGAAGACTTACTGTTACCTATTCTGCGATAATTAACTTAAATTAGTATTTCATAGCAAAATATACATGAAAAGTGCAGTTATGTGATAATAAAAAAGTGAAATGTAACCTATTTCTGTAGGTTATGTTGTTTTCAGTAAACTAATTAGTCTATTACCCAATTTATGAAAGTTTTTCTTCGAAAGAGTTCTCAAAAGGTTTATTGTTGAAATGCACTGAGATTTGTAACTTTTATGGTTCAAAAGTACCTGTGGCTTCTTGACATGCAAATGTTCAGTGTCTCGGATCGCTCTCCTGTTCTTGGAAACTGCCGTTCCAGTCTGCAGCCCCCTTTGTTCTACTGTGAATTCGTCCTCGGACTGGTATATGTATGGAATGAGAAAGTAAGATTCGTTATGTATGTTTTTATCAGCTTCTGTTCTTTCTGGTATTTTCTTGTGGTGTAGTGGCAAATGACTGTTTTTGTAGCGAAAATATGCTCGATTTTTCAATTTCAAATTTCTTGAGTTGGTTCTTCCAAAAATAATTTTTTTTCCCTAGCTTGATGATTTTTTCCCCTCGATACCACCTTTCTTTTGTTTTTTTTACGAATTCTCGGTTTTCACTCACTTTCTGTTACACTTTTCATTATTTTCGTTTATTTGACAGATTTTATTCACTAATAGTTTCTAAATACCTTACATACTGTATACATGATATTTTAAAAATCATGTTTGACGTTTTCTGCTTTTCATATTTTCAATATTCATAATTCTGCATGAATATCTTTCATGGCATCTCATGTTCAGATCTCATTTCATATACAGAATGTTCTAACTTCAACATTTTGTTGTCTGCTTGTGCTCAAAAATATATTAATAAATTTTGATTTCTATAATTTTGATAAATTATGCCAATTGCTTCTAACGTTGGAAACATGTTTAATTAAAACATAGGTATCGACTAATATTATACAAGGTTTCAGGAAAACGGTAGATTTATCAGAAAAACTGTAAAATAAGATAGCATAAATGACTGAATATGAACATTTGTTATTTATGTGCTTTTTCAGTTTATAATTTTCATTTTAACTCTTTGAACATTCAACACGTATTTCTAAACATAAAAAATATATATATATATATATATATATATATATATATATATACAATTATCTACCAATAAAATTAAAAAAAAAATTAACAAAAAAAAATTCAAAAACATAGTAACAAATTGGCTACTTATATAACAGTCAAAATATTATAAACACACCAAAAAGAACAGATACATGTATATACAATCCAATCTGAAATCTGCTAATCAATCACCATTGCTATTAATATAAGTCCAAATTCTATACTTATATATTCTAACTACAATATTCATTTATCAACATAGTAGTATTTTTATTAGTCTGTAGTATTTCTGAAAGTCTTAATTTCTCATTATGATAGAAACACTCAATCTAGCTATAAATACTATAAATATTATTTTTTTTTTAGTGTATATGTATTTATAAATGTGTAGTCAACTAATTTATCAGTATGTGACCACTGTTATTGGTACATTCATGTAAATTCTCTCTCACATACTTTAAATTACCTTAAGTAACTTTATATTATTTTACTAGTACTTAATTTTCATTACATTAGTTTAATATATTTCAAAAAGATCAAATACCGCTTTGTGTCTTGGAACACAATCTAGCTTAGGCTAAAGTGAACCTGGACATAGAAATTTGATCAATTTGAAATATCTGATATTTTATTTTATTCAAAATCTGTTATTTATTCGAAACTGTTTATGTTTATGCAAATGAACTGAATAAATGTTATTATTATTATTATTATCATTATATATATATATATATATATATATATATATATATATATATATATATATTGTAATGGATTTGTAAGATGATTTATTGTTGTTATGATTTGATATGATAATTATTTTCGCTCCGCTTTGGAAGCCAATTGTAATGATGGGTTGTTATGTTAATTATTTAATTTATTATTATTATGATTACAAATATTCTCGCACCGCTTTGGGAAGCCAATTGTTAAGATATAACAATTGTTGTTAATTTTACCCACAAATATTTTCTCTACCTTCTTTGCCTTTATGTTGGGTACCAATTGTTCTGATATGATAATAGCTAATTGTTAATTTTGCCTTTCGTTGGGAGACAATTGTTATGTTATATCAATTACTGATTTTGCCACATTGTTATGAAATAATAATTCCAATTAATTTTAATTTTGTTATTACCTTATTCGCCTTTATGTTGGTTGACAAATTTCACTGAAATTATGATTGTTATTTTGCCCTTACTTGGACGTCAATTTGTTATGATTGGGTAGAATATAATAATTTCTCTTTATATTTATATGTTTTGTAAAATTATTTCTTCCACCCAATACCATAACAATTTCATTGAATATATGGGAAATTTTTATTATTTTTACTCTTTGTAATTCCTTTTTTCACCACGACTAAACTCAGTTGGAACGCCTTCGCCTCAGGAGTCGGTACTGGCAACAGAGCCACTGCCTGTCTTGATGTCATTCGAACTATTTCAGTTCAGTGTTTATAGGTGAGATATTAGCATATCATTGTAAAAAGTGAACCAGAAATGATCAAAAACAATTATTTCCTTTATTCAGGAAAACTTATATTAACCTGGCCTGCGATAGATAACTTATAACTACGAGCAATTGACAAATTTTCATAGAATAATGAAAAACAGTGATGGATATTGTAAATATAACCTCACTTTTTTCTCTTGAGTTGGAAGAATTCTTTTATAGTTCAATACCAAATTATATGAAGTTCTTCAGATATACGAGTTACTTTGTGAAGTGTTTCAGTTTGTGATGTGCACTAAAAGAGTTTATACCTGGAGCTGGAATGTCGCTGATGCATTACTTGACCATAATCTGAATTCCTGTTTCATCCACTCCTCTCAGGAACTCTCCATTGCAAAGGAACCATTCAAAATCTCCGAAATCATCGTGAACGAGTTCATGTGGAGGACAAAAAAGGTAATCTTCTTTTATCCTTATTTATTTTGTGTCGAAATTATCCAGTGGTTGAATTGGTTTGTTATTGTTGGAAAAACTACCTTATCATTAGTGAAAATCCTCAATTTCCTTTCTCTCAAATTTTGTACGTGGCTTCTTTCTAAAATGTTTTTCAATCTCCTCTCGCTCTGTTTTTTCCTCACCTGGATACCATTTCTGTTTTGTCATTTTATTTGAATTTTCAAAATCGCGCACTTTCTTGTCGCACTTTCACTAATTTGGTGTTATTCGAGAAAACTTATCAACTAACATATTTAACATTTCTTATAAACTAAATACAATATTTGATCATAATTATCTTTGACGTTTCTGTGTTCTTACTTTTCCACAATTTCGAATCTTTTATCTAACCATTTCTGTTCCCTGATTGGCTACTTTCATCAAGAAGTTTCTTGTTCTCCCATTGGCTATTATAGTTAGATGCAATTTCATATACAGTATGTTTCAACCTTATAATTTTGTTGATCACAATTAATCCAGAATAATTTTGTAAATCTAGACTTTCTGTTGTATTTCAAACAATTATATGTTGTAATCTTTTTTTTGAAATGCAAGAAAATGATTGCATTATAGTACTTGCACATATCCACCCATCAATGCTATACAGAGGCTTCATGAAGGAAATATAATCTCAAAAAAATGTAAAAACAATATCTCATGAACTACTAACTATTAAATATTTATTATTTTTGTGGATATTTCAAGAAATTATTTCTTTTTCACCTTTAAAATATATTACTGGTCCTTCCTAACATAACAATATATATATACCGGGTGTCCCAGTATACCTGTTCCAATGGATTATCTCAGCCATTTCGAAAGATAAAAATTTGAAAATTTCATGATCTCCAATTTGTTCAAGGAACCTTCAACTGAGAAGAACAAAAATTGAAAGTCACTTCCGGTTTGACCGGAAGTGACTCTGACTTTGTTATTTCAAATAGCACCCTGTATATTTTTTGCAATTTTTTATTTCTACTCAAAATTACCTTTCCAACGATGTATCACACTTGTATTTTACATTTGATTTGATGGAGAAAACGTCAATTGAAATTTCAAATTGAAAGAATTGCGGTAGGCTATGATATTTTGTGTAATCTTGATTTGGACTTCGAAAATAATTGATAATTCATGAACAATTTTGCATTCGAGATGATGAAGAGAACGTCAAATTTCGAATTATTAGAATTGTAGTAGAACTGGAAGAATTGATAATTCTTAAATGAAAACCTCAGTGTGCCATGGAAACATTTGAATACATTTGTTTATAACTCTGGCAGTTAATAATTCTCAATAGTTGTGTGCGTATCAGAGAAACCAACATTCAAGAATGAATAACCGTGAGAATGATGATAACTTCACTAATCAAGAGAAATTGGATATGAAACTGATTTATGGAAAATGCGAAAATAATCGTCGGGCTGCCCTACGTGCATACAGACAGAAATACCCTGATAGACGAATGCCAAGCGCTATGTATTTCACACACTTGGCTTCGAATTTGGCAACAAGTGGATCATTTCATAGAAAGCGTACTGTCTTTAAAAGAAAAATGCTACGGACGAAGATTACACAAAATATCATAGCCTACTGCAATTCTTTCAATTTGAAATTTTAATTGACGTTTTCTCCATCAAATCAAATGTAAAATACAAAGTGTGATACATCGTTGGAAAGATAATTTTGAGTAGAAATACAAAAGTGCAAAAAATATACAGGGTGCTATTTGAAATAAAAAAGTCAGAGTCACTTCCGGTCAAACCAGAAGTGACTTTAAATTTTTTTTTTCCCAGTTGAAGGTTCCTTGAACGAATTGGAGATCATTAAATTTTCAAATTTGTATCTTTCGAAATGGCTGAGATAATCCATTGGAACAGGTATACTGGTATATATACACTGGAGTTTGAGTTTCTTGGGGTTTTGGTTATTTTGTGAATGACAGTCTTCTTTTAGGAGATAAACATTTGATTTGTCGACGTTTCGACCGTGTCCACGGTCTTCTTCAGGGACTACGAATATATTTTTCGTATACACAAAGATACAATATTGATGATGAAATGGACTTACCTGAGAATATATTAATTTATATATATTAATTTATATATATATATATATATATACTACTTTTTTTTTCTGTATTCACATATCACATACATCTTTTCATATTGAAATCTGAAAAAGGCGATTGTGTATCAATAGTCCACTTGCTCGTGACCACAAAAATATTGTGATTTCAACTTTTGTTCATCGATGCAACGCATAATAGTTGGATGAACTTTCACCTCATTGTTCATAGTCTGGTTGTCGAATATGAGGATGAAGAGAAAGGCAGAGAAAAACGCTGACCCCTTCATGTAATTGTTACGCCACTAATTACAAGTCCAAAAATGTCAGTAGACGTCATTTCCACCCGACACGGCAAAGTTGTACGATTAGGCCGAACTTCGACATCGAAAACATTTCATTGGTGTAATTAATAGCAATTAGCGAAATAGGACATCGGATGGAATTTCCGAATCGACCACTCAGGCAGGAAGAACGCACTCATTCTGCCCTTACGGACGCATGAATACATTCTTCCCGGTTCATTATGAGAAAAAAGATATCGGTTAATACTCGCAGTCAAACTACCCGAGAAATTATTTTTGGTATTCGTAACACTAATATTTTCATATGCACGTTACGAATATATTTGTTAAAGAAAAAATATTTGATGTTATCAACATTGAGAGAAATAGGCCAACCAATAGAATTTTTTTCCACTTAAATAAAGACGCAAATAGCACATACTACCTTTTGAAAGATAGTTCGTAGATGAAAACCATGGTGTCAGCCCCAGAAAAATCGCTTTGTGGAATTTTTTTAACACAAAATATTGTAAAAAATGACGACTTCTTTGTTTTTTTACAAATATCTCAAAAAGTATTGGAGGAATCGTTTCAAAGTCGATGGAACCTCTGTAGAGAATTCAAAAACCTACACAATCGGTGCATTTTCCAGTGAGAAAATCCGGGAAACCCCTTTCCAAAATTCATAATTTCTATAAATTCAAAGCTGGACAAACAATCTTGCGAAAAATTATAGATACTAACATGTAGTTAACGTACTCCGGAACCCCCACTCTCTCCGAGAACCATCAGAGGACGCCCCACACCCAGAGAAGCAACTACCTTCCGGTTCCATCTTCTCCAGGAGCGCAGTGGGACGCCTAAGAATCTGGATACGCCGGATCAACGCGCTAAGTAATCCTAGCTACCGTTATTACCCAACTGGTTCAATGGTTTCTGTCCAATGTGTAGTTTTTGCACAATCGTGTCGTAACAATTTAAGTGCTCATCTCGCTAAATGCGCCGATTTTAGGGAAATCGTATTCAAATTCTGTAATATCTACAATTTGCAAAGTAGAACCAGAAATCTAAGAAGGTCGTAAATCACCAACCAATTGAGTTATCAGCAGGCGGCGGATTCTACGCAGAGTTGTACCTGCCCTAGCCATTAAATTTTGTTTTATAGGTAGGTATAATGATATTGGGTTAAGATAATTATTAAGAAAAATCGCTTGAATATAATTGTGAATTGTTTATTTATATATAATATATGCTACTAATATATATATATATAATTATATTATACTATATTATATAATAATATATGATATACCTAATTAATATCAAATGTCAAACTTTATACTTTATAAAAAGTTCAGTTTCTCGATAAAAGGTATTAATAACAAAATTACCCACGAAGATCAGTTTCACTTTCACTGTCGTCATCCAAATTGATAATAAACTTTTCTTTGGGAACTTTTTCTATATCCATATATGACTTTTCCACCTTTTTAATATGGGAAACACACTTGGCCCAGCTGCCATCAGGAATGCTTGCAGTTTCTGTTTGAATGAGAGCTACCACAGTTGAACTCAAAGTTGGAGAAGTATTATTTTTTCGAACTGCTGACTTAAGCTGATGCCATATATGTTCAATTGGGTTAAACATGCAGTGACTTTCTAACTTTGGTGTTACTCACGATCTTATAATGTTTTTCTACTCTTATCTATCCAACATAATCCTTAGAGTGGAATACCATGGTCACCGATCATCTAAAATAACTGCAACTTCCGGTGTCCCACAAGGCTCAGTTTTAGGCCCCCTGTTATTCATAATATTTTTAAACAACATCGGCATTGGACTGAACTGTAATCTTCTACTATACGCGGATGACTGTGAGCTATATATGGACAGATCTAAATAACAGCTTGAAACTTCAAGATGATCTAAATAATCTACATAAGTGGTGCGAGTCAAATCTACTCCCTTTGAATATGGGAAAATGAAATGTTATATCTTTCACGCGCAAAAAACAACCTATTATTTTTTATCACAGTATTGATGGCACCAATCTCGCAAGGTGCACTAGTTTCACAGACTTAGGAGTGAAATTTGACAATAAATCAACGTTCGTGGAACATACTTGCAATATCGTTTCATCTGCTTATAAAACACTTGGCTTCGTTACCAGGAACTCAGAGCAATTCATTGACCCCAATTTGTGAGAACTAAACTACAATACGCCTCCATTATTTGGTCTCCGGGCTATGATGTTTACTTGAATAATATCGAGAATGAACAGAGACGTTTTCTCAGAACAATATGTTATAGAGTAGATAGGGAGTATCCTGCACGAGGTTTTTCTCAAAAATTATTATCGGAATGTTTTGGTTATAACTCGTTGCAGACACGTTGTACATGTCACAGCACAGTTTTTCTTTTCAAACTCCTGAATAACAAAATAGATTCTCCCCAATTACTCTTTTTGCTTACCCAACACGAATTTACTCATGTTTTCTCCTATCCATCAAATTTGTGTAAGTTATATGAATTTTCAGAATGTGATTGACATATTCAACACTTCATTAAGTGAAATCAAGAAAGTGATCCTGTAACACTCACCTATGTATTCATAATACCTGTAACTCTGCATATGAACTTTTTTCTCAATAAGTTTTTTTCAGTTCATAAGCCTAGTTGCACGTAAGTCTTGTTAATTTTGTCTGAATTATTGTAATATTCATCATTGTATTGTAATTTGTAATCACTGTATTTTTCACACCCTGCTCAAGGCATCAGCTGTAAGGGTGGCGTGAAGCTGAATAATTAAGTGGTAATCGGTTGGAGTGATCTCTGTGTAAACTGTAATTGTCAGCATTGGGTTGTCTGCAATATTGTTGCCAGAGACCTTTTTTGCATCTGATGACGACCTGTAGGTTTCTATTCACCTAAGGGAGTCGAACTGTGTTGATTTTTTGTAGGGGGCAATTAGCATCAACCAGTTGGTTCAAGTTTTCTACTAGTGCAAGGCATTGGCTATTAGTATCAGGATCGGCTCACAGTTCATCTGAATTGATTGTGAACAGGTTGATACGTATCGAATCTAAGTTTGCTTTCCAGATGTTCAGGCGGCGCTTAATATTGATGGGGAATATAGTTTGGCCCACGACCAGTATACAGTGAATTATATAATTACGAATATTTTCTCAATTCACAACAAATACTTCAATTTCTCATGGTGAATAAACAAATCTATAAACTGATATTTTCTAGGAAACCCATTTATGTTGTCCACAATAAAATGAAGCTATTTACTGAAGCTTCAACTTTTACATCTTCCCCTCATTCAACAGTTGTTATGAGATTACGATAAGATTAGCGGTACACAATATATTTAGGTTTTTCGAACCATTGTCAAATGTTCAGTGTGTCTCTTGGCAGCTGACAAAAGGTGAGTTTTGAATTCCCATAGACTGATTTCAATATCTCGAATCTGTATTCATATATCCGAATTGATTAATAAATTGGGGAAATACAACAGAGTTCTGTTCAGGCCATATCTCAGATTTGGAAAACCAACATATACTTCGAAAATTAGGAAATTTAAAACTATGAAAAAATCCTCATAAACCGAAATAAACTTAAATTATAAATGTATAATATAAAAACCTTTTACGCGCCCACCCCTAAAATGTACCCCTCATGCAAAATTTCATTTCTCTATCACCGATACATTGTACAGCTGACAATAGGTGATTGAATTCCCATAGACTGATTATAATACCTCAATCTGTATTCGTATATCTGCATTGATTGATAAATTGGGAAATTCTGTTGAGGCAATATCTTAGATTTGGAAAACCAACTCATACTTCAAATACTGGGAAATTTAAAACTATGAAAAAATCCTCATAAACCGAAAGAAAAAATGATATGTTATCTAGCCATAATCCAGTCCTGAAGATAAACATGAATAAATTCAATTAAAATACAAAAACGAAAAAGTAACGAACTACAAGAAAATAAAATCCTCTGAATTTTTGTCCATAACCAACCTTCCAGTCTTTATGGCATCAACTTGTTTGGTTTTCGCCGATTTTTGAATGTGATCGATAAGATCACTACACTAATAATATTTTTTTAATTGGTCTGCATAATTCTCAATTACGCTTGTGAAAGATGTGATTCGAAAATTAGGAAAACTAAAAGTTGAAAACTGATAAATGTTATTATCCACTCTCTGATGATCACAGTTTTTGTACTTCAGAAAATATATATATACAGGGTGAGTCAGAATAAGACAGACAAACTCCGACTACAGATTACTCACCTCATTTCGAGGTGGAAAGTTGCTATCAAGGTATGTCCTAAAATGCATCCCCTCTGAGATACAGGGTGTCGAAAGTACGAAAAAAATTAAGGTTTAATTTGTTTTCTCCATAATTCCCGAAGGAAAAAATTTGAAACATGGTACACTAATCAAGGTTTATCAACGTGCTAATTTGAAGTAATAATTTTTCATTTTCGTAAAACAATGGCGTAGTTATGATGGTATGTGGTCATCTGTTCCTTCAGATTTTCTTGGAACAAGTGAATGGACAAATGAATATAACACACCCCTTTTTGTCACCCACCGTTGTATTTTGATTTACTTTATTGAATAACTCACTGTCGGTTGGCCCTAATGTGAGTTCATTTGAAAGATACCCGGCGGCCCAAACAAACTTGGAACTGCCAGAGTTCCTGCGAAATATGCCACTTCGCTTCAAAAGGACGACAGGTGATTATCTCAGCGTATACTAGGAACGTGTGATAGCACATATATGGGACACTTACCTTTGAGTTCGTTAATCCTCTCCCCAGGAATAAGACGTCTCTCGGTATCCACGGATACGGATGGTGTGTTCGGCGTCCACGCCTAACCTTGGAGCACACTTTCCCAATTCCCCAGTATACCCAATAAAACACTGATTCTAAAGATGGCTTTTATTTGAGAGTAATTTTTGGTGAGCGAATAAATACGTGAATGAAATGTAAATTAGATAAAGAAACTTAACACATTAAACAAATTGAGTGAACTTGTGAGCAAACTAAGTTAATTGACACTCTATAATCAATAGGTTATGAAATTAAATCTCACGAAGCTCAGTTACTTCAACAGTTGAACAATTCTACTCCGAACAAAGAATTCCACAGTTACCGGCGAACGGAATTTGGAAATTATCTGAACCCGACGAGTCGACGCTAATTCGCTCGTATCTTTGACTGTTCTCTAGTTCGACCAAAGAAAGGAACTTATTGAGTGGACTACAATTTTCTGATAAGTCAGTTTACTCGAGCAACGATGAAACATCAACTGACTATTTTTCTGCAAGGATTTACCTCGTCCAATTTCAACTACCCGATTTTCTCTGAAAAACCCTACTACAGCAAAATTTCGGCTGGCAATAAAAGAAAATTCCACCCCTAGTCTAATCAAATCATGTTGGCATAATTACCGAACCAATGGGGTGGTATTTTGAAAAATCATAAACCAATTTGTTATGCCTCTGTCGACCAATCCGAATCCTAGACGTAGGTGGGGATATCACGGGATATTTGTCATCCGAGAGGTGGCGCCTCCCCGTTACTCGCGCGGTACGACTTCGAACTTATGGAATTCTTAATTCTACTCTTCCATGTTCTAACAATAATTATCTCCTTTAGACTGCTAAAAGTGATTGCCCTGTATAACTAGAGTTTCGGGTTTTCATTTGGAGGAAAAGCAATCTAACCCCCCCCCCTAACTCGTTGCAGCCTAATAAGCCCTTAATCTAAATACAAATGATTGTTCATGTGAGTGCTAATTCACTTCGCCAATGAAATCAAACAATTTTCCCGTCGCATAAGAATCGATTACAAATGGTCGCTTTTGGCTAGCGATACGACATTCCTTAGCGAAATTCCCATTCTGCGAAGGTTCGATTCGTACGTGACGAAACAATACGAATTGTTTTACAAGGGGTTTGTGTTTTCTGAGTTTTTCGTCACACCAAATTGGACCCCTGCTTGTTATTTGCTCCCGAAATGGTCACGAAAGTTTGCAGATGTAACAATTCTACGAAAAATACTAATTCTGGCCTTTGGCTTTGATTTTTCCCAGCCCTGTGCCACAGATGGCAATGCCTCTGAAAACTGCTATTGTTGAAATCTCTTCATAAATTTAACTGTTTATGACTCTTGAAAAATAAAACTTTCTGATCCAAGTGTGAGAACCTGTTTCGGGATCCCGGCGATATTCTTACAGGGTGTTCCCTAAGTTTTTGCTACATGAGCGTTAGACATCAGTTCGGCTCATCGATACTCAACCTAAAAGTCATAATATTCCATGTGCCTAAAAGTGGAGGTTACTGAGATAATTGAGAAAACTGAAGATATGTCCTTAGTAGAGACATAATTTCCTATGTGCAATAATCGCATAATGCTAATTTCTTACAACATGTCGGAATATGTGTCAACCTCCTGAACATTTTTCAATGTTGGGAGAATCGGAAACATAGTACGGGTGAGTCAGAATGAGACCGATAACTCCATTTTTTTCATTCAACGTATTATTTGATCGAATCGATGTCGCGGATTCACTGATATGTTACCATACTTTCTTGCATATGATTGTTCTGACAGATCAACTGACAAACAAACCCAACTTCAAATTCATAATACTCCACTTAGATAAGAGTTTAGTTCTGAAATAATTTTTGCGAAAAACTGAAGATAAGTACTCTTTATTTGTTGAAGTTTATGTTGGAGTATCATTATCAAAGCCATTTCTGATTGAATTATCTAGGAAAATATTATCCAATCAACATGTTTTTGATGGAGAAAAAAAATGTATTATGTATTAATATCTACTCAAATGATTTCTTTCGATTCGTGATAACTAGTTGCAAAGTCGAGCCTCTCATGCTAGTTTGTGGTAGGCTGTTCATTACACCACTGATCAACGCATAAAACACACGAAATTTGGAACTAAAAAGGAACGTAGCCTTTTTTGTTTTGTTCGCGGTAGGAACACACTGATATATCGATACTTTCAGTAGACATAATTGACAGTAACCCAAAACAGTTTGTATTATTGTCAAGTCATCTGTTATCATTTCAGTCAGTGAACATCGTTTCAAAATGGATTATTCATTTGAAGAATATACAGATATGCATTTCGTTTATGGTGAAACAGGGGGAAATGCCAGAGCCGCTGCTGGATTATATCAACATAGATATACCAACAGACATCATCCATATTTCACTACTTTTATAGCCATCTGAACATTTGCTTTACTGCCTTTTTTGTTTCTATGTAGTGTACCCACTAAACCGTTTCTATCATTTGAGTAGATATTAATACACATTGTTTTTCTTCATCAAGAACATGTTGATTGGAAAATATTTTCCTAGATAATTTAATCAGAAATGGCTGTGATAATGATACTCCAACATAAACTTCAACAAATTAAGAGTACTTATCCTCAGTTTTTCGCAAAAAATATTTCAGACCTTAACTCTTATCTAAGTGGAGTACTATGAATTTGAGGTTGGGTTTGTTTGTCAGTTGATCTGTCAAAACAATCATATGTAAGAAAGTATGGTAAAATATCAGTGAATCCACGACATCGATTAGAGTTGAGAATATGTTCTGATATTCCTATTTTCCATCATAGACTCAACGATTCAGCTATATAAATTTTGGCACCAAAATAAGGTATACTATAATGGCAATAGCCCATTAGGGCAAAATGAAAGTAAGTATGTCATTATACATTTGTATATATTTTTAAATTGTTTCATTGCTTATTTCAACTTTTACCGTTGTGATATTTCTCAATGTGTTTTCGGTATTGAGTTGTTTCAAATCGATAGCCAATTGGTACTAATGAGAGCGTTACCAAAGATCTTCATTCTCTGCTCTGAAGAAACAACTAACACTAAAAGTCTTCACGGTAGACATCAGGAAGCTTATCACTGAGGAAGATTAGAAAAACATTGAAATGAGAACACTTGAACACTTTGTCAAAATGAATAATACATAATTATTGTGACATCCACTTTTTTCTGGAAAAATTCCTGTATCAGTTGAAGCTTGTAATTGAACAAATCAATTTTGAATTTGTTCAATCCTGCTCTGTTGAGTGTGAATTGGATAAACTCTAAAAGTAACTGGTATGGTTATCACTCTGTATCTCAATTCATAGGTAGTTATGAGGAGTTGATTTGATATCTACGATAAACAAAGCCTAATTATAATCAGTATTATTCATTTTATAACGAATGAATCCTAGCAACTGATAATGTTTATGACTATGTTACGAAAATGATAGGGATAGCACTTTACATTCATTTTGGTTCATTCAATGGCTTATGCCATTTCATCGAGAATTCAACACATGATAAAGTGGGTCATGCTATAATTATTATACTCTCGCTGAATAATATCATCGTAAAATTCATTTGTTGAAGATTACAAGTGATTATGAGTGTAATAATGATATGTTCACAAATAAACTATTTCAAACCGTACCAACTGCTTTATTTGGTTTGTTCGGTCTATAGATACAACTGGGTACAGTGTTACTATATTGGGAAAAGTAAATTCTAAAGTTGGAATGCTTGGTAAAAATTGACAAACAGATATAATGTTTTAATTTTTGGATATTTCAATGATTGATGAGAACTTTCGAAAAATAGTGACGTGCCAGCCGAATGTGTCACAAAAATATGCTAAAATAAAGTTAGATTTGGATTGAAGTATATCCAGACCATTTATAGCCTCCTAATTTTTCTGAATCAGCTAGTTCATTCTATGGATTATTGAATTTAACTTTCCGATTAGTTTCACTGTTCATTTCATGTCTTTTGATTTAATCTTCCAGAATACTTCTTTTGTAGAGATGGAGAAGTTATTCTGTGATATATTTAGAATAGTACTTATTTGAAACACTAAACTGTATATATATTTTGTTTTGAATTCGAGATAATGATAAAGACTTCAGAAGTAAGATGGTTGGTTGATCATTTTCCGGATTTTCATTTCACATTTATTTCCATCGTTTGCAAAAAAAAATCCTGATTCCTAAAAACTGTTCACTACTACTAACCAATAGAATAGGCGGATATAATATCTATCAAAAAACTACTTCCCTATCTTATACCAAGCCGAACATTGTATTTCATTATGATTGAGAATCAAGCTTTTTTTTCATGCATCTTGATGTAGTCAACAATATTTTCCAAAGTGTATTTCTCGACAGCTCAAAACATTTTTCGGATAACAGCTTTCTCTCAGAAATATCCAACAGAGTATCACCTTGGGCTGATAATATTTTATAAATATATATATATATATATATATATATATATATATATATATAGATCCTTTATTTAGTCAATGACTAAAACACATTTGATACAATAAATGACTTAATAATTAATAAATATAATAGCTATCATGAATAATATACTTATATACACACACACATAACATATACAAAATGTAATAAAGTAGATTTAAAACAAACTATAAGTACATTTTTGACTTATATAGCAGGTACGAAATATTTCCTTTATTAGAGAGTGTCAAGCAGATATTTTTTCAGATTACTTTCGAAGGACACAAGTGTAGAACATTATTTTATGACTAGGGAAAGCTGATTACAAATTCTCAACCCTCTAACAAATACAGATGTTTCTGTTCCTTTTTTTGATACCATCTAAATTGAAAAATCATTTCTAGATCTTGTATCATAATTATGCACTTCATACTTGTACTTAACAATTTCTTGGAGGTATGAAGGAGCGTTGCCGGATTTTATTTTGAAAATAAATATTAAAATTTGATACTGCCAATTAACTCTAAGCGGTAACCAGTTCAATGTACTCAACATATTTTTTATTGGGGTCTGTTTGGGACATATTGATATTATGCGCATTGCACGATTTTGCAATTTTTGGAATCTGTTGATTTCATTCAGGTTCAATAAGAATATAATTGTTGTGCAGTAATTGAAATGTGGTGGGAGTATTGTATAATACCATTAACGACCACTGGGTATAAATCTAGCACATCTATATAGTAAATTTATTTTGAATGATATACTAATAACATTATTTGCATGTTTTTCAAACTTCAGATTCCGGTCAACAATAACACCTAAATATGAAGTCAATGAAAAAGCTATCATAAATAATATACTTATATACACACATAACATATTCCTTTATTAGAGACTGTCACACAGATATTTTTACAGATTACTTTTGAAGGACACAAGTGTAGAACATTATTTTATGAATAGGGTAAGCTGATTATAGATTTTCAATCCTCTAACAAATACAGATGTTTTTGTTCCTTTTTTTGATACCATCTGAATTGAAAAATCATTCCTAGATCTTGTATCATGATTATGCACTTCATACTTGTACTTAACAATTTCTTGTCAATGTCTAATATTTAATAGTTCCAGTTAACCTCAAGCAATTTTTCATTATTTTAGCAAAATCAATCTTCCTTCTCCTAGACACCACTTCCATAGGGTTTTTTGTGTACTTGTTGTTTAGGTTAATTGATATATTATTATGGCTACTTATCTTTGGTGTGTTAACAACTTGAACGTTAATGAGTTCACAATTGTTTGTCAAAATTAAATTTTTGAGTGAACCACTACTTTTACTAGGATGAGTAATATCCCTAACCATATCTGTGAATCCCATGTCACTTACAATGTTCTTCAGTCTATTACTATAGGTTGAGTTTTCCAACCAGTCAATATTGAAATCCCCAGTCAAAATTACCTTAATATCAATATCACTTATAACATTTTCTATCTATTTTTCAAATAAATCTAAGAAAGTTGCATACGTACTATTTGGTGATCTGTATAGGAAGACAATCAAATATGTAACATTTTCATAGGTAATTTTCACTGACAATAACCAATACACTTTTTGTGTTTACAAAATTTTTGACAACTCATAACATAAATATTGTTTTTTACATCGATGAGAAACCCCCCTGTATGCCTACTATCACTGTCTACCCTGTAGATTATATATCCTGCTATGCTGATTTCACTATCAAATATATCTTTGGTGACACATGTTTCTGATAAGCATATCATGGGTGGTAGACTTTGCGCTTTCATGTTAACTAGCCTGAACTTTTTGAAGTTATCATTTATTATATTGTTTCTACGTGTTTTGGACAAACATCTAAAAACATTCACGTGAATCATTATTGAAAATATTTCTCTCATTGTAATTTTGTTCATGAATTTTCACCTGATGTACCTCATTAGCGAGATCGCTATCAGTCGTTACAGCTTCAAGAGGTGTTGTGTTTATGTGAATTAAATTTTTATTACATTTCTGTCCATATCTTATTTCATTTGTTGACTTTATGACTATTTGGTTTCTTGATTACATTTGTTTCCATTATTAATATTTATTACTACACCCCTACCTTCAGAATAACTGTTCAGTCGTGCCATATAATTTTCAAGCATTTGATTGAATTTCAGTATAGAAGAAAGATTACGTGACTTAGAATGTAAAGGAATAGTATTCACCAAAATATTTGTGTAATGACATTTTTTCAATTTACTATTTAATGACTTAACTGAAGGGTAGCTGATCTTCATAATATCATTTAACCCACCTTGTATAATTACAAAATCATTCATAGTGAAATTTTTCGTTAAATTCACTATATCAGATATAATATCATTCATACAAGCTCCTGGTTTGATTATAGGTTGAACATGAAATTTATTGTCGAGTCGGTTTTTCATAAATTTACCCAAATTACGTCCACCTTCATTGCACAGTACTGATATTTTATGCATCATATTTTTCATTTTCTTGCCTTCAATGCTTCGTCTTTTTTCTCCATCATCCTCCTTTGATTTCGTAGTTATGATAACCTTACAATTTGCTCTCAATTTGTCAGTCTTCTTCACTTCAGCTCTCTAGTCCTTCATTTCTTGGCAATAGGCTTCATCCTAGATCTTGTATCATGATTATGCACTTCATACTTGTACTTAACAATTTCTTGTCAATGTCTAATATTTAATAGTTCCAGTTAACCTCAAGCAATTTTTCATTATTTTAGCAAAATCAATCTTCCTTCTCCTAGACACCACTTCCATAGGGTTTTTTGTGTACTTGTTGTTTAGGTTAATTGATATATTATTATGGCTACTTATCTTTGGTGTGTTAACAACTTGAACGTTAATGAGTTCACAATTGTTTGTCAAAATTAAATTTTTGAGTGAACCACTACTTTTACTAGGATGAGTAATATCCCTAACCATATCTGTGAATCCCATGTCACTTACAATGTTCTTCAGTCTATTACTATAGGTTGAGTTTTCCAACCAGTCAATATTGAAATCCCCAGTCAAAATTACCTTAATATCAATATCACTTATAACATTTTCTATCTATTTTTCAAATAAATCTAAGAAAGTTGCATACGTACTATTTGGTGATCTGTATAGGAAGACAATCAAATATGTAACATTTTCATAGGTAATTTTCACTGACAATAACCAATACACTTTTTGTGTTTACAAAATTTTTGACAACTCATAACATAAATATTGTTTTTTACATCGATGAGAAACCCCCCTGTATGCCTACTATCACTGTCTACCCTGTAGATTATATATCCTGCTATGCTGATTTCACTATCAAATATATCTTTGGTGACACATGTTTCTGATAAGCATATCATGGGTGGTAGACTTTGCGCTTTCATGTTAACTAGCCTGAACTTTTTGAAGTTATCATTTATTATATTGTTTCTACGTGTTTTGGACAAACATCTAAAAACATTCACGTGAATCATTATTGAAAATATTTCTCTCATTGTAATTTTGTTCATGAATTTTCACCTGATGTACCTCATTAGCGAGATCGCTATCAGTCGTTACAGCTTCAAGAGGTGTTGTGTTTATGTGAATTAAATTTTTATTACATTTCTGTCCATATCTTATTTCATTTGTTGACTTTATGACTATTTGGTTTCTTGATTACATTTGTTTCCATTATTAATATTTATTACTACACCCCTACCTTCAGAATAACTGTTCAGTCGTGCCATATAATTTTCAAGCATTTGATTGAATTTCAGTATAGAAGAAAGATTACGTGACTTAGAATGTAAAGGAATAGTATTCACCAAAATATTTGTGTAATGACATTTTTTCAATTTACTATTTAATGACTTAACTGAAGGGTAGCTGATCTTCATAATATCATTTAACCCACCTTGTATAATTACAAAATCATTCATAGTGAAATTTTTCGTTAAATTCACTATATCAGATATAATATCATTCATACAAGCTCCTGGTTTGATTATAGGTTGAACATGAAATTTATTGTCGAGTCGGTTTTTCATAAATTTACCCAAATTACGTCCACCTTCATTGCACAGTACTGATATTTTATGCATCATATTTTTCATTTTCTTGCCTTCAATGCTTCGTCTTTTTTCTCCATCATCCTCCTTTGATTTCGTAGTTATGATAACCTTACAATTTGCTCTCAATTTGTCAGTCTTCTTCACTTCAGCTCTCTAGTCCTTCATTTCTTGGCAATAGGCCTCATTTTCTTTTCCAAGTAATTTTATTGTTTCTACCTCTTTCAAAATTTTGAGGTTTCTCATTGCTTTGTTGAGAATTCAAACTGAGTAATCTCTTTGTATTTTCTAGTCCAATAATATTTTTATTCGAATTGGCCACTGTGACCCTTTGTTCTTCCACCTAAATTTTATCCATGTTCTCTACAAGTAGCTCATTTGTGTCCGATTTTTTCCCGACCATGATATCTACGCCACTGGAATACACTTCGGTTGCTGTGGATTTGTGAGTCATATGTTACCATCTGTTTGTGTACTATTTGGTATTGTAGCATTCCTTTTTTTTTTGGAGTTCTTTTTTCCATTTCTTGTGTTACATTTTTTGACTCTCTATGAGGTTGTTCATTTCACTTTCTAAATCTAATGCTTGTTGTAAATACCTGTTTTTTCCTCTTTCAGTTTCTGCATGTAATTGGTTTTCATTTCACTGTCTTGGATTAGTTCACTTATTGTTTTTTCCAACAAGTTCGTCTCTTCTTCTTAGTAGCTCGTTGCTTCTTGTTCACAGCATTTTATTTTGTTGTCATTTTTCTTATAATTGTTTTGCCGAGTATTTATATAGAGGAAGTAATATATTACAATAATTCGGAGGTATTTTGGAAGGTACTGTAATTTAAAAGTGGTTCAATCAGTAATTTATATCAGGAGGAGAGTAAATTTCGCATAAGACCCCGTTTTTTCTAGAAGGGTCGGATTCCCACCGACTAAAACCTCCCCTCCTCATCTCACCTCTCGCATTACATCGGCGAGGGGGCCGTCTGGGTATCATCTTCAAATTTTTGTATATTCCACATTTTTTTTCGTTTCTATCATGCCCATGATTATCCCACATGAGCATTTGCATTTTTCCTCACTATACATAACATTCCTCATACTCGTCCAATCCTTTCTCATCTGGGACATGCAAAGAGGGTATGCTCCGCGTATACTAACTCCCCATAGTATGGGCTTTCTTCGGATCCTACTTTCATGCAGTCGTATAAGTATTTCCTAAAATAACCATGTTCAGCTTGCGTCAGAAAATAGTCGATAATATATTCCATAGGGACCCAGGACTGATCCTTGTGGCACCCCGATGGAGATTTCTCTGGTTTTGGAGGTGTTTTGAGCTTCGAGGACTGCCTATCAACGAAGTATGACGCAATCACGCTGGTTAGGTTTTCGTCTTACTCTCTTCTCCTGAGTTCTTTCAGGATCAACTGCCAGCTGACGATGTTGAAGGCATTTCCAACACACAGAGTTATGACTGCGCACAGCATCCGGTGTGCACGGTTGTACTATGTCTCAGTCATTTTCAAATACCTCATGGCATCCACCGTTTGTTTTCCTTCTCTGAATCCGTATTGTCTTGCTGCTAGTCCTCCCGTACGAAGTATTTGTGCCTTCATTCTGATGAGAATTAGTTGCTCATATGGTTTTCCTTCTACGTCGAGCAAACATATCGGACTATATGCTGCCGGATTTTAACAGCTTCATCCTTATTCTTCGGAAACAGTAGTTTTGCACGTTTCCACTTCATCGGAAAATTGACCTGCTTCGCCACGTCATCATAAACCACCAGAACATATTCGGTTCTATTCGTCGTAGGTGCTTGAATTATTCCTCGGTCCAGAGGCCTTATTCGCCTTCAGTTCAATATATGCCATGCGCAGTTTATCTATACCGAAGAGTGCGAATATCACAGTCATATCACAGTTTAAAGTTACTTGTTAATGCACCGGGAAAAGGTGGTCCACTATTTTTTCCATGGCAATTCGTTTTCTGGGTAGAAAACCGATCATTTTCCTCATTACAATCTTGTGAACGTCCCCTCATATATCACAGTTTATACTATCGAAGATTACTTTCCAGTATTCACGCTTCAATTTTTTATACTATTTTCAAGTGTATTCTTGCTCACTTTATAGTCGTCTCATAGGCGTTGGTTCAGTTAGTTATTGATATATCTGCGGAACACGAACATGGCCCCATCCTAGAAGTATATTTCAGATCGTTGATCAGCGTTCCATCGAAAAATAATTCGATTCCTATCTACGAAGTATTTCTGCCTTCATTCTGATGGGAATTAGTTGCTCATATGGTTTTCCTTCTACATCGAGCAAACATATCGGCCTATATGCTGCCGGATTTTCAACAGCTTCATCCTCATTCTTCGGCAGCAGTAGTCTTGCACGTTTTCACTTCATCGAAAATTTTGCTTGCTTCGCCAAGTCATTATTATTCGCCAGAACAGACTCGGTTCTATTCGTCGTAAGTGCTTAAATTATTTCTGGTGAGATATTTCCTGGTCCAGAGGCCTTATCTGTCTTCAGTTCATTATACGCCATTCGCAGTTCATCTATACTGAAGATTGTAAATATCACAGTCCTATCACAGTTCAAGGTTACTTGTTCATGCACCGGGAAAAGGTGGTCCACTGTTTTTTCCAGGGGGTGCATGGCAATTCGTTTTCTGGGTGGGAAGCCGATCATATTCTTCATTACAATCTTGTAACCGTCCACCCGTATTCCAGTATATACTATCCTGTAACTTTCCAGTTTCGCTTTTTTTCAAGTGTCCCTTTTTTTTATAGGAGTTGGTTCAGTTAGTTATTGATATATCTGCGGAATACGTAGATACATGGCCCCATCCTAGAATAATATTTCAGATCATTGATCAGCCTTCCATCGGAAAATAATTCAATTCCTATCTAATTCATTGAAAACTTTCAGATAATATGCTGCTGTTACTTCTAACACTGATTTGCTCAAACTTGTCAGCAAACCTAGTAATCGCTGCGGGGGAGACCAATGTATCAGACATCTACAATGACTATCGATTACCGACAACCCAGATGCCATCCAAATATCAGATCAACTTAAAGGTTGAAAAAGATGTTTTTGTAGGAAACAGTACTTCCTTCAACGGAACCGTAGTTATTATTTTCAATGTGACTGAAAGTATCAACATCGTCAAACTCCATTCAGGAGTGACCATCAACTACTTGGAACTGAAATCTTCTGAGTCTATCATTCCATACGAAAATCTCACTCTGAACTCAACGCTAGAGATTTTAACAATTCTCCTGACGACTGATCTCAGTGTTTCTACAGAATACACTCTGTTGATTAACTTCACAGGAGAATTGGATACAGCTGATATGCAAGGCATTTATAGAAGTTATTATGATGATGAGTATGGATTGAGAAGATACCTGGTTAGTACACAGTTGGAAGCAACCAATGCGAGAAGAGTTTTTCCATGTTTTGATGAACCAAGTTATAAAGCAGAATTTGCTTTGAATATCACTTATCCCCGTGGTTTGAACCTGACTGCTCTGAGTAACGTACCTCAAAGAGAGACACCGATATTGGTAGAGTAAGTACTAGTATTACTGAGTTATAATCGGGTGTACATTTTCTCAGTATAGAATACGAGTCTGTGTGATTTCCATATTCATTTTCAGCGATGACTATGAGAAAGCATCTTTCAAAGACACGCCGAAAATGTCAACTTACTTAGTGGCATTAACTCTATTCGATTTCACATGTACGCTTGGCCAAAACATCAGCGGTAATATTCCACATCAGGTTTGCTCCAGGAATGAAACAGCAGAACAAAGAAGTCTGGCAGTAGAATATGGTACTAAATTCTTGGAAGTGATAGGAGAATATCTGGGGATTCCATATAGCGAGATGATGATTGGAAAAATGGATCAAATTGCACTTCCAGATTTTAGCGCCAATGCCATGGAAAATTGGGGAATGGTTACATACAGGTAGGACGATTTCCATGAATTTTGATTCAGACAATTCCTCTGGTATATCTCTTGGGTTTTTGGGTACTAATCCTGAGATAACTCTCAAAAATTCAATAACTTATTATGGGAAATCTCTGGAGAAGGTTCAAGTTGATCATCATAAATTTATTTGCTTCTCCAATGAGCAAATCACAATTAGACTTTCAATTGACGTCAAAAATGTAGGTCTTCAATTGACATAGGATTGAAAATGGAGGGAAATGGGCAGTAGAGAAATAGCAGTAACATGCCCCGTAAGGTTTTCACTTGACGAAATTACAAATTCTTCATTTTCATGATTTCCAATATTGCATCCGTGGTTTGTTTTAGGTATTTTTATCAAAAATCACATATCGCTATGAACTCCAGATCTGCTATTAGACTAGTCGAGAAGTGAGTTTCCAAGTCTCAAGAAATATGAGCAATAGCTCATTCGATTCGAGATGCAATTCTAAGAAATAATGTTTTTTGTTTTTTTGCTGACGAAAATTGCAATTGTTATTGACAAAAAAAAAAGTTGAGTTTTTTGAGAATAACTCAAAAACTATAAGCGATAGCAAAAATAAAAAATAGATTCTTAAAGAGGAGGAAATTTCCGATATAATTATTCATATTTTGATTTAACGCTGGAAATGGGTCCCTGCGCGATCGCTACGACATGCGCGCGTCGTTTTTAAATAGAGTAACACCACATAACATATTTTTTTATTGTATTGAATAGAAATTAAAAATTTTTAATGAATTATGATGTGTTTTTAACCCTTGAAAGAACAAAGTCCCGTTGGAAAAGTTTATTTTTCAACAAGTTAGGCATTTGTTAATTAGTCCTTATTTTTCGGACCTCGGTTTTCATAAGAAACGGCATACATGTTTAAATCATAGCTCTAAAAAATTTTCGCCCCTTGGAGCCCTTCTTATGTATATAATCAACAAAATCACGTTACGGAAGTTCTCAAAAGTTGTTTATTTTGTGTGTTATAATTCAAAAGGAAAGAAAAAATAAAAAATTAAATGATATCTATCGCTGTTTTTGCATCAAACAAGGCCTTCAATAACATTCGAAAAAAAAACAGGACATTTGTTAATGAATTGTTTTTGAACAAATTGATTAGTTTGATATTAAAAAAAATATAATATTTTGTTGTTATATAATGATTAAAAAAAAATTGAAAAAAACTTCTTGGTGTTTATAATCGTTTTTAAAGAAAACAAATCCTTAAAATTTTAAATAAGGAAAAAAAAAAATTATATTCTCCAGGCAACAAAATGGCATTTTTGTTTATGAACAATTTATAAACAAGAATGGAACCTTTTTTTTCGAATCTTATTGAATGTCTTCGTTCGATGCAGAAACAGCAATGCCAAAACATATGAATAAAAAAAAATAATTTTTCATTTTTTCTTAACTATAAAAAATTATAATAAACAACTTTTAATAACCTGATCATGTTGAGTATATAAATATATACATATATATATATATATATATATATATATATATATATATATATATATATATATATATTGGGAAACCATGAAACATGCTGTAGGCGGTTGGTGGGCTCTCTTGGATTCGTAACAAAATTCTCTTTCTCTCGTTATTTGTTTTGCGTTACACGCACTAGGAGTACGACTATTGGTGTCGTGGATTGACCTATGCTGACATCTGTAGGTGACTTAATAATGTGCACGATTTCGTGTCATTAAAATTCCACAATAACAGGCCTGAGCTTCACCGCACAGATTATAGGTGTCACTGTCGTTAATCTGATGCTCTTCATAGATCTATATATATATATATATATATATATATTTAATTTTTTGTAGAGCTATTATTTGAACATTTATGCTGTTTTTTATGAAAACCGAGGTCCGAAAAATAAGGACTAATTAACAAATGCCTAACTTGTTGAAAAATTAACTTTCCAACGAGACCTTCTCCTTTTAAGGGTTGAGAACACATCATAATTCATTTAAATTTTTGAATTGATATTTAATACTATACAAAAATATTTTGTGGTGTACTCTCTTTAAAGACGGCGCGCGCATGCCGTTGCGGTCGAGCAGAGCCCTATAAAACTATAAATAATGGAGATAGAGTTCAAACTCTTCCGCCATCAGAGATCAACTGGTGACCTGCTCGCTTACGTCTCACATATATGGCAGCTATCTATTGAAAAGTATGGAGAAACTTTAGCTGTGGCATTAGATATCTCCAAGGCGTTCGATCGAGTTTGGCACCAGGGACTCCTCGCCAAGCTTCCGTCTTATGGCTTGCCCCCTCAGCTGTGTTCTCTGCTTGCTAGTTTTCTCTCAAACAGGTCTCTCCATGTAGTGGTCGATGGAGTTTCATCTGACACTCTACTCATAAATGCTGGTGTTCCGCAAGGATCTATTCTCGCACCAACACTATTTCTACTTCACATCAACGACCTGTTGAAAGCAACTTCATGTTCAGTACACAGCTTTGCCGATGATAGTACCCTCCAAACCGCTTTCTCTTCCAGGGCCCTATATCAGCCCGTGAAACCAGAAATGAACGAGGAAGAAATGTTAATAATATAAATATGGACTTGGCAACAATTCTCGAATGGTGATCTAATAACTTGGTAGAATTCAATGCAAACAAAACACAAGCATGTCTTTTCTCTAGAAAAGCCGATCTCACTATTTTATATATATTTTCATGGGCGATGCTCTTCTGAAATATCAACAATCGTTCCTGCTTTGGCAGTCTCTTCGAGATTAACCCGTCAAGTTCAGTCATCACACCCCTTCGTGGTAACTGTGGAGACCTGCAGAACATCACTTTCCAAAGACTCGTTCATCCAACGAACAGCGAGGCTTTGGAACTCATTGCCTAGGGAGGTGTTCCCCGAGGCATACAACCTTCAGAAATTTAAGAAGAACACCAACTCCTACCTTATTTCCCTTGGTTCCCACGATGTTCTCTGAACATTACAGGATATCCTTTTTCGTGGGAACCAGAACATAAAAAAAAAAATATTAATTGCAATTTTTGTCAGCAAAAAAAAAAAACAAAAAAATGTCTTTCGCAGAATTGCATCCCAAATCGAATGAGCTACTGCTCATATTTTTTTGAGATTCGGAACTATTTTTCGCAGGAAACTCATTTCTCGATTAGACTATATGATATTGTAGTAATAACAAACTGTTGGTCGAGCTCATTTCATTTGGTGGGCACACTACAGAAACCCGACTGAAAGTATTTTTTATTCCCCAAGGGAGCCCATCTTTTCTTTCTGTGAATTTTTCACTGGATGGGACGTTTTACAGATGATGCAAAGGATAGTGGGTCTCCGGTATCACTGATTATTCTCAAATGTGACTTCTTCACTCTTTTCTGAAGAGAACATTTCAAAATGGGAGGGAAATTTTGGTGAATTTCGACGATGGAAACGAAAAAACTAACTGTTTTGTTCCAGCATGTACTCGCGGTTGATATTAAGGCCTTCCAAGTTCATCCATAACCAAGTTGAGTATATTTTGCATGCGATCCTTAAACGTGTTGTTATATTTCACATGTGTGAGAAAAACTATGTCGTCGCCGTAAGGGTTTCGTGTCCTCTCCTTGAGAAACCCCAGTAGTCCGTCCATGACCAGATTCAACAAGACAGGAGAGAGAACTCCTCCGTGAGGGCATCTCCTGGCCGCCCGGGCTACTATAGCCTCCTCCATTATCGTTGTGTGAATCATCCTGTTTCTCAGCATTGAGTCCACAGATGGCTCCTCAACCTCTCTCTGTTTTAGATATATTATGGTCCAGTCTATAGAAGTATTGTTAAAAGCTCCTTCTGTGTCTAGAAAGGCTGTTCGTGCTACGCCTTTGTTTTGTAGCGTGTTCTCCACTTTCTCTACCTGTTTATGGCATTGGTATATACCCGAAAGCCAGGCTGCCTCTCAGTATTTCACAGCCTACAATGGAGTAGTTCTGTAATCTTTTGCAATAATTAATAAATCCCGTCCGGTCCCGGTGATTTGTATGGTTCGAATGAGCTCATTGACGATTGTACTTTGTTACTATGTTTCCACCTTTTTTTTATTCTGATTGTAACCGGCGAAGGCACTCTTGTAGTCATTCTACCCTCAAGTTTTCTTGACATTATTGATGTTTTTCCTAGTTTGTCACCTTACCCTTGGTTTGTTCTTGGTGGAGTTACTTGTGAGGATGGGATAGTTGTTGAATGCAGCGATGACTGTATTATTGAATTGTTGCACTATTATCTCTAGGTCCCAGTATGTATTTATCGTTTTTTTATACCTGAGGTTGTCTGCTAGGTCTGATTTACATGCTTCCCATTCTTTTTTTCTCGGATTCCGATAAGTTCCCAATAGTGCCTTATCAGCTACACCACACCCTTCGTGGGTGGTGGTTGAGGCTCATCCGAAGGGAAATAGGCCGATACTTCACTCGACCTACTGCCTTCCATGATCCTTATGCTCACTGCTGTCGGATCTCAAGACAGCGTATTTTCAGATTCTGTTATCAGTTCACAGGTCGTGAGGATCTGATATATACTAATTCTTCACTGGTACCTCCCAAACCTTTGCGGAAATGAAAGATTACTGAATATCTCGGTAACTTTTCTTTTTTTAATAGTCGAAGTTCATTAAAGGGCAGAATGGTTGAGGATAATCAGAATGATTTCCGGTATAGAGCAATTAGAATATCTGCGCCTTTTTTGTGATTACTCTGAGATCTAAGAAGAAATATACATACAGAAATTGGTATCCAATTGAATGCTACTTTTGGAGCTATCTCGCTCCAGTGTACGCTGATGGAAAAGTTGAATGAAGTTTGGTACAGCATAACAACATCGTCAGGTTTGATGGGAGTTGAGTTTCCAGAAAATAATACCAACTCACTTCTGAGAATGGGGAATATGTAGGTACTGTGGGGTGCTTTGGAGGACCTGAAATCTTTGTACTCTCAGATGACAAAACCTAAAGTTCCATTCTTTTAATCTTATTGATTTGATACAAGGTCACACCTTGGTCCAACAACTCGTTGTATAGTTAAGTTATTCTGTTTGCTTGAAAATGTCACAACTTTGCACTCCCTCTGAGTTTCGAAGGAAGTTTAGTCGTTCACACTATCTCGTGACTAATTCAAGAGTAAACAATAATGATTGCATTACTCATTTCCTCGCCAACCGAAAGTATATTGAAAATGTTCATCATGTTACAGAGAAGCAGCGCTTTTATACGATTCCAACGAAACTTCCAACTCATACAAACAACAAGTCATATCCATTGTAGCCCATGAATTCGCTCACATGTGGTTTGGGAATTTGGTGACCTTGGATTGGTGGGATAATACATTTTTAAACGGGGGTTTCGCAAGATATTTCCAGTACTGGATACAAACCAAAGTGAGACGATATATTCACCAATTAAACGTTTTGATGAAATGTTGATATTTTCTAGATCTCAGGATTGGAGAAGTATGAAATGGACAAACAATTCGTTATCAGAGTACAACAATCGGTGTTGTCGAGCGACGCTTTGATCACTTCCCCATCGTTGACTTCCAAAGCTGTAACACCATTGGAGATAAAGAATAAATTTGGACTACAATTTTATAACAAAGGTTTGTTCCTAGCTTCGTTACCATTGCGTAAAAGACGAGGACTCGATAGACAATTTGTGCCTAACTGATATCAACTGAGGCCAGAGGCCTTTTCAATTAAAATATTATCAACAGCTTGATTGTTATGGCCGAGCAGATGCCATATTTAATTCAACTCTGAAAATTTCATAATTTGCCAGGGAATCACGAAGATATTTTTCACTTACGGAGTCGCTTACTTCGAAGTCCCCAGACCATCTTAGACTGGGAGAAATCTGGATTCTAGTAGTACTTCCAATGACTCTATACTTCTTCATATTTTCTGACGAGTGTATACTCTTTCAGCATTCCAAATATATTCTCATTTTCTTTTCGAAGAGGGTGTGTTCCATAATAATAAGAAATAGAACAAGTTTCTTGAGTTTTCCATCATGAATACTGAATTCCATTGAGCTCTTATTTTGAATTGATATTTCAACTGACGTGATTCAAAAATATTCGAAATGTGAACGATTCCAAAAGGTTACTTTCAATTCTTCAGTTGAACTTGTGTTTAAAAATTCCTGAAACAAGTAAAAATTCAACAGTTACCATTCTCGTGACGCTCCCTCACGGTAACCCAGAGCAAAATAATTCATATCTTTTCTGAAATTTTTCGAATGCCTTTCACACTGGATATTCCATCCCCATAAGTGGAAACGGATATTATCAAAAGTTGATTAGGGTTATAGGCTCGGGGAATAGGGTACCACTTGAAATCCTATGAGATAATATTTGAGAGACTGATTTATGACATTTTTCTACATATAGCTGGGGGTGTTTAATAATGTTTCGTGATACATTTGGCAGGATGAATGTCGGAAAACCCAGAAAAATCGTGCAATTACCACTGTCCTCAACGATTTCAAGTAACTTATCATTGTTTCCATATCTTTTATTTGTTGATGAAAAGAATCATTCGTAACAATCATATTTCATTTACATAAATTCCCAAGTAGATATCATATAGTTACCTGCTGCTACCTGATTATTACTCACTTCTCTGGAGGAGGAGTCCATCTGGTTAACACTCGACTGAGTCTAACAGGAAGATGGTGATTAAAATATCCCTAAGATGATCGAAAGGTCGTCCATTCGAGAAATATATATTTCTATGTGAACTGTGGATTTATGGGAATTTTGAAAACGCAGTATTTATATTCGAATAGTCAATATGCGTTTCGCTACAAATTCAATTGATAAATTGGCATTTTTTCCAAAAAATATCTGGTTTTAAGGAATACGCTGTGGTTTTCCGTAAAATCCTCTGAAATTCATATAAGATACTTATCTTCGAAAAAGTCCTTACAATCGGACATTGAATAGATTAGATACAGACTGAAACTGGAATATTTCTAGTGTTGCAGTTATGAAGAAGTTGAATCCGATGGTGCTTGATCAATTTCCCTGTTTTCCAGGTGCCAGCATCATAAAAATGGTCGAAAGTTTGATGCCTGAAACTTTCAATCAGTCTCTACAGGCGTATATCCAGAAGTAGTGAGTATTGATCGATATCATGTGGTAATGTTCAGTTATATTGTGGAAATAGTTACCTCTTGGTCCCGTATGTTTCAGAATCTGTATCCCAAAGATCCACTTATTTCATGAAACCAAGAATGTATAATGGTGTACTTGGTTATTTGATACAGTTACTTTCCATCATTCCAAAAATTCAGTCAAACAAAGGATATTAAGGGGTTGACATTTATGATATTCTGGGAAAATATCTTAAAGAGCTGAATTTTGAAAATCATACAATTCATAGAAAACGCGTTTTTCTCAAATAGTAGCTTATCTAGCTGAGAATGGAAATTTAGCACCTTTGCTTCAAAACCTACCGTTTAGGAGAAATGAAATGAAAAAGGCGAAAATCAAGTGATTCCTTTAAAATAGCGCGTTTCTTTCCAGTCTGAGGTTTTCATTGAGATTTCAATTTATATAACATTTCCGGAATAGATGTATCGATTTGATGAACGAAAATTTATTGAAGCATTCCGTATTACTCGACATAAATTTTCAGCCAGTTCTCCACAACAACACCAGAAGATCTATGGAATGTTTTATCTAATTATACATCGAGTACGAATTTACCAAGCAATACTACTTTAACCCAGGTCATGGGCAACTGGACAAATGAAGCTGGATTCCCATTGGTAACAGTTACAGCTGATGGAAGTGACGTCATTTTCACTCAGGTAAGTCTTCAATAGTATTGGCATATTATCAACTCGAAAAACTCTAATAAAAATATTCTTACATACCAGGGCTGTCTGGAAAGAAACGCCATAAAACGTTATGGTTCACACCTTCTTTTAAGGTATCACCAAAATCAATGTGTATACTTTCACAACATCTCAACAATATCTTGACAATAAAAATCATGCGGTATTTTTTGAACTTATAACGACAAAATACACTGTTCACGTACCAAAACTCAAAAAAAATTCGAAAGAACAATTTAATTTGTTTTTACCATTGACCAAACAGTTCATGTACCTGAGTTCTAATATACGTTTCATGAAAGTTATGCCCGTTCGGCCTATGTAAGAACCACACGTTGATTTATATACTCCAAACTTTTTAGATTTTTTGGTTTGATCTTTATTGTTCTCAATAAAATAACATACATTATCATATGTTTCGAATGCAATACTGTTTTTGATTATATCTTTGAGTAGTAAACTCTCATTCTAGCGCTTTTTTATTTTTACAAAGATTACTATTATTCAGGTTTGAACTATAACCATTGTTAATCGCAACTTGTTTGACTACATCTAATTCTCTATTGAAATTTTCTTGTGAAAGAGGAATATTGACTAATCTATATATCATACTGTTATATGCAGCTATTTTGTTCAAGCATGGATGTGTTGAGCTAATGTGTATTGTGTGGGTGAAATTAATATATCTTGTTTAATAAATCAATTGATATTGTTTCTAACCAACAGATTCTCTACCGGTGGAATACTCGGAAATAAATTTTGAACATTGATGCAGATAAGTTTGGAGTCACCTTAGAGTCGTGTTTTCTCGATTTCATCAATTAGTCCAGGAATGTTTTCTTAACTAAATTTTGGAACAAAATTACAATATTCCTTGATCAAGTCGGCTGGTACTCCTCACACTAGCTCCACCGGAAACTGTGAGTTTTCGACAAACCTGCTGCATGCATCTGCAACGAATTGATTACTTTCTTTCAGAATCATGGTTTTATATGATAATCATCTTCAGTCTGAAGATACTTTCCATAATCGAATCAATTTTTCAGAGACGATTTCTATACAATGGATCAGACGACACCCAGTGGTATATCCCAATTTCCTATACAATTTTCATCGGTTCGAATAATTTGGCTCTACCTGGACGTATATGGTTGCTACCTGGAAATGACGAAATTATTTTATCAAACGTTCTATTAGATGATAGCTGGATTATAATCAATACAGAGTCGAGTGGTAAGCCTCATCCTTGAAACAAGTTTGGCTTCCTCACAACAAATGCCATAATACATCATTCGTAGAATTGAATCAATACATTCTGAATTAATCATGCCTTATCCCATTTCAGGCTACTACAGAGTTCATTATGATACCACACTATGGAAGAAAATTGAAGCGAGACTTAATAATGATCAGCAAGCTATTGATGATATTACTAAATCCAGAATGATAAATGATATTCTCAATTTAGCTCGAGCAAATGAACTAACATATGCCAAAGCGTTTGAGAAATTGAGTTTTCTTAAATATGACACAAGTTACTATTCCTGGTACTCAGCTATTGAAGGATTCGATTATCTCGTAACCAGATTGGGTGAAAAATCTGTTCTGGGTATGCGTGTGGGATCGATGTTATTGAATCTCATGAAGACAGTAAAAGAGAATATCACTTTCGATAGTATTGATGGAGAAAACCATATTTACAGTTTGAAGGTCCAGAAAATTTTATCAACAGCTTGCATTTTGGGTGACGGGTATTGTGTATCAACTGCCAGGAAATTATTCAAAGAATACAAAAATGGAATAAGGTACTGGTTATATTTGTTCAAGGCAGTTATACTCAATATTTTCCAATTCATGTCTAACTTCCACATTTTCTATACAAGTTGAAGTACCTTTGATCGGTGATACAACAATTATGGCTCTCACGGTCACGGTAACCGTTACAGTTATAAAAAAAAATATTGATAGAAAATATTGATGGTGTTAGTAGGTAGAACTTAGGTTATAATAGAAACAACGACTTATACACGTTTTGTATTTCCTGAAACGCACTTAAGTCGGTGCCAACTATTATGCTATATAACAGGCAAGAAAAGCGCCTGAATATTTGGGTACGGTTGACCATACAATCAGCAAAACCGCAACGTTAATTGACTGTATTTGTAACAGTTACTGTTGCATCACCAGTTTCGATATCTGTTGAAAGAAAAATCAGTAATTCATAATCTAAAATGAATTCCAGGCTATTCGAATAGTAAACAAGAGATATAGCATGCACAATAAAAATGCTTAGATATGCAAATCATTGCGGTAACTTCGAAGTCATCATTTCACAAACCAGATGCATACTGAAATCTTTCGTTATTTTTCTGTTGGTGAAGTGGTTGTGAATGTACCTCAACTAATTTGATTTGCCTCATTCTAGCAGTTCGTTAGTTACAGAGGTAGATTTATTTACTTTTTACCTAGTTGGAATGTCGTATGCATACATAAAGTATAATATTGGCCCGTAAACATTCCCATGTGGGACACTTGCATTGAAGTCTTTGATTTTTTACAATTTTAGCCAAGATAGTTTCTGAGATATGCAGATGACGAGATCAGCTTTGAAATTATCATTCACGGTATGGTACTACAAAATGAATTTTGTACCATACTTTCTCCTTCCAATTTTTTCAGAAAAATATTCCTTTTGGTTTTATTGGAAAATATGCAGGTCATTAAGCTTCATTAGCATGTCATCTCCTAACTTTTTACACTCAGCAGTTTCATGGCTGTGGCTGACAGACAACTATTTCCATTTTACCGTTTTCAATAGAAAAATGCCGGTATCAGCCCATAATGTCAATTTTTGGTAATCAATATTCATTGAATAAAAACAGTTTCATGAATCTGATCTCTTGTATTGATCTCTTTGACTTCTCGTCAACATTCATATTCAATGAAGGACTTTGGTAGTTACTTTCGCTTCATCAATTGCTCCAAAACTACTGTCATCTTTTTTCTATATATTTGTATCCTTCATCCAGTGACTTTTAAAAACACCAAACTGAAATTGAAGTGGTGCAAACTTATGAAAATATGCGGATATTTCGTGAAATACGTATGCGTCTTCGGGTTATTTTAGTAATTCTTGTTTCAAATTCAAAATGTGATAATTGAAAGCGGATATTTCTCTTATTATTATATAATCAATCAAATGGCTTCAAATTTTCTTCAGACAACCAATCAAATCAGTTTTATAGTGATACTTGTCTTTTCGTTGTTTTATAATGATAAATGCATAATACAAATAGTGATTAGATAGTTGAAATTCAACAATACCTTTTTCTTGTTATACAAACAATCCGGTCTTGAAATTTTTGCATACGTTTTTTATGTCCCTCTATATTCTCTTATGATTTGATTTGATTGCTATTCTATTCCATTGATTTATAGGGGTGAAACAAATCATTGTTACCAAATAAACATCAAACTAAATATAATTCGGTCGTAAAGGGATACACTATTTCAATAACGGCGCCCATGGGAAACATTGATATCATTTTTTGATTGGTTTTTGTTGCAAGCTACCTGGACGGATCCAAAATTGGAACTGACGTTCAGAGAACATGACAACTTTCTTGAAGCTAGGAGAGGCGATGGATTTTGTATCAATTGATCATAAGAAATGTTCGATAATTATGAGTAATAGTAGCCAGTTATTTTGTTGATGAAATGAAGACAAGTGAGGATTCTCCAGGATCTTATATATAATGGGGTTCAAACGCTTTTCCAAAGTTACTTTTTCCGCACCAAATTTTCGGTTGCTGGGGTGATTTTATCGAAATTTGGCTCGGCCTCCTTTACCAATTTTAGCGCCATAACAGAAATGAAAATACCCAAAGTAACAAAAATGGTGTTAGTAGTTTAGAGGCTATAAATTTGATGGAAACACTGAATCTCTAGACGAAGTCCATTACTCGCCAGGAATATCAATGACATCACAAACATTCAGGTCATTCCCAAGTAACCTGAATTATATACTTTTCAGCATCGACAAAAATATAAGACACATCGTGTACTGCAACGCCTTGAGATATAGTAACGATATCGATTCTGACTGGAATTTTCTTTGGAGCAAACTACGAAGCACGTCTCAGGCCAATGAATTATCCAACATCATCACATCTCTCGGATGTACAACGAACAGCACATACTTGAAATAGTAAGTTGTAAATCCAAATTATCCTTCTCACATATAATCCGGTATTTAATCTCTTTCAAGTGGAAAATGTATAATTGTCATTATTTTCCAGTTACTTGGCCATGTCAGTTGATGTATCATCTGGTATAAGGGTACAAAACGTACCAGATGTTTGGTCATCGGTTTATAGCAGTTCCTATGTAGGCGTGGACGCTGCTTTTGACTACTTATCGGAAAATTATGAACTGATTTCAAATTAGTGAGTCACTATAATAATGAATGGAATCGGTCATTATAATGTTAATTTTTTTTTACAGTTTCTCGAAGGCAACCAACCTCCTTCCTGCTATAGTTGATAGATTTTCATCGAAAACACAAGTGGAAAAGGTGGGTAGATATTTTTGTTCAGCTTCAGCTTCAGCTATATACAAGTTTATACCGTTCGAAGGTGGCAATAGAAATATATAACTGTGATCATATTTTATATATATTTTATATCATGATGATAGTAGTGTTAGTTTATGAAATTGAAATTACTTTTTGATCGTCGCACAAATCAAATTCAACCCTGAAAATGTATAACTTGCGTGGGTTCGGAAATGCAGACAGAACTGTTTGCAGAAGAATTACAAAAAAATTTTTCACTTACCGGAGTTACTGACTCTGGAGTTCCATCTCTAGACTGGAGTTCCATCTCTAGACTGGAAAAAATTTTGATCCTGGTAGCAATTTTACTGACAAACTCATAATTCATTTTATTGATCGAAAGGTATTCTGAGCTTTTTTCCACAGAGGGTGTGTACCATGATACTGATAAATGAAACAACACGTTGAGCTTTCAAACCTAAATAATGACTTTTATTGAGCTCTTATTCTGAATGAGGATACTCTGTGAATTGAAGTTTTGAACGATATCCAAAATCACAAGCACTTCGAAAGGTTTTCCAATTATACAAAAACTATTTAATTGAAATTCAGTGAATTGATCAACGTAATATTGGAATAATTACCATGCAAATATCTTGATTTTTCAGCTGGCTACTTTCATTGAACAACTCAATACCACAGATTCCTCGATTAAATCCAAATTTGAAGTAGCTCTAAAGACTGCAGAAGACAATCTGGAGTGGGCTTCCGGCATTGTGGATGATTTAAATACCTATTTCTACAGAGGTTATCTATTGCCAACCACTCAACTACCATCCAAATATTCCATCCACTTGGAAATGGGAAAAGAAGTCTTTAATGGGAATGGTTCTTCCTTCAACGGGACGGTGGACATTACTTTCAATGTTACTAAAAGCATCAACACCATCCAACTTCATTCAGCAGTAACAATAAACAACTTGGAATTGAAATCTGCTATTGCTACCATCCCATATGTCAATTATACCCTGGACTCTAAGGTGGAAATTCTAACAATACTTCTCACTACAACCCTTAATGTCTCAACAGAATACACATTGACTATTACCTATTCAGGGGAACTCAACACTACTGATACTCTAGGCTTTTATAGGAGTTATTATGAAAATTCCGCTGGCGCAGAAAGTTATTTTGTTACCACTCATTTACATCCCACCAGGGCTAGGAAAGTATTTCCATGTTTCGATGAACCACATTATAAAGCCAACTTTGCTATGAACATCACTTATCCAAGAGGCTTGAATTTGACTGCTATGAGCAACACAGCCCAAAGTGAGACATCGAGTGATTTGAGGTGAGTTTTCGAGAATTGAAAATATTGGCCCTATGAATATATACTTTGAATGTATGATCATACTGAAGAGAAACATGCGTGGGTCCATGAGACGCATGCATAATGTTGCAAGGTGGCCAGTTTGAACAATACTTTAATTACCCTCAATTAACTGTTTTAGTATCAAATTGATTTTAATTACTGTTGTTATTATTATTAGTATTGAATTGTAATAACACCCCATTCCTATTTTGAAATGAAATTAAAGAAAAATAATTTCTTCAACTAAATTAATTTTGAATTGAAAATCTTGTCATTCAAAATCACTTGCATCGATTATTCCAACTCCCAATAACTATCAAGAATATATTTTGTACACAAAAATGTTGGAAAAATCTATTTTTCCACTGGAAAACGTGATACAAGTATGTACAAAAAAGTTATGACATTTCAAATGAATGAAAAGACATGAAGGTGGCGCCACCCCCACGAAAGAGACAAACTAACATCAAATTTGATCTTTTCATTGGAAAATACTCCCAGATACCAAACTTCACTCAAATATCACAATTATCCTGAAATGTACCCACAAAAAATTAAAATAAGAATTCAACTTTGACACCCACAACTTTTCTTCTTATTTTGACGTCAGCAACATGCTCCTGAATTTTCTACACGTACTTAAGAAACACCCTGTATATTGAATTCCTTGCAATTTTATTATGTCGTGTGGTCATTTTGCCATAACATATAGGGAAAAACTTTGGAATAAAAACTCTTTCAGTTAATGAAGTATCTTTTTTTAATATTATCAAATGTACAGGGTGTTTCACAGAAATGGGATAACTTGAAACCGACTTATTTTAAATAGAATACACTGTATTCTCAATGAGAATTGATTTATTCCCCTTTCACCTTTTCATTGATGTAAAGAAAATTAATATATGTTGGGCGTCGCCAAGTTATAATTTATTTTCCTATTTTTGCCACTTTTGCAGGGTCATGATCAGTGAGTCAGGATTTATTTATTTCTTCTGATTTTGAAAATATTTTCAGTAGTCAGTAGGACTAAGGTCCCACGTACACCATTCTAGTGTTTTTATGATATATTCAATCAGAGGGTGCTCAAATATTAATTTCGTTTTTTTAATTTAGACGAAAATCAGTTGGTTCCCGAACGTAACACCCTATATTTTCACCTGGAATTGATTTCCCATTCTTTTGTCCTCTCATCGATGTTGACATAATTAAAATCCGTGTGGCATCACCAAGTTATTACCTTACTTCTACCTCTATTCCAGGGTCGTTTCCATAGTTCATTTATTAAACATGATGATAAAAACACATTTCACATTTAGGTAATTTTGGTATATGTTCATTTACAGGATGTCAGATTTGAAATTAAAATTTTATAAAATTCAAACGAGATCAATTCGGTGTTTTCAAATACTCAATCATGGTTAGCTACAGACTAACCACTTGTATATCTGTTGTTATTTTGTGCTACTCTCTCATTGGGCAGGTTATGTTGTATGTTGGGTAGCCTATATGAATTCAATTATCATTTTGGGCAATGAAATCCATCCACTGATATCATTCACGCTAGAATACTTATTGAGAGTTCTTAAAGAATTTCAGAATGTGTCTACCGTTATTGTATCATTCAACTCGCTGGTCAACGTCTTCCAGACGAGACATCTGTATTACCGATTGGTCGACCTGGGCTATGCTTGGTATTGAAATGGTACTGGTTCATCTTCTCTGTCATGGGCATATCATTATCTTCTGATTCTGTTAACGTGGATGACCTTGGAAGCTTTGCCCATACTAGACAGCATGCTCCCCGATGTATTGGCTAATCGAGTTTTCTAATATCTCCCGAAGATACATCATCCACAGGTGATGATGATGGTGCTAACAATCTCACCCTACAATTTCTCTGGAAATGTCTGCTTCTATCACATCTGATAGTCTTAGCTCTCTAGATGATCTATCATCGAAGGTGGGTGAGCACGTAGGGGTGTCTTTCAGGTGATGAAAAAAGTGGTAGTAACACCACCCCACGATCTCTCCGGAAATGACCGCTCTTGTAACATCTGCAACAGTTTTCTCTTATTGGCGAATGTTCTTAGAAACTTCTTTTTCTGCCAAGCATCTCCTGTATGCTATGTTTGCCTTCCTGGAGCATTTTCCCCATCTGACACCGCTATCATTTCCGGTTTTGAGATGTTGAAGGCCATTGCTACTGACAAGAAATGAACGTCGGCTTCACCGCATCTCTCAAAGTGTGCTATTCTGAGTCATTTGTACTTCAACATCCTCCAGTGTGTTCTTCAAAATTGTTCGAGGCCTCTGGGTGGGTAAGCTAGATCAGCATTTGCGATACTGACTTCCGGGATGCTCATTGCTAAAGCAGGTTCTTTCAGGCCACTATTAGTCTCCCATCCATTTGCCGTTGCCACAGCTTGAAAGTCTCCACTATATAGAGAACATGGTGACTACCCGTTCAAAGTCGGTGGTTTTTACGGAATTATTTGATATGGTAACCATGATGCCGTGGTCTTGGATCTTCAGTAAAGCAACTTCCCTCTCTAGTTCTTCCACGTGCTGTCCCATTCGCTTCTCACACCGCCAAAATCCTTTCTTTGCTTTTTTCAGGTCAGCCCTGACTTTTTTCTCGGTTCTTCTCGAATTGCAACTTTTTCCTCTACTCCTACGATTTGGTCTTCAATTTTCCAGAACATCTGCTCGAAAAATGCTATTTGTTGTTCTTGTTCGATAATTTGTATTTTTTGTACCTTCCCCTCTTGTTTTTAAATTTGTTGCTCCTCTTTCTTCATTTGTTCCTCTATCCATCGCCTTTTCCTAACCCCCTGCTTTTTACTCTTCCTCTCCCATCATTCCTCCTACCTCTGCTTGATCATTTCCATCTAGGCCTCCATTTCGTCGTGGGGAATATTTCTTGTATTAACGATCAACTGTTACGTATCCGGGGTTTGTGGCTATTACAATAATGAAAGTATTAGTGTTTATTTACACTAACTTATTCGCTGCTTTTTATAAAGTTCATTGGCACCCAGCACCCAGGAAATGCCTAACGACCGCTTCATTTTTGGAACCTTTGATCCTTCTCTTTGAATTTTCTAGAATTTCCGTTGCGTCAGACATTCGCTGGACAACGTGTGGTGGGGAATTTTTCGTACTTCTTTGGCAAATACGATTTTTCTGTAAGATACATGCTTGGCTCTGTGATTAGATGTTTTCACATTTGTTGGGCTGAAAATTGAAATAAATAAAAAAATAGACTTCGCATCTTCTCAGTTTTACCTGGATTATCTTAATTTTTAAATCATTTCCATTAATTTGATGTCCATATGCAATTAAAATTCTGTGTTTTTCAGTACCGACTATGAAACAATATCTTTCGAGGAAACGCCAAAGATGTCAACATACTTGGTAGCATTCACAGTATCCGATTTCACATGTACGGCAGGTGGAAATATAGATGTCAGTATTCCACATCAAGTTTGCTCCAGAAAAGAAACAGCTTCACAGAGAACTCTGGCAACTGAATATGGTACCAAACTCATGAGAGCGTTGGAGGACTGTCTTGGTATTACATATAGTGAGATGACGATCGGAAAGATGGATCAAATTGCCTTCACAGATTTCACTGTAAAGGCCATGGAAAATTGGGGGATTGTTAGTTACGAGTACGATCATTTTTCATATTTCATGGACATTGGTGATACCATTCGTTGATACTAGGTCCAGACAATTAGTAGGATATTTCATAGATCATGAACATCATATATGCTTGAAGTTCTCATAATTAATGACTCAATATATTTTTTGTTACAGAGAAAAAGCGCTGTTGTACGACTCTAATGAAACTTCGAACTATGACAAACAAACAATAATATCCACGATAGCTCATGAGTTTTCTCATTCTTGGTTTGGAAATTTGGTAACTCTAAATTGGTATGATTATACGTTTTTGAACGAAGGTTTCGCAAGATATCTTCAGTACTGGATCCAAACGAAAGTGAGACGCAAAATAATCATAGTTGAACGTTTTGATCAAACCCAATATTCTTTAGGTTTCAGAATTGCAAAAATATGAGATGGACAAGCAGTTTGTTATTGAAGTGCAACAGTCAGTGTTTTTGGAAGATGCTTCAACTAATTCTCAATCATTAACTTCCGAATCTGTTACACCCACAGAAATAGGTGGTAAATTCGATAAGATCTCCTATGATAAAGGTATGTTTCCATATATCATCAGAGATGAACCATCGCCTTTCATCAAACATAATTCACATGTACTAACCAGTTGATATTCGTGTGATTCCCAATTGTGTATATTTATTTGTTTTCACGTGAATGGGATCAAAATCACTTGGTGAAATGATATTGCAAAATATCTTTAGGTATGTTTTCTCCTTCAAACGTATTTGTTGGTTTCTATTACTATCAGTGTTTCGTGAAGTTTATTACTTTCCATTCGAATTAAAAAAACACTTGATTTTCGATAAACATCTTGAAGAAACCCATAATTATTATTTTTTAGGTGCCAGCGTCATAAGAATGGTGGAAGGATTGATGACGGAAAATTTCAACAAATCTCTTAATGCATATCTCAGAAAGTAGTGAGTATAAACTTCATTTATGGCGCGAATCTGATTAATTCCCAGTTTCATAGAGCTGAGGTTAAAAAAAACCTTTATTCTTCATCTCTTTTGAAAATATTTGTTTTGAAAACCAGGTACGAGAAAAGAATTCCGTTGATACCTTGGAAACATCTGTTCAAATTTCAATGAAATGATATATATTGAATAAAGTACTATCAATATGGAAACAAAGTACTTCCGGAATCCTATCAGAAAAGTAAAATGGCTCCAAACTTTCTAGTAGTTGGAAGTTTTCCAAACTTTTTCCCGATTTCGAGAAAAAATTATATTTAGGTATGATGGGGAAAGTTCCTATAAAAACGAAAATTAAACCATCCGAAGTACAGTAAGAGAATCCAACCATGTAAAAAAGTTGGATAGCGTTAACTATTATTTCTTTCATAAAAATGCAATTCTCTCAATATGGAAAGAAAATAACTCTGATTTCTCAAAAATATGAACAGAGTGTAAATTTTAGTTACTACTCCATAGTTCGAGTTGATCTTTCGAAAGGCATTTATGTTGGAAAGAGAACAAGAAAAGAACTCCCGTTAGAAATAACAAAGAATAGCTTTACTCTTTATCTTCAGATTCTCAATTTTTTCAAGGGTCCTCTATTTTAGTTTCGAATTGAGATAATGGAAAAAGCTTATTTCATAAAATTCTATAATTGCTGAATTCAAAAAAATCAGATTTACAAGTTTGAAGATTAGATGATATTTCTAAAATATTCCATACCTTCGTCAATGGGATTTATTGCCATTAATATCGAGAATGTTCATTAAAATAATTATGACGATGAACATGATCGATTGTCCAATATTGATATTACAAAAGTCATCATTTCTTATGTCAAAATCAAATTTTTTTCAAAATAAAAAAGTGTAGCCTTTCATGAAAGAATCGAGGATGTTTTATCCGTGAAAAATAGTATTCACCTGAAAGTTGATAGCTATTCTATAAAGGCATATCGATAGTTCTCATCTTCCGTTGTAGACATTTTTGTTAATATTGCAAAATTGAAAAGAAACACTCAGTATATACCTCTCAAACTAAAATATTTTCAAGTAGGGGAGTTTTCTGAAAATTTTTGAATATATTTCTAGTTCTACTTTTATTGGCACCGAAAAGCCTTTCTGGTATATACTATACCCCCTTGTATGGTGTTGAGAATTATATCTAATTCTCGATGGTCAAAGAATGTGAAAGCATAATTTTTCTGCTAGTAACCTGCTAGTAACAAATTGTGTTCAGGGAAGGATAAGGTGGAGAAGATCCCAATATGCTGATCAGAAAACCAAAATGCACAAATTACGCAATTCTATGTCCTGAACACTCGGTTCTGTCCTCATAATATACACACTGAAATAGCATAGATTTTAGATTGTAAGGGGATCGATATGCCCCTCCATACCTCGATCTATGAAATTATTTGTACCTCACCCTTCATCTATTCAAGACCTAGGATTTCGAAACTACTTGCAAAGTGAATCAGTTTTCTGGGAGCTAAGTTCCTGTTGTCTTAGGGCGTTGGTGAAACCTTTTCGAGAATCTTGAGCTTTTTGCAGAACAGTGCTTGACAATCGCAAAGCAGGTGTTCTGCGGTTTCAGAGAAGTGCTTTCAGTAGCAGCACAGTTCACTGTCTGATCTTTTTTTGAGGGGATACCTCAGAGGACAATGCCCAGTGAGCAGTCCCGTTACTAGTTTCAAGTCTTCCTTGTGAAACTATTCAGCTTCCCTGGGCGATGAGCTCAGAAGACTTTTTGCTTGTCTTTGTCCTGGAACCTTATTCCAGTGTGTTTTCATTTTATCAGCTTTCCAGCACTGAAACTCTTTCTCAATGTGGGCTTTGGAGAGACCACAGGAGGGTTCTGGGCCAGAAAATTGAGTATTTGCCCCTTCTTTGGCAAAGCTGTCTGCCTTCGATTCCCTTGTGACTTGACACCCACAGAAGGGTCCCCTGATTTGTCGCTGCTAGTTGTCTCAATGATAATTTGCAGTCCTAAGTCAGTCTAGACTCACAAGAGTGTGACTTCAGAGCTCTAAATGCTGCTTGGCTGTCTGATGGGATATATAATTTTGAACCCCTGTTGCCTCTTCACTATGGCATGAAAAATTGTTGAAGCTCTGCTTAGGGGTTCTGAGAGCTCGAAACTATACCAATTTTTTCTCTTTGGTCTCATTCGAACAAACGAAAATCTGAGAGTTCACTGAATTATTATGGAAGACAGTCTATGAAAGCTGAGAAAAACTGAGACTATTGATTGTGACTTGAAGTTAGGAGATTGATTGTGACTTGGAGTTAGGAGAAATCTCCCAATTGACAGAGTAGAACCAAATTGGGATTCTTATTCGGAATCCAAAATGCACAAATGAATGAGTTTTTCCCCAATATTTCACAGCAAAGTGCAATCATCTGGTCCGTGGTGTTTTTCAGTTAAGGATAAAACACTGACGTGATGAAATACTTAGTGGAAAGCCATAACTTCATCTTCAGCAAACGAAACACGCTGCCCTGCGTGAGGCAGTTACCTCAATTTTTATAGCATATTAATTTGGACAGTACACTTTCAAACTTGGTGCTACATCTGCTGATAATGTTAGGTTCTACCATATCATATATTTTCAGGTGATTCCGCCGGGAACCAATTTTCTTATGATTATAATGAAATCAATTTAATTCCTAATATTAATTGATAATTTATTTCTATGATTCAGTAATTTCTCCACAACGGTACCTGATGATCTATGGAATGTCTTATCAGATTACGTACCAATTAGTAATTTACCGAACGGTGTTTCCTTAACCAAAATAATGGACACCTGGACAAATGAAGCAGGATTTCCGCTGGTAACAGTCACTAGTAATGGCAGTAACGTCATTTTGTCACAGGTAAAAAATTCACAAATCAGTCGATAGAGCAGCTGTCACTATGGGATGTCATTTTTTTCATTTCAATCGTTCATCTTGTGCCGAATGAGCATTATCTATTATCCACTTCAAACTCAAAATCCGATAATATAATTATGAACATGACGTATTCATTTTTAATGATTAGTATTAGTATTGGAACATCAAATCCCTTTAGCAATGTACCCATTTCTGCTTTTTGATGGCCCAATTGAATATAAAAAACACCATAATTGGTTCTCGAATATTGGTCTCAGTACATTTCTATTTGCAAACGAACACCTAGTTATGAAATCCTGAATTTCATCGAGATATGTTACATAAACCAGAAATAATTCTTTTTACCACTTTGAAATCAATATGATTTATAAATCTATTTTGGGGCAATTGCAAGGTTTATTCGAAAATGAAATTCAATACACTCATTGATGCTTCAAAATGTTTTTTTTTCAGATATATCTAGGAAAATTCCACATTTTGGGTACTTTTCAATATCGACTTGAAATATCATTAGAATAAGTTTAATCAAGAATTCTCCATCTAGATTAACATTTTTTTCACCTTCCGAACGATCTACTACACTCATTTCAAGAACTCCCTTCCATGTGTACACATTCCAATACTTTTTCAGAAACGATTTTCATACAATGGTTCGGATTATACTCAGTGGCATATTCCAATAAACTACGAGATCTTTTTCGGATCCAACAATGTTGGCCTGCCTGTACGAACGTGGTTGCTTCCTGGAGATAACCTAACTATACAAAACATTTTAATGAATGATAGCTGGATTATTGTCAACACAAAGGCAAGCGGTAAGTAGAACCACGTTTCGTTTCAATTCATTCCAGCATATTCCAGACACATGTATTCACAATCCATCCTCAATAACTTTCACAACATCGCCAAAACACGTCGATTGTTGTTCGAAGTGGGACACACAATTCTGAATGGCAATAGGAGTTGCGTCATTTGTTGTTTTAAAAGTGATTCAATGCTGGAAACACGTGCGAAGCTTTCAAAATCTGACGTTTGAAGATATTCTGCGTAAATGAGTTCGCGACATGTATATAAATAGATAGAGATATAGATGGTCTATTTTCAAATTCCTCCTGCATCTTTGATAATGATTCCCTGTCAATTGTCTGGAATTCATTCACAATCCTCTGTCCGAGTCGGTTGCTTTTGGTTTTCAAATGACGGATCCAGATCCTCTTTTCGTTCCGTATCCAAATGAAATTTCCTAATCGTTTCATCGAGGGGAGATCTTCTCAAACATTATCTGGTTCAAATACCTTGTATTTTAATTTCAGGTTACTACAGGGTAATTTACGACACAGCGTCATGGAGCAGAATAGAATCCGTGCTTCAGAAAGATCGAAAAGCTATCGATAATGTAACTAGATCTCAGATCATAGATGATAATCTGAATTTCGCTCGTGCAGGGGTGCTATCATATACGGAAGCTTTCTCAAGATTGAATTTTCTCAAATATGAGACGTGTTACTATCCCTGGTATTCAGCAATAGAAGGTTTCAATTATCTCATAACACGATTGGGAGAAAATTCTGAAATGGGGACCCGTGTGAGATCCATGTTACTGGAAGCCATGGAAACTGTGAAGAAAAATATCACTTTCGAAAGTATTGATGAAGATAACCATATGTACACTCTGAAGGTCCAGAAAATATTGACACAAACTTGCAAACTGGAAGATGAGTATTGTGTTACAAACACCAGGAAGTTGTACAAAGACTACAAGAAGGGAATAAGGTAATCATTATAAACATGCTTGTCAGCGATTCTATGAATTCAATCTTCGTGTATGATGGATAATTTTCTATGCCTATTATACAGTGTGTAATCTAACCTTTTGCACACCCGTGAATGACGAGTGTATACTGCCATTTTATAACGAATTACAGTGGTTAAGCACCTGGAAAAAATTTATTGAAAACATGTTATGTTCTTGGTAAAATTCGACAAAATTTTGGGTAGCGTCGCCCGCCTAATTTCAGGTGACCTGCTCAGAGGAAAACTTTGACAATTGCCTAATGCAATGAACATTTCACTTGACATTTGAATAATGTGGAATGTTGAACTGATTGTGTGGTAAATGTACACAGAGAGTACATTTTCTTTGCAGGTTGTCTGAGATAGATATTCAATTTCAGAGTGAAGAAAACAATACTAACCTCGTTATATGGTAGATGAAATCAGAACTGATAGATGAAATCAACACAGCTTTGGGGCACAATTATCAGAAAAATTGTTGTAAGTACCCAAAAGACACAGTATTGTTATTTTTTTCAACATATTATCGGCCATCACTGTGACCCAGTGATTCAGAATAATACTTAAACAGGTAGTATTTCCAAGATTTCCGAACGTGCCTGTTGTTGTGCTGTCTACGAACAGATCCGACTACTGTTTTCTGATTGACTGGTCAATGAATATCTTACTTAGCAATGGATCAGAAAACAGTACGCGATCATCAGTAGACAAAGACAAAAGACAAAGAACTTTATTAGTACTTCCAATTGGAGCCATCGTTTGATGGATGTACACGTCAGGAACGCACTGATGTGAAAGATTGAGAGAAAAAAAAAACACTACAGATATTCAGGATACAGAGTTGGTAGCACACATCTTACACGACATATTAAAATATTCAAATAGACAGTACTAGGATCAAATACAATTTTGCAACATACACTACATATTGAAATGTTTGCACAGAATTCATGTGGTATAACATAACGATATTATACGAAGTAACATCCTCCACTGAGTAATAACAATTTTCTATCCAAATTTTTTTCACCCTTTTTTGATTTGTCGGAGACCCATATTCCGTACGTGATCTGGAAGTTTGTTGAAGAGTCTGATGCCTCCAAATCTAGGAGATATTTCATATATACTCAAGTTGTGTTTCAATACTGAAGAGTTGGCGATCCTGGTATAGTATTTATGTTGATCTGCATTTTTCTCGAACTCACTTGTGCTACATTTAACGTGGATGAGTATTTTGTATATATAAATGCATGGCATTGTTAATATTTTGTGATTCGAGAATATGGGTTTACAGCTGTCTCTCTAATTATTTCCAAATATTAACCTCAACACTCGTTTTTGTTGTATGAATATTTTCCTAGAGTGCACCGAATCTCCACAGAGAACTACGTTGAAGGTAACGTGACAATAGACCAGAGAGTAATAAACATCGTGTTGGATGCTTCTTTCCTGTGTTTTTTTTAGTTGCGAAATTGCATAGTAGACTGAAATTATTTTCTTAAGGACATGTTCTACATGGTTTTTCCAAGAAAGACTGAACTCCCAAAATTTTTATGTGAGCTTTGTGTTCTATATCATCTATATTCACGGTAGGACTGTTTAGTCAACATTTGAAGTTCATATAGATACTTTTATCAAGATTCAAAATCAGGTCATTTTTTTTGCACCATTGTTTGAAAGTTTGTATTACTTCGGAGGATATTGCTTGTAGTTCCTCAGGAGACCGTGCTGAGAGCACCACTGAGGAATCATCAGCAAATATTATCACCTACAGACGAAAAAACCGGATATTCTGGCTCTAACAGAAACACAAGTAAACTCGTCCACCAACAAGGTCCATATGCTTTGTCCTGGTTACGAACTCCATTCTCGATTCAGGTTCAAAGGTGGAGTCTGCCTTTACGCTAAGGCTAACCTTTCATGCCAGCGTGAAGAGAGTTTGGAACCGAAAGACTTTGATGTGATGTGGTTCAAGCTATCTGATACCAAACTGACTAACTTCCTCTGCTGCCTTTACCTATCACCTAATGAACCTTCATATAACGACCTCTTTGAGTTTTTATCACTCAAACTGGACTACATTCAGGAGAACCATCCAACAGCTGAAACCATAATCATGGGAGACTTTGATGTACATAACGCTGCCTGGCTCAAATTCTCTAACAAAACAGATGATGCAGGTCGTCAAGCCGAGGCCTTCGCCATCACTCATGGTCTAGAACAACTGGTCGAGCTACCAACCCGCATCCCTGATGTCAACAACCAGTCTGCCAATACACTAGATCTTTTCCTCACCACCAATCCTGACCCGTATAGAATAGAAGTTTGTGCCCCACTTGGAAACTCTGATCACACCCTCATCTCCACAACATGCTCTTTCCATTCACCATCGAGCTGCACAATACCACCCCGTCTCATGTGGCATTACAATTCGGCCGACTGGGAAGGTCTTCGTATGTTTTTCTCAGCGTTTCCATGGAAGAGAGTTTGTTTCTCTTCAGTAGATCCAACACGATGTGCTGAGACAATTTCTGAAATCATCATGTTGGGGATGCAAACTTACATACCGAATACCGAAAGAAGAACCCGATAAGACCTGGTTTAACAGAAACTGCTCTAGAGCTGTGGCTTCCAAACAGGCAGCATACCATCGATGGCTAAAAAATCCGGGCCCTGAGACCAGAGCAGCATATGTCGAGGCTAGAGGCATATGCAAAGAGACAATAGAATGCTCAAAAGATGCCCACAATGCCAATGGAACACTAGCAACGACTGCCCAGGAAAAAGCCAATATCTTTGCGCACCTATTTGCTGGAAATTCCACTCTGGATTCATCGGGAAAACAACCCCCAAACATTACACCTATTGACAGTCACATGCCCGAGATCACCTTTCGCCAACGTACTATCAGAAAGATTTTGCTGGGTCTCAACACCAACAAAGCATGTGGATCTGACGGAATCCCGCCGATTGTTCTCAAGAAATGTGCCCCCGAACTAACACCTGTTCTTTGCAAGTTGTTCAACCACTCTTACAATTTGGGGGTATTTCCGTCCAATTGGAAAATTGCAAGAATACAGCCAGTCCCTAAAAAAGGCAAAAAGGCCCTACCTAGCAACTACAGACCTATCGCACTGCTATCTATTATTTCAAAGGTCATTGAAAAAGCCATCAACATCGAGCTCACGAAATATCTGGAAGACTCAGGAATTGTCAACGATAGGCAATATGGCTTCCGCCATCAGAGATCAACTGGTGACCTGCTCGCTTACGTCTCACATATATGGCAGCTATCTATTGAAAAGTATGGAGAAACTTTAGCTGTGGCATTAGATATCTCCAAGGCGTTCGATCGAGTTTGGCACCAGGGACTCCTCGCCAAGCTTCCGTCTTATGGCTTGCCCCCTCAGCTGTGTTCTCTGCTTGCTAGTTTTCTCTCAAACAGGTCTCTCCATGTAGTGGTCGATGGAGTTTCATCTGACACTCTACTCATAAATGCTGGTGATCCGCAAGGATCTATTCTCGCACCAACACTATTTCTACTTCACATCAACGACCTGTTGAAAGCAACTTCATGTCCAGTACACAGCTTTGCCGATGATAGTACCCTCCATACCGCTTTCTCTTCCAGGGCCCCTATATCAGCCCGTGAAACCAGAAATGAACGAGGAAGAAATGTTAATAATATAAATATGGACTTAGCAACAATTTTCGAATGGAGATCTAATAACTTGGTAGAATTCAATGCAAACAAAACACAAGCATGTCTTTCCTCTAGAAAAGCTGATCTCACTGTGCCTAACATAACTTTGTCAGGAGTAACCATACCACTGAAGCCATCCATATCGATGCTTGGTATTACTATCAGCAATAACTTTTCCTGGGAAAATCACGTGAGGTCCATTGCCAAAAGTGCATCCCAAAAACTTGGTTTTTTGTTTCGTTCCAAGAGCTATTTCACCCCCAGTCAGCTGCTTATGATCTATAAGGCACAGATCCGACCTGTCCTGGAATACTGTTCCCATAGTGCGGCACCTAAACATATCCTGAAGCTATTGGATTCTGTCCAAAAAAGGGCAATTCGTCTCGTCGGTGATGCCTCGCTTACAAACTCGCTCACTTGTCTGGAACACCGTGGAAAAGTTGGCGATTTGTCTCTATTTTATAGATATTTTCATGGGCGATGCTCTTCTGAAATATAAACAATCGTTCCTGCTTTGGCAGTCTCTTCGAGATTAACCCGTCAAGTTCAGTCATCACACCCCTTCGTGGTCACTTTGGAGACCTGCAGAACATCACTTTCCAAAGACTCGTTCATCCAACGAACAGCGAGGCTTTGGAACTCATTGCCTAGGGAGGTGTTTCCCGAGGCATACAACCTTCAGAAATTTAAGAAGAACACCAACTCCTACCTTCTTTCCCTAGGTTCCCACGATGTTCTCTGAACATTACAGGATATCCCTTTTCGTGGGAACCAGAACATAAAAAAAATAACAATTTTTCAAGTGCTCGGGTCAATCGATAATGAAAATCATCAATAGTAATGGTCCCAACACGAACCCCCGAGGAACACCTACCTCTATATCGAAAAGGTCCGACTTCTATATATATTTCCAATTTGTACATAACTTTTTCTCATTGAGAGAGGATTTTAGAACTTCGAATATTTTGCCTCTTATTCCATAGGAGTAAAGTTTTTCCATAACAAAGTTAATCTGCAGACTGACAAAGGCACGCGACAGATAAAATAATAGGCCTGAAACATATTTTCCTGAGTCTAGTTGTTCATAGACGTGGTCAAAAAACTTGTATACTGCTCCTCCCTGATCGAAAGCCGAATTGTTGCGGACATAATACTGTGTTTCGGTCAAGGAAATTTTTTTAAACAACATTCAATATAGTTATTTGCCTGTAGTTTTCAATTCTTCAAGAAACGTTCCTGTATCCATACTTAAGTTTATCAAATAAGCTATTGATTTGGAGATAATTTCCTCCACTGTTTTAATGATTTTCATGCTAATGTAACGTAAATAAACTTAACTTGGTTTAAATAATTTATTTCACACTGAATCTACAACTTAATTTATATTACTACGCCACTGTATAGCTCGATGGTATGGGCTCGTTCAGACTGTTTTCTCCCTCTTGAGGGCTGTCTATTTATCTCCGATACAGCATTCTCGATGTTTCGAATTCTTCCAGTTGGCGACGGCATGTTCCAATTGTTTCCAATATTGACCGTTGCATTACGCGGAAGAGGGACTGGATGGTTCTCGAATATCTCCGGGGATGATCTCATCGCTGTCGATGGCGACGCGGGAGGCGACAGGTCCGGCCTAGGTTCGTTACATTGCCCCCTTCTTAAAGACATTTCGTCCGAAATTTCATCCTTGGAGTGTGACGATATCTGCATGACTCCCCATATCTGCACCGTGAAGTTCGATGGAAGTAACACTCCACGGTCTTCATGATCGGTCGTGGAAGAGGGTTACAGCAAACCAAAATCTTGACGCCGCTGGATCTGAATATCGCCTCCAGCATACTTCTTATGACTCTCCAGTCCAACCCATCAATACCACAGGATAATTTTGGAATTGCTAGATCCACCAGATTCTGGTCCACCATAGTATCTCTTAGTTTGGTGAGACTCTTCCAGACATCTTCATAGGACGGTTTATCTTGGGAATGCCTCTTGGTAACTAGGTAGTAGATGTTTCTCTGGCCTTTCTTCAACTGTATTACCCCACCAACTTCTGGATTCTGCTCCCGCAGTGTTTGGAGTTGACCAAATTTCTTGGAGAACACTACGGCGATGCCCCTGGACATTCGAAGATCTTCTGCCACACAGTGCGCTAGTGCGTAGTCAGCAGGCACCTCGAAAAGGTCTCGTGACTCCTCTCTAGTAACCCCATGTAGAACTTTCTGCCCGTTTGAATACAAGGACATAAACTCCTCGAACGTCATATCATCCTCCGGTGGCTTGAGGGTGCGAACTTGGTCATGGTTTCCAGCGTAAGGGGCCAACCTGTTGAAATGGACGACCCTTGGTTTCCCTCGGGGTGGCTTATGGATTCGGTACACAAGGTCGTTTATCCTTTTCACGATTTTATACGGGCCTTCCCACGAGTTCCGCAACTTTGGTGATAGTCCACGACGACGTTTGGGATTGTACAGCCAAACCAGGTCATCAACCTTAAATCCTCCAGCGTCGGCCTTGATGTGGTCTTCTTCATTTTATCGCTGGCACTCTGGATGTTCAACCGGACTCGTTCGTGGATGTCGTCCATTCTCTGCCGAAGTTTGCTGACGTAGTCCTCTCCCGCAGTGTCTTGTCCTGGCGGTATCCCAAACTTCAGGTCACAAGGCAGTCGCAGTTCTCGGCCCATTATAATACTAGCAGGAGTTTGACCGGTTGACTCGTGTACTGCGGATCGATAGGCCATCAGGAACAAATGAAGATACTGGTCCCAGTCTCTTTGATGGTCAGAGACAACCTTGGACAAGTGGCGGTTGATCGTCCTGTTCATCCGTTCCACCATTCCATCGGACTGCGGATGTAGGGCCGTGGTTCTTGTCTTGCGGATGTTCAGCAGTAGACATATTTCTTGGAAAAGGTTGATTCGAAATTTCTGCCTTGATCCGAGTGCAGCTCCATTGGAATACCGAATCGACATATCCATTCTTTCACCAAGACGTCGGCGACGGTGATGGCTTCCTGGTTGGGCAGGGCATAGGCTTCCGCCCACTTACTGAAGTAGTCCATTGCCACAAGGATGTATTTATTCCCGTGGTCGGATACGGGAAACGGGCCGGCGATGTCAATGGCGATTCTCTCGAACGGGCTGCCTACGTTGTACTGACGCATCGGGGCCTTGGGTCGTATTCGCGGTCCATTGCTAGCAGCGCATACAGCGCACTTCCTGCACCAGTCCTGGACGTCAGCTTGACAATTGGCCCAGTAAAACCGTTGCCTCACTTTCTGAAGGGTCTTCGTCACTCCCAGATGTCCTCCGGCGACTCCATCATGGATTTCCCGCAGCACTTCCTCTCTTCTGTTCCTGGGAACAATTATTTGGCGTCTGTCTTCCCCACCAATATCGGCCTCCAACACACGTTTCAGGATCCCATTGTCCAGAATAAGAGAGTTCCATTGTGCCCAATAGGACTTAACAGCCGGCGAGTAACCTGCAACTTCCTGCCATGATGGTCTTCGATTGCCCTTCTTCCAGCTGACAACTAAGCCAAGGTCGGGGTCTTTCTCTTGGTCTTTCTGGATCTTGCTGTCATTCCAGTTGTCATCCATTGCCGCGGTTCTACAAAGTGTTGCTTCTTTCTCTTCTGCTCGTCGGCAATGTGAGCAATCATCTGGACATGGTCTTCGCGACAAGGCATCTGCATTCTTATGACTAGTTCCGGCTCGATGTTCGATCTCGAAATCGAATTCTTGGAGTCTCTCGATCCAACGTGCTACTTGACCCTCAGGATTTTTGAACTGTAAGAGCCATTTGAGAGCTGCATGGTCAGTTCTCAACAGGAATCTTCTTCCATACACGTACTTGTAGAAGTGCTCCACCCCTTTTACAACAGCTAACACTCTCGCCTGGTGACACAGTAATTGCGCTCTGGTTTGCTAAGCGTCTTGCTGAAATAACCAATGACCTTCTCCTGTCCCTCCTGGATCTGAGATAGGACAGCTCCGAGTCCCACGTTGCTGGCGTCCGTATCCAAAATGAATTTCCCTTTGGGTAGGGGATAGCTCAGTACAGGTGCGTTGATCAAAGCTCCTTTCAGCTTCCTGAATGAGTCTTGACACTCTTCGGACCACTGGAACTTTGTTTGGCCCTCCGTGAGCCTGGTCAGTGGTTTAGCGATGTTGGCGAATCCCAGCACATATCGGCGATAGTATGTGCATAAACCAAGGAAACTTCGAAGTTGGTGAATGTCTTTTGGGATGGGCCAATCCTAACAGCTTTGACCTTCTGGTCATCCACTGCTACTCCTTCCCCAGAGACAACGTGGCCGAGGTAGCGTACTTCTTTTTGGAACAGATGGCATTTCTTAGGGCTCAGCTTCAATCCGGAGTTCCTCAGTCGCAGGAATACTTCCTCCAAGTTTTTCGGGTTGAACGATCTGCCACCACAATTAGCGTGAGATAACTAGCACGTTCCCGAATCCCTTCAGCACTGTCTCCACAACTTTCGAAGTGGCGGAGCATTACAGAGCCCGAATGGCATAACGGTGAACTGCCACAATCCTGAGCCGATGGTAAAAGCAGTCTTTTCTCGATCTTCCTGAGCAAGTTCTACTTGCCAGTATCCACTCTTCAGATCAAGGGTCGAGAAAATCGTGGAACCAGCCAACGTGTCTAGGGTGTCATCTATTCTCGGGAGAGGGTAACTGTCCTTCTTCGTGACATTATTAAGTTGGCGATAGTCTACACAAAAGCGTGTCGATCCATCCTTTTTCTTCACCAGTACGACTGGAGAGGACCAGGGACTGTCAGATGGTTCGATAACTCCTTCTTTTCCCATATCGCTGACTATTTTGTCAGCCTCTTCCTTCTTGGCAAGAGGAAGTCTTCTTGCTGATTGCCGGATCGGTCGGGCACCCCCAGTATCAATCTTGTGCTGGACCACATTAGTTCGACCTCCTTTTCCTTGTCCGGTATCGAAGATGTCTTGGTACTTCTTAACTAAATCTCTTAGTTTGGGCTGTTGAGCTGGTTTTATATCTTTGGAAGAGATGGCAACTAATTTTTCTAGTTCTGTGGGCAAGTTGTTGGGTTGGCTAATCGTACCTCGTACACTCCGGATCACTGAGGAAACTGACGAGCAGTGCCCCAATATTGTTCCTTTCTTCAAGGTCACTGGAAAATAATTGACATTCATGACCCTTACGGGCACAAATTTGTCAGCACGCAACAAGGTCTTCCCTAGTGCAATCCCTCGTCCAATTTTCTCATCATGAAGTTTCTGCTCGTTTCCGGCCTAGGTTCGTTACACTAATTTGGTCCTCGCCTACACTTTTTTATTATTCAGATTAGAGATGATATCTAGTATTTCTTGTTCTTTCACTTGGTTGGAGTAAAAACTTTGACATATTTCACGATTTGATCTTGTGCAATCATTAGCCTCATATCCCGATATTTTGTCTTCCTTTTTACATATATTTCCGAAATGAGATGCGAAACAATTAATCTAAACATTCCTTTTTTTTTGGTTTGAACACTGAACTGTTCCGTGCTTATTTTTTTTTCCATTTTATGTTCTCATTTTATGTCTCATATTGAGTAGACCTACGTTAAATTGCTCCGTGAAAACTACATGTTTTAGTCGGTAAAAAGTGGTTGTGAAAGCCCGTGAAAAGTGAAGAACGGGAAAACATAGTGAGTGTCATTTCACAACGGAACATACGGTCAGATAAGTTATGTCTGTGACCAGAAACAAACAAGAAATGAATTCCCTCATAAAGGAATCCATTCAGAAAATATTTCAAGATCGGGATTTCATTGGTGGAATAGTAAAAAAGGTAATAGACAAAATTGAACAAAAACTGAAGAAACTAGAAGAGGAAATAAAGACTCATGCTGAAAGAACGTCTCATCTACAGCAAAAAGTGGATATAATGGTAACCAACAATAATCTCCTGGAACAAAAAGTCGATGATATATATCAGAGTATGAAAGCCACCCATGTTCGTGTATACGGGGTAAACGAAGATGCTGATGATGAAGAGAACCTGCGAGAAAAAATCAAACTCATAATCAACACAAATACTGGCCTGAATTTAGGAAATGACAATATAGTTGGATGCTACAGAAAAGGCAGGAAAATGGATATACCCAATGAAAGCAGACCTATTATATTAAAGTTAGCAAACACGGAATTGAAATCCAAGCTGTTTAAACACGCCTATAAGTTCAAAGGAAAGAAAATATTCATTGCAGAAGACCTGATAATAAAACGCAGAACTATCCTGAAAGAAGCACAAAACGTTCTTGGTATGAGAAATGCATGGAGTTTCAAGGGATGCATCTTCACCAAGCACGAGGGGCGCGATGTTAAAATAAATTGTGTTGCTGACATTACTCAATACACAACACAATCAACCTAATGTATTATGTTTAACAATAAAAATAATCTTTTTCTTCTTCTCTCTTTTTCTCTCTAAATACTTAACTTTTTATTGTTAATACTTCACGACCTGGCTGATGATAATAAATTATAACTTTATATGCATAGGAGTAATTTGAAAATTCTGATTCTCAATTTTTAATTCTAAATTATTAAATTATAACTGTTAACTACCTAGATATCTACTTGCTAATTTATCATTCGCGTATACTTCAAAACTGATATGTTGGAATTTTTGGAATTGATGGAGAATGATGAGGAGATGGAAACAACAGTTTGTCAAAATTTTGAAGAGAGTAAAAATCAATGGAGTGGTGAGCAAATTCTTAACATATTTCACTTTAACATCAGGAGTTCAAACAAAAATTTTGATGAACTTCTAATATACTTGGAAAATATACAAACAAAAAATATGGATAATATAATCTTATCCGAAACATGGATACTGCAAGACTTCGAAAACTTTAAAATCCCCAATTTCGATATTTTATATAATAAATCACAGTTTAACCAAAACGATGGTGTAAAAGTATACATAAATAGTAACATTACGTACTCAGCAACCATAAAGCACTTATCTGAAGTGAATCTAATGGAAATCTTATATGAAATCAATAACATCACATACTCATTGACATGCTCCTATAGCCCCCCCTCAACTAATTTGGATATATATTTATTGGATTTAGAAAGCTATTTCTCAACCCAGAATATGAGCGAAGGAAACATATTCATGGGCGACATAAATGTAAATATTTTGAACTTAGCAGAAACTGCGGTTAATAGATACATATGTATGCTGGCAGAGATAGGATTTTTTTCTTTTATAAACAAGCCAATGAGAGGTCCAAGTTTGATTGATCACATATATATTAAAATCAAGAACAAAAATACATATAAGAAAATGTAATTAAAGACATATATTTCCAAAACTGATATAAGTGACCATGATACCTTACTAGTATCCATTGAAACTGATAATACAAACAAATCCAAAGACGAAACTCCCGCGATATCCAACTCTTACGTCAACAACAATAAATTGAAACACTTTTTGTGCACTGAAACTTGGGAAACAGTATTCCAAACGGATGTACCGGAACTAGCATTCACATGTTTTATTAACCAAATATTACTACATATCGACAGAAGTACACAAATTAAATTAAATGATACAAGAAACCACACCAAGTTGAAACCTTGGATGACGCTTGGCTTACTCAATTCAATAAAGCACAGGGATTACCTCAAACAAAAATCAGTAAAGAAACCTTCAGAAGAACATAAAAATGAATATAAATGCTACAGAAACTTTCTATGCAACTTAATCAGGACAACAAAAAACGAATATTACAAATATAAAATTAATCAAGCCGGAAAAAATACCAAAAAAATTTGGGAAACGATTAAAGATATTACTAATGAAAACACTCTTTGCAATTCCTGGAAATTTGACATAATTAACAACAGTAACCGAAAATGTAGATCAGATAAAGAAGTAGCAGGTGAATTCAACTCTTTCTTTATAAATGTGGGTGAAAATATGTCGAAAAAAATAGAAAAACCGGCCCAGCCAACATCGGAAATTACAAGAAGCTTTAAAAACTTGTTATTCTTGCATGCTGTAACTGAAAATTAAATTATGAATATAATCGCTGGTTTGGAAAATAATACCTCACCTGGTCCAGATAGAATTTCAGTATTCTTCGTAAAAACATTTCAAAAGTATCTATTTAAGCCATTATGTCATATCTTCAACTCAATTTTTTTGACTGGTAAAATTCCTTCCGCTTTCAAAGATTCTATCACAACTCCGATTTATAAATCTGGAGATAAATATAAAACAAATAACTACAGACCAATAACAGTAATCAATAACTTTGCTTAAATATTTGAAAAGTGTTTAAAAAATAGACTAGTTGATTATTGTAACATAAATGGGATTCTCTCCAAATCTCAATATGGATTCAGAGATAATTTATCGACTGAAGGTGCAGTTTTTGAATTGGCAAACAATGTTTTCAGTTGTTTTCAGGATCAGGAAAAATGCATCACTGTATTTTTAGACTCAGCCAAGGCATTCGACACCGTCAATCATGATATCCTCTTCCAGCGGTTGCAGGATATTGGAGTTAGAGGAATGCCGCTCGAAATTTTCAAAGATTACTTATCTAACAAAATTCAGATAGTAAAAATTAATGACTCATATAGTAATCCGCTACCCGTCAGCATGGGCGTACCTCAGGGAACAGTAATAGGCCCTATTTTATTTTTGCTCTGAGTAAACAACATTTTTAATATCAGCAATTTCAAAGGAAAACTATTATCTTACGCCGATGATACTGCTGTAGTATTTGTGGGTCGAACTTGGAATGAAACATACGAAAATGCAAACAAAGGAATGAAAATGATATATAACTGGCTAAGTAACAATCTATTGAATCTCAACATAGACAAATCTAAATTTATAACTTTCTCTCCAACAAGAAAAGACCAACCTGACGTAAACTTCATTACGATTCACAAATATACGTGTACAGAAAACCAAAACTGTGGATGTTCCCGAATATGTAAAACAAATACTATCAGCTATTTGGGCGTCATGATCGACCAATTTCTACGCTGGAATGATCACATAGATCACATAGTAAAAAAACTCCGCAAACTAATTCGAAAATTTTACCAACTAAGAAGTATCTCAAGTAGAGATGTCATATTGACGGTGTACGGTGCTTTGGTGGAGTCGATAATTAGATACTGCATCTTAGTATGGGCTGGCTTATTTAAAACATCACTACATAATCTTGACGTGATACAAAACACACTGATCAAAATCGCCTTGAAGAAGGATAGGAGATATTCTAAAGAGCTACTTTACGAACAAAGTGGTTTGTTCAAAGTCAGAAAATTATACGCTTATAACTGTTTATTATGGATTCGCAGTAACCCCATTGACATTATCACACATAAATACAATACGCGAATGACCTCCAATCAGGCAATTACAATACCATGTTATAGATTGAGTCATAACCAGAAATTTGAAACTTATTTTGGCCCGAAATTATACAATGAGCTACCACTCCATATAAAGAATATTAAGAATTACTGTCAATTAAAGAAAGAACTGAAAGTTTTCATCAGAAATCATTATGATCAATTGCAGGATATCTTTGAAAATGTTTGAGCTAACCTGCTCTCTCTCTATTCTTATTACCTCCCTCTAGCCATCATTCTCCAACTGCGGTTTTAAACCTAGTAAGGTAGACAGTAGTATATAACTTAACGACCTATTTTAGTTTTAATGTTTTTATTCTATTATATATTATATAACACAACCAATATCAATCTGTAACAGCCACGACACAAGCCTAGCTTAGGTGGCTACAGATTGTTTAATACATGGTTCTATGATAGGATTATTAATGATAATTAGAATTGTAAATAGCAGGGAAATTATGTTACTGAATGATTGAATGACATGGAATGAATAAATAACTTACTTACTTATTTTGAAGAGAAGAAGACAAGAGGATTCACTCGTCGCATTCATGAATGACGTAGTAAATTTCAATTCCGGTTGAATTCTGGAGTCGCCAATCACGAATCAGGAAAATACTGTGCATATCTAAAATGAGTAAGCGCTTGGGGCGTTTTTGTACTAGAGATATCAACATAATATATATTTTTTTATAGAATTGCAAATTTTTAAAATTATATCGCGATATTATGGCTCCAAATTGACTTGAAAAGATCTACAATTTTTTTTGCCAGAATTGCATGATTCATTAGTGGTTAGCTTTGGCTTTAAAATGTAGTCGAAGAGTTTAACATATCTGCTACAGGTTTATGTTTTGTGATTTGCTCATATTATTGATCTGAAATGGGAAATTGTCAATCATTTTAAAATAATTAAATAACTTCAATACTGAGAATCCAATCGAAACTTTTATTTCTTGTATTAGTGGCACATGGTTATCTAATTCATCGCCGATGATAAAATGGATCCTCATCATTTCATATGGATTGGCAATTGATAGTTCCACGTTTCTTATTCAATATTCAATAACATGAGCAAATCACAAAACTTAAACCTGTAGCAGATATGTAAAACCCTTCGATTGCATTTTGAAGCCCAATCTAACCACGAATGAATAATGCAATTCTGAAAACAGGAATTTTAAGTACCTTCAAGTCGATTGAGAGTCTTGATATCGCGATATCATTTTGAAAATTTGCCATTCTATAAAAAAAATATCATGTTAATATCTCTAGTATGCACAGTATTTTCCTGACTCGTGATTCATTTGGTCGTCTACTCTTCAAAATACGCACGGAACAGTTCGGTGCTCAAACCAGCAGAAAACAAGAATGTTCAAATTAATTCTCTTCATCGCGTACTGTTTTCTGATTGGTTGCTGAGTAAGATATTCATTCACCAGCCAACCAGAAAACAGTAGTCAGATCTGTTCGTAGACAGCTTTGTAATGCACAACAGGCGCGTGCGGGACTCTTTCTATTGCTCTGAGGTGCGGGAATCTTGGAAACACTACCTGTCCCTGTCAACAGTGTTTACGTACATTATTCTGAATCATTAGGTTACAATGATGGCCGATAATATTTTGAAAACAGTTACACTTCTGTATCTTTTGGATTCTTACAACTGATTTTTTTATTATTGTTATCCGATAACTGCACCAAAGTTGTGTTGATTTCATCTACTAGTTCTGACTTCATCTACCAGTTTGGATATAACGAGGTGAGTATTTTTCTTCACTTTGAAATTGAATATCTATCTCAGGCAGCCTGTAATGAAAATCTACTCTTTGTGTACATTCACCACACAATCAGTTCAACATTATACATTATTCAAATGTCGAGTGAAATGTTTTTGCATTCGGCAATTGCCAAAGTCACCTGAAATAAGGCGGGCGGCGGTATCCAAAATTTTGTAGAATTTCACAAAGAACAAAACATTTTCAATAATTCACGGGTGTGGAAGAGGTTAGATTACATACACCCTGTATATGTTGAAACCTTTGGAGCAACGAAGATGATCAATGAGGTATTTTTTCCTGTTTTTTCCAATTCAGATTCAACTGATTCATTTCTATTCAATTTTATGTTACATTGAATGCTCAAGGTCACATTTTGAAATTTCTGTATATCAGAACTCTTCGCAGTTGACAAGAGTTATAATTTAATCTGTACCTGAGAAACTATATTATTTCACGATTACTTAACACCACCAAGTTATGGGTCCATACACTCCCTGACCCTGACCCAAGGGATACACTGAACACTCCACCTCTTTCGTAGGGTCCTCTAACCGTAATGATCCTGAGGTCTGTTGCTTAATTTTTTCTACCTATCATGTTTTTCTCGCAGTACCCACTTCAGTTTTCCCGTATCTTTTACCAATTTGTAGCAGTTCTTCAATGGGTGTTTTTTTAGAAGATGGAGAAATTCCTTTGTGGGAGTCATTGATCTACTACATAATAATAATAATAATTTATTCTCCTCATTAAACATTGAATACATGTATAGGAGTAGTCAAGATAAATGTACATATCAAACATATATACACATAATACAGGAAGAACATAGATACGTAGATAACATACTATTAACATGTGAATGACAAATACTATTTAGAGAAAAACTCTTTAATTTCGTAAAAACATTTTTCAACGAGGTAATTTTTCAGCTCTTTTTCAAATGTGTTCATCGACTCTGCTTTCTTGAGAGTAGATGGCAGTGAATTGAATGCTCTCGTACCTATACTGTCAGGTAAACGATATCCGAGCTTTGTTCTGTGGAGTTCTGTATGAAAAAATCCTTGTCGTGTTTGCATATTATGTGTTTTAATTTTGATAAATGTTTCTTTATTCCTGAAAATATAAATACAAAGCTCAAAGATATACAGACTTGGTGATGTCATTAGTTTATAGTGTTGAAAAATAAATACTCGCTTCTGAGCCACGTAAACTTTCGGAGATGAATTGGACCACCCCCAAAAACAAATCCCATACCTTAGGCGAGATTCCACATAAGCGTAGTAAACATTAAGTAACTGTTGGACTTTTAGGACAGTTCGCAAATTTTTAAGTAAATAGCTGGCCGAGTTTAATTTGTTCACAATGTCGTTTGAATGAAAGAGTCTGTATGGAGTCTAAGAAATCTGTTTTGTTCGCAGAAATGAAGCAATTTATTTTCTAGTGATATGTCTGGTTTTATACAAGCTTTTTGGTAATTATGAAATCGTATGAGATTTGTTTTATCCGAGTTGAAGAACAACGAATTTTGTTTGAACCAAGAGTGGACACCGTTAATCACTTCAGCACTATTATGTTCGAGAATATCTGCGAATGTAACGAAAGATCCCTTATCTGATGTATGATTTATCTCGTTGATATTTTTTTTTTTTATGTTCTGGTTTCCACGAAAAGGGATATCCTGTAATGTTCAGAGAACATCGTGGGAACCAAGAGAAAGAAGGTAGGAGTTGGTGTTCTTAAATTTCTGAAGATTGTATGCCTCGGGGAACACCTCCCTGGGCAATGAGTTCCAAAGCCTCGCTGTTCGTTGGATGAACGAGTCTTTGGAAAGTGATGTTCTGCAGGTCTCCAAAGTGACCACGAAGGGGTGTGATGAATGAACTTGACGGGTTAATCTCGAAGAGACTGCCAAAGCAGGAACGATTGTTGATATTTCAGAAGAGCATCGCCCATGAAAATATCTATAAAATAGAGACAAATCGCTAACTTTTCTACGGTGTTCCAGACAAGTGAGCGAGTTTGTAAGCGAGGCATCACCGACGAGATGAATTGCCCTTTTTGGATAGAATCCAATAGCCTCAGGATATGTTTAGGTGCCGCACTCCAAATATGGGAACAGTATTCCAGGACAGGACGGATCTGTGCCTTATAGATCATAAGCAGCTGACTGGGGGTGAAATAGCTCTTGGCACGAAACAAAAAACCAAGTTTTTGGGATGCATTTTTGGCAATGGACTTCACGTGATTTTCCCAGGAAAGGTTATTGCTGATAGTAATACCAAGCATCGATATGGATGAATTCAGTGGTATGGTTACTCCTGACAAAGTTATGTTAGGCAAACAGTGAGATCGGCTTTTCTAGAGAAAAGACATGCTTGTGTTTTGTTTGCATTGGATTCTACCAAGTTATTAGATCCCCATTGAGAATTGTTGCTAAGTCCATATTTATATTATTAACATTTCTTCCTCGTTCATTTCTGGTTTCACGGGCTGATATAGGCGCCCTGGAAGAGAAAGCGGTATGGAGGGTACTATCATCGGCAAAGCTGTGTACTGGACATGAAGTTGCTGTCAACAGGTCGTTGATGTGAAGTAGAAATAGTGTTGGTGCGAGAATAGATCCTTGCAGAACACCAGCATTTATGAGTAGAGTGTCAGATGAAACTCCATCGACCACTACATGGAGAGACCTGTTTGAGAGGAAACTAGCAAGCAGAGAACACAGCTGAGGGGGCAAGCCATAAGACGGAAGCTTGGCGAGGAGTACCTGGTGCCGAACGCCTTGGAGATATCTAATGCCACAGCTAAAGTTTCTCCATACTTTTCAATAGATAGCTGCCATATATGTGAGACGTAAGCGAGCAGGTCACCAGTTGATCTCTGATGGCGGAAGCCATATTGCCTATCGTTGACAATTCCTGAGTCTTCCAGATATTTCATGAGCTCGATGATGATGGCTTTTTCCATGACCTTTGAAATAATAGATAGCAGTGCGATAGGTCTGTAGTTGCTAGGTAGGGCCTCTTTGCCTTTTTTAGGGACTGGCTGTACTCTTGCAATTTTCCAATTGGACGGAAATACCCCCAAATTGTAAGAGTGGTTGAACAACTTGCAAAGAACAGGTGTTAGTTCGGGGGCACATTTCTTGAGAACAATCGGCGGGATTCCGTCAGATCCACATGCTTTGTTGGTGTTGAGACCCAGCAAAATCTTTCTGATAGTACGTTGGCGAAAGGTGATCTCGGGCATGTGACTGTCAATAGGTGTAATATTCGGGGGTTGTTTTCTCGATGAATCCAGAGTGGAATTTCCAGCAAATAGGTGCGCAAAGATATTGGCTTTTTCCTGGGCAGTCGTTGCTAGTATTCCATCTTCTTTGGTTAGAGGAGGAAATGAGCTGGAAGTGAAGTTTCTTTCCACAGCTTTGGCGAAAGACCAAAATGAACGGGATCCGTTAGGACATTCAACAAATTTTGATCTTATTTTGGCATTGTGGGCATCTTTTGAGCATTCTATTGTCTCTTTGCATATGCCTCTAGCCTCGACATATGCTGCTCTGGTCTCAGGGCCCAGATTTTTTAGCCATCGATGGTATGCTGCCTGTTTGGGAGCCACAGCTCTAGAGCAGTTTCTGTTGAACCAGGTCTTATCGAATGATGTTCTTCTTTCGGTATTCGGTATGTAAGTTTGCATCCCCAACATGATGATTTCAGAAATTGTCTCAGCACATCGTGTTGGATCTATTGAAGAGAAACAAACTCTCTTCCATGGAAACGCTGAGAAAAACATACGAAGACCTTCCCAGTCGGCCGAATTGTAATGCCACATGAGACGGGGTGGTATTGTGCAGCTCGATGGTAAATGGAAAGAGCATGTTGTGGAGATGAGGGTGTGATCAGAGTTTCCAAGTGGGGCACAAACTTCTATTCTATACGGGTCAGGATTGGTGGTGAGGAAAAGATCTAGTGTATTGGCAGACTGGTTGTTGACATCAGGGATGCGGGTTGGTAGCTCGACCAGTTGTTCTAGACCATGAGTGATGGCGAAGGCCCCGGCTTGACGACCGGCATCATCTGTTTTGTTAGAGAATTTGAGCCAGGCAGCGTTATGTACATTAAAGTCTCCCATGATTATGGTTTCAGCTGTTGGATGGTTCTCCTGAATGTAGTCCAGTTTGAGTGATAAGAACTCAAAGAGGTCGTTATATGAATGTTCATTAGGTGATAGGTAAAGGCAGCAGAGGAACTTAGTCAGTTTGGTATCAGATAGCTTGAACCACATCACATCAAAGTCTTTCGGTTCCAAACTCTCTTCACGCTGGCATGAAAAGTTAGCCTTAGCGTAAAGGCAGACTCCACCTTTGAACCTGAATCGAGAATGGAGTTCGTAACCAGGACAAAGCATATGGACCTTGTTGGTGGACGAGTTTACTTGTGTTTCTGTTAGAGCCAGAATATCCGGTTTTTTCGTCTGTAGGTGATGGTGGACGTCATTGATGTTCTTGTTGAGTCCGCGGATGTTGAAAAATTAATTTTTAATGTTGAGTCCCCTCGAGTACCTCTCGCCCGGAAATCCGAATGGAGAGGTATTTTACTTCCGGAGTGTTTTACTCTAGGAGACTTCATCATTATTACTATTAGGATGTACCTGAAAATAAAGGAGGAATTGGGGAGAAGGAAAGAGGGAGACCGGGAAGTATCGACCGAACACTGAAACATGGAATAATCCATTTCACAGCACACAAAGTCGATATGGTGGTATTTCACCGGGCGATGAGACCATCTTCCACCTACGGTTATCCTTTTAGTCGCCTCTTACGACAGGCAGGATTTACCATGGGGCTATTCTAAAGCCGACCCCATACAGCATATATAAAGAATAAATAAAATTGGACCTATAATAGAGCCTTGCGGAACACCCATATTCATAGTAATAGGTTGAGTACTTATTACAGAGGTCATATTATTTTCCTTGTACTGAATGCTGATATACTGCTCACGTTCAGTGATGAAGGAAGCTATCTATTCTTTTGCCGCATCCTCTATACCATATTGCGTTAGTTTTGTTATGAGATCATCATGGTTTATACAGTCAAATGCCCTGTTAAGATCACAGAAGACCCCAACAGGACATTCTCCTGCTCATATGTGTTCCATCTCTGTATTGAGGAAAGAGTTGATAGCTGTGAATGTCGATTTATGCTCCCGAAATACGTGTTATGATGCTGACAATATACTATTTGAAAAATCGAATTTAAACGGTTTTCTTCACATAAAGGATTCAATATAAAATTGAACCAGAGAAAGGTAGATCTCAGGTGAAAAACAACTACTTTCCTGGCAAATACCACGCAGAACGTTGAATGATATTCACCTGAAAATCCATGCATACTTCCATATAATATCAATGGACATTGAATGCAAATGTTTCTTCCTGATAAGCTCGATTATGTTTAATTTATGTCGTGTTCACCTAACAATCCGCATACCGGTTTCAGGCTTCTTGGCCCTCATCAGTACGGAGTAGTCAACCAGCCAAAGGTCCAAAGAACTCTGGCTGAAGTGAGACACAACGTAAACAAACCATCATCGATCTTGTAAACCTATAGTACCCGGAAAAGATAAACTTTAACTGGCGGTACCTAGTGACAGAAAGAAACACTCCGAAAATCTCCCACCTCGATAGGTTTCTTAATAAAAGATTCCTTCTCAGTAGGAGTGGCAAGCCCGTCTAGCATAAAGTTAGAGATAAGTGCCATGTGAAGTGGAATGAATAGAAAAATCGAATTTAAACGGTTTTTTCACATAAAGGATTCAATATAAAATTGAACCAGAGAAAGGTAGATCTCAGGTGAAAACAACTACTTTCCTGGCAAATACCACGCAGAACGTTGAATGATATTCACCTGAAAATCCATGCATACTTCCATATAATATCAATGGACATTGAATGCAAATGTTTTGGTACGCCGGAAAAGATAAACTTTAACTGGAAATTTTTTTCTGATAAGCTCGATTATGTTTAATTTATGTCGTGTTCACCTAACAATCCGCATACCGGTTTCAGGCTTCTTGGCCCTCATCAGTACGGAGTAGTCAACCAGCCAAAGGTCCAAAGAACTCTGGCTGAAGTGAGACACAACGTAAACAAACCATCATCGATCTTGTAACACCTATAGGTACGCCGGAAAAGATAAACTTTAACTGGCGGTACCTAGTGACAGAAAGAAACACTCCGAAAATCTCCCACCTCGATAGGTTTCTTAATAAAAGATTCCTTCTCAGTAGGAGTGGCAAGCCCGTCTAGCATAAAGTTAGAGATAAGTGCATGTGAAGTGGAATGAATAGAAAAAATCGAATTTAAACGGTTTTCACATAAAGGATTCAATATAAAATTGAACCAGAGAAAGGTAGATCTCAGGTGAAAAACAACTACTTTCCTGGCAAATACCACGCAGAACGTTGAATGATATTCACCTGAAAATCCATGCATACTTCCATATAATATCAATGGACATTGAATGCAAATGTTTCTTTCTGATAAGCTTGATTATGTTTAATTTATGTCGTGTTCACCTAACAATCCGCATACCGGTTTCAGGCTTCTTGGCCCTCATCAGTACGGAGTAGTCCAAAGGTCCAAAGAACTCTGGCTGAAGTGAGACACAACGTAAGAAACCTATCGAGGTGGGAGATTTTCGGAGTGTTTCTTTCTGTCACTAGGTACCGCCAGTTAAAGTTTATCTTTTCCGGCGTACCTATAGGTGTTACAAGATCGATGATGGTTTGTTTACGTTGTGTCTCACTTCAGCCAGAGTTCTTTGGACCTTTGGCTGGTTGACTACTCCGTACTGATGAGGGCCAAGAAGCCTGAAACCGGTATGCGGATTGTTAGGTGAACACGACATAAATTAAGCATAATCGAGCTTATCAGAAAGAAACATTTGCATTCAATGTCCATTGATATTATATGGAAGTATGCATGGATTTTCAGGTGAATATCATTCAACGTTCTGCGTGGTATTTGCCAGGAAAGTAGTTGTTTTTTCACCTGAGATCTACCTTTCTCTGGTTCAATTTTATATTGAATCCTTTATGTGAAGAAAACCGTTTAAATTCGATTTTTCTATTCATTCCACTTCACATGGCACTTATCTCTAAATATACTATTTCTGTTCACGAACGTCAGCAGTCTATCCAGAAATGGATATTCAAAAACTCTAGATGAACTGCAAGACACTGTTACAGGTCTATAGTTACTCATAGATTGAGGATTTTTATTTTAAAAAACCGGAACCACCGGAACCAATTTTCAGCATATTGGGAAATTTGCTGGTGCAAAAGGACAAATTGACAAGATGGGTGACAGGTTTCGTTACAGCAAATAATATTTTTTTTAATAGTAACATGAGTACCTCGTCATATCCCGCAGACCGTTTGTTATTCATTTCACTGAATAACAGATCATATGGCTCTTGTTCTGTAAATGGGCACAAGGTGAGCATCTCATCCTGGAAAGGTTTTTTCAGTACCGGTCTGATATCAAAAATATTTTCAGGTATTCTATTAACAATGTCCAATGGTGCTGATTTGAAAAAGTCATTGAACTTCCTGGTTATAATTTTGGTATCAGAAATGAACCCCTCTTTTGAAGCAATTATTAAATTATTTGCACTAATGTTTCTACCTGGGAGTTCTGGAACAATTCTCCAGGATGATCTTCTTACTGATAAAAAAGTTTTTTCGTGTCCCTTACTAATAGCTCTCCACTTGTCCCTCCTAAACCTTTTGTTTCACCATGTCGTATCCATGGTTTCCGATGAAGGGCCACTTCGAGTAACTGCAAGTACTGACGTAGCTACCTTGCAGTGTTGGAGGTTCATCTAGATGGCCCACATCGTTTGTTCAGTACTCTGAAGAGTTCTCTTCCGATCCTGTAGAACGCTCGAAACCGTATCCTCCCCAGTGCCCTGGAAGAAACCGAGAACGCAAAGAGTTTTTCTCATCCCCTTCCAGTATTTCGGCTCAGTGATCATTTGTTACCAAGAGTGAGTGGGGGTAAGGGGATTGATTCAGCCCTGAGGTGCCTCTTGCACAGGGCTGAGGCTGATTACTTCGAAATTTCACCCTGTTTCTTGGACGTTCCGTTGCAGCACCGTTCCTTTTGAAATCTTGGTGCTATACATCCGTCGCCATGGCGCTCACAGCTTGGATCCAGGTCTGTTTGCCAGAGGCACGTTAGTCATGTGACCACGCCAATGTCCGCAAACTGCCCCATCAGCCGCACGGCCGCAGCCCGTCCACCCCAAACTACGTGAAGGTGAGGTTGGACTTTGAGGGGCCTTCAATGATTTTCCTCCGTATAATTCTTATTCGCCGAACGGTTGCCCAAAAATGAAGTCTTGCAGTTTGGGTTGCCATAACTAGTCCTATTCTGTTGAGGTGCCCTTTTACATGAGCGCGACCAGTCATAAGCCTCGTTACTGATTTTATTTGACATCTTTTTAGAATTCACAGTCCTGCATTTCTTTTGTGACTCGACCATTATATATTTTTCATCTCTCAGTATTTCTCATGTATTCCTGGGAGCTTATTTTCTATACATATGTTCATCCTGTACGATTGAGTACTACCAAGAACACGTCTTGATTCTGAATAATTTTCCATCGATTTTTTGCGATTTTGTTGCCTGCAATCCTCTGATGTCTAAGCACCTAACCCACCCTGATGCGGTTTTGATCTGCCAGTGTTTTCAGTTACTTGTGCATGCCCATACAAGTCCTGATTTCTTATTCCCAATGTGGATATCTGTCTATCTTCGATGGCACTCTTATTATTTTCCCTCGATTGCATAAACTTCTGCTTGAAGTACGAATATATGGGTCTACGGGTCTATAGGGAAAACTTCTGCTCACTTGGGCAATCTCAAATACAAATTATCTGTTATTCCATATGGTTCTGTTTCGTGTAAACACCTTGAATGAATTGACAATATTTACATGGAAACGATTATTGGTTCAAGCAGCATATCATATGTTTACGTAATAAGTGACATATTTATTTCAAAAGCATCTGAGGAACCAGCATTTTTGAATCCTTTTAGAGCTAGAAAGCCCTCAATTGGAGTAGCTGATACTAGATAAGATCATAATTCTGAAAAGGTTGAATTCCACAGGACATAAAAAGTGGAAAAAAGTATGTTTTATAAATATCAGCATTTATTTTGAGTGAAATTGGAACCGTCATACACCAAGTGTACACTATCATTGACAAACATATTTTCGAAATAAAATTCCGACCATTCTGTTTCTAATAATTCTATATTTTTTGTGAGTAATTTATTTTTCAGTATTGACAAAAATATGAGGAGGATCGTATACAGTAACGCCCTGAGATACAGTGAAGATATTAATTTCGATTGGAACTTCCTTTGGAGCAAACTGCATTCTCTTGGTACTTCCCAGACTAACGAATTATTCAACATCATCACGTCTCTTGGATGTACAAGAAATAAGGAATATTTGAAATTGTGAGTTGATGCTTTTCAAGAATTAACGGATTTAGTCCATTAACTAACGTAAAATGTTTCACTTTCAGTTACTTGGAGCAATCGCTGAATACATCTTCTATTTTACGAATACAATACCTAGCAGATATATGGTCATCAGTATATAAAAGTTCCACAGAAGGTGTAGATGTTGCTTTCGACTTCTTAACAGAAAATTACGAGTCAATACAAATTATGTAAGTTACTCCATAATTAATAATGGAAAAATATCATGAATATATTTTTTTGTAGTTATCCAAAAGTGACCAATCTCCTTTCTGCCATTGTCGATAGATTTTCTTCTGAAACACAAGTGAAAAAGGTGAGTGACTATACTTGTCTCTTTGGATCCCTACCAAGCCGATCATTTTTTTTTTTCAATTATAACTTTACACATATGGCCCAGTTCCACGATATCTGGTTAGGTTAGTGTTGAATTTAAGATAAATTGGCGATAGATTAACCCCATAGCGGTTGCATTGTGGCTCACACCTGAGTCCAAGATTGCTTGTGGTGAAATTTCTTTGGAATCGACGAAAAATCGACACTTCAGAAACCTGGCCTTTTCCAGGGTTACGCAGTTACATCATATGTGCTCGCTGTTTCGTAGTCCAATTAGACAACATTGACCTGATAGCGTCCTTCAAGAATGCACGGATTGTTCTTGCTCAATAATAGGATGAACTAAAACTACTTCGGATGGGTTGGACCAGGGATAATTCACCAAGGCACAAAGGTTTGCTTTTCGGCCCATTTGGAAGTTATGCCCTTGGCAGTTTTCCTCGAAGTCAAAGACCGGATTCGACAAAATTAGATCCAGATCCTTTTTTTGCGTGTACGTCGTCTTCTCAGACTAGTATAACTCTGTAGAATTTCCCAAGACAGTGAGGCGTATCCGCCATTTCACAGCAGTTAGTTCACAGTCGATCTCCTGAAAGCTGAGAGCTTTTGAGGCTGCCAAGCTGTCTGATTTTATTCCAATTTGTTTGTTTGCCGAAATTGTTATACTATACAGTGCTCGTCTAAAGTCCGTTTCCCCCCTACTAATTTTTGGACCACCTGATATATCGCAAAAAAATTTGGAAGTCTCAGATAGGAGATGAAAACCTACTTCTTCATGAAAAAATAATAGCTAAAAGTTTCAAAATGGCGGCTGAGCGCCATCTTCAATAATTTTTTCAAATAGAACACCCCGCATATTATCCCATTTAGGGAATCTGCTCATAATTCTCAACAGTTTTCTCCTATACACTTTACTCCTAAATTCAATTATTTTCGAAATATCAACGTTTGAAAAGTGACATTTTGGTCATTTCAAACCCAACCAAAAACACCAATTGTTGCTTTCAATCAAGTTTGAATTGGAAGAAATTGTTGTCGCGGTCACATCTTGTTCACTGTCAAACTGAACTGCTAACTGTCAAATAGTCCGTTGAGCGCCTAAATCCTTTTATGAAAAGTGTGATCAGGGCTCGTAGTTTAGACGATGAATTTGGAGCAGTTTTGATATTTGGAGAAGCTGGAAGAAATAACCATCTAGCAGTCCGTATATTTAATGATAGATTTCCCGAGAATCCTATTCAGAAATTGTTGCTGAAATGGTAATCAATCCGACTCAGTCGACGTCTGCAGTTGCTGAATCCTGTGGAGTAATTTCAAAAAGTGTCCAAAGCGTCCTAAAAAAAGAAAAGTTTTATCCCTATAAAATGAAAATCCTGCATGCTCTCACGGAGGATGATCCGGACCGGAGGGTTGAATTTTGTGAGTGGTTAACAAGAACAATTGAAGGAGAACGGGGCTTCCTAAAACGTGTATGTTTCGCAGACGAATGCACGTTTTTTCTTGATGGAAAAGTCAACAAACGGAATGTACGATACTGGAGCGATACTAGTCCGCATATTTTTAGAGACGGACCCAGTTTTCTAAAAACGCGAATCGCGTTGTTGGACCGATTTTCTGTACATAAATCCTGTAGAAATTGAAATTGAACCTCGAATAAGACAAATTGTATTGAACAATCAGGAAGAGTTTGCAATTCGTGAAATCATATTTCAGCAGGATGGGGCACCTCCCCATTCCGATCGCATGGCTAGAGAGTTCCTCGATACAAACTTTCCTGGGCGATGGATAGGTCGAAGGGGAAATACATAATGGCCACCAAGATCTCCGGATCCTACATCTCTTGGTTTTTTCCCTTTGGAGTTATCTGAAGTCAAAAATCTACGCCACTGAATGCCAAACAATAGAAGAGTTGGAACGCAGAATAATAGATACATCTGAAGAAATAGATGAACAGACTTTCATCAACGTGAGAAAAGCTATTTATAATAGGGCACTTTATTGTCAAGATTTAGGAGGGGGCCACATTGAACACTTGATGAAATAATTGTTGGGGTTAAATAAAAGTGTTATTCAAAAATAAATTATAATTTTTCAGCTAACTAATTTGTTTTGATTGTGAATTTACAGAACACATTCGTAGGCTTGGAGATTTTCCGGTAAGTGGTACTATTTATCCTTAAACTCTCTTTACGCCTTTTATTAGTCGAATTCATTGAAAGATTCAACTACAAATTAATAACAACGTTTAGTTAGCAAAATGTTTTACCAGAAGTGACCAAAATCCATACTTCATTTTAAACCGGAATGTCACTTTTCAAACGCTGATATATCGGAAACAATTGAATTTAGGAGTAAAGTGTATGGGACAAAACTGTTAAGAATTTTGAGCAGATTTATAAAATGGAATAATATACGGGGTATTTGAAAAAAAAAAATTATTGAAGATGGCGCTCAGCCGCCATTTTAAAACTTTTAGCTGTGATTTTTTCATTTTAAGCCCTTCAAATTCCGTTGCGTTATACCAGGTGGTTCAAAAATTAGTAGGGGGAAGGGAGGAACGGACTTTAGACGAGCGTCTGTGAATATGAATCCGTAAATGAAAATTGTGGCATTCCATATACATTTTTAAATCAAAGAAAATAGTTCTTACCTAATTTATCCAAAATAATAAGCGACCTATCATATGTATACACAGTGATCGAAGATTGTACTGGCAAAGCATCCAGATCATTCGAATGCAGTATAAAAATAACGGGTACCATAACTGATCCTTGGGGGACTCCAATTGTGACCGCTGGTTTTGATGAGATTATATAAATATCTGATATCAACATACCGACTTCTTGGGTCAAGGAAGCTAGATTGACATTACCCCTTGTAGAGTGGTTAGCCCAAAGACAATTTTTTTGTAATTGAAAATATTTAAATTTTTATTTTGCTCATTTATTTTCAGCTCGAAGAGTTCGTCAATCTCCAAAGCCCAAGCTCCCCAATCAGAGCAACATGTGAAGCTATGTTGAAGACTGCTAAACAAAATTTGGTATGGGTGTCTAGTATAGAAAGTGATTTGAGAAATTACTACAAGATTGCTTCAAATTCCGCTGCCACTACATATCAATTAATGTATACTATCATATCTGCTGCAATTCTTCTGGAAATTCTCATATGAATGTGATTATGTCGAATATGTTAGATGGAATGTAGATGATAGTATTATAAACATTAAACTACAATAAGAAATCCCAGGGACTGATTATTAAATCAAAGTGATAAAACCAAACATATTATTATATCTGGGGAAAATATGGAAAATACTGACTCAATTTGAAAATTGGCTCTGGATCGTTCTTTGTAATATTATAGAGAATTATATTTAAAACAGAAAATAAAATTCGTACCACAAATATTTTCTGAACATGGTGTTGAAGTTGACCCATGTTCTTCCATTTTACATTCTTGGAATGGTCAAAATAATAAGCTGTGAGGTGTTTTATCACTTGTGCGTAACTGTGACACCATTAACTCAGAGTCCATTTCCAAAAAATATAAAAAACATGAAACGTGAAGGAACCTTATCAATACGAAGAAAACAAATATCTAACAAAATATATCAAACTTCAGAGATGTTATTGAGGAGCATGATTTTAATAGTATCCAAATGATTATGCAGATAAATTATTGAATATACTACATATGGAAGTTTTCGATGGAGAACATTGTCTTTTTTATTCCAGCATTGATTTTATAATGGAAAAGAGTATATTGAAACCAACTACTTTGAATTGTAATATCTTACTGTCATTCTTTTCTCCAGAATTTGGTTTTGTATGTTCCTACTATTTTTTTACTCACCCCCAATCTGTCACAAATGTGAACTCACCAATAGCATGTCTTATTGGCTTCATGTTCCTTCCATTTCTTACTCTTAGGCTCGCACTTAATTTCTTTTCATTTCCAAATGTCAATTTCTCTGGGCCGATAAAAACATCTTTGGTATCATCTGTACTCCAGTCGTGGGCAATATATTTTTGTTGTTTCAGTCAACTGAAGTGTTTCTGATGTTCAGTTTTTTATTGCTTTATTTAACGTCGTCCTATTTCTGCGACCAGGGCTAAACACCGACGCCGGTGAGCACACTTCCCCTAACCGGAAATTTTGCCGAATCCTCTGTTGTTTCAGATGTAGAGTTCCTCGATGAGCTCAACATCTATGAATTCGGGACCACCATCTTAACGTCCTCTATGAAGGACGGCTTATCTATCGTCTAATAAGACGCCTGCAGCTGATAATATGCTACTACGCTACAGTTGTTAGGGCATTTCAAAGCGCATTTTCCTTGTCAGGTGGTCGCCCATCCAAGAACTAAACGCGCCCGATGTTGCTTGGCTCAGATATCGATGAGATTCTCGTCAACCTGGTCAGCCACCGGTGGCCATAATTATTTTATTATTTTTATAATTATAACGACCTCTCTTGAAGAGTAGGGGAGATCGAATTGGATATTCATTCGAAAGACACTCATCAAATTTGATATTTTCTTGTTGAAAATTCATCAGAACGAGGGTATTAATTTTCTCCAGAGATAGACCACACGGTGACTCAGGAATTTCGCCAAAGGTTATAGAATGTGTCTCTTATAAGCTTCAGAAACCAACCAATTCCAGAACTGAAACGTGACGATATAAAATCGAAAGTAATTAAGGATTTGTCAGCCCCATATAGGCATCAGGATTTGTGCGGTCGATTCCACGTGCAGAAGCGATGACAAGTCTCACAGGAAAAGTTACACTGAGAAATGGTTTTCCTGTTTCTAGGAGGAATTTATAGGTATACATTATGGTCTACTGTATGAATTACCCGTTTGGGTCGTCAATATTGTCGGAATGCATAGGCCACCTTCAAGTTCACCTAGTACAAAAGTAGCTTTATGATATATCATCCAAGAAGTTAACTAGGCATGGAGACAATTTTAGGCCACATAGAAAGATCCTCCAGGTGAGAGACAGTCAAAATTCCATTACGTAGTCCCACCTAATGAATGAGTTGAGTCCTTCTCTAGAAAGGTCAGAGGTTCTCTTCCAGGAAATACAATGATAATTTCCCATGAAGAACAGCTGGGATCAATCCACGATAAACCCGACGATTGACGCCGATTCACCTAATTCTTCTACTTTCTCGCTTTTCCACAAAACCAAGCCAACTACCGTTGAAGTAGGCGGACTGAGACCTTAAAGGGAGCCAGTGTCGAAACATAGGGAAGTAGCCAGATTGGCAGATCGATATCTCAGTGTGAAACTCCCCTTTGCCGAAGTAACAACACCTGATCTTCTGACCACTGTGAACACAAAAAAGTGCTCTAATTGGTAAATTTCAGGTGACACACCAATTTACCGACCTGCGAGATAATTCGAAATCACCCTACCTCCGAATTTGAATGATTCAAGAATTCAACAACCTTTTACAATATCACAGGCATGTCTTTGGTTTGTATTGCCGAATATGAAAAAAGCCTTCAAGTCTTCCATGTATTTGACATTACCCTATATTTTGAAATTACAAATTTTTCAAAGATTACAAAAGATAAATACTTCCGTTTATCGTTTTCGAATCACATGTTGGGGCCATATTTCCAGACTTGAATAGTAGTACATCAATATAACAAACATCACATTACACCATTTGAGAAATACCTGTAGGTGAGTAGCAAGGCAGCCTCTTTGATAGCAGTCTCACATGATTTTGCTCACTACAGGACTGTTCTGAATAATTTTGGCAGGGAAGTCCATCCTCCATACATTTGGAATTCTGCAAGATTGAAATTAAAGCATATGGAGGCACAAGATTTTGATTTTTGAGCGAAACTCAATAAGCAATAAGTCCCTCATCAGCTACAACTCTCAATCACGTGAGAGGTGTACGTATGGAGGAGAACTGATGAACTAGGCATTGTGTCATGAATGAATACAAATCCAAATGAATATATAGGTTATAACATCTGACAAATTGGTGACTATCAGGTTCATCTAAGGAAACTTTGAAGGGGAATCTCCAAAGCGGGTAGTTGATATCGTTATGGGTTAAGGGAATCCTGAATTCATAATGATGAGCCCAGATAATCCTGACTATTCTGGTTTTTCGAGCTGAGGATAATTCAAGTGGAGTAGTGAGTTGAAGTAGAAAAATGTATTGCTGTGTTCTTCAGATTCAGTGGTCCAACCGCAGGAGTTCATTTTCCTTCATTTGATAATAATAATAATGATAATAATGTTAATAAAAAAATTAAATCTTACACACGAAGGGAAAAAAAAGGTTAGCCATAAGCTATCTTCTACCCTTCCCAGAATTGACATGTATTTCCGTAATATGATTAAATTAAGTGCATTAAATAAAAAAATAACTTCTTATGTTTTCAAGGAATAATAAGACTACTAACTACAGGACAATAAATTAATAACATTATTCACCCACAAGTTGCTTGGAAATATACGAACTGTGAATAGATGATGATCTATAGACTATGAATCGAATCTTCATTAAGAAATAATCAGTTGTGATTTCAATGCTTTTTTAAATTGAATAATCGAAAGATCCAGTAATGATAGTATATGATTCAAGTATGAAGGGGCCAAAAATGAAAAGCATCCTTCGAATTTCGAAGTATTATGAAAGGGAATATTGAAAGAATCAATCGTGATATTTACTAAATGAAGATCGGATCTTCTAATTATCAAACTATATAGGTACCTGGGAGTTTGAGTTTGTAGCAACCTGAACACAAATATACTAGTAAAATATTGAACTCTGGCTTTGATATTCAATTCTTCCATACTTATTAGGTGAGGAGTTATGTGCTCTCCGAATGGTATACAATATACAAATCGCATGCAAGCGTTCTGAATACGTTGCAATTTATTCTTGTTATACTGTGGTAAGAAATTATAGTACACTGAACAGCAGTAATCGATATAAGGATAAATCAGAGTTTCAACTAACCTTAGTTTCATTTCTATAGAAATCTGATACTTGAATTTATATAAATTCTTCAGTTTGAAAAAAGGTGTTCTGAATATTTTTTCCACATGTTTATCGAATGAAAGAGAGGAATCAATAATAACGCCCAAATTTTTTGTAGAATCGGCCCATTCGATGTCAGCATTATTTAGTGAGAGCCTATGATGATTTATCATTTCTGTTTTATATCTTAGTGGTCCAAAGCATATTGCAACTGTTTTACTAGGATTTATTCTAAAACCGTGGTTTTCAGAGTAAATCAACGTATTATGTAAGTCTTGGTTGATATGTGTAATACAATTTTCTGTTTCATCGGCCTTGCCAGATAAATAGATTTGAAAGTCATCTGCATAGGGATGGGCTTGGCAAAATGACAATGAGGACGGTTAATCGAATATAAGAATCGAAAACATCAAGGGCCCCAGAATACTTCTTTGTGGAACTCCTAATTTGAGTGAAATTTTGTGATAATAATAATAATAATATTCTTTATTCAGTACAGTTGAAATGGTATACTGAAATGGCGAAGTTCATCTCTTGCTGGGCGCAAGGTAATGGTCTTTCACTCAACCAAACTTAACCTAATCTTAGCATAATTAAAAGACAAAAATAATAGTATAAAATGAGAGTGATAAAGATGAAGTAGAAATGTAGAAATGTAAACATGAATACACACACATAAAATCATATAAAAACACATAAAAACATATAAAACATATACATAAACATATATACATATGGTTAGAAATGATTATCAGAGACTGAAAACTGAAAAGAAAGTGGACACAGAAAATAAAATCCTATTGAAGTGACAATAGCAATTTTCTATAGGCTTCATGGAAAATAGAAACAGATTTGTCTTTGATAGGGCTCGGTATGGAGTTGGAAACAGCAGATATATTATATGAGAAACTTCTTTCAAACATGCTTGTTTTATGAATAGGTGGTTATAATACCCTTCGTTCGTATGTTAATGTTGTGGACATCCGAACAGAAATTTTTCGATATAAATAAGAAGGGTGTTTTGGGAGGATAATTTTGTGGTATAAAGTTTACGGTGAAGTTTACGGAGATATTTCATATCTAGCCAACCATCTTCCATGAGCTCATGTCGAATAGGTGTTCGCTTCCTCACGCTATAGATGATTCGCAAACAATGATTTTTAATTTTTTGTATTCTCTTTGCATCGAATGCTGTTAGGCAGGGGCCGTAAACAGTGTCACAATGATTGAAGGTAGACAGTACCGAAGATTTACAAAGCATTTTTCTAAGATGGACATTCAACAAGGAACGTGAGTTATATAGGAGTTTAAGTTTCCAGATTGATTTCTTTATACATTCTGAAACATGCTTTTGGATTCTCAAGGTGGAATCGGTCCACAATCCCAAGTTTTTTGCCACGTCGGCGCAATCAATGTCGCTCTGGCCTTGTTATTACCGAAGAGCAAAGCTGTTCATTTGTTAGGATTCAGAGCCAGGTAATGATCACCGGAGATTTTGTGAATTATGTTCAAGTCCCCATTGATTATTTGACAGCTGTTCAGCATATCTGATGAGTGGAATGAATATAGGACCTGTGTGTCATCGGCATAGATTTGTAGACGACAGTTATCAATAAAGTTATGGAAGTGTGCAGTATAAATGGTATATACAATGGGACCAAGTATTGAACCCCGTGGAATACCACAGGTCAATGCCCTCTGGCTTGAAATGCCATTTTTTAAGATAACAAGCTGTTGTCTACCACTGAGGTAATTAGACAAAAATATTACCGAATTTTCAGTCCTATGTACTTCAAGATGCATATTAAAACATCGTGATCGAGTGTATCGAATGCTTTTGAGTAATCTAATAGTACCACTATTGTAAGTAATCCAGAATCTGTGGCTTCAATGATTCTATCTGTTACGTTAAGTAAGGCTGTGACACAAATGTGACCCTTCCTGAAACCAGATTGTGTATCCGGTAGGACAGCGTTTTTCTCCAGGTACCCAACCAACCGATTTTTTATTATTCTTTCTAGGATTTTTGAGATGATGGGAAGGATACTTATTGGTCTCAAATCTTTCAGTTCAATCACTATGTCCACTTTTGGTAAAGGTATTACATGTGCGACCTTCCATTTGGAGGGAAAAACTGAGTTTTTAATACAGAAATTCACAATATGTAATACATAATCAACCAGAAAGGGACAACACATTGAAATGAAATCAATACTGAGACCATCAGCCCCAGTAGCTCTTGTTTTGATAAATTCTAGTTGTCTATGTATCTCCTTTTGCGAAGTGTGAGTTTCCTGAAAGTCCTGCCCTGTACCCATCATAATATTCATTGATGTTTTCTGTTGGCACAATTTGAGGAATTGAAGATAAAAAATAATCATTCATTTCATCAACGTCAGACAGGTGTGCAGGGATTGCCGGAAGGTTGTTTTTCCTATAAATATTCAGCTTTTTCATAGTACTCCAAGTATCTTTACTATTTCTACCAACATGATGTTGCAAATATGCTTTTTTCTCTCGTTCTACCGATATATTGGCAAAGTTTCTGATCGCTCTGTATTCCTCATGAACTTGGGGATTCTTCGATTTTTTTAATTTCTTGAGAAGTTTATCTGTTTCTTTGAAGATCAGTTTGATATTATTCGTTATCATAGTTTACGTTTTTTCTTGAAAACTGTAGCGATAAGGGGAGCATGAAGATTCAGTAAGATATTCAGGTTTTCCGTAAAAAAGCCAACTTACGTCAATAGTTTCTAGATGAAAAATATTCCTCAGGGTATCGAACTTGGATCATCACTGAGTTGAATCAAGTTGATAGTTTTTAGAGATCTGTAGGTTGTAGGGATAGGTTTAGATTTGTCTTCCGTTAAGTCAAGAGTTATGTGAATTAATTCATGATCGGAGACTTGGGGAACATGTAACGATCCGCAGTCTGCAATATGTAACTCTTCCGAAACAAGGATAAGGTCAACAGTGGCGTAGCTTGGCTAGACGGGCCCTGTATCAAAATGAAAGGTAAACATTTTTCAAAAAAGAAAGAAAAACGCTGGCATTGAATTAAAATAATTATATATTGAAGATTTAAAAACTATTTTTCGTTCGTATTCAGTAAGGTTGTCACCAAAATTTCCTCTATCTGACGAAGGTATATTATGAAATTCTTCAGACTTCTTAGGATCATCGATATGGGTTTCTTCTATTTCCGGATGGACCTCTAATGGACAATGTGGTCCAGAAGAATCTAAAAATATAATTATATAAAATTAATATAGTAAAGAATTTTTTGGGAATTATTGAAAACTTGAGGACTGAAAATATCAATTAAATAAATAAAAAAAATATATGTTGAAAATTTATTCAATCAAACACCTCTACTCAATAACATGAAATTTTAATTCATATTGGTATATTGATACATTGATATTTTATTTTATTAAATGTATATTCATATAAAAACAAAATTCATTCAATCAATACTCTCTGTACGAAGGCGCGTAAAGTAGAATTGAATGTCGATGTAATGTGGGAAAACTTATGTAAGTAAACTTATATAAATTAATGAGCATGGTGTAGATATATAGGTACTTAGTACTTACCATTGCAATCTAAATCACTCACAGAAGCTGATTGCTGAGAACATGAAGAAATTTTGGGCAATTTCTTTATAACTTCCTCCTTTTTCTGTTTACTTTTTCTTTTCATAGCTCCACTGGAACAATCTTTTTTTCTTTAACTCATTTTTTTCACAAATTAAACTTATTAACCAATAAATAATAACAAGAACAAGATTTTATATTTTATTACAACGTTTGAACGTTATACGTTATGAATGCGTGTACGGATTGAAATAAAACGCGTCAACGCGTTGAGACGGTGTGACCCCGGGTCTTGTTAGATTACATAAATTCCTAGATCTCGGTGGGTAGGGGGGAGTGTTCTTTTCATAAAAAAAAAGAAACTAGCTTTATGAAAGATCTATGAATACACCCGCCAAATATACCGGCAATGTATTTTGGGGATTAAACAATTTTAGAAATACAGATATATTCCTGTCCCTTGTCCATCTAGTCCAAATTTCATCACCCCAGAAACACTTTACATTGTTGTATCAAATTAGATTCGAAACCAAAGACGATTTCCTAATGAGCTGAACTCTTGAAACTTTCAATATTGTCTTTTGTGAAACATGTTGAGTCTTTAATCGTTGAATTGTTTTCAAATAAGTTGAGATTATAACTCTTGGCTTTAATATATGTATTTATTTACCCTTTGTCTTTTATTTCTCTTCAGCTGAACAGAACTTTGTATCCTAAAGAACAAAAATATATATATATATATACACAACGTGGGAAAAGTGAGGGTCTATCCTTTCAAGGGTATATCTATATAAGGCTGTGTGCCGTCAAAAAAAAATTTGCTATACTAGGCTGTGTGCCGAAAAACAAACAAGCTATCTTCTGAGAGCAGATGGATTGCCGATCCTGCTACATGAAGAGTGGCGCTGACTGTCTAGACGATCACAACAAAAAAAAAAGGTAGAAAAAAAATAAGGTGAAAAAAAAAATTAAAGTCAACCAGAAAATTTACCAATCATATAAGACCGGGGTGGGTTCGGTTACAGCGTAAACATTGTTCTCCGTGGTTTGTCATTGTCATTCGCTTAAACGGAGGAATACTCAATAACTGATGTCTGCTGACACGCGTCGCGGGTTGCCTAAGAGTTTAAATGAGATCGCGTCGCGGGTTGCCTAAGAGTTTAAATGAGATTGTGGATAACATTTTACTAATATTTTTGCTCGGTTTGGGGCCTCTGAAGTCCGGGCTGATACGGCTGATACGGTAGTAGCTACGCCCCTGAAGGTCAATCAGAGTGAAACTATTACTTACGATTCTGGTAGGAAAATCAACCATCTGCTTCAACCCCGTACTTGACAGAAGCTTTGTGTATGAGAGCTGTTGATATCGTATAAGTCAATATTGAAATCGCCCAAACATATAACCTTATCAAATTCAGATATGATTGAAAAAAGGCTATTTTCGAATTCATTTAGAAAATTATTTGTGTGTAGTTTAGGTTGATGATAGATACCACCTAACGCTACATTTGATGATTTAAATTTCATACCCAACCACAAATCCACTGGAAGAATTGAATATTTAATGAAATTTCTCAGATAAATTGCTACACCTCCATACCCACTGTCATCGGATCTGTCTCTTCTTACTAATACATAGTTTTCTAAATTAATATCTCTGGAATTTATTGAACTTTTCAACCATGTCTCACTGAGTGTAATAATATCAAAATGGTTTCTAATTAAAACATCATTCAACTGAATGAAGTGAGCTGGAAGTGATCTCATGTTCAAATGACAAATTTTAAGATTCATTTCAAAAAGAAAAAATATATATACAGGGTGTAACATAAGTATGCTGAAATATTCGAGTGACGTATTCCTGAGACAATTTTAAGAAAAAAGGTCTTATAAACTTAGATACAGGGTGTTGAAATTGAATTCTTTTGTTCGCTTTTTTAAAATAACTTTTGCAAAAAATAAGTTATTTGCTCGAAATTTGGTACCCGGGTTGTTTTTGACGTGTGGAATCATAATTTCGTATTAATTTTCTTGTTACATCTAGAGGGCGCTGCGTACGCTGTCATTATTTATTTCAAATTGCCCTAACATTTTTGACAGAGAACTTTTGGTACTTTTCATGAAAACACCTCATTCTCACACCTTTTCCAAGTTAAAAAGGTACACTTCCTCAACAACACTGTAGGTTAGCGTTTTCGAGTTATTTACAATTTTCTATATCGATGTTACTTAGCTCCTAGGGCGCTAAGTCAAGTTGCTGAGAACATTACAAAAACTAAGTATGTGGTAGGTCTCGTCAAAATAAACTACTTTTTTCCTATGAAATGTTTATCGAAAAATGATTTATTTTCGAGATACAGATTGTTGAAATTTTTCAAACATGGTTGGTTTTTGTCATGAGTTTTTTGCAATTTTAGTTATTTTCATCAAACTTGATACGCAGTATACCCGGACAGACTTCTTCTGAACGGAGCATTATCAAACTGCTTTATCAGTGTAGCCAAATTCGTTTTCAATAATTTTTGTCACTCTCCGCTTGCAAATTAAGTTAATTAAATCGAGTAGGCTATGAACGTTCGTTTATAAAAATAGAAGTTCGCTATCACATTTTCAACTATTAATTGACAAATTCACAGTTCGGAGTTTATAAAGTGATTTTTTGGTACCATGCCCGACTTTGCATACGGCTTGGCTGACGGAAATTCAACCGAGGCCAGACGCATCTATAAGAAAAGGTATCCCCAACGCGTCACTCCTTGTGCAGCGACATTTGCGAATCTTTTCCGGCGACTTTCCGAATCTGGAAGCTTCGAAAAAAAATCTGCAGTAGGACAGCCATGCACTACAAGAACTGTGGAATCGGAGGAGGGGTTCTCGAAGAACTTAGTGAACATCCAGAGACCAGTGCAAGAAAAATTAGTCAAACTTCAAATGTGAGTCACATGACCGTTTAAAGAATTTCAAAGGAACAGCAATTATATCCTTATCATATTCAGCGTGTCCAGGCACTTACGCTACGTGATTTTCGACCATGTATCGAATTTGCTCAATGGCTTCAAAGAAAAGTCGAACAACATCCCCAAATTTTATCGAAAATCCTCACAGTTGAGGCTGATTTTTCAAGAAACAGATTCTCTTTTAATGTATGGGTAGGCATAATTGGGGATTATTCAATTGGGCCCTATTTTCTCCCCTTACGTTTGAATGGAGATGCTTACCAAAATTTTTTGGGACACGAGCTTCCTCAGCTTATGGAAGATGTTCGCATTGGCTCATTTTAGTTTGATAGCAAGAAATTTCTTAGACGTAGCATATAGGATAGGAAGAGGAGGCCCTCAGTATTGGCCCCCGAGGTCACCGGACCTCAATCCCGTCGATTTTTTCTTCTGAGGACACCTAAAATCACTAGTTTATGCTATCCGCATTGAAAACGAGGAAATATTGAGGGATCGCATCAAAGCTTGCTGCGAAACGATAAGAAACACTTCCGGCATTTTTCAACGGGTGCGGAATTCTCTGATGAGGAGAGCAGAAGCTTGTATTACTGTTAGGGGTCGTCAGTTGTTGTAATAGTTGTTTCGTTCAATTTTTATATGTTTAATTGCCTAATACATAACAGAGTACTTCTCCGAATTGTTTTTTTACAAACTCCGAAATGTAGCACTTTCTAATTGAATAATTAAACCTGACAATTTTTTTGAATTTGGATTGATTATGCCGTTTGATAATGCTCAGTTTGAGAGAAGTCTGTGTTAAAAGTTTGATGAAAATAACTAAAATCGCAAAAAACTTATGACAAAAACCAAAAATTTCAACAATCCTTATCTCGAAAACAAATCATTTTTCGATAAACATTTCAAAGGAAAAAAGTAGTTTATTTTGACGAGACCTACCACATACTTAGTTTTTGTAATGTTCTCAGCAACTTCACTCAGCGCCCTAGGAGCTAAGTGACATGCATCGATATAGCAAATTGTAAATATCCCGAAAACGATCACCTCCAGCACTGTTGAGGAAGTGTACCTTCTTTACTTGGAAAAGGTGTGGGAATGAGGTTTTTCCATGAAAAGTACCAAAAGTTTACTGTCAAAAATGTTAGGGCAATTTGAAATAAATAATGACAGCGTACGCAGCGCCCTCTAGATGTTACATGGAAATTAATACGAAATTATGATTTCCCACGTCAAAAAAACCCTGGGTACCAAATTTCGTGCAAATAACTTATTTTTTGCAAAAGTTATTTTTAAAAAGCGAACAAAAAATTCAATTTCAACACCCTGTATCCCCGAAAAGGAGCATTTCCGGACACAAGTTTATGTAGACTTTTTTTCTGAAAATTGTTTCAGGAATACGTCACTTGAATATTTTAACGTACTTATGTCACACCCTGTATTTATATATATATATATATATATATATATTTTTTAATTTTTCGGAATAAAGGTCTGATTCAGTCTATTCATATGATTTCTCTTAACTACGTTTTGACATGGTATTTGTCATCTTCAGGTTAAACTAAAATTAAAGATATGGAGTTTGAGACATATTTAACACAATATTGAAATTTATGCACTAAATTAATTCTTTAACAACATATGGTTCGAAATATAACACGTTATTCAACTCAATATGAATATATCTGTAACATTTATGAGTATTCACTTACAAATTTTATTATTTGAATTGTGCGTTCGCATCGTACGGACGTTATTGTGGATGTATGACTTCGACGAAGTTAACAGGAATGGTTTGTTTATCTTTCATGCATTTTTACCCTCTTCATAAGTAGGTACACCAGATTGTTTATATTGGTCAAACAAAACAATATTTGCAGAAACGAGTACAAGCCCACAAATACTCAAAAACCGACATTACAGCCTTATCCAAACACGAAAAAGAAAATCGACATAAGTTTGACAATAACAACGTTGAAATTTTGACCAAAGAAAGGAATCCAAGAGTAAGAACATTCCTTGAAATGATACATATTTAAAAAGACCCCAATAGCATTAACAATAGAAATGATATCAAAAACTTAAGCCAGATTTATAACAACCTTTTTTAACTTTGTTTTAGTAATAATAATGAAAACTGATCTTTACATGCTGCCAAAAAAAATACAGTCCGGCCCATATACTAGAACTCAATATAAACAATCTGGTGTACCTACTTATGAAGAGGGTAAAAATGCATAAAAGATAAACAAACCATTTCTGTTAACTTCGTCGAAGTCAGACATCCACAATAACGTCCGTACGATGCGAACGCACAATTCAAATAAATTAATTTGTGAGTGAATACTCATAAATGGTACATATATTTTTATATTGAGTTGAATAACGTGTTATATTTCGAACCATATGTTGTTAAAGAATTAATTTAGTGCATAAATTTCAATATTGTGTTAAATATGTCTCAAACTCCATATCTTCAATTTTAGTTCAACCTGAAGATGACAAATACCATGTCGAAACGTAGTTGAGAGAATTTATATGAATATACTGAATCAGAACTTTATTCCAAGAAATTGAAGCAAATATATATGTGGTCAAGAAACTAAAGAAATATATATATATATATATATATATATATATATATATATATATATATAATTATTTAGTACTTGAGAAACATACACAATAACTGGTAAAAACTAATCACCGTTTTTTGGTTTTGTAGATGCGTTATTTTGTCGTGTTCTTCTCTCGGACCCAAGGATAATATTTTGTTGCTTCAGTTTCTTGATATCGGGTTCAACAGTTGCGTTCAATGCGTATTCAATTTCGTTTTCAGTATCTTCAGGTTCGGAGCTGTTGGTGATTGGCGGAGGGTGTGAAGGAGTTGGTGGGGCACTATAAGATTCTCGTCCTCTTTTATTTGATTCTTGAAAATTTTCCTGACTCACATTCCTTTTCTAATTCTTTTGCAATGTAAGCTTTATCACGATAACGCCAGTCGCCATACAGTCCAGTGTCATCTTCCAATTCAGTATAGTGAGATTTTGTTTTTGGTGCTGCTCAAAAAATCCATTTGTGATCAAAGATTTCCAAACATTCAGTGACTAAATTTCAGCGGAGTCTAGATGACCCGTAAAAAAATGTGCCCATTTTGGGAAGTGGTTTAAAAAAAAAATATTTTTGAGCTGAAAGAAAATTCTGCAAGCGATCAGATAATACCCTTTGAAAATTCTGGAGTTGTTTGTAAGAATTATTTTTCAGTCCTCGTATGCTGTGTATGACATTAACTTTTTCAGATTGTTCTTTCCTAGATTTTCACGGAAACAATGTGTTTAACTTTCTTGGGTTTCTCTCAGCGTATTGCGGCATTGGTCCTTGAAACGTTCGAATTCACGACGTTTTGGAAAATCCCATTTGATATCCTCAGGAAGGCTCTCGTTAATCGTCATTCGACCGATTCCTTTAATTTATAGTACAGGATGGTCATAACTAGGTACGCATATCTCTTACTCATGATATAAAAGCTTCACGCCTTGCAGATAGCTGGAAAAACACTGTGCTTGGTCCAGTGTATGGAAAGATCGAACTACTTTTCCAGATAAGACCACAAGAATCACCACTAATTATTCATTTATTGGAAAGGAAGTCGAAATACATCTCATACCAAGACAAAATCTCTAAAATAATGCACGATTTTCCCAAAATCCATGAACCAAGAGCACCACGCAGACCAATTGTTCTTCAGGTACATCAACTGGCGAATTATCTTGCCAAAGCACTACAACTACATGATTATGAAGTTGAGAATCGTTATTGCAAAATACAGATGACATCCTAATGCAGAGTTTTACAACGGCATAATATTCAAATAATAGTTATAAAAGACGAGTTTCAAGGGGCTATAAACCACTGGAGTGTCCTGAGAACTACCAAATATCGTGTGGAGACTGTACATATGCCAAACAAACAGAATAATGAACATTTGCAAAAAGGGACACAAAATATCCATAGACATGAAAAAACACAGACAGAAAGCACAAATAATTCCGAGGATACATGAATATTAGAAAGTGATGAAGACTTGTATTCAAGAACAAACATGGCAATTGCGGAGCGACCACATCATCTAAATGAAAATGGTGGCAGACAAAAACTGGAAATCTATATTTGCCGACTAATAAGCGAAACAACAAAATATAATATAGCGACGAAATATGAGCGGAGATACGGCAACAACGGATTCATCGAAAAGGTCTTCTGATCATACACGCAGTGAGGAGCCTAAGAACTGTTTTGAAGAGCGATTTAATGAAATAAATATGATTTCAAAATACTTAACAAATCTATCACATCAATGAACAACCAAAAACTGAATAAGAATTGAACATTTGGAATCGAATCAAATCAATCTTTATTCATTCAGAGTCCCATTCGGGTGTGGAACACTTCAATGTTAGAAGAGAGATAGAGAAATACAATAGCAAAGATCAGACTTGGTCACAATGGCAAGACAATATAAAATACAAATTAAAATACATTAAACTACGTCACATAAAAAAAAATCAATATTATAGAACAAATTTATGTGTAGGAAATGTTTCATGGAGTTACGGAATTTGAAGTGGAACTCGAATACTTCTTAAATTCCTCCAATTAAAGTTTGAAAATGAGAAATAGGATGTACAGGTTGAGTCAGAAGTACTTTGACGAACTCCTGGAGGTGATTCCTCACAATATTCTGATATGAATTGTCCAAAAAAATATATGTCCGGAAACGCCTCGTTTTCAAGATACAGGGTGTTAAAGTTATATCTTTATTTTCGTTTTTTTTAAATACCTTTCGAAATACTGACCTTAATTGAACGAAAATTGGTATTGCGAGGTTTTTTGAGGTGTCTAAGTCGAACCTGATGTTATTATTGCTCTTTCTCGTAGGGGGCGCCACCTACACGTCTTTTTCTTTTTTGGAAATTCATTACTTTTTTTAGCGACTTCTAGCACATTTTTCAGTGGAAAAGTCAATTCCTCTATCATATCTACGTAAGGAAGCTACCCTTGTTACAAGTCGCTATAAGCAACCGTTTTCTAGATACTTGGACTTGAGAATTCGTTTATTTGATAATCGATGCGTGTTGAAGTTATTACCATTATTTTGCATTTTTCACAAGAATGCTTGGGAGATGAATTGGACGTTTAAGTAAGTAGTTTTGGTAATTACATATTATGTGACAGTTGAACGTTTTGTTGTTTTGTTGAAGTTTCTGTAAGTTTTAAAACATTAATTTTGAAAAAATTGATTATTTAAACAATCATGCTCATGTAGCCGATATGCATTCCGTTTATGGCCATGCGGATGGCAATGCGCGCGAAGCAAGACGTATTTACCAGGAGCGATTTTTTAATCGAGTACTGCCTTCAGCTCCAACATTTTTCAGTCTCCGCCGTCGTTTGGCAGAAACAGGTGGCTTTAAGAGGGCAGCTGATATCATTGGAAGACCACGAGCAGTCTGAACCCCAGAACTGAAAGAAGCTGTTTTGAACGCTTTCGAGGAGAATCCAGAAACAAGTACAAGAATAATTGCTGAAGCTCTCAATTCTACTCAGTCCACAGTTTGGAGAATTATCCACGATCAACAATGTTATCCATACCATATTCAAAGGGTACAAGCTCTTTTGCCACGAGACTGTCCCCAACGCATTACTATGTGTCAGTGGTTTTTGAGAAAATTGGCTGGAAATTCTCAATTTTTTAGATATGTACTCTCCACGGACGAGGCAAACTTCACCCAAAATGCTATCACAAACTTTCATAACAACCATGTTTGGGCTCTGGAAAATTCGCACGCAGTTAGTGAAATACATTATCAGTATCAATTTTCTTCAAATGTATGGGCGGCAATAATTGATAATTACTCGATAGGTCCTTTTTTCCTTCCGTTCCGACTGAATGCCGCAACTTACAGAGACTTTTTACAAAATAAATTGCCGGGACTACTCCAGAATGTACCATTGGAAATTCGTATCCGCATGTGGTTTATGCATGATGAGGCTTCGGCCCATTTTAGCGTTGTAGCCAGGGAATTCCTTAACACTGTCTATCCAAATCGATGGATGGGTAGGGGTGTGGAAGAACCTAACCAGGCGTGGGCACCAAGGTCCCCAGATCTACGCCCGCTAGATTTTTATTTTTGGGGACATTTGAAGTCACTAGTCTATAAAACTCCAGTAGCGAACGAGGAAGATCTAGGAAACCGAATAGTAGAAACCTGTGAAACAATAAGAAACACACCAATAATTTTTGAGCGGCTACGAGATTCAATGACTAGAAGACTGATTGCCTGTATATTTGCTGAAGGTGGACACTTTGAACAATTCATTTGAATACAATTTAGTTTCCTTTATTTTATTTTATTCTACATATTCAAAATTTCTTGAAATAAAATGTTGATATTTATTGCAAATTTTATTAAAACAAATACAGATTTTGCATTCTTGATACAAAAATAACTATTTTAAACGCGTAACAATAAATAGAATAGGTGGCGCACCCTACAAAAAACCAAAACTACTTACTTAAACGTCAAATTCATTTCCTAAGCATTCTTGTGAAAAATGCAAAATAATGGTGATAACTTCAACACGCATCGATTATCAAATAATCGACTTGAAATTCCAAATATCTAGAAAACGGTTGCTTATAGCGACTTGAAACAGAGGTAGCTTTTTTACGTAGATATAATAGAGGAATTGATTTTTTTACAAAAAAATGTGCTAGAAGTACGTTCAAGGAAGTTAGGAATCTTCAAAAAAGAAAAAGACGTGTAGGTGGCGCCCCCTACGAGTAAGAGCAATAATAACATCAGTTTCGAAGTTGACACCTCAAAAAACCTCCCAAAACCAATTTTCGTTTAATTAAAAAAAACGAAATTCCTGTTTTGCTGTTTTCGTTCCTTAATCAACAGTATCATGAGTAAAAAACATTTATATACTCATGGGGTACTCTCAACCCTTTCGAATTTGAAAACATCCCTTCTTAGTAATTCTCCACATTACAAAATAAATCTACTGACTTAATTTCATATTTATAGTATCGGCGATTTTGTCTCCGCTATGATCAATCAGTTGGTCAATTTTATTTCAGAAATTCATCAGTCTTAGTAACATATTCACTACTGGTACAGGCACCGTACCATTTTTTTATTTGAACGAAAGCAACCGTTCTAACAGATGCATTTAAAAAGATTTACGCAAATTGGTCAGGATAATTCAGGTTACTCCATGACTAACATGACCCAACTATTAATAAAAAAATGTGTTTTTTTTCCGAGTGCAATTCAAGCTAACATTCGTTTCAGAGGAATGTTATAGCGATTGCGTAGGCGAGTGTTTACAAACATTCAATACGCTTCCTCTTTCATCGGAAAATTTGTCAATTTATGTTGGCAATTATTCAGGCAAATAATGAATGTGCAAATCGATTGTCGATTAGATGGTTTTATCAAATTAGCGGGAATGTAATAATCTTTTGAGTCCGGAACGCATCGGAGAACTATTATAAAACAAAAAACTTGATAGGTGTCAAGGGACACCCGGATGGAACGAAGTTCCTTTCGATTAATGAGTGAAGGAATTGTAATAAAATTTTTTTTTTCAAGTTATAATAATATTTTTTCATTATTAACAAATATAATGTAATATAAACTTAATCAGTAGGCTCAATTTCAGTACAAACGCATTGATATTGTAATATTAAAATATAATTTGCTTTTAAATTTATCAAAGTTATGACGCGTACACTTGCTAAACACACAATAATGGGGAGATTATAACGCGTATGACTTGGTTAGCACAATAGTAAAGAGAGGTTATAATGCGTACTTGCTAAAAATTCATAAGAATTCATTATTGTCTGTATAAAATCTCTACTCACCTAACTCCATCAGCAATATCTGGACCTTGTGCAGAAACACTGTTAGGATTCATTATTGTTATTATTTTTTAATATTTATTATGTACAAAAAGTCTGTATACACTCAACCAAAATAATCGTCGCGACACCACACTGTTCAATGCGAAATAGAAAGACGAAACGAAAATAACTGGCTTGCTTTCTATGAGAGAGAGACAGACAGAGAAACACGCGCACGCCGCACGGCTTACAACTACAGCAAAAAGTGTCGTTACAACTTTTGGTCTTAATTTATTCCGTCTAGCCCCCTTTCGAAACGCGCGATAAGGAACTTCGTTCCGATAAAAAGAAAACTCTAACACCCTGTATCTTGGAAACGAAGAGTTTCCGGACATATATTTATTTGGACAATTCATATTAGAATATTGTGAGGAATCACCTCCTGAAGTTTGTCAGAGTACTTCTGACTAACCCTGTATAATGCTTCTGATTGTTGAGGAACTATCCAAACCTGTTTTCTCAGTGTAGCACATGAATAGTGTTAGAGGATTGACAGTAGCAAGAGGGCAGGAATGTCGGCCAGATAACTCTCGTTGGACTTTGCTTTAATGGAACGATTTGTTCGATGTTCCATTCGACATCCGTGCTCATTAGGTCGATTAAGTTATAGGGATGCACACACCGACGCGCCATATACAATTACACACAACACATAAGCATCCACCATATCGAGCTGGAGGGTGATAGGGAAACATTCCTGCGGATTCACTTCTAATATATCCGCAAAGGCATAAGTGTGAAAATCTACGTGAAAATCAAGTCTGCTTCATTGATATCCTCTTTCAACACGTTGATGCTGTTCAGTTCGTCAAAGACACAAAAATACACCTCTGATGCTTTCAAATGAACGTGTATATACAGGGCTCTGATTCGGAAACTTGAAACCTCGAGTTGTTTTGGAACAGACACAAATGGAGGAAATATGTTTTTATGACTGACTATACTGATGATTTATATCAAAACAAGTTGATGGTTGTCATAGACCTCTGCAAGATATTTTCTCTAATTTCTTGAATCTGCTAGAACATATAATAATCCATACTATATGTGAAGAGTACAAAAAAAAGGAAATCACTAAAAAATTAATTACTTGGAATAACTCTTGTAATATTGAATATCAACAATGACTTTACAGATCTTTTAACTGATGATGGAACCGAAAAGGAAAATACAAAACTTCCATCACAATGCTTTGAATCCAGGTGAGGTATTCCTTTTCGTTCAGCAAGACTGAATTCATTTTAAAATACAGGGTGTTTGAAAATTCAGTATCAAGGTTTCAGAAGCGTATTTTCAGGTCAAAATAATCCTTTTTTTCCATTAACATATTTCGACAAACGCGTCGTTACCGATCTACACAGCGTTGAAGTTTCAAGATTTCTTTATTTTTTCTTCATAGCTCTTTCAGTTTTTGCGATATTAAGATCAAATTGAGATGATCATCCAGTGTGCCGAGTGATTGTAAGAATCTTCAGGGAGATTTTTTCAGGGGTCAAGCCCTTTTTTGCTGCATAAACTTTTTTATAGGGCGCCGCTGGTGGATTCTAACGTATGCAGTGAATCCTTTGTTTCGTTTATACATTTTTTATCTCGTCTAATTTTTCCTCATCTGCGACCGTTATCGAGAAAAAAGTATAATCATTTTTTGTAATTTGCTACATTCAATGGAAATTTTGAACAAAAGGGGGAAACCTATAATCACAATGAAAACAAAAAACACTACTCATTTGGTTTGTGATCTAAATTACAAGTTTCCTCAAACATTACCTAAAAAATAAGAAACGTAACGAACCTTGACTTTTTATAAAAGCTGCTGGAAATGCGATACAACCTCCTCCTTCTGCAATACAACCTTCCACTCCTCTTCTCATAGACTGCCGTACGCGTTCTAAAATTCCGGGGGTGTTTCTTACGGTGTGGAAGACATCCATAATTCGTGCAGTAAGAACTTCGATAGAACGCACTGGTTCTGCACCATTAACAAGGCCCTCTATATGTCCCCATAAAAATGAGTCCAGCGGGTTGCAATCTGGGGACCGTGGAGGTCAAGCAACTGGACCTGCTCTGTCAATCCGCCGATTGGGAAACACTGTATCTAAATATTCGCGGGCGATGACTCGAAAATGAGGGGGGCCCGATCGTGCCTAAACCACATTTGTTGACGAACTTGTAAAGGCACGTCCTCCACTAATGTAGGAAGTTCAAATATGTGGCACCATTTAAAATTCGCGGTAAAATAAAAGGACCAATTGAAGTATCTCCTACTATTTCTGCCCATATGTTTACGCTGAACTGTTCCTGCTGTCGAGAATGTCTGATCATGTGTGGATTTTCTTGTGCCAAAATATGAGCGTTGTGCTATTTCACTACTCTGTCGCGTGTAAAGTGAGCTTCGTCGGTAAAAAAGATACGAGATGAAATGCAGGATCCCAAGTACAGTTGCGCAGTATCCATCGGAAGAATTGCAAGCGCCGTGGAAAATCTCGCAGAAGCAAACCTTGGACGCGCTGGATATGATATGGGTATAGCATGCTTTCGTGTTAAAACATCCAGACAGTTGAATGGGAAACATCCAAATCCCGTGCTATTTGTCGAGTACTCATACCAGAATTTTTGTCGATAACACTTCAAATCTCTTACTGGGTTGCGTGCTTGTCGCGCTCTGCCAGCAACGTGCCTTGGAGTCTGGAATCTGCCATATTCCCGAAGGTGCTGATAGGAATTCATGAAAGTTATATAGTTGGGAAGACGGCGATTAGGACATCTCAGCGCGTACAACCTCTGAGCTTCAAGTCCGTTACCATTAGCCAGATCATAAACAAAATGAATGTAAGCCAGATGATCAAATGACTGTGGTTCATTTCAATGTTGAACAATTACACGGTGAGACATCCACCAACTTTCAAATAATGTCACATGCTTCAAAACAAACCCAGATATCAAAATGAAAATAGCCTTCAAAGCCCACTGATTCTCTTTTTCATCGTTTCGTTGAAAAATTCAATTAACTATAGCGAATTACAAAAAATGATTTTACTTTTTTTCTCGATAACGGTCGCAGATGCGTAAAAACTACAGGAGACAAAAAAAATTCAAAAACAAAACAAATAATTCATTTTATATCTTAGAATCCAGCAGCGGCGCAGTACAAAAAAGTTTATGGGGCGAAAAAGGGCTTGACCCCTGAAAAAATATCTCCCTATAGATTCTCACAATCATTCTGCATACTGGATGATGTGAACCCTGGAACATAACCTATGTTCCAGATTTGATCTTGATATCGCAAAAACTGAGAGAGCTATGAAGAAAATAATAAAAATCTTGAAACTTCCACTCTCTGCAGATCGGTAACGAAGCGTTTGCGGACATATGTTTATGGAAAAGGAAGTCTCATTCTGACCTGAAAAATACGCCGCTGAAATCTTGATACTGAATTTTGAAACACCCCGTATAATATGTCATACAAGGCGAAAAATTACTACAAAAGCAAGTGACAGGTAAGATACAATAGGCCCAAGTGTCATCGGAGGCCACAACAGCCAGATTCTCATACTGCCTGGGGCTGGCCATGAATATTTTCTTCCACCTAATAAAAAAACACTATGGGGATTTTTCTATATCTCCAATATCGTGCAAGAGTTCTGGCAGTCACTGGGCTACGACTATTAGTATTCCGTTTTCACTTTAGGTATGGAACACCATAAGTTGGCGCCCCTTCTTTCCTTCTTTTGATAGAATTCAATCCAACATCTTTGAATTCAATCTGTTTTTTTTTTCAAGTTGCGACGCTTTTTTAATACCTTCAACAAATACCAATTGTAAGTTCTGGCTCTCTGAACTAACTTGTGTAACCTAGACATCTGTATTAGAAGTTTGAAAAGCTGGGAACTGAAAAATTGGTTGTATGTTTTCTGAGCTCTTCAAATTTGTAACGAAAATCAACAAAATAAACAAGAAAATACCGTTGGTTATCGATATAATTAATTGCCTTGGTCAGTTCATTGGAAGAAGATAAAATCAACTCATTTGGAAAATCCAGTTTTTTCAAAATAAAATTGACAGTTGTCAAATCAAATTTCAATTTAGAAAATTTGATGTTTGAGGGAAATGCTGTTGAACATCTCGAAAATATTTCCAGGAATTGGAAATAAGTATTTACTAAATAAATGCTATTGAAACTAATTAATTCTCAACTCAACATAAATTCAAATTACACTCATTCATGAAACATTTTCATCTATCTCAGATTATGAATGAAATTATTTATCATTCTTGTGATTTATGCATCTGAAAATTCATGAAGTGAAAACTCACAAAATGTCAGCATTGCTAGAATGTTCTAGAGAAAAATTCTGTCATGATTTATCTAAATCAAGTCAAATATCTGATTGATCTCAAGGAAAATCTAATATTCTTCCATTGCATTCAAGGCTGTCTTCCTTGAAATGAAATAATCATGTAATCAAAAGAACTCCAAAGTCTAGTAGAATTTTTTCAGCCTCAGCTTTATGAAATCATCGATCAATCATAAAATTGTTTTTTATACCTGGAAAAATATTGGAATTTTTAATTTTCAGCATCTTTGATCAAAAGAAATACACTAACAAACTCTTGATTCAAATATGGATCCTACAATGAGTACATTTCAATACAAAAAAATATAACCACAGTTCTTCGAAGATAGTTTTGAATGAATTCACACATGGATACATCACTTCAGCTGTTAGGATTTTGAGTTCCAGGGGCACTCTAGCAAAACACGATGAATATACTTTATCAGAAGTACGTTTGAAACATCCCTGTTCAGACTCCAAAATGAAATTTCAAGATTTCAATCAAGATTTATCAGATTATCCAATTCTCCAAGTTTCAGAAGAAGATATTGTAACAGCCATAAAATGTTTCAGTACTGGTTTGCAGGTGGTCTGAATTCTCTTAGACCTACATACAAGACATGATCAGTCGTAGCTCTGGTAGTGCTGATCAAAAACTCATTTATGCAATCAAAAATGTATGTAATTTCATTTTATCTGGCAAGGTCAATTCAGAAATGTATCCTTCACTCTTTGGTGCTTCTTGTGAAGTGGTTGCTTTTTCAAAACGTAGATACATCAATCAGCATCCAGATCCATCTTCCAAGGTGTTTTTAAAATTCAACTTCAAAAATGCCTTCAATATGATTGATAGGAATGCGATGTTCCTCAAAGTAAGAGATAACCTTCCTAGTATATATCCTTTTGTAAATCAATGTTAAAACTTATCATCATATTTGAAATTTGGTGATAAGTTCTGAAAGAGGTGTTCAAACAAGGTGACCATTTGGGACCCGCACAATTTTGTCTCACAATTGAAGAATTGACAAAGAGTTTGTTATCTGAATTCAACTGTTGGCACTTATTTGGATTACGGCTCAATTGCTGAAGATTTCATTACAGTTTTGGAAAATTTGGAAAAGGTTATCATCCTATCGAAACAAATTGGTCTTGATTTAATTACAATAAGTGCGAACTAATTTGACTACTGGACCCAAAAATTAATTTTGAATGCAAAATTCCAATTATTAGCCCCTGGTATAAAAATTCTGGAAAAGCAGATTGCAGCCCTTTCGGTGCGCCCCTATATTGGATCTCTTTCTGGAATATTTATATATATATATATATATATATAAGAGAGAATGAGAGAAATCTGTTACGAATCCAAAAAAAGAGACCACAAGCCGTCCTGATGATTGGGAAACCATGAAACAGGCTGTAGACGGATGGTGTGTTTTTTTGGATTCGTAACAGATTCCTCTCATTCTCGATATTTGTTTGCATTATACGCACGAGGAGTACGACTATTGATATCGTGGGTAGGCCTATCTGACACATTTGTTGGTGACCTGTTGATGTGCACGAAATCTCGTGATATTAAAATTCCACGATATTAGGTTTAAGCTTCACCGCACAGATTATAGATGTCACTATCAATAATCTGATGCAGTTCACATGTTTGTATTGGCCTAAGGCTATGAACCAGCAAGAAATCTGATGCGAATTTGAAAGAGACCACAAGACGTCCTGATGATTGGGAAACCATGAAACAGGCTGTAGACGGATGGTGTGTTTTTTTGGATTCGTAACAGATTTCTCTCATTCTCGATATTTGTTTGCGTTATACGCACGAGGAGTACGACTATTGATATCGTGGGTAGGCCTATCTGACACATTTGTTGGTGACCTGTTAATGTGCTCGAAATCTCGTGATATCAAAATTCCACGATATTAGGTTTAAGCTTCACCGCACAGATTATAGATGTCACTATCAATAATCTGATGCAGTTCACACACATATATATATATATATATATATATAGTTTCTTCAGTTTCATGGAATAAAGATCTGATTCAGTCAATTCATACAATGCGAACGCAGAATTCAAATAAAATAATTTTGTTTTAACCTGATGATGACAAATACCATGTCAAAACATAGTTAAGAAAAATAATATGAATTGACTGAATCAGACCTTTATTCCAAGAACCTGAAGAAAATATATATGTGGTCAAGAAACTATAGAAAAAATATATAATTATATATATATGTGTGTGTATATTGTTACTAATAAATTCTCCATTTTTGATTATTTAACTAATTTCTCCTGTGAAAAAAGAGAACAAAACCCAACTCAAGTTGGCTAAAACTAATAAACCGATCAAAAATTAAAATATAGATATGAAATGTGAGCTACCTATTGATACAAACAAAATGGGGTATTGAAATTGGTTATTATTTTTCCGTATATTCACCTCTAGCAGGTGTTTCGTCAATGATTACTGCAAGTATTATGCGTCATGAAAAAAAAATGGAAATTGTAGGGGCCTTATGAATGACCGTATAATTTGGGATTACCCTATAATGCTGTTTGTACTGTTTCAAAATACTCCGCAGTACTTGATCAATGCGCGCGTACACATACATATACCCTGCTTCTACATTCTTAATCTTGATCAGTTGATGATGGGCATTCCAATAGCTTCAATATTATGAATGAGATCAACCACGTGTTGCGATTCATTACAGAAGCTATACAGTCGATTGAGCAAAATTAATTTTCTTTATATAAAAGCGATATCACCGTTGAATTCACCAACTGAGCTGTGGAATGCTCTTTCCTGGTATATAATTATCCATTCAAGACTCTATTGTCACACTCAATCTGATCATTTTATTCCAATATTAAAAAAGGGCTTTGTGAATGAAACGATTCTAGAGCGCCCGAGAACAGATAACCTTTTGTTGAAGTTGAATAAATTTTCGTTTCATCCATTTCACACCTCCGGGGTTTTTATGGATAGACCACGTCAAATCAATTTCATTTTGATTTTCTCCTGTGATTTCGAATTTCATCGTTAGGAGGATTGCTCGATCGCACGGGAACAAAAGGCTCAGCATGGAAGACGTTTTTTTCAGAGGTAAATTGAGGGGTTCGGGGTTTGATCCTTTTCAAGTTCTCCTATTATCGAAGAGAACACGTTCAAAGATTTTTGATTCTCAACCGTTGCTAGCGAATGGATATCCTGAGAGGCTTTGGCTGATGCTGCGATTTTCATACTCGCGAGAAATCAGTATTAGTCCATGCCATTGTGAAATATACTGTCAATTCTAGAACCTTTCCAGTACATACTGAAAGTAGTTATCAGCTTCTTCTCAAGTGAAACAGATGTGATGGATCCTCTGGAAAATTCTAAGAGCACTCCTGTGGGAGAATTCTTCCATCCAAATCTTATAGTTTATTGATGAATACTTTTCGAAATGAATAGAAGGGACTGTCTCTCATAATTCTTGAACCAATCCAATAAATCAGTATTTTATGTATTGATATTTGTATTTTTGCTGCTTTATACTGATGGATGCATAGTATCTTCGTAATAAATTCTGGCATCACATCAAAAAATGGTATAAAAAGGTGGGATATTCTCAAAAACCACGTGACCTGTACCAATCGTTTCATCCTCAGTTAACTATGCAACACGATATGACAATAACAATTTTATACATAATAATATCGAATATATTACAACCTGAAAATCACCCCGTCGCTTCTAATGATGACACACACACACGAAATGAAGTGAAAAATTTTCATATCACACTTGTTTGGCAGTAGAAAATCATCATGCTGTATATTTTCACACAGTTAAAAGGAAGAAAAGGGTTGTGAAATGAGAAATAGTTCGTAGAAAAATGATTCATTGCAACCGCTGATGAAGATACATACCAGGACCTCAATGGGACCAATTCTATCGGTGAATTTTGTAGATTCATTATCTTCCAACTTTCATGTAGGTAATTTCTACTAACATGATCCATTCGATGAGTTCTACATTCTGTTAGAAAAGACTGCGAGAATACCCTGTATGAATCAGAAACCCACTTATAGTTATTTTTGAATTCGTATAGAAGCGAAGAAGTAAGCTAAGCACCGGATGGAATGTATTTGCAAACCTCTCATCACATAATTCCTATAGAATTTCAGTACGGACGAAAATGCACCAACAATTACTGAAAACGGATTGGAGTAGAGTTTAATTCGAGTTTCCATTATATCCCGCCATTCTACCTAACGTAGTGTTTGCAACACGCGTCGAAAAACTTCCTTATGTACTCATTGTAATGTTTGTGGGAAAACTAATTTTCGAAGTAACATATTTTCGTAACGAATCGAAAACTGCAGTTGAACTGAGTTCATTACCTATAACACTTAGTATTTACCGTCTCGTCTTAATCTTCCATGCATTGGAAATTGAACAATTCCAGTTTTATTTGAAATTTTAAGGAGTTTTTTGCAATGATACACAAGGAAAATTCGAAACATGAAATGAAATGGAATTCCAAATATCTAGCCATAAATGTCTGGAGAGATGAAAAACATTTTTTGAAAAGTGTTCAGCGAAAATTGTGGATCACGAGACCTCCAGTTTTTCCTGGAATCGATCCTCAAGATTGTGTTCAATTGGAGACCATTTCTGATCATATAGCGATGTGATGAGTTGGTTTTCAAGCTTTCACTTCGAAGTCATATTTGAAAAAGAAAACAATCCATTATTTCCACTGGATCACGGTCAATCTTCTTCTGAGGAGATTCGTATTGCCAAAAATAGAAAGTCATGAGAAAAATCAGAGGAGGCCCCAATTCAAAAGCATGGCCTCCAAGGACAAATGGCAGATCTCAAAAAAGGTGATAGACGTGGAAAAAACGAAATGGGCAATCAACTCGTTCCAACCGTTCAAATCGCTAGGATCGGACGGCATTTATCCTATTATTCTGCAGGAAGGAATTGACCTACTACCACACATAATATGCATGGTATTGAGGACCAGTCTTGCACTGAGATACATACCAAAAGCATGGAGTGCAATTACAGTAGTCTTCATTCTCAAACCTGAAACAAGCTGGAGCAAAGGCACTGGGGCCAATGAATGTTATGTCATTCATGCTTATGACGCAAGAAAAACTGTTGGATAGGCATATAAGGGATACAATGTTGACAAACCAACCTCTACACAAGGACGTTTATGCCTACACGATAGGCAAATCTACAGAAACAGCATCACACCAACTCGTACAGAAGGTGGAAATTGCTCTAGAAAACCAAGAGGTCTTGCTGGAGCATTCAACAATACATCTCTCAACTCAAACTCCAGGGAATTGAGAAGAAAAGGCATGAATGAGACCTGCTGCAGGTGGATAGACTGTATGTATGTATGTATGCTGAGGGGAAGAATAATCTACTCCTCTCTAGTGGGAGACACACTGGCAGCTAAGGTCACCAGGGGCTGTCCGCAGGGGGGTGTACTGTCCCACTGCTCTGGAACCTGGTGGTGGAAGACCTGCTAATCACATTAGAAAGGAATTGGAAAAGATCACTTGGGTACGCAGACGACATAGTCATCATTGTCCAAGGAAAATTCAACATCACAGTTAGGGAGATAATACAAACGGCCCCAAATCTGGTCAATACATGGATAAATGGAGACGGGTTGGTATAAGATGCTTTATTCAGAATTAAAAAAATACAAAAGCAAAGTTTTAAATATAAAATAATATCAAGATAAAAATCTTGATTGAAGCCCGGGACTCGAAGTGATGGCGCATTTGCTGTTTCAGTCGGAGGAAAACCCGGAAAAACCCACAACACCATCAGGAATCAGCTAATCAACTTTCTCATAGAAAAGGACACATGCTCCCTGGAAAATACATGGCAGTCATCGAAGAGGTGCCAACAATTAGAATAAGGGTGTTTGCAATATGCAGTATAGTGTCCATTGGGAATGCTGCTGCTATGATTAGATATGGCGTAGATATTATAAAGAGTATTCATTCCATCCTGAGCAGAATATTGGTCCAAATTCAAATTTTGTATGGGAAAATTATTCACATTGTCCAATTTACTGCCATCAGTCGAAGAAACACGTTTTAAATGTATAACAAACATTTTTGGAAATGTTTTTATACGAATCATATTTTTGAATTCCCTTTTCATTCCACAAGTTGAACAGTATGGGCTCGCATCGTTAGTCAAAGTCTTCTCTTCTGTCAACAGTTCAATACCTTGTGTTGAATTCACGACTTCGTTTGGCAAGTCTGGAATAGGGATTGAAAGTACCCAGAAAGGTTCAAAAGTAACGGAGCAGTAATCACAAGAAGTATATCTCAATATAGACTTCAGCTGACCGGCAAATGTATCCACAATTTTGGAATTATGAGTAGACAGATATCTTGTCCACGAAATGGAAGCTTTCTGATTATCATTCGTGATAACAAAATCGTTTGGTGATGGACGAATCTCTGCACTCGCCTTGTTAATTCTTGATGTAAACCTACCAGAAGGTATCTTAGGAATTCTTCCGAATCTGCTGGGTCGTTATGATCGAAGGAAGGGGCAAAATTTCTGAATAGACGGACGAAATGTGAAGTATCCACCATTTTTCGAGAAGAATCAGGACTCAAGATATTTTCCATCAAAGATATAAAAGATTTCACTAAATTTCCTTTTATTCTTGATGTAGTAGTATCTAAATCCTCCATACAGAAACCATTCTTGAAAAATTCCAACAAAACCTTGGTGTTCGAGAGACAGGTATTTCCTACATTCTTCAGTCCTCTTAGGCCAAATGTAGAAATGGAGTGTCTTGTTGGTATAGCATGCTCACTCATGTTTAACGAAGAATCCATAGGTTCATTGTTCCTGTAATTCAAAGAAGGTGATAGAGAAACTGATATTGATTTTTTGGAAAGTACTGAGTGATAATCTCTGATAATTGATATGTATCTCGTAGGAAAATTGGGACGATAAAATAATTCATCCAGTGGATGCGATGGAGGAGTTGTACCCATTACAGAAGAAGCATTGCCCCTTTGAATTGTTATACTAATTCTTTGTATCAAAAATGACGTTGAACGTTTATCTTTTGTAGCGCGGCCCACTCTCCTTCCAATTTCATGAATGAAAGACAGAGATTCAGGGCCAAAGACACCAAAAGTTTCGACAGCTATTGGATGGGAAAGATCATTATTTCCAAGATTTTGATATTTCTTTCTTTTCAATTCCTTGCTGGATATTGCTGCAGCACCTGCGGACTTGGAAGTATTTGATAAATGAGACGCTGCAACTGTATCAGCACAAGTGAAGTCCCACACCAAAGGTTTGCCACATTTCCAAGGTATCAGCGTCATACCATCAGGACGTTTACCATCATCTCGGCTAGTTCCGAAAGGTTCTAACACAGCTGGAATACCTGCCGATACCATAGAACGTTTAATGATATCACTGAATTGATAATGTCTGGATAAATGACCTGCACTTCTATGACAGCTCAAACCATGAGTTCCTGTTAGATTCACTTCACTACCACATATACATTTATGAGGAATACAAATATCTAAGCCCAGTCGCAGTCCAATTGATATTCTGAAAGACTCGTCGTCTAAAAGGGTTCCGAGAGAAGCCACAGGTAGAGCATTCAGCCAAGCTCCGGATTCTTTGATACTAACAGATCTCAGACGAGCCTTTTCTACTCCAGACTTGGACGAATCAAGTAAATTTTTTGAGGTTATATTCAAAAGTGGAAGTTCCCAGGATTTTTGAATGTTCCTCGTAGCTGGTGGCAAATCTAAGTTGGTTTGCAATGATCAAAGAGAAACAGCTCCATCAAAAAATGTATCAGTCGTTTCAGAAAAAGTGGAAGGGAGAATAGAATCAATAAGACTGGACTCATGGAAGCTGAGAAGGCAGGTAAAGCTAGAGCAGAAGCCAAACGGTGCCCCAGACCTCCAAGATTCACCGGAAGTGTTGCCTGTAACCAATAATCTTCATTGAAAGAATTATTAGGAACATTTTCCAAAGTATGGCGTATTAAATCGTCAAAATCTTGAAGCTCATTGAGACTTTCCCAAGACGGAGAACATCTGAGGGTATACATCAATTTTGGTATAGCGAGGGAATTTGTCAAGAGAAAGAATGAGATGTGAGTTGGTAAGTTATTCAGACGGGTGGAGAGTAACTGCAGAGAGTCGTTTTTATTTCTGATATGTCCAGAAAGAGCATTTATAGAAAGGGGCGCACCAAGAAGGCTGCAATCTGACTTTTCCAAAAATTTTATACCAGTGGCTAATGATTGGAATATGGATTCAAAATTAGTTTTTGGGTCCAATAGTGAAATCAGTTCGCACTTATTGGAATTGAGTTCAAGACCAATTTGTTTCGATAGGATGATAACCCTATCCAAATCTTCCAACACTGTATTGAAATCTCCAGCAATGGAGCCATCATCTAAATACCAACAGTTGAATTCAGATGACAAACTCTTTGTCTATTCTTCGATTGTGAGACAAAATAGTGCGGGTCCCAAAGGGTCACCTTGTTGAACACCTCTTTCAGAAGTTATTAAATGATCACCAAAATTCAAATATGATGATGAGTTATAACATTGATTTACAGAAGGGTATATACCAGGAAGGTTATCTCTTACTTTGAGGAGCATGACATTCCTATCAATCATATTGAAGGCATTTTTGAAGTCGAGTTTCAAAAACACTTTGGAAGAAGGGTCTGGATGCTGATTGATGTATCTACGAGCTGAATGAGCGACTGCTTCACAACCTCCTGGCGTACCGAAACCAAACTGTAAGGGACGTAGTAAAGAACCAAGATCTTCTTTAATTTCCATGCAGCAGAGTTTTGCTACTAATCTGCGATAAGAAGTACCAACAGCAATAGGACGAATACCTTCATCTTTTTTTGGAGTGCACAGAGAGAAGCACCAAAAAGTAAAGGACATATTTCTAAATTTCTTCACCTTGCCATATAAAAGAAAATGACATAAATTTGTGATTGAAGAAATAAGTTTTTGACCAGCACTACCAGAGCTATGATTGATCATGTCTTGTATATGGCTAGGTCTAAGGGAATCCAGACCACCTGCAGAACCGGTACTGAAAGATTTTATAGCTGTCACAACATCTTCTTCTGAAACTTGGAGAATTGAATAATTTGATAAATCTTGATTGATATCTTGAAATTGCATTCTGGAGTCTGAACGAGGATGTTTCAAACGAAGTTCCGATAAAGTATAATCATCGTATTTTGCTAAAGTGTCGCTGGAACTCAAAATACTAATAGCTGAAGTTATGTCTCCATCTGCGATTTTATTCAAAACTATCTTCGAAAAATTTTGGTTATATTTTTTGGTATTGAAATGTTCTAAAGGAGATGTACTTATTGTAGGATCATCCTTTGAATTCAGAGTTTTTATATTCCTCTTGATCAAAGATGCTAGAGATACTTTACGAGTTTCTTTCGAACTAGGTTAAGTGAATGAACTATATGAAAAATTCAACAGATTTTTCCAACTATCAAAAGAATTCAATTTTATGCATTCATTTCCCAGGGCTGAGGCTGAACAAATTCTAGCAGACTTTGGAATTCTTTTGATTACATGATTATTTCGTTTCAAAGAAGACAATCTTGAATGCAATGCAAGAATATTAGATTGTATTTGAGATTCATCAGATATTTGACTTGATTTGGATGAATCATAATGGGAATTTTCTCTAGAACATTACGGTATTGCTGAAATTTTGTGAGTTTTCGCTTTGTGAATTTTTAGGCCCTTAGAAGACTCTCATTTTATAAATCACAAGAATTATAAATAATTTCATTATCGTTCATAATCTGAGATAGATGTTGAGAGTTGATTATTTTACTTAGCTTTTATTTAGTAAATCCTTTTTCTTTCCCTGGAATGATTTTCGAAAGGTTCCACTGCATTCGCCTCAAACGTCAGGTATACTCAATTGAAATTTGATTTGACAACTGTCAATTTTATTTTCAAAAGGCTGGATTTTTCAAGATGGGAGTTGGAATGAGTTGATTTTATCTTCTTCCAATGAATTGACCACGGCAAATAGTTTATATTGATATCCAATGGTATTATCTTCTTTATTTTCTCGATTTTCGTTACAAATTCGAAGAGCTTAAAATGTCGCCTCTCTAAATCAACAATAGTAGCTTTTACCCAAAAAGGATGCTAGAGGGCCTGGGACCTCTTACCCTCAAAGAAACCAACATCCAGCTGTCGGAGGAAGTTAAGTATCTCTAAGTGATCCTAGATTCGAATTTAACATGGAACCAACAACTGGCAAAAGTAAAGAAGAAAGCTGAGGTGACACTTATGGTAGCCAGACGAGCACACGGAAAGCATGAGGGCTAAGTCCCAAAATGGTGTATTGGACATACAATACTGTGGTGAAACCCATGATCACCTAAGCATCTTCAGTATGGTAGATAAAATTAACCCAAAAAATAGCCACGGCTGAGTTGAGCAAGGTACAAAGACTTGCCTGCCCTAGCATAACGAGGGCTATGAAAACAACACCAACAGCAGCCATGGAAGCACTCTGGACCTTCCACCGATTGACATAACAATCATGGGGGAGGCAAGAATGGGACTTCTGAGGCTACAAAAACTACGCCACGGACACAAAAATAAATGAAATAGTGGAAGGCAATATTCTTGAAATGAAACCAACGGACCACAAACTCCTAGATACTTCTTTGACACGAACCTCGAGGTGATCATACAAGACCGATGGGAATGGACAGATGACACCATCAAGAGTAAACCTGGAGAGAGGATCTGGTACACAGACGCATCCAAGACCAAGGAAGGAACTGGTGCTGGTCTATACAGTGAGGGAAGAAACTCCCAAATAAGCACCTCACTGGAAATACATGATTTCGTATTCCGAGCGGAAATGTACGCAATCTTGCAATGAGTGAGAGAAAATAACATGAGGAAAGTGTGAAACGCACGGATCAAAATATGCACAGACAGCCAGGCATCACTAAAGGCTCTCATGAACCCAACAGCGACATCAAAACTGCTATGGGAATGCCAAGAAGAACTCAGTGCGCTCGCAGAACACAACAATATGACTTTGTTGTGGGTTCCAAGGCATCGAGGGCAATGGAAAAGCTAAAGAACTAGTTAGGACGGACTCATCAACTCCATATATTGGCCAAAAAGCTGCATTTGGAGTGACAAAATCGGCCATCCATGGCTGAATACGGGACTGGGTCGAAAGAAAACAAAGAGAGCGCTGGAAGGAAGCTCTTCTCATGCACCACGGGAAAACATGAATTATAGAACCGTCGAAATGAAGAACTGAAGAAATACTCAACTGATGAACCAAGTCAGAACAATAACTAACGGTTCTTCCTACTGGTGATAGCCCAATGAGAGGACACCTGCCCAAAATGGGGCTGTACAAAGGATAACTTTCCTGCAGACAATGTGGCAGAGGAACAGAAACGGCCAAACATACAGGGTAATTCAAAAGTACTTTGACAAACTTCAGGAGGTGATTCCTCACAATATTCTGATATTAATTTTCGACATGAATATATGCTCGGAAACGCTTCATTTCCAAGATACAGGGTGTTGAAGTTTTATTTTCGTTTTAATTTGAATAACTTTCGAAATACTGACCTTAATTAAACGAAAATTGGTATTGCGAGGTTTTTTGAATTCGAACCTGATGTTATTATTGCTTTTACTCGTAGGGGGTGCCACCTACAGTTCTTCTTCTTTTTGAAGATTTATAACTTTTTTAAGCGTACTTCTAGCACATTTTTCAGTAAAAAAAACAATTCCTCTATAATATCTACGTTAAAAAGCTACCCTTGTTACAAATCGCTATAAGCAACCGTTTTCCAGATATTTGGACTTGAAAGTTTCAAGTCGATTATTTGATATTCGATGCATGTTGAAGTTATTACCATTATTTTGCATTTTCCACAAGAATGCTTACGAAATGAATTTGACGTTAAAGTAGGTAGTTTTGGTTATCTGTAGGGGGCGCCACCTATTTTTACTGGTTTGAAATAGTTATTTTAGTATCAAGGGTGCAAAATCTGTATTTGTTTTAATATAATTTACAAGAAATATCAACATTTTATTTCAAGAAATTTTGAATATGTAGGTTAAAATGAAATGAAGGGAACTGAATTGTATTCGAATAAACTGTTCAAAGTGTCCACCTTCAGCGAAGATACAGACATTCAGTCTTCTAGTCATTGAATCTCGTACCCGCTCAAAAATTATTGGTGTGTTTCACAAGCGTCTACCATTCGGTTTCTTAGATCTTCGTCGTTCGCTACTGGAGTTTTATAAACTGGTGACTTCAAATGCCCCAAAAATAAAAAACTAGCGGGTTTAGATCTGTGGACTTTGGTGCCCACGCCTGGTTAGGTTCTTCTACACCCCTACCGATCCATCGATTTGGAAAGACAGTGTCAAGAAATTCCCTGGTTACAACGCTAAAATGGGCCGGAGCCCCATCATGCATAAACCACATGCGGAAACGAATTTCTTCTAATGGTACATTCTGAAGTAGTCCCGGCAATTAATTTTCTAAAAAGTCCCTGTAAGTTGCGCCATTCAGTCAGAACGGAAGAAAGCAAGAATCTATCAAGTAATTATCAATTATAGCCGCCCATACATTTACAAAAAATTTATATTGATAATGTCTTCCACTTACTGCCTGCGGATATTCCAGAGCCCAAACATTGTTGTTATGAAAGTTTGTGATAGCATTTTGGGAGAAGTTTGCCTCGTCCGTGAAGAGTACATATCCTAAAAATTGAGGATTTCGAGTCAATTTTCTCAAAAACCACTGACACATAGTAATGCGTTGGGGCAAGTCTCCTGGCAAAATAGCTTGTACCCTCTGAATATGGTATGGATAGAATTGTTGATCGTGGATAATTCTCCAAACTGTGGACTGAGTAGAATTGAGAGCTTCAGCAATTATTCTTGAACTTGTTTCTGGATTCTCCTCGAGAGCGTTCAAAACAGCTTCTTTCAATTCTGGGGTTCGGACTGCTCGTGGTCTTCCAATAATATCAGCTGCCCCCTTGAAGCTACCTGTTTCTGCCAAACTACGGTGGAGACTGGTAAATGTTGGAGCTGAAGGCAGTACTCGATTAGGAAATCGCTCCCGGTAAATACGTCTTGCTTCGCGCGCATTGCCATCCGCAAGGCCATAAACGAAATGAATATCGGCTAAATGAGCATTATTGTTTAAATAATCCATTTTTTCCAAATTAGTGTTTTAAAATTTACAGAAACTTCAACAAAACAACAAAACGTTCAACTGTCACATAATTTGTAATAACCAAAACTACTTACTCAAACGTCATATTCATTTCCTAAGCATTCTTGTGAAAAATGCAAAATAATGGTAATAACTTCAACACGCATCGATTATCATATAATCGACTTGAAATTTTTAAGTCCAAATATCTAGAAAACGGTTGCTTTTAGCGACTTGTAAGAAGCGTAGCTTTTTCAAGTAGATATGATAGAAAAGTTGATTTTCTCACTGAAAAACGTGGTAGAAGTACGCTAAAAAAAGTTATGGATCTTCAAAAAAGAAAAAGACGTGAAGGTGGCGCCCCCTACGAGTAAGAGCAATAATAACATCATGTTCGAATTCGACACCTCGAAAAACATCTCAACACCAATTTTCGTTCAATTAAAGTCAGTATTTCGAAAGTTATTGAAAAAAAAAACGAAAATAAAAATAAAATCTTAACACCTTGTATTTGGGAAACAAAGCGTTTCCGGACGTATATTTAATTACACAATTCATATTAGAATATTGTGAGGACTCACCTCCTGAAGTTTGTCAAAGTACTTTTGGATCACCCTGTCTATTGTCAGAATGCGAGGCACTAGACCGCAAAAGAAAAGCAATATTCGGACAGCCGAGGCTAACCCCCGTAGAGTTACGGAGTGGGTGCTGTACAACAAAAACCGGAAGGCACAAAAAGCCCAAGAGGCTGAGTTGCAGCTGGCGACGGGACCAGCATCCGAGGAAGAAAAAAATACAGAAACAGATTACAGTGGATGATGATGACTATTTATTCAGAGTTTATGCTAACTGATAATTCGAATTTTTTATAGAATATAGAATAGAAAAAACGCACAGTGTGGTGCGATCACATTGTGGGGAGTAATGGGAGAGTTTGTAAATGGTCGACTCTATCGGGAAATGATGTCACGAAGACGCCGAGATATGTCTTTTGTTGCGAGTCCTCTCTATTATTGTATGTGTTTTATATCAAAGGCTAATTGTTCGGAGAACATAAAAGGCCTTGAAGTCTCATCGATTGATATAAATTGAATACAGAGCTCCACAATATAAAACTCTCTTTGTGCACAGTGTTGTTAGAAATTGGCCTACAACAACATGGGGAATAAGATCTTCCATATGTTCACATAGGTAGATAGATTTATTTGATTGGTGGCTTCTCCTGCTTTAAATTTTATTTTCAATCTGAGTTGAATACCTTACGATATGTACATATTCTGAGTTAGGTACTCTATGGAATTAAATTGAGAGATTATTACTCGTTATATCACTTGTAAATTATTTTGGTACTGAAGTACTACTATGTAAAAATTGTAACTGAATTTTTCCAATGTAAATTACTATATAACTATGTAACTGAATAAATTTCATTTCATTTCATTATGTAATGAATAAATTACACATTTGTGACAAGTCGGAGATCAAATGGTACGAGGTAGTTGCGTGAGTTAAGTATTCGGAATTGGAAATGAACTTTTTGAAAAACACAAGTTTGGAAAACTGAGCAAACATAGAGCTTGGTGTCTCTATGTGAACTGATTTATTTTCATCATTCGAATACATTGGAAAGAAGCACACCTGCTTATCTTAAAAGTAACATTCACCAGTTTATTCATTCTGCGCTACAAATAAACAGATATAATTATTCTTAAATAGCATTATTGTTTCTATAACTCCTCCATCCCTAGAGAGAAAATCGTGGGGTGAGCACAAAATTTTGGATCATCGAGGTTTCCTGAGAGTTCAATGGTTCCTCTGATGATTTTTTAAAATATTTTTTTAAAGTACACATGATACAAAGCATATAGTACAGATACAATAATTAATATATAGATTAATACAGTCCAAACACTTATTCTATGAGTAAGTATTGGAAAGTCTGAAATAGAGTCAACTTTTTGATTTTGTATTTCTAAAGCACTTTGAACATTTTTTATATCGTCTAAATTAATAGAATCAATTTTCAAAGGTTTGAACTTAATTTGAGGGTCAATATTCGGGTATTTTCCCACTTCTAAATTTGGAAGTTCAACAAATTTGAGTCTTTCATTGAAGTCATGATAACTTCGTAAGGTAATGTCTCCAATTATCACTTCACATTTTGAATTAAGTTCTAAAACAATTGTCCCGTGGAGTAAAATATTGTCTTTATTCGTACCACATTTTTGGATAGCCACAATATTTCTGGGTGTTGAAATAATCCAATTATTTTTCTCCATTTCTTTGATTTTGATGTTTTCGATCTTGACTGGGATCTGCTGACAATTCGTAATGTTCCTGACGAGTTTCAACAGTTGAATTTCACAGGAAAGTCCTTGTTCTCGTAGTTTCATGGGATTGGTCTCATGGCAAATATATTCTTCAGAAGTAATCTCTTGACATTTCGTTTCGTGAAACATATAATTTTCTTCATTGAGGATAAGGTATTCCGATTGAGGTGAGATGATTTCAAAGGATTCTTCTGTAGGTATTGGTAAGGAATATAGGTGGAAGTAATTATAACTTTCATTTTCCACAATTGGTATTTCAATGATAAAAATTATTTTATTTCCCTAACTATAACTTTTGATTTCCATAATTTTTTCAAAAAGAAGAATATTTTCAACTTTTGGTTCGAATGGTATTTTATTATTATTTGTTAATTGACTAACAATTATTTTTAATTCTTGCAAAATTTCATTTGGTTCGGCAATGGAATTGTGCCATAGTTCTTGTAGTATTTTGAAATCTTTCAATAGATTTTTGAAGAAGGGTGATTTGATCTTTCACAATGGTTTTTAATTTCAATTGATTTTCAGATAATGTCATAATAGCTTTATCATATTTTTCAGCGTCATTCTGGTCTAAATTTCCTGTTAGGGATTTGATAATGGATCCTAATCCATCAATTGAACCACGTTTTATTCTTTTATCATTTAAAGGGTTCAGTTGATTAATTTGAGAATATATTTTTCGTTCAATTGTTTCAATTAATTCATATGAATTATGGATTTTTTTTTTATAGTCGGCTTTAGTAGTATTTAATATAGAAGTGTCTTTCAATGTAGTAAATTGTTTTTGAAGTACATGAAATTCTTCGATTATGTGATTGATGTCAAATATCTGGATAAATGACCAGTGGTCAATCTTATTTTGGGCATTTTCAATTTGGAAAGGTAGGAGACCAGGGTTGTCTTCTATGTAGTGGAATCTTGGTTGAATTAATTTTCCGTTGGTGCAGCTGATAAGCCTGCAACAAGAGGAGGTTTCCTCAGTTCTTTAATATAAATAATTTCTTTCTTATTTTTATTGTTTTCATTAGTTATTTCAACTTTATTTCTTTCTAATATTTCAGTTATCTCATAAGGGCCTATGAATTTATTACTCTTTTTATTACGTTTTTGTGGGTTTTGTTCAACCACTGTTTGACCTAATTTGAATTCAGAGTTTATATCACCTTGTATATTAGTTTTCTTTATAACTTTTTCCTTTTTTTCTTGTAAGACATCATGAACATTTCTATAGACATGAACAAGTTTTTTCTTATGATGTTCTGCATAGTCGGTAAAAATGCATTTGGTAAAAATATTTCATTAGGATTCCTCGAGTTAGTATGTCCGAATGTTAATTCAGAAGGAGTATACGTAGTTGCACTATGTATGGAATTATTATATCCAATAATAGCGTAGTCCATGAGGTTTTCATTTTCATTGGGGTACATTTCTTGTAGAATTCTAAGATGTTCAATAATACTTGAATGAAATCTTTCAGCAATGCTATTTGATTCATGATGAGTAGGGGTAGTGAAATGAATTTTTATTTCATGTAAATTCAGGATTTCTTTAACGGTTTCCTTATCAAATTCCGTTCCATTGTCAATAATTAATTTTTCAGGTATTCCTAATGAGGCAAAATATTTAATAAGAGCTGAATTAATATGTATTGCAGTTTTTCCAGTTATTTCGTATGCTTGAGCAAACTTCGTGAAAGAATCTACAATTGTTAAATATATTTTTTGGTTGTAAAAGAAAGTTTTCTCGAGTATTTAGCTCTTTGACAAGTTTCACATGAATTAATAAATTCAGTTATAATGGTTTTCATATTTTTCCAATAATAATTTCGTTTTAAGGATTCTAAAGTTTCATTTATTCCTCTATGATTTGTTTTTCCTTCATGACAGTTTTTTGTCAACATTATTTGTTCTTCTTCATCTGTTATGGTATTAACTAATTTAGTACATCTGATAAGTTTAGGACCTTTTTCAGAAAAGTTTTTCAAATAGACTTTATTGAAAACTTGATATAAAAATTCGTTATGGAAATATATACAGTAGAGTTTCTTTGAAACGGTATATTCTTTCAGGAATTGAAAAACAGTATTTTCATCATACATTTTTGAAATAGGAATTTTCACTTTCATAATTTTATGATTTTCATAAGTTTCATGGCTTACTTCCAATTTATTATATGGATGTGGAAAAACTATTATTTGACTAACTTTATTATTTCATCATAAATTTTGATTCCATCATTCGTAGTCTCATTGTTAGTAGTATGTTGTGTCGATTCATTCGATTCACTAGAATTTTCATTATCGATTGTTTCATCAGATTTTTTTATGGGTTCATCTGCAGGTTTTATTATACTATTAGAAATAATATTGATCTTTGGATTTTTCTTTTCTTCTTTCGGGGGTTGTTCACTTGTAGAAGGTTGGAGTTCATCTTCAAGATGATTTTCAGCAAGATTTCGTAAATATTCTAATGTTTCTTGATTTATTTCACCTGTATTATTAATAATTGATTCATTTTCCAAAGCATTTGAAGCATTCATTTTTACTCGTGATAATGCACGGCATTCAGATTCAATGAACCTTCTTTATAATTTATATCATAATCAAATTCTTCTAATTTGAGACGTCATCTCATCAATTTTGAGTTAGGTTCTTTTAAATTAAATAACCAAACAAGGGGTCTATGATCTGTATAGATAGTGAATTTTCTGCCAAATTAATATGGTCTGAAATATTTACAAGCCCAAGCAAGTAATTCTTTTTCTATAGTGCTGTATTTTTCTTCTGATTCATTCAGGGTTCGTGAAGCAAAAGCAATAGGTTTGTCTGAACCTACTGGACCTTGAGAAAGAACTGATCCTAGTGCGACATTTGAGGCATCAGTTGTTAAAACAAAAGAGTTAGAAAAATCTGGATATTGAAGAATTGGGGCATTAATTAATAATTTTTTACAAATATTAAAGGTAGAAATAAGTTCTTGAGTATGATTCACTTTAGCATTTTTTTTCAAACAAAGTGTCATTGGTTTAGTAATTTTTGCAAAGTCTTGTATGTATTTTCTATAGTATCCTAATAATCCTAAGAAACTTTTTATTTCTTTTTGAGTTTTTGGAATGGGAAAATTCTTAATAGCTTGAATTTTATCAGGATTCGGTTTTACTCCTTCAGGTGTTATGATATGTCCTAAGTATGCTACTTCTTTCCTTAAAAATTCGGATTCATCAAGTTGAACTTTAAAATTCGCATTTCTTAGTCTTTCAAATACTTGTTTCAATTTTTCGATGTGTTCTTGAAGTGATGTGCCAAAAATAACAATATCATCTAGATATACCAAGCAAATTTCGTTTTGTAGTCCTCTAAGTACATTATCCATGACCCGTTGGAAAGTGGAGGGGGCATTTTTTAGTCCAAAAGGCATTCGTTTGGATTCATAATGTCCGTTCTGTATAGAGAATGCTGTTTTTCGTATATCATTCGGATTCATTTCGATTTGATGAAATCCATCAGCTAAATCAAGAGTACTAAAGTATTGACTTTTTCCGAGTTTATCTAAAGTTTCTGTAATATTTGGAAGGGGATATTTATCAGTAATTGTTTTTTCATCCAATTTCCGGTAGTCAATTACTACACGCCATTTTTTCTTCCCAGATGCATCAAGTTTTTTTGGAACAATCCATATGGGACTTGACCATGGAGAACTTGAATTTTGAATTATGCCTTGATTTAACATTTTTTGAATCTGGTCTTCCACTTCATTTTTGTGTATTTCTGGATATCGATAGGTTTTAGTATATATATAGGGGATTCGTCAGTTGAACTAATTTTATGTTGAACTTTATTCGTGAACATCAATGGAATTTTTTCATTATAAAAAATATCACGATATTCGAAACATAAGTTTTTTATTGCTTGTTTTCCTTCTTGATTACAGTGATTCAATCTAAGATTTTTCATATTTGATTTTTGAACAGAGTCTATGTATTCATCGATCTCTTCATTAGTTTCCATTTTTTCTATAAAACTAATATGTTGAATATTCAGAATTTCTATCTCGTATGGTTTCAAAAATTCAATTTCAACTGGTTTTGAATCAGAATTTCTAATGGTAGTGATTGCAAAATAATTTTCAATGTTTACTAAGGCTTTTGGGGATTCAACTGAATATTCGAATTGAATATAGTCTAATAATCCTATACCTTGTTTTTGATTAACCGGTATTTTGATAACTTGTTCTGTTCTAGCTGGAATTATCAATGTATGATTATTGATTGCACTTTTCTCTTGTTTCGTATTTTTTTCGGTTTCATAAATTATTGGAATTTTAACGAAAGGAGTTGATATCGTTTTTTTTCACTAACATTTATGGAGGCTTGAAGTTGTCTGAGTAAATCTATACTAATCAATCCATCATATTTTTGACTGAATCTGAAAAAGTAAAATTTATGTTTTCCCTGTACATTAAATTTTTTTAAAATTGGAATTACTATAATTTCATCATGATAGCTGATATTATGGGCAGATTGAATATTGAAGTCTTTTGTAATAAATTTTTTATAAAATGTATAAGCTAATTCTGGATTAATCAAACTTCGAGTACTACCTGTATCAATAAGAAAATTAGCTTTTTATTCCGGGATAAATATATATGGAAGATTTGCTATAGAAAGATTAAGATTTATTATGTGGGATTGTCTTGAGAACTGTCCTGGAGAAAATTTACATTTGTATAATTTTCTGAAGAAGTACCGTCTTCTTCTGGTTCTTGTTCTGAGTAAATATTATTTTCATAATTTGGGTTTTCAAAATCAGAATAATTTGGTTCATATTCATAAGTTTGGAAAACTGAGCAAACATACAGCTTGGTGTCTCTATGTGAACTGATTTATTTTCATCATTCGAATACATTGGAAAGAAGCACACCTGCTTATCTTAAAAGTAACATTCAGCAGTTTATTCATTCTGCGCTACAAATAAACAGATATGATTAATCTTAAATAGTATATTGTTCCTATAACTCGTGGTGTATGAACGAAAGCAATTACATCAATAGGGACAACACAATACAAAAGGAGTATTTCATTTATTAGGTAAGTATTGAATAATCATTGATAGGAGAATTAAAAAACCTTCGCGAGGAATACCCCATCGGATATCGCCAGGAATGACATCAACAATGAGCCTGCAATCCAGGCAAGTAGTTACGGAAGATCAAAATAAAATCACTTCACGGTGAACTCTTCAATGAAATAACAAATATAGCAAACATTTCGTATTCTGTTCTAGAACTCAGGAAGCTTCCGCATTGTTCAAGATCTCATGGCACCTTTAAAAATGTTTCCATTTCCCATGGTGTCGCGAAACTATGGTGCCGAATAGAAAAGGAAATGAATAGCACTTTCCCGATATCTTCTTTCTCAAATGTCGTTCGTTGCAGAGATATAGGGTGTTAAATATGAAAAATTGAAAGTATTTTTATTCATAACTCCCACAGTTTTGAAAATGAGATTTGAAGGCCATGTTTTTGCTCAATAAGTGCTTCATTTTGAAAAAACACACATTTTCAGTTGCCACCAGTGCCGTACAAGAAGGGTATCATGGTCCCTTTTCTCCCTTATTTTTTACGCCACTGGTGAAATCAGAAAAATCATAAATTTTTCGCATACCAAAAAAATTACACTTTCACATCAATGTTTTCCTTCAACCAGTTGCAACAGCGGCGTACAAAAAGAGTGTCATGGCAATTTCTCAAAAATAAAAATATAATCTATATATTGAACAATTTCTTCAAAATTATTTCATCTTATAAATTGTTCGAAGTGTCCACATTGTTTTGGATATAAGCTCTAACCCTTTTGAGGAAATTGAATTTGAGTTTTCTTGGAACATTTTCATTAAGCTGCATCCTTTCCATGTTTTCCTGAATTCTCCCTCGCAACTCCTCTATTGTGTGTATGGGTCTTGAATAAACTTTATGTTTTAATTGTCCCCAAATATAAAAATCTAGTGTAGTAAAGTCTGGACTTCGGGGAATCCAACTAAGAGGTGTATCTCTGCCGCGACCAATTCACCTATTATTGAAATGAAGATGTAGCCATTCCCTCACTGGCAATGTGTAATGGGAAGGTGCACCATCATGCATAAACCATAATTGTTGTCGATCTTGTAAATTCATATCTTCCAAGAATTCTGGAAGATTATTGCTCAGAAATTCGAGATATGTATGTCCATTTAGTGCTCCTTCGATTCCAAAGAATCCCAACAGGTTATCGGCTACTACTTCTCACCGAATATTTATTTTCAATTAATATTAGAAATTGTGTTCTATAGTTTCATGTGGATTCTCTCATGCCTATAACTTTTTCATTATTAAAGATAGAAAAACGAAATTTGGGGATTGTGTATTATAGTTCAGACAACATTTGTGACATCCTATATATTTTTACTTATTTCGATCGAGAATGACATTCTGAATCCAACAACACGTCACTATTCAATATTCGACAAATACAGTCATTTTTATTTCAATTTTTATTTTTCGCTATAGAATGCCATGGATCGTGTAAATCGCTTCATTCTTGATCAAGTAACATGGGAAAAATACGACTTTAAGGCTATGACTTCACAGTCGTTGTAAGAATTATTCAAACGTCGCAAATTAGTCCATTAAGGTTCTAAATTTTCAAAATGACCTCCTCCTTGATCACAGCAAAGTTCAACATTTTCAATTGTTGCGCGCACCACATTGATAAGCTGTTCCGCAGTGATATTCTGGAATGCCACCCTTACTTTACACAGTTAGATCTGGAGATCTAGAATATGAAAAAGAAATAATACATTAAGAAAAAATATGACAACTTAAGAATGTACCTCGCAGGACACTGAATAGGTCCATAAGTGCCAATCCACTTTTCTGGGAAGGTGTCATTCAGATGTTCTCTTACGACTTGAGAATTGTGAGGTGGCGCTCCATCTTGCTGAAAATAGATATCAACTTGGTTAGCCAGTGGCAAATCTTCAATGAAATCAATAATCTGATTTCTAAGGAACTGTAGATATCTTTCCGCAGTAAGTTGTCCGTCGAAAATTATTGGCCCCAAAAGTTTTCCTCTGATAATACCCATCCAGCAATTGAAACCAAATCGCTCTTGAAAATTTCCTTCTTGCCTCAGATGTAAATTTGTTTGAGACCAGTACCTTTTATTATTCCGATTGAACAGACCCAAGTTGGTGAATCGAGTTCCATTTGAATAAATAATTTTAAATGATGAACGTACATCTTCTCTGTATTTAGTCAAAAACCAATTGCAATAAGTAAGTCTTCGGTTGTGGTCGTTATCGTAAAGATGTTAGTGTAGTTGGTACTTGAATGATCGATAATTATATTTGTGAAGAATTCTCCAAACGGACGAATAACTTATACCACACTCAGAAACAATTTGGCGAATTGACGCCGTACAATTCACTTCAACATAGGCCAACACGTCTACTTCTTTTTTTTCACTGAAGATGAAGTTATTGGCATTTTCTTCTGGTTCATTTCGCATATTCCTTTCCAGTTTTGGAAAATAATGCCGAGTAGGATGGCGACGATTAGGAACACTCTGAGCATAAATTCGAGCTGCATCAGTTGCATTCTTTTTCGCTTCTCCGTAAATCAGCAACATGTCAATTTCCTCGTTTCTAATATAATTTTCCATATCAAAGTATAAACTACACAACAAATAAATTTTTAAAAGTAACAGCATATTCATTAGCCTATTTGTTTAGTTAGTCCTAGCAACAGCTTCAATTGCTTGTCACGGATAACTAGATTAACAGGACTTAGTGCATAAGTATACCGAATACGTATTATTTGTTATTAGATATGATCTTTCACAAAAAGCCGACGAGCCACCCCCTTTCCATTTGAAAAAATCAAGTTAACTGGAAAAATTCATATTTGCGACATTTACATAATTCTTAAAACGACTGTGAAGTCATAAGCCTCAAACTCGTATTTTTCCCATGTTACTTGATCAAGAATGGAGCGATTTACACGATCCATGGCATTCTAGATCGGAAAATAAAAATTGGAATAAAAATGACTTTATTTGTCAAATGTTGACAATTAACGTGTTGTTGGATTGAGAATGTCATTCTCGATCGAAATAAGTAAAAATATATAGGATGTCCCATTTAAAAATCGAAAGTTGGGGTCAGTTCTGGTCAAATCGGAAGTACGGAAAAGCAAGTAATTATGGCAAAAAATGTAAATTGAACTATAATACACAACCCTCAAATTTCGTTTCTCTATCTTCAATAATAAAAAAGTTATAGGGGTGAGCCATCTTAGAGAATCACTCGGTATATGTTCGTTTCGCTGATTGAAAATACCTTTCCTGGTAAATGTTGTTTCATCCGTGAACAATATTTTGTTAATGAATTATCATTTTCATGTTTCTCGATAACCCAATTACAGAACTCTAATCTTTTTCGGTGATGACCAGCACGAAGTTCTTGCACTTTGACCAAGTGAAATGGATGAAGTTGCTGTTCCTTACATATCCTGTGAACACAAAGTTTTGATAAATTTTCTGCCAAACAAATTCTTCGAACGCTCATTAAGGGGTACACATACATTTTCGAGAACCCTTTCTTCGGCCCGTACATTTCTGGCTGACCTTGGTCTTCCTGTCGATCTCATATTGGTCGTGAAAGACCCATTTTCCCCCAACCTTCGATATAAGGAACTGAATATAATTTTACTAGGTTGTCGCCTATGAGGATATAATTCTTGATATTTTCTCAAGGAAGCCCTTGAATTTCCAAGACACATACCATAAACAAAATGCATATCTGCAAGCTCACTAAAGGAAAACATTTGCATTCTGGAACAAGTTCTTCTGAGGAACTGTATTTATTACTCTGTCCAAAAAAAACACTAAAATGTTGTCCATCTTCGATGACAAGTAGGTACCTACTTGATTCAAATCATTTTTCATAAAATATCACTGCAGATGCAACTTGATTACCGTACATAATCATCTGAATCACCTCATTGCGGATAGGAGTGCATTGCAAAATGAATTGAAATAAATAATGATGTAAACTAGTTCAATTTTCTACTTCACTTGGATATCCTTTTGGAATATTTTTCTGTATATCAAATGGTTTTGTTGTGGTTTCATCGTTTCAATACGGTATTTTCAATGAGAACACACAGAATCTTATTACACATTTCCATAGGAGATATGTTTACATTATTCCAATATTATGGTGAATGAGTTGGAAAAAAATGCACCCCAAAAGTGCATTTCTGTTTGAAATAATTGGCTGGGAATTCAATGCAAAATCTGTCTTATAAATAGTAATACAGTACAATAAATAAATCGTAAACATGTTGTAATTAAATCAAAATAAATTTTTGAAAGGGTTATACAATTTTTACTAAAAATTTATCAGTCTCGCGGGATGTGAGGTGGGAAAAGAAACTATGGTACTCTTCTGCACGTCACTGTGACAACTGGTTCCTTTTCAAAATGGAGCATCCATTGAAGGAAAGCATACCTTCAAATTTAATTGTTTGTTTTTTCAAAACTATGAAAGTTACGAGAAAAATGCATTTTAATTTTCCAGTTTCAACACCCTGTACCTCTTCAAGAAAGTAGCTTTGTGAAAAAATGCATGTGAAAGTGTCATTAATTTTTTTGGAAGATTGTCCAGTTGTAATTTGAACCAGTAATTAGGATTGTGAAATGCACTTCAACCGAACAATTTTTTCATTACTAGTGTGTTTGTATTCATAAAAGCGCAATTATCTTGAAAACGGTTGTTTTTTCCGGATTCAAACAGATATAAATTTTTTAATCAAAATTGAATGAGGAAGGCAAAAAATTTATAATTTTTCTGATTTCATCAGTGGCGTAAAGAATAAGGGAGAAAAGGGGCCATGATACTCTTCTTGGACGCCACTGGTGGCAACTGAAAATGTGTTTTTTTTCAAAATAAAGCACTAATTGAGCAAAAACATTTCTCCAGATGTAATTGAGAAATTTTCAAAACTGTGGAAGTTATGAATAAAAAAACTTTAAATTTTTCATATTCATCACCCTGCATTTCTTCAACGAACGACATTTGAGTAAAAATATATTAGGAAAGTCACACTCTGTATATAAGTGATATGTGTTTAGGGTATTCGGCTATCTTCTGAAGTGAAAACGTTACAATAGTTTTTTGCCGAATGCAATATATTTTTTGCTGATGTTATCAAGAAAAAATCCAAAGGAAGAGCTAGTTTGGGTCTGCTGAAATTGTGAATGAAGCATCAAATGCTGAGGTATTAGCGAAAACACCCACTGGTGGTTAGGTCATCTGATCTGTAGGGATGATTCCAGGAATTTGGAATGATAATCCCTATCAGATTATTTAGTTAAAAAATATGTGCATATTTATTTATTTTATGAAGTCAAAGTGTAAATTGTCAAGAATACCAGATGATTGATTTGTTGAAAATATGAACAGAATGTTCATAAAATCAAAGTGTCTCTCCAAAAGAAATGATTCTAACTTTTTCCATCTTTGCAAAGTGAGATTGCTTCTTGAAAATGTGTTTCCCATTTCTTCCGATGTTCCTGATGATCGTGGAAGCGTGAAATAGATTTTGAGTTAGGGCCTTTTCAGAATATCTATCAGATGTAGTTCAATGTCCAGCGTGGCTTTAGCCGGGGAAGTAGTTGTTTTCTGTTAGACATTCACAAAAAATAACTTCATTTTGATCGTGGATTTTTCAATTCATAGAAAAATCTTTCTATCAATATTCAATTGAGAATGTTTCCCTCTTCAACAATGAATAAATAAGTCTCAAATTTTTTCCTTGTATATTCATTAGTTGAAAAGTTATAATAAAATTAAACATAAAAAATCAGGCCAGAGTGGTAAAATGAAAGAGAACAGAAAATTAAGAGTTCAATAAAAAATATAAATATTTTTTTTTCCAAAAATAATACATGGTTGTTTTTGTTTTTTTGAGTAGAAAAACAAAAAAATACAAAGAGATAATTCATTTGTTTATAAGAAATTGTTTATTAAATAAACAATGAAAATTTAAATAACAAAAGTTTTTTTTTTAATATCGAAGACCAAGATAAATAATATATAAAAAAACATGGTTTTTAATTTTCATAACAAGCGGAAAAAAAAATGTCATTTAACAAATGCGTTTTCAAGCAATAAAAATTAATTTTTTAGGAAGTGATTTTCTGTTGAAAAATCATAATTATCATAAAAAATTATGTTATAAATTTTTTTTTTTGAATTATCTCATAAACAACGCATTTGTTTATAACAATTTAAAAAAAAAAAGATAAAAATGATTAAAAATCATTTTTGAGTAGCTTCTGATCATAAGAAAATGGATCAATAATAATATCATGAGAAATTTTTTTTTCAATATTTAATGAAGCTTTATAATTTTTCACCTTACTAAATTGCTAATAACAAAACGAAAATTCACAATTTTTCAATTTTTCCAACAGTAATATTTTCTTAGACCTTTGAAAAATAGCTCCACGGAAGAAAAACATTATAAGATTGATAGTTTAACAATTATCGCACTTGCAATGTTAATGTTTGTGCTACAAAAAATTGTTAATTAACTAATGGATAACTTATTGAAAAATCGCGATAAAAATTTTTGGACCACGGATTATTGTTCATTGATCTATCCTGCAGGCGCCTGAATTTTTTCAATTTTTAATTTTCATATTTAATAAGTTCAAATAATATTTATTTATTAAAGGTCCGAAAGGGAGTACCCGTTTTCGGGCGTATTTTCAACCCTCTGGGAAAATTATAAATATTGGTCCTACAGTTCCGGAAGCTAGATGTTTTTTTCAGGACATTTCCTCTTCTTTTCGCATCTTTTTCTAAATTTGAATTATCTCGAATTGTTTTTGAGATATTGGCGAAAAACCAAACCTCCCTTTTTTTCCACTTAATTGTTTATAACTATTGCAATTTTTGCGAGCGGCCTTATCATTTTCTCAAAAAATATCTACATGCCATTCCGAATCTAATGACACCTCAATCCTAATTTTCGGAGAATGCGAAAAATTTTTTACCTAAAAAGCACTTGTTAATTAGACTATTTTTGAACATAAACAGTTTTGACAGTAGTCTACCTAGTCTAGTTGTCACGTATTAAGGTCATCAAAATTGACAATATTATTAAAAAAACATGGTCCATTTTACGAATTCTGAGATGCAGATATGCATCGCATGTATAGGCCTGCTGATGGTAATGCAATGGAAGCCAGGCGGTTGTATGAAGACCGCTTTTCAAATTGAAATATGCCGGATGCACGAATATTCTTAAACATTCATAGAAGGTTGTGTGAAAAGGGGAGTTTTGTACCAGAAATTGTGGTAGCGGTTTTGAATTCAATTGAGAAAGATCCCGGATTAAGTACACGAAAAATTGGGAACAATTTGAATATCTCACATATTCTTGTTTGGAAAATTCTCCATGACTTTTTATTATATCCCTACCATATCCAACGGGTTCAGGCTTGTGACTTTCCATCACGAATGAACTTTTACCAATGGTCCTCAAAAAGTGTATGAAAATCCATTATTTGATACTGAAATTTCATTCACCGATAAAGCCAATTTTTCCAGAAACGCCATTGAAAACTTTTACAATAATTATTTTTGGACTGAAGAAAACCCACATGCAATCTTGGAATCCCGTCACCAGGAGCAGTTTTCCGTTAACGTGTGGGTCGGAATATTTGGTTATTATTTAATTGGACCCTGTTTTCTTCATGCGAGGTTGAATGGGCATAATTACCGGCAGTTTCTCGAAGAAAAATTGCCAGCTTTGATTCAATTCAATTCATTTTATTTTTCGGACATACAAGTACGTATAGAAATCGTCACAATTTATTCCCTACAAACAAGTTAAAAGATAAAATGATTTTTTTTTTTTAAATGTACAAAGTTTAAAAAGATATTTGTCTATGCGTTGAGAAATTCACCAAGGGTGTAGTAACATCTATCTATCAAATATATTTTGAGAATTCGGAAAATTTAATTTATTTGAAAATTTAAATTTCATCACAGATGGCACATCTGATGAAATCCTATATTTACGGTGAGGAATGTGAAAATCATGTTTTTGACGTGTATTCATTTCGTGAATATCCCTATTAGTCATGAATTCTTGATGATTTTTAAAAACATATACAGCCGTTCCAAATATATATGAGAGATGAGTGTCAGAATTTTGAATTCTTTGAATATTGTTTCACAAGAAAACTTTCTAGGTGCTCTAGTTATCACCTTCACACTACGTTTTTGTGCTATAAATAAGTCTGGTACCGCCGTAGAGTTATCCCACAGACATATACCATATCTCAACCTGGACACTACTTGAGTATGATATCCTCATCAAAGGAAAGAATACTCGAACAACCTGAAAGCAATGCAAAATGCACTGAGGACAGTAGAGGAATGGTGTAACAGAGAGAGCCTAAGGGCAAATCCGAACAAAACAACACTAATTTCCTTCACCCGGAGAAGAAACATGGGAAATCTCATACCTCCCAGACTATTCGGTGAAACGATACAAGTAGTAGAGCGGGTGAAATATCTAGGGCTGATCCTTGACAAGGAACTAACCTGGAACCCGCATCTTCAACATGTAACCAATAAAAGCAAGATAACCTTCATGATGTGCAGGAGAGCTTTTGGAAAAACCTGGGGGCTCAAACCGAAAGCCATGCACTGGCTTTACACAGCGGTAATAAGACCAAGAATAACTCATGACTCACTCATATGGTGGCCAAAAACAAATCAAAGACAGGCAAAAACCAACCTTGGGAAAATCCAGAGGCTTGCCTGTCTCTGTATCACGGGTGCAATGAATAGCACTCCAACAGCTGAAATGGAAATCATCCTAAACCTCAAACCCCTTGACCTTCATGTCATTGGAGAGGCCAGGATGAGTGCATACAGACTGAAACAAACAAAAAACTGGAGAATCCGAACAACTGGACATACCGGAATCACTCATGTAATCAATATCGACGATCTCGAAATGATTTCAGACTACATGCAACCCCTATGCTCATTCGAAAACCATTCGAAACACGAATGGACGGATCTGGATGGGCCCCAAGTATAGAATCACAATCAACCGTGGATATAGTCTGGTATACAGATGGTTCAAAGACAGTTGAAGGAACGGAAGCAGGAATACATGGGGTGAGGCCAAGAAGGGACTACATAATACCACTTGGCAAATGCTCCACGATATTCCAAGCTGAAACACATGCTATTATGGTATGCATTCAGAAGAATTCAGAAAGTGGTTATAGGAAAAAACACATCTACATTCTATCTGACAGTCAAAGTGCTTTCAAAGCACTCAACTCTATACAGATAAAGTCTAAACTGGTCTAGGATTGCCTCCAGAACCTCATCGAGCTGGCAAAACACAACAAGGTCACCTTGATGTGGGTGCCAGGTCATAGAGGCATTGAAGGCAATGTAAAAGCGGACCAGCTAGCTAGACAAGCATCTGAAACGCTATTCACAGGGCCAGAACCTGTGCATGGGATTAGTAAAAACCGATGCAGGACCCTGATCGACGAGTGGAGGAAAAGAACACACCAACAATATTGGGATCAAACTGTCGGGCAAATACACAGCAAAGTCACGGTAGGGCACCCAAACCGGACCCTGACGGCTGACCTTCTGAACCTGAACAGAACGAAGGCACGTATAATAGTAGGTCTGTTGACTGGACACTGCGGCCTAAGAAAACACCTAAACACCATGGGAGTACGCAGGGAAACCGTGGACTGTACGTATGTAGGTATGTGATGGAGAGGAGGAAACAGCCTCTCATATCATCTTCGACAGTGACGCCCTAAGTAGAAGGCGACACAGAACTTTTGGAGAGATCAGCCCGGAAACAGGCATGAATCCGAAGAACCTTATTAATAGGCTACTTAACCTAATTGAAGGCACAAATCTGTTTGAATGAGGAACCACTGACGACAGAGTGATACAATAGACCCCAGCTGGTCGCAGTGTCAAGGGATGCTAAGTGCCAACCCTGTATCTGGCTCGTCAGTTTTCAACCAACCAACCACCAACCATGATACAGGGCAAGGAGTTGATGTTCTGTTGGAATGTCTCTGAGATTCCCCAAGATATAACACATTGAATTAACTTCGCCTAGCAAGTCATAGCAGTGTTTTTTCCAGTTCAGGCAAGCATCGATGCTGATACCCAAGAACTTGATTTCCCTTGCATTCTGAATTTCATCATCTGAATTGCACAGATGAACATTGTTCCTGGCGATCGCACCAATTGAGTTTTATTAGCATTGAGGAGTAGCCAGTTGGTCCCACACCAATCAATGACTGACCGAAGGGTATTATTACAGTTGGCAACCAGTAAATTATCATATTTAGGAAAAACTATCAGGGACTCATCGTCCCCGTACATAGTTATATCTAACGGACTCAGGAAGGTTTCCATGATGAAAGATGTTCCCATTTTAGTAAGAAATCGACTGTGGTTTATGCACGACGGGGCGCAGGCAATTCATAATGAAGAGCAGTCGAGAAATCGCATCATTGTTTCTTGCGAAACTATTAGAAACAGTCCCGGCATTTTCCAAAGAGGCCATGAGAAAAAGAGCAGAGGCATGCATATTTGCAGGAGCTTCACGTTTTGAATATCTGATTAAATTTATTTCTTTGTGCGTACATGGTTATTTTGTGTTAGCGTTCCAAAATGTATTTGAATCACTTTAATTTTATAATTCTACCACTTAAAAATTATCCTCTTAAATAAAGGTTCGAATTAAGTTTAACTGAATGAATTTAATTTTTTTATGCGGGAACCGTACGTCAAACGAAAAAATATCAAAAGACCAGATTTGCTCATAAAATGAGGATTTCAAAAATATTTTTCCTTTGAGAAAAAGCAGTGGCGTATCACTTTTCTATTCACTTTGCACTGGCAACAATAAAAAATTGTGTTGTACAGCAGAAAATGCCTTTTGATGCATAGAAGATGCGTAGTACGTTTCACAAAAATATCAAGGGTCATACCAAAGTTATCATAAAATTTAGATTTGTTTTCTTAAAACTTCAGCACCCTGTAGTTCAAAACTTAAGACCTTTAGGACATATGTTCATATGAAGTTTTTTTCTCAAAATGGACCCAAGAATAAATTCCTCGAATATTAGCATATTATTAAGAAACACCCTGCATATGGAGAGAGGGAGACATCTGAGATAGAGAGCAATTCGATTTGGAAGTCGAAGCGGTTATTGGAAATTCAATCAGTCATGTCAAGCCAGTTTTACTTATTCCGATCAGCGTCAATGTTTTCAATATCATCAATCAAGACGAATGCTAGATATATAAGTTTGTAATTTCAAGATATCGATAGTAGAAGGAACGTTTTTCAAAATTCAACCCAAACCGATCGACAAATCATTGTTTATTTGTGACAAACAATCCTTCGCTGGGAAAAACACTTGATCTTCGCTTGTTGTTTCTTGATTTGCTTAGAAATGAAGATTATAAAAACTGAAAAGCAATTGATAAATCTAAAATATGCTAAAATTCACATGTCGCTCGAGGTGGAAAAGAGCTGTACTTCGTCTGTTCTCCTATATTATCCAGAGGTAACTCATTCCAGATCCTTTGAACAAATTCCTGTAGGGGGTCGTTTTCTGGATACTCTCCGAATAACTTCGGTAAATTGTTGGAAGCCATGTAAAACATGTCTCATGTAACCGTGACAAGCCAAAATTTCAGTAGTTTATGCATTATGTATGCTGGGCAGCTGTAAACATTATATAGTGGAGGTAACAGGTGGATAGTGGACATGTAAGCCAGTATTGACTGCAGTTCCCATACAGGGTATGGAAATGGAAATTAATTATATATCCAGTTTTCCGCTTCATTCCTGAGCTCGAATTACTTATAGTATCGAAATTATTTATTTGTTCGTGGAGCATATACTCTATTTCGTGATTTAACTTGTTGATTTTAATGGTTAACATTAATTATAAGGAATATCATTATAGTGGAAAAGACAACATTCTCAATTGAATATTGAATATGATATCTTTTTTCTGTGAATTGAAAAATACACGATAAAAATGAAGTTATTTTTTGTTAATGTCTATCCAGAGGTAACTCATTCCAGATCCTTTGAACAAATTCCTGTAGGGGGTCGTTTTCTGGATACTCTCCGAATAACTTCGGTAAATTGTTGGAAGCCATGTAAAACATGTCTCATGTAACCGTGACAAGCCAAAATTTCAGTAGTTTATGCATTATGTATGCTGGGCAGCTGTAAACATTATATAGTGGAGGTAACAGGTGGATAGTGGACATGTAAGCCAGTATTGACTGCAGTTCCCATACAGGGTATGGAAATGGAAATTAATTATATATCCAGTTTTCCGCTTCATTCCTGAGCTCGAATTACTTATAGTATCGAAATTATTTATTTGTTCGTGGAGCATATACTCTATTTCGTGATTTAACTTGTTGATTTTAATGGTTAACATTAATTATAAGGAATATCATTATAGTGAAAAAGACAACATTCTCAATTGAATATTGAATATGATTTCTTTTTTCTGTGAATTGAAAAATACACGATAAAAATGAAGTTATTTTTTGTTAATGTCTAACAGAAAACAACTACTTCTCCGGCTGAAGTCACGCTGGATATTGAAATACATCTGATATATATTCTTTTTGAGTTAGGGTCCTTTCAGAATATATATCAGATGTAGTTCAATATCCAGCGTGGCTTTAGCCAGGGAAGTAGTTGTTTTCGGTTAGACATTCAGAAAAAATTACTTAATTTTTATCGTGGATCAAGATTAGAACAGACAATCAAATTTTAACTTTCAGATTTTTTCTATTGAGTTAGAGTCGTTTCGAAATATCTATCAGATGTAGTTCAATGACAAGCGTGGCTTCAGCCGAGAAAGTAGTTGTTTTCTGTTGAATATTCACAAAATAACTTCGTGGATTTTACAATTGACATAAAAATCTTTCTACTCAATATTCTCTTTTCAACATGAATATACAGGGTGTTAGTGAATGAGTGCAAACTTCAGGGGGTGATTCTGCATGAAAAAATAATGCAAGTTTGCCATATAACTTTTGTTCGCAAATGCTTAGTTTTCCGAGATACGGGGTGTTAAAATTTTTCTTAAAAACTGACCATCTATTTATTGCTCTGAAACTGGTCGAGATATGCAAATGAAATTTGGTGAGTTTCAAGAGGTAGTTATTGCGCATTTTTTGACATTAAGAATTTTATTTTCATCATTGGCGCGCATACGGGTAATGATCTCAATTTTTTTAAAGAAAAAAATAGTACGCCACTGAGATATTTCAAATTGCGAACCACTTTTGAATTCCTCGTTCAATTTGTCACGAAAAATCTCTCAACCTTTTTTTTCATATGGGGCGCCGTTCTAATGCAAAAAAATAAAACATCTTAACGCGTATTTGTCATTACTTTAATACATTATCTAGTAGCAATACTAGTAGGCTACTGTCAACATTCTGTTAAATACGAATATTTTAACGAAATGTCAAATTGGCGTTTCTTCATTTTTGAGCTTTTTGTTTGGAATAACATTAATGATAATAAGTAATGAATTTTACTTTTATCGAAAATAATGGAAAATTATACAAATGCGGAATTGTCAGACATGCATTTTGACATTGGTCGAAGTAATGGAAATGGTCGGCAAACTCGACGATTGTATGCTGAGTTGTGACCAGGACGTGGGGTACCCCATCACACAATATTTGCTCGTCTTCACCAACGTTTGCGCGAAAATGGTACATTTAAGAAACAAACAGCTGACTGGGGGCGCCCTCGAGAAGTACCTACTGTGCAACTAAAAGAAGCAGTTCTCGAGTTAATTGCGGAGTCACCTGAAACAAGTACTCGAAGAATTGCCAGCATACTGAATGCATGCTACTTCACTATATTTAAAATTCTTAAAGAACAGCAATTGTATCCGTTTCATATTCAACGTGTACTACCTAGATACTTTTTTCCGCGCCTAGTTTTTTGCCATTGGATTATTCTTCAAATCGCTCAAATTCCTAAATTTCTAAATGGCGTTTCGTTTACTGACGAGGCTAATTTTGGACGACAGTGTATACGAAATTTCCATAACAATCACCTCTGGGCTGAGGAAAATCCATATGGAATCTTTGAAGCTCATTTTCAGCATCAGTTTTCAGTAAATGTATGGTTTGGGGTACTTGATGATCATTTAATCGGTCCATATTTCCTTCCACAACAACTAACAGGCGACTCTTACCTCAATTTCCTACAGGAAAAGTTACCAGTTCTTCTTGAAGAAATTTCTCTACAGCTGAGACAACACTTCTGATTCATGCATGATGGTGCACCAGTTTATTTTAGCATTTTTGTACGTAATCACTTGGATACAGTATATCCAAATCGTAGGATAGGTAGGGGAGGTACGGAACATTGGCCTGCTCGATCTCCGGATTCAAATCCTATAGATTTTTGCATTTGGGGTTTTCTCAAGTCATTAGTTTATTCCAGTATCGTCGAAAATGTTGAAGACCTGAGGAATCGAATTATAGCCGGCTGTGAGACAATAAAAAATACACCAGGAATATTTGCGCGAATACGACAATCAATGAGGCGAAGAGTTGAATCTTGTATCACTTCTGATGCAGGTCATTTTGAACATTTATTGTAGCTTTGCGCCTATTTATTTATTAGTGTTATTTTCTGATATTGTTCTGGTTTAACGTTATTGTATTGGATAGTTCTTGATAATGTATTGAAGAAATGAAAAATACCCGTTAGATGTTTTATTTTTTTGCATAAAAACAGCGCCCCAAACGAAAAAAGGCAGACGAGATTTTTTGTCACAAATTGAACGAAAAATTCAAAAATGATTCTTTATTTGGAATATCTCAGTGGCGTACAATTTTTTTTTTTTTAATTGAGATCAGTACCCGTATGCCCGCCAATGATGAACATAAAATTCTCAATTGCACGTTTAAAAATGCGCAATAACTACCTCTAGAAACTCATTAATTTCATTTGCATATCTCGACCGGTTTCAGAGTAATAAATAAATAGTCAGTTTTTAAGAAAAACTTCAACACCCCGTATCTCGGAAAACGAAGCAATTGCGTACAGAAGTTATACAGCAAACTGTCACTATTTTTCCATGCAGAATGATCCCCTGAAGTTTGTCGCATTCATTCACTAACACCCTGTATTTTTTTCCTGTTTAAAAAATGCTAGAACCCATTCAATGAGGGTAATCAAAAGATTATAAATTGAATGAAGATTACGGATAATTCGCACCGATTGTTGCCTCTGAAACAATCCATTGAAAAATCAAAGTGGAACATTAGGTAACTGGGCCAGAGCAATATTCGAAATAGATAATTGGAGTTTAATGTGGGACATTTCACAGCAATACCCCAAGTAGTTAAGTGCCTACTATCAACTCGGCTACCTCCGCATTACTTCCCTCAACTTGGGAACGATCATCTTATATTTCATGTTTAGAATATGACTGCGGCATTTGAATAGGAAGCATTCCGAGTAAGACATTTAACTATTGCTAGGGGTTGAAAATAAATCGAGTATCATCAAACAAGAGGTGCGAAATATGGGTCTTGTTTTCATTGGCCAATAACGCATGGAAGATTTTGCGAGAATGCAATCAACTCTTACTATAAAACATCCTAACGTTTGTTAACATTGAAAAAACCGACACATTTCCAGAACAGATTGTCCATTTCTTTTCAGTTAATAATTTTTTACACAGTCGTGTTTTACGTTTTTTATTTATAATTTGGTTTATTTCCAACTCCATAGTTCTACTAATAAACGAGTTGTTTCAATCCCTATAATATACAGGGTGTTATGTAAGTACGTAGCTTAATTCGAAGGGTTGATTCTTTCAGTGATTCTAAGACGAAAAGTTTATATAACCAAAGGTCCGGTAATGCTTTGTTTTCAAGATACAGGGTGTCAACATTTTTGAAAGAAACCATTTTTCCTAAATATCTTAATAATCCTTGGGTCGATTCTGTTGAAGTTTGGCAGTGTTAGTTGAAGTAAGGAGAGGCTGATTTAACCCTAACTAAATTGGAATCATCATGTCCAGTGGAGTCCCGGAAGGCACCTTAACCAATATTTTTTTACCCAAAAAATGTGCGCCACTGATTTTTTGCAATGTTTGTATTTTTTTTCGCATTGAGCAACTGAAACTACAACTTTTTTATATGAAGCATTTTTCCGTATCTTGCTTTCTTTTTGAGAAAAAACATAAAAATAACTTTATTGAATGTCCCAGGGACATAATGAAAAACCATCAATAACGGGGGTGTATTTTTTCCATATCAATAGTCTATTGTATTCTTAGAAATTGTTATCAGAAGTAATGCAAGCAATAAAAAAATATGAATCATTAAAAAATGTTTTTATTGTTGTCCATGGATATGCAATAACGATATTTTTATTCATCATTAAACAATTAGAATTACAGGAAAGTCATCTTTTGAATTTTTAGATTCACTGTTTCCGATGAAACAATGAACGTTAATTATTACTGCAGTGTTTTGAAAGTGAAGTTAGAGTGCCATGGAAGGAAAAACAACTGTTCAAACAAATTTGACTCTGACATAACTTGAAACAGTGCATACGTAATCATTTGATATTGATTATTTGAAGTGTTTTTAAGAGTTTTAGGCCATAAAATTCGTTACTGATATTAGAAAATGGTTCGGTTCACAAACTTAGAAATGGCCGATATGCTATTTTCTGTGGAATGGCCCAAGGCAATTCCAGAGCGGCTAGACGTATTCATCAAGAAAGATATCCTCATCGCATTGTACCAAATAGACAAACATTTGTAAGGATACACGAAAGGCTGTGCGAATCAGGCACCTCCCAAAGGTCGGCTGCTCTTATTGGGAGACCTGCAACGATGAGAACAGTGGAGCTGGAGGAAGCAGTTTTACGTGAAGTTGAGCGTAGCCCCGATACTAGTACACGCAAAATTGTACAACAATTAAACATTTATCACTTTACTGTATGGAAGATTTTATGGGACTAACAACTGTATTATTACATACAGCGCGTGCAAGCGTTATTATCTGCGTATTTTCCCAAGCGAGTTGTTAATTCTATTTGGCTTTTGCAACAACAGGCAGCATCTCCGACATTTCTATCCCGTATATTGTTTACCGATGAAGCGTGTCTTTCCCGAAATTCAATTATGAACTTTCATAACAATCATATCTGGGCTGAAGAAAATCCCCATGTGGTTATAGAACATCATTATCAACAACAGTTTTCCGTGAATGTTTGGGTTGGTATTATGGGTGGTTAACTATTTACTTATTGATATAAATTCAACTTAAATTGTATTTTCAAATAAAACAATATTTTCGTACCTAAATGATAGAATTCCTATCAATAATTACCAATGTCGCATAGACCGTGCTGGAAAAAGCAGAATGGAGACAACCGTCAACGATGTCTGCCCTCACGTGTCTATCTATATCGGGTCGCTCACCTCGACAGGTAGCCCCTCCCGCGCGCGCGCATTACTGATAATTCGAATTGATTCGATAGTTGAGCCAACGCCAAACTATGTCACTTTGTCACTACCACAATTAAGACGAATCTAACGACACCTCGTATGTTAAAATCCATCAAGGCGTTCAGGCTACAGAGCGTGCCAAAGGAATAGACACATATACATATATACTTACATACTCTCGAAAAACATTTGCCTCGTTCTGGGGCAGTCGGGTGAAAAAGTCCAATACTTTTCATCTACAGTTTCGTCTTAACGAAAAAGACTTGTGTGATAAGGTAAATACTTACTATTTAATAAAGTTCATTCTGAATATACAGAAACGTTTATGTGTGAATTTTGTTACACTAATGTAGAAATGAATGTGAATGTGAATCTGCGAGCATAGGCGTAGTGTATACACACAAACAACAAACACATATATATATATATATATATATATATATATATATATATATATATATATATATATATATATATATATAAATATATATATATATATATATATATATATATAAATAGAAATAACGAAATTGGTATGAACAGTGGGGAATAACGGGGATCTTCAGTCAGCACAAGTGTTGAACTATGAAAAACTCTTCAATACGTTGGACCGAGCTTTCGTTTCAATTTTGAAACTTCTTCAGGGTCCTAAAATATGTAAATTACATTATTGAGAAAAAAAACTTAAAATGAAGGAAGTACTTACAGTAATCTGAGTGGTTGAATAATGAACATTAACTTAAAAAAGAAACGTAAAGTATGTAAATATTTGTCGGAATGGTGTTATATTTTTGACGTTTCGAGTGACATTGAAGGATTCGAGTGACATTGAAGGACAAGAAATCATGTGCATTAGCTCAACATGTTATTGAAACAGGCCATGAAATATCATTCGAGGAAGCACAAGTTTTAGATCCAGAAAAAAAAATCTCTGAAAGATTATTTCTTGAAATGATTGAAATTAATAAATCCAATCAAAATATGAACAAAAAAACAGATATCGAAAATCTTAGCAAAATCTACAGTTATCTTTCACGAATGGATTGAAACTGATGATTCTCAAAGAATATAATAGAAAAATTAACATACCCACTACATATTTTATATTTTTCTGACGATTAATCATAGGTTGTCATTTCAAATCCTTCAATGTCACTCGAAACGTCAAAGATATAACACCATTCCGACAAATATTTATATATTTTACGTTTTTTTTTCAAAGTTAATGTTCATCAATCAACCACTCAGATTACTGTAAGTACTTCCTTCATTTTGAGTATTTTTTTTCTCAATGATGTGACTTACATATTTTAGGACCCTGAAGAAGTTTCAAAATTGAAACGAAAGCTCGGTCCAACGTATTAAAGAGTTTTTCATAGTTCAACAGTTGTGCTGACTGAAAATCCCTATATATATATATATATATAACGGGTGACAATGGGATTAGGGCCATGCCTATATCTCCTTCACGTATCAACCGATTTGAATGGAATTTTGTACATAGAATGAAAACACAATTCGATTTTCCAAATGAAACACCCTGTTTGATGTTTCTCGGAGTCTACGGCTCAAATTACATACGACAGTGTTGCCAAATTTTTATTTTACAATTGAAAAAAAATTCTTTCCCAATTTTTTTTTTAGCCCAGGAGGCCTTGATTAGGATGAAATCTATACTAATTCACATCAGTAACTCATAGTGATAGTCATTTCTTCGATGAGATCAATAACAAATCCTACAGCAGAAATTGAAATTTTCTGAACGCATTTTTAACGAAAAACTATTTTTTTTCAAATGGTACCTACCGAGGGCCATCTTGCCATTCGATAGAGAATTTAATTACCAATTTAACGATATACATTATGCACCACTTTCTTTTTGTTCAAAACTAAAAACGATCAATTATTGAATTTGTACAATATTTTATACGATGCCTACAAATTCCAATGAGTTATCCGAATTTGTACAATATTTTATACGATGCCCACAAATTCCAATGAAATATTCGTTTAGATTTGATGAAATGGAAGGTAGCCGTGGAATCATGGAAAACCGTAGGTGATTAATGTCATGTCAAGAGTAAAATACCAATTTTACTTGTCATCTCATTTCATTTGTAAAAAGTTTTTTTGAAATGGAAAATAATAATCGTTATTCTCGAAACGAACAAATCGATATGATACTGATTTACGCAGAATGTCAGAAGATCGCTATCAATGCTACTATGCTATATCCTGTTCGTTATCCGTTGAGACGGCACCCATCGATGACCTATTTCAGGAAATTGGAAACTAATGTTTTAGCATATGTTCATTTTTCCCCATCTGCCTCAGTGCGAGAATTGGAATTTGAATGTGGGATCAGCAGGGAAAGTGCCAGAAAAGTATATTGAAAAAACATAAATATCGCTTCTATAAATACAGTTTGCATCAACATCTATATGAAAATGACTCAGAACGGAGACTTACTTATTGTAATTGGCTTTTGCGTCATCATGATTTGAATAATGGTTTTGTCCCGAAGATAGTGTTTACAGATGAGTCTAGGTTTACGAATAATGGTATGTTCAATAGGAATAATACAAGGTATTGGGCTCAAGAAAATCCTAGCTTGCTGAGAGAAGGTTATTTTCAAGAAAGATTTTGATTCAACGTCTGGGTAGGAATCATAGGGACAAGAATCATTGGACCAATTTTTTTCAACGGGCCTTTGATGGACCAAAGATATCTACAATTCTTAGAGAACGATATGCAAAATAATATCAACGTTTAACCTGAGAACATCGGGGAAAATATGTTTTTTTCAGCAGGATGGTGCAGGACCACATAATGCTAATATTGTTCGGCAATATCTTAGTGATACCTATGGGCAGCGATGCATTGGAACAAATGGTTCAATCAGATAGCCCGATTCAACCCCTATTGATGTTTATTCATGGGGTCATATAAAATCCAAAGTATACTCGAGGAGACCAACTTCTTTGGAGGACTTGAGAGATAGAGTTGAGCGCGCATTTCAGGAAATTCCTGCTCACGTACTGATTAATGTGATGAGGTCTACAATAAATAGAACTAGTTTATGTGTTAGGGAAAACGGGCAACACTTCGAACATATTATTGGTCATTGATAAATAAAATGACTTTTCTATGGAAAACAGGAAAATGTAATTGTGAGTAATAATTTGTACGTTGAATGTTTCACTGTTTCAGTCGTTAGATTTATTCAAACAGTTTGATTATATCAAAATTATCTTTTCTGTAATGGATTTATGATCATTACATATTGTCAAGTCTATTATTTCTGGTAGTTCATTGTTACCATTCTGAAGTAAAGTTTGAAAGAATGAATAGATGTCATGTTACCTACCAATTTTTTCAGATTGATTTCATTTTGATAGATGGCTCTCTACGTTTTGAACAAGAAGGAAGTGGTTCATAATGTATATCGCTGAATTGGTAATTGAATTCTCTATCGAATGGCAAGATGGCCCTTGGTAGGTACAATTTGAAATAAACGATTTTTTCGTTAAAAATGCGTTCAGGAAATTTCAGTTCGTGCTGTAGAATTTGTTATATATATATATATATATATATATATATATATATATAATATATATATATATATATAAATATATAAAAAAAAAAAACTAAAAACGTCAATTTATCAATATTTCTAAAACCAACAGACCACACTGAAATAAAAGTGCTCATTAGGGAATTAAAAAAAAAAGCCAGTGGTCTTGATGGAATATCAAACGAAATCCTGAAAATGATCAGTAATTCTGTGTGCCAACCGATATCGTATATTATCAACTTAGCTTTGCAAAAGGGAAAAGTCCCAAATCACTTCAAAAAGGCAGTAATAAAACCTTTTTTCAAATCAGGCGAAAGGTATTTTGTAAGCAACTATAGACCTATTTCTTAAATTTCTTCAATAGCAAAATTGTTTGAAAGAGCTGTGAAAAGACGCTTAGTTAGTTTCATCAACAAAAATAAAATAATCTCCTCCCACCAATTTGGATTTCAAGAGGGAAAATCTACTCAAGATGCTATTGCTGTTGATAACAAAAAATCTTGTTTGGGAGTGTTTGTTGATCTGGCAAAAGCATTTGACACAGTAAATCATAGATTATTGCTGGATAAATTAGAATGCTTCGGCATTCGTGGAATTGCATTAGATCTTTTTGAAAGTTTTCTCGAAGATCGACGGCAAGTTGTGAAAATAGACGATATGTGTAGCCAAGAAGAGTTCGTAACAGTCGGTGTTCCCCAAGGAACCGTTCTGGGGCCAATTCTATTTCTAATTTATCTAAATGATTTACTACAATTGGATTCAACTGGAGTAATTTTATCATTCGCCGATGACACAGCGATTATCTACGTAGGTAAAAACTGGTCAGAAATCCATCGGATTGTCTCAGAGGATATGCAGAATTTATTTAAGTGGTTTGATTCGAACAAATTGACCGTTAATGCCACAAAAACTAAAATTATACCTTTCACTCCATATAAACCATCTTCACCGGATTATAATACTATCTCTATAGGAAATCATACTTTTGAGCTCGTACAAACTGTTAAATATCTAGGCATCCATATTGACTCTTTTTTGAAATGGGACGTGCATTCTCGCAACATCACGAATAAACTCAGAGGCCTCATTTACAGATTTAAACAACAAGTTGAATTTTAATCTCACAAACAATTGAAAATTATATAGGTACTCCGCTTTTGTTGAATCCATATTACTATATGGTATCATTGGTTGGGGTGGAATAAGGAATAATTACTTATACTGAAAATTATTCTCAAAAAACCTTGCAGATTCTTCTCAGGTCAATTATTCATTAATTCAAAAGTAATGGACATTCGACAACTTTTTTGTTTAAAAGTTCTCTGCTTCCTATACTCAAACAGACATTACACTTATAATATACCACATGCGTTCGGTACAAGACTAAACATACAAACCGCTATATATGCCCCCGTTACCCATAAAGCACATGGACAGAGAAGCTTCTGCTATATCGGATCGAAACTATGGAACAATTTACCGAACATCATGAAACAATTAAATTCAGCTCGATTTTTCAAAAACAAATTAAAGGAATGGATTTTTTCAAATGATCGAAAGTATTTCGCCAATGTGATTGATCCATTTTTAATCTTTAACTAACTTTCAAGTTTACTATTTTTGTACGATATAAATTATTTTTAGTGGTTGCATATGTGTGTGTATAATGTGTATGCTGTATGAGTGTGTATGTGTGCATAAGGATGTATATATGTATGGGTATATACGTTTATGTATGTGTATATCTGCATATATTTATCAGCAAAGAATACGAACTTTTCTTCATCCAGGTCTTTAACCTTTGAAAATAATTTAATATGTATATCTTAATCGTAGTTATAAGTGCTATAACTTAAAACTAAACTAGTAACTTTCATGAAAGTGATTAATTAGTCAAAACATATTTTAGATCAAATACATACTTATTTCAGATCAAATATAAACTATAAACTATTTATACCCGAAGACAAGTTCTTTGATGAACTTAGTCGGATACTCAACCTCCCTTGTTTATTCAGTGTACCTACATCGCTATAACAATAGAATATGTTATTTTTTTTATTTTTTCTCCTACTATTTTATTCATGCGGTATTTGGTATAGTTAACATATAATCATTATTTATATTAGGTTACGTATATATATATATATATATATATATAAATATATATGTATAGTTATATCTATAATTTGCATTTATGCATGAATGTATGATTTTTTCCTTGATTTCTTGAATGAACAAACATTCATTCAAACATGCATTCATATAATATGTATGGTAATAATATTCATTCAATAATCAGAGTAAAACAGAGACGTTATTTTCAAGTATATAATTAGTTACTCACTGAGTTTCAGGATCGATTCTTTCAATATTCCTCCACCAAATTTGAAGGATTTTTTTCTATTTTCGGCCTCTCCATACTAGAATTCAGAATCAGGAGATCTATCAATTTTTAGATTCAAAACAGAATTGATATCACAATTCATGATCTCTCTATGAATTTATATTCGATCGATCGATACTTATCTTTATTTATTCATAATACCAAAATTTTCATGTAATTTTTCATGCGAATGATGTAAATTTCTACATTGTTCATCATCAGAACGTATCTAATTCAAATTGTATACAATAAATAACACATGTTAATTTTGGGAAAGCTGGAAAAGAGCTTTTGGCTAACTCCGTTCCTTTTGTGTGGAAGATATAATTTTTCATGAACAATAAACGTTATTATTATTCCATTATCATCATCATTAGTGAGGATATTGCCTTGCCAGTGACCCTTTCCACGTATCGGGTAAGTCTAGAGTAAGTCCTAGATACTTCTTGCTTCCATTCAAGGATTTCTCCGTTAAGGCAAACTAGTCGTTGGAGCCTGGTTCTTCTAGTGACTTGTGTCATTGTGACTTTTATTTGTTTTTTCCAACCCCTCTGGTAGGCACCACATCCCAGTTTTCAAGCCCTCTGTCAGTAAGATCACAGAAGGTTCACTGAAGTTTGTACGCTTTGTAACAAATTAGGCGAGGTTTTCTCTATTACGGTTACGTTTTTCGGAACAACAGCGAAGTGTTCATGTTGAATCCCCAATAATTGTCTGAAAAGAAGTGTTTGACAATGCAATCGTCTTATATATTTTTTTTTCGGAAAATGAATTTCCAGGGTTATTGTGAACTCTTTCGGTTATTAATTGTGTTGACAAAAAGACAGTCTGCTCTAAGATAAAGGTATTTATTTCTATAAAAAGAACTGGCAATACATTTCGGCATGAACAGTGAAGATGGAATATCCACTGATCATCAGAAGACATTCCGCGTTGACTCAAATCATCACAATCGAAGTTAAAGAAGAGTCTCTTGGGTTTTCTTGTAATGAAAATGAATAATTAGAATCTTCAATAATTATATGTTTATTATATTGTCCTGGATTCAAAACCCATGTTTCATTTTTTTCTTGGTGAAATAACATATTGCTTATATCAAATGATGAATTAACAGCTTTTTTCTACAAATAATAACAGTAATAACAAGTAAAAATTATGCAATGCAAAGACAGATTACGCTCGCATTTAGTTAATAAACTCCAAACAGGAAAACGAGACTGAAAACTGCCCAACCGTTTTAGTTGTTTTGGGGATCCCAGCACAAAGCAAACTCTCATTACAGTTCTAAATACCCACTTCACAGCAAAATTTCCACTATGAGGCTCATAAAACCACTACACGTGTTTCTTCATACAATAACTTTTTCAGGTGAATTACATATACGAATGGTTTATTCTCACGTGTATGTTTTTGATGCATGATCATTTAATTCAATTCAAACGAATCTCATGACTGATGATTAAGAGGAATATGTACTTTGCCATTAAGAGGTGGTTGCCAGTTGCAAGCAGGGGCACGCCAAGCTATGCGGCCGCCTGTTGGCAGAATATAATTTTACACACCTTACCCCTTTTTTAGTAATAATTTATACATGGGTGGGTGCACATAAATAAAATTAAAATGCGTGCTAATATCTATATTTAATTTTGATACTGATACATCAGATAAGGGGGTACACACAAAATTGAAATAATCGTTATTACTTATTCAATTTTGAAATGAAATAAGTGTTAATTTATATACCGTATAATGAATAATCTATAATTTTAAATCATCATTATCATTTGATATTTGCATATAAAGGAAATGAGTATTTCCGAAAGCTCAAATAAAGAAAAGTGTACTGATTTCAATCAGCAGGATACCTGACTACTCATCCCCATAACATTTAGAAGATCTTAACAAGTCTTAGACATAGGATTAACGAAGAATGTAAAAAACAAAGCAATAACAAAACTGACAAAACAATAAAAATGTCACATAACAGAAAAAAATATCAAAATAACTTATTGAAGGCATTTTTTTAGTGCTTTTTTTTCGGCAGAATCTTTAATCAACTCGTCTAAAGGAATATAATCCATAAGGTCACTTCCTATGGACATAATTGCCAAATTACTGAGTCTCTCTTGTGCCATAGTTGATCGTAAAAATGTTTTATTGATTTTGATTTTGAAAAAGACCTTTCTCCCGATGCTACAGATACAGGTAGTGTTGAAAAAATTCGCATTGCCACTGCAGTATTTGGAAATGTTGAAATTAAATTGTTCTCTGAAATGTGTTAAAGAATTAACTGAGGATCTAACTCATTTTGCTCTGGTAAGTGGCATTTTTAACAAATAATTTCATCAAATGAGTCATTTGCATCAATATCTGATTCTTTACGTGCTCCATCTTTCAAATGGAATGATGAATTTTCACACGAGTTTCTGAATTATTCTTCACTCGAGCTGAGCATTTTATAAATAAATCTAAAAATGTTATCAAATTGCTCCAACCCCTTGAATCTTTCATTGAGAGATGATACGGTTGTATCAAGTATAGAGAAGAATACTTTTACTTTGTAATTCATTTTCGGGCCTGTTATTGGTTCGTCAATACTTTCATAATCAAACTGTCTTTTCTTTTTTGTTTGACGAACGCCAGCTCCCTGGCGTCTACAAGAAGTTCGCTAAGTCCCTTATCATCTCTTAAAAGTCTAAAACAATATTTTTATTTTGTTCAGCAGTCTAAACAAGCTTTTAGATTTATACTTTGATTCTGCATTAATTTACTTAGATAATTGATTTTAAATAAAATATTGTACCAGATTACTACAAAGCATAAAAAATTGTAGTTTTGGATTTTCGTTGCGAGCGATCGAGCTCGGTGTGATGTCCTAAAATCTTTTGAAGATGCAGATGCATCCATTACTTTTGAAAGAGGATCATAAACCCCACCAATTTGATATCTCAAAGGTTTTATAGCGTCTGTTCTACTGGACCAGCGTGTATCAGATAGTGGTTTTATAGTTAAATCTGCAAGGCCCGTTTTCAAAATTGACCATCTTCTGGTTGACGCAGAAAAAAACACATATATCTCTTGAACAATGTCAAAGAATCCGGACACCGTTAGCATCGTTATAGTCCATCCGATATCAATTGCAGGAGCTGTTTCTATAGGAAGCAAATGAAAACTCACTTCGCTAACACGAGCGTATATGCGAAGAAACGGAACGAAAAATAATCTGTACTACTCGAGAACATTCTCCGTCGGAAAACGGTAGATCAAAAGAGCCGATGGTCAACGTGGACTTGAGTGACAGCTGTTCTACATCCGATTCGTCTGGGCCAATCAAGTCAAACATCAATGCTTGCAGGTGTGTCTATGCGATGGGAGGTCATAAATCACGCGTTATATTTGTGTTTTAATAGCTATGAGAGATTGAAAACCAGTAGCGTCTGTGATCTTGGTGTGTGCCGATCGAAATACGTTTTAGGATATTCTAGTTCTGTGGGATATTCTATTTTTTTTTCTTAATGTATTTGTATAAATGAAAGCTTGTTTTTATTTTCTTTTCATTTTTCATTATTTATGAAGTATTTTTAAAATCTTAAAATATCTAAATTAAATTAGTTATCTCCGCCACTGCTGCTCACAGGATTTCGCGGCAAGACTTTTTTATGCTTCTGCAATTGATATTGGGAAAACTATAATAACTAAATTTGATGAGTGCGCCGAACAAGGAACAAAAAATTATCGCAGGTTTATATTCAAGATACGTGTTTGTAATCCACTGTGTATTCCACGCATGTTTGCCCCATTATTATATACTTGTCCTCGCAAATCATATATACTTAAATTTAATTCTACTTATGAATCTGTCACATAGTTATACAAGCCAGCACCAGTAGAATCAACTATAGGGCAAAATAAAATGAAATGGTCACGTTTTTCAATTTTTTCGTCAACTCGTTTAATAAAACAAACCTCAAAACTACACTTGATTGTTCCGTATGACTCACATCCGGTGTACAGGCGAGGATAATAGAGTAATATTTATGTTTTCTTACTAGATCTAAAATAGTAGTTCTTACTTTTAAGCCGATTAAATTCATCAATTCATTTTGAATTTTATCGCCTAAATAGTTTGTCATACCGCTACTGTGCAGCTGCTTTGATTTTGATGTGTGCATCGAACATGTTGCTCCATTACAGAATCAAATTTGGTTTCTATTAATTTTAAAAAGTTTCCGTTATTGTTTTCATACAATTTGCTAGATCTACCACGTAAAGCTAAACATTGACGACATAAAAACTGCATTGCTGAAATTATTCTTTCAATGAAACGATACCAGTATTTTTTTTCTACATGCAATGAACGTAATTGATTTTCATTCATAGTAACTCCCTTAGATAATATATTCGATAAGTTTGTTTATGGGAGTCACTCTTTTCGTGTCTGTTCAGCACTAGTGACAAATATTTCCAATCAGAACACCCTTTCTCATTAGACAAGTTGGTCAAAGACTTACCAAAAAGTTTGCAACAGAAACAGTAAACCGCATCTCTTGTTGTTGAGTAAATCAGTCACTCCCTTTTAACTTTCTCTCCATTGGTGAGGTTACGATAAAACATCTGGCAGTAAACTTTCGGCCTTGTGAGTTTACTTTTTTTTTTATTTAAAAAAATCGCATCAACCTAGAAGGTTATTAGCGAGCGTAACTTGATAGTATTACATTTCATTAAGAGATCGGTAACAGGTTTTTGGCAATGTCTATAGTGTTTATAAATAGTATGATGTCACTAAATACACATTGTGGGCCGAGTAAGGAAATTAATGATCCTGAGATATTGCAGGTGTTTCTTTGTGGGGCGAGTAGAGGGCATTCTACGAGAATGTGTTTGATGGTGGTCTTCACGTTGCAAGTTTCACATATTGGTTCAGGACTTTTATCAAGTAGATATTCATGAGTGAAGCGTGTGTGGCCGAGGCGCAGGCGAGTAAGATGAAATTGGTCTTTTCTGTTTCTGGGAAGAGATGTCCACGGTTTCACTGAACTTTTCACTTCGCGTAGTTTCGCGGTAGTGGCATGCCATTTTCCGTGCCATGCTGTTTCTAACGAGTTCTTGATTGTATTTCGAATGTCACTTATCACTGTTTGTGTCACTGTTTTCGCTGTTTATGGCTTCTTTTGCTGTCTTGTCTGCTTCTTCGTTTTCGGGTATTCCTACGTGTGATGGTATCCAGCCGAATTCAATTTCTTTGGTTTTCATTTTTGCTTCCTGGAGTTCTTCTTTTATTTTGAGTGTTAGTGGGTTGATGGGGTACAACTGTTGAATGGATTCGAGTGAACTGAGGGAATCAGTGAGAATGAGAAATTTCATGTCATCAGAAGTGTTGATGAACATGATGGCACGGTAAATGGCATATAGTTCACCATTGAATACAGAGCATGAGTTGGGGAGTTTGAACTGTAATGACATGTTGGGTCCTATGAATTCTGCTCCTGTGCCTTCGCTCGTTTTTGAAGCGTCTGTATATAGGTTCACAAAGTCTTCATGGTTCTCCAATATTAGACTGAGCTCGTTTTTGATTAGTGTTGGATTGGTTGCGTATTTATTGGCTAGGCTGAGGTGTTTGTGACATTTTGGTTCAGGTAGTGTCCATGGAGGGGGAGGGTTGAATTTGATGGGATAACATTCTGGTAGTGTTATTTTTGTTTGGTTGATGTAGGTCCTTGTCTTCTCGTAAAAAGGTTTGGTTGTTCTTGGTTTGTTCTCAAAGAGCTGACTACATTTTCCGGGTAAAGTGTTCTCCCTAGTGGGTTGTGTTAGGTATCCTCTCAGCTTGGCAGCATAGGTTAGGCTCAGTAATATCCTTCTATCTTGCAGAGGTGGTTCTCCAGCTTCACAATGAAGACTTTCGGTTGGTGTTGTGCAGAAGGCTCCTAAAGATATACGTAGTGCAGAGTTCTGTATAGTGTCAAGTTGCTTCAGTAGTGATTTGTTTGCTGACGAGTATGCTATTGAGCCATAGTCCAGTTTAGAGCGTATCAGTGTTTTGTAGAGCGTTAGAAGTGTTTGCCGATCAGCTCCCCAGTCCTTGTTAGCTAGAGTTTTCAAGAGATTGAGTCTTTGGTGACATGATGATATGAGATTCTTCAAATGTATTTTCCAGTTCAATTTCTGGTCGATGGTCATGCCCAGGAAATGAATATATGGTTCGGATTTAATGTTCTGGTTGTGGAGCATGAGAGGTGGGAAGGTCTGGATGTTTTTCTTAGGGAATAGTATGCTGCGTGTCTTAGTAGTGGAGAATTTGAATCCGGAGTCATTTGACCATTGTTCTGAGTCTGTGATAGCTCTTTGAGTCATAAGAAATAAAGTGTCCAAATTTTTGCTTTTTCCATATATCACAAGATCGTCGGCATATAAACGTCCTTTCAATGGAGATTAGAGGTTTGTCAATATGTCATTCATAGCATTGATGAAGAGGGTAGGGCTTATGACAGAACCTTGTGGAATTCCATTTTCGAAAGCCATTCGACTAGATAATACTCCGTTCGTTTTGACTTCAAAGCTTCGGTTGGAAAGGAAATTCTTTATAAAAGATAGACAGTGTCCTTGTATTTTCCAGGATTGGAGTATGCGGGTAATACGATTCTGGGAAACCATGTCGAAAGCTCTTTCGATGTCGAAAAATACTGCTAGACATTTTTGTTTCATAGCGAATGCCTCATCGACTTCGCTTTCTAGGTCGATGACGTTGTCGATTGTGGATCGGTATTGTCTGAAACCACTTTGTTCTGAAGTAATTAAATTGAATCGTTCTAGGGTCCATAGTAATCTTTTATTCATGATTTTTTGCATCAGTTTACACATGGCACATGTGAGTGATATTGGTCTGTAAGACTCTGGGTCCATTTTCGATTTTTTCATCTTCAGGATGGGTATTATTATTGATTGGGACCAAATCGTGGGGAACTCGTGATTAGTCCAAATCATGTTGAATAGTCGAAGGAGGTGTACATGAGCGCTGCGAGGAAGGTTTTTGAGGAAAATCACTGGGATTTTGTCTGGTCCTGGGTTCGTTTCACGAAAAGTAAGTAATGCTTCCTCATATTCATTCATAGTGAGAGGTAGGTTCAGCATGTTGTCTTCATCGATTCTAGTGATTTTGCCTTCCGGGTTTCTAGTTCTATCGATCAGAGTGTGATTAGGGTCATTGTATCCTGTGTGTGATCTATCTCTGTATGTTCTAGCCAGTTCTTCTGCAATTTCATGGTCGTCAGAGATTGTGCCTTCGGTTGTCTGTAGAACTTTGATTTTGTCGAGATTGCTCAAGCCAGAAATTCTCCTAACTTTTTGCCAAATCTCTGTCATTGGAGTCGTACTGTTTATGGTTGATGCGTACTTCCTCCATGACTGGCGCTTTGACTGTTTCACTTTGAGTCTTGATTCTGCTCTTAGCTTAACGAATTCCAGACGATTTTCCATTTACTGGATAGATCCAATTCGTAATTTGATGGGGTTCTCTTTCCGTTGAAAATCTTGCATCTGCGGATGTAATTATTTCGGGCCACTCTCCAGGGTCATCAGATATTACGGTGGAGTTAGAAAATAGTAATGTTGCCGCTGATGGAACGTTTTCAGTATGATGTTCCTGGGTACTATTTATATTATTATAATGAGAAACAAATGAGGAACTTGGGGCTGAGGAACAACTAGGGCGTACATCGTCGGTATTTTCAAGTTCTGGAAGAACACTCATTTCTGACGGTTTCGAATATTTCTTCAAAGATTCAGCTAATTTTTCCTTCTCTTCCATTTTCTGCCGTCTTTGTTGGCGAAACTGATGACCTGACAATCATTTCCTTTGTTTTGCCCTTTTCCTTAAAATAGGAAATGTCATATTAATAGCAAGCTTATTCACGTTTTTGGAAAAAAAATTGAACGGTGAATTTCTGGAGAACAGATGAGTTTTGATATAGGATATGTTACATGGTGATCTATTTGGAAAAAATTTGTTTTACATCTGTCCCACCTACAAATTGGATTACATTTTTTGAACACCCTGTACAACATTTGTTGAAGATAAATATGTATTAGTTTGTATTACAGGACCTTGAAAAAAATTACCTAAAAATACTTTACAATTAGTAGTTGGTAGTTGCATGGTAAAATTATTAGCCATATTGTTAATTGCCTTTTATGGGAAAAAAGAAACTAAATGTCAAATATCTCGAAAACTACTGAGCTTTGATATAGAACATGATTCAGAAATTTCAATTAGAATTAAGCGTAGAATAGAAAAAATATACCGTATTTAGTTTTAGTTACACTACTTACCATTTTTTACACTGAAATATTGACCTCACCTACTAGGTTATCAACTAATCTGATTTGCAGAACAAACTAGAATGATCCATTTCACAAAATCCAGACATATTTATGATAATTTTCATTTTTTGCGGCTTCCAACAGACGACTTTTAAGCCTTTCTCGAATAAAAAAAGCAATAAAAACATTTCTCTATATTTACTCTCTTTGTTTTTGATACTTACCGTTACCGCTAAGCCACCTGTGATACTCGACTTCTCAAGCTAGCCGCTAGCTGCTATCGCTGATAGCAAAAGAGTACCGAAAGAGAATCAAGCATTAAACATGAATTGGGGCCGACGCGCAGCATTAAAGAGTCGTTAGTACGATTTATTTAGCCGAATTGACGCCCTTAGATTTTGCCTCCATTCGCCACATAGTTGGCACGCCCCTGGTTACAAGCGTTCTGTAATTCTTAACTTTCGAGGTGTATTTATCGAGGGTAATATCATCTTTCGGTTATTAATTGTGTGGAAAAAATTAAAGTCTGCTCTAAGATTGAGGTATTTATTTCCATAAAAGAAACTGGCAATACATTTCGGCATGCTATTTTGCCATCTTCAGGCATCCAAAAAACTAAACAAAGGCACCTAAAATGAACAGTGAAGATGGAATATCCACTGATTAGCAGAAGACATTCCGCGTTGACAATAATCATCACAATCGAAGGTGAAGAAGAGTCTCTTGGTTTTTTTAGTTATGAATAATGAATATAATATAATCTTGAATAACTATGTGTTCATTATATTTTATTGGATTCAAAACCCATGTTCATTTTTTTCTTGCTGAAATAACATATTCCGAACATCCTGCTTATGTCAAGTAATAAATTAACAACTTTTTTCTACAAATAATAACAGTCATAATACGTAAAAATTATGCAATGCAAAGACAGATTACGCACGCATTCAGTTAATAAGCTCCAAACAGGAAAAACGAGACTGAAAACTGCCCAACCGTTTTAGTTGTTTTGGTGATCAACCGAACGAGACCCCAGCACAAAGCAAACTCTCATTAAAGTTTTAATACCCACTTCACTGCTAATTTTTCACTATGAGGCTCATGAAACCACTACACGTCTTTCTTTTTTAGGTGGAATAACATATGCGGATGGTATATTCTCATGTGTATGTTTTTTATGAAGGATTATCTAATTCAATCCAAACTAATCTTATTACTCACTAAGAGAAATATGTACTTTGTCATTAAGCGGTAGTTGCAAGCGTTCTGTAGTACCCAACTTACAAGGAGTATTCATCAATATTATTGAATGAGAGAATACATGAGTGTCCCATATTCCCTTCACGATGAGATCATATAGTTCATCCATTATCAATCGCAGAAGCATAAAAAACAAGTTTCCAGTCTTGAGGCGCAATCTTTCGATTAGCAGAGGCGGAGATAACTAATTTCATTTAGATATTCAAATATTTTAAAAATACGTTAAAACAAAAAAATATGTCATAAACGAGGAAGTATGTATTAATAGGCAATCGGATCATCATACTTTCATTTTCCCATGGTCGTAAAAAGCCATATTTTCCAACAAAACACATCACAACTATATAATATTTTAAAACCTATTTCGATCCCAGACCAGAGATGCTACTGGCTTTCATTTACTCAGACTGGTTATTTATTAGTCTCAACGTATAGACACACCTACAAGTATTATCATTGGCTTGCGGTCACTCAAACAGCTGTCACTCAAACCCACGTCGACTATCGGCTGTTTTGATCTTTGTTTGATGTTCCGTTCGCTGACGGAGAATGTTTACGAATAGTACACGTTATTTTTCGTTCCGTTTCTTCGCATATACGCTCGTGTTCGCGAAGAGAGTTTAGGATTTGCTCCCTATAGAAACAGCTTCTGCAATTGAAAATGGTTAAACTTATATCAAACTCCTTATTATTCGACTGTGGTAGCTATGAATTGTAGAAAAACGAAATATCGAAGTTTGAGTGACCCTTTCATTCCAAAGTATGTCTCAACAGGACAGAAGAGGTTGAGGCAACTTGTAAGCTCTAAACCAACATTGAAAAGTAAAAAACCAACAAGAAAACGAAGAGAATGACCCATTTCACGGAGTGCATCATAAGAAACCATATAAAGACGATGCTTCTCTTGGCAGAGCAGCAGAAGATTTCCTGAAAGTAGCTTTTTATCTGTTGAAGAAAAAAAGGGCTTTAAGGTAGTGATCAGAGCCATGAACTTCAATATTCTGTTTTTAAAACTCTTCGAATATTCCTCTGGATAATTCATATATTTCCTTGAGTCTGTTGTTGAAGTTTTATGATATGCAGTCGAACCAATTCTTTTTAAATGCTCTGTATAGCAAGTAAAAAACAATCGTGTATGGTCGGGGGAACCCCATCAAGAACGAAGTTCCTTACGCTTTTTATTCAACTCCGAATGTAATTCGATATAGAGATTTATCATCACGTAAGGAAAAAGCGTTATGCTCCTTTCATGCGACTTTCTCTCTCTCTCTCTGTAATCTGTATATTTTTATTTTTGAAAATTGACGTTTTCTATTCCATCACATTTAATTGTCATTACCATGCAAACTCCTTCGCCACAGTAAAAGGTATTTTATTCCTGATATTATATTATATCGAATTGACGTGCCACATACTCAATTAAACCATTAATCCAACTTCGGCATAAGAAAAACATAAGAAATTATGTCCAAATAAATAATAGTTTGAAAAAACTAAAAAACACGGTTTTATAGGAACCCAGACTAAATAAATAGAAAATAAGAAAAAAAATTATTTCATTTTGAAAAAAGGGTGGGGTGCATGGTATCGCCTAGGTGTGTAATGTACTATATAATTATTGATACCATGCACCCCACGCTCTTTTTTAAATGAAATTTTTTTTTCTTACTTTCGATTTTTTTAGTCTGCGTTTCTATAAAAGCGTGTTTTTTAGTTTTTTCAAACTAGAAATTATTTCCTACTCTTTAGTGTGGTTTATTCATAAAAGCATGTTTTTTTAATTTTTTTTAAACTATCATTTTTATTATTTGTTTGCAAATTAAAAAATGGAATAATCTTATCAAATCAGGTAATCATAATCTCCGACCCCAAAAACCCCCACATACCAATTTTGAATAGAATCAGACCATAATCACAAAATTCGGCCGCCATTTTTGAAGCCGCCATCTTGAATTTTTCAATTTTCACAAAGAAATCATAATATTCGACCTCAAAAACCACCACATACCAATTTTGAATAGAATCAGACCATAATCACAAAACTCGGCCGCCATTTTGAAGCCGCCATCTTGAATTCTCCAATTTCCACAGAAGAATCATGATATTCCACCCCGAAAACCCCCACATATCAATTTTGAATAGAATCAGACTATAATCACATAATTCGGCCACCATTCTGAAGCCGCCAATTCGAATTCTTTCAATTTTTACAAAAAAATCATAATATTCGACCTCAAAAACCCCCACATACCAATTTTGAATAGAATCAGACTATAATCACAAAACTCGGTCGCCATCTTGAATTTTCCAATTTTTACAAAAGAATCATAATATTCAACCCCAGAAACTCCCACATACCAATTTTGAATAGAATCAGACCATAATCACAAAACTCGTACGCTATATTGGAGCTGCCATTTTGTTTTTTCTCCACACACATTTTTTTAAATTTATTGTCACCGGATTTATGTACACCTGCCAAATTTCAAATCATTCGGACGTCTGGAAGTGGGTCACAATCGCGCCCAAAGGAGTCGGTTACAAACAAACAAACAAACAAACATACAAGTGCAGCTAATATAAAGCGTGTAAAAAGAATATACTCATCTAAATACACGTTATATAGAAATATCGAAAAAACAAAAATATCTTCCACGTATTACCACTCAACGATAATATCCGACTTGTATTCGCATACATATCATACCAGTGATGGATCATTTTAAATTTCACGCAAGCAGAACAGCAGTTCAGGTGGTTTCGTACACCTTCTGAATCGTATGAGCAAGAGCTAGACACTTGTCACACATACTCGTATATAATCGAAAGAGACAGAGAGAGAGAGAAAGTCGCATGGAGGAGGCATAACGCTTTTTTCTTACGTGATGATTTCTACCAGTCAATACCTACCGCAAGCCGCGTAAAGGAACTTCGTTCCAAAAAATATTTTTAACCGCTTTCTTAGTTGTTTGACCAAGCCACATGAAAATTTGTACGACTTAAGATCACGGAGGCCTTACCTTTTATAGTGGGATCCGACACCACTCTTGGCGCCTTGAAAAGTTTTTCGCAGGCCGCGGTAGTCGAACCCGCGCTTCGTGGAATCAGTGGGCACAAGACTAACGCACGTACCACAGAGCCACTAGAACCTAAGAAAGTGATTCTCATATTATAGGTCAATTTTTACTCCCAGTGAAATGCTATTTTCAATGTAGATTGAACACCATCACATTTATTGATCAGAGATCCATTATATTATGTACCATAATTGGGAATTGAGAACTCATCAATGTTCTTACATTCTTCTTCTTTTTATGTTAGAGTGGACGATTTCTGTGCCAGACCTGTTTCCATCTGTTCTTCCCTGTGAACTTGGAAGTTATTATTTTTTTTTATCAATTTCCAGGAGTCTATTATGGTATAACAATTTGAGTGGTCCTGAAAATTGAAATTAATTAGAATGAATATTCAATATAATATATATATATAGTTCATATAACTTAAAGAAAGTTTCGGTACCTAATACTAATAGATTCAAATTCAGGACCATTGTCATGTTAATAAAGTCTTTTCTTTTTACACGCTTTATATTAGCTTCACTTGTATGTTTGTTTGTTTGTTTGTTTGTTTGTAACCGACTCCTTTGGGCGCGATTTTGACCCGCTTCCAGACGTCCGAATGATTCGAAATTTGGCAGGTGTACATAATTCCGGTGACAATGCATTAAGAAATTTTTGTGTGAAGAAAAAACAAAATGGCGGCTCCAATATGGCGTACGAGTTTTGTGATTATATTCCGATTCGCTTCAAAATTGGTATCCTAGAGTTTTTGTGGTCGGAGATTATGATTCTTTTGTCAAAATTGAAAAATTCAAGATGGCGGCTCCAAAATGGTGGATGAGTTTTGTGATTATGGTCTGATTCTATTCAAAATTGGTATGTAGGGTGTTCTTAGGGTCGACCATTATGATTCTTCTGTAAAAATTAAAAAATTCGAAATGGCGGCTTCAAAATGTGGTGGCCGAGTTTTGTGATTATGGTGCGATTCGCTTCGATTTTGGTATCTAAGGTGTTTTTGGGGTCGAATATTATGATTCTTTTGTGAAACTTGGAAAATTCAAGATGGCGGCTTTAAAATGGCGGCCGAGTTTTGTGATTATGATCCGATTCTATTCAAAATTGGTATGTGAGGGTTTTTGGGGTCGAATATCATGATTCTTTTGTAAAAATTATAAAATTCAAGATGGCGGCTACAAAATGGTGGACGAGTTTTGTGATTATGGTCTGATTCTATTCAAAATTGGTATGTGGGGGTTTTTGGGATCGAATATTATGATTCTTTGTGAAATTGGAAAATTCGAAATGGCGGCTTTAAAATGGCGGCCGAGTTTTGTGATTATGGTCTGATTCTATTCAAAATTGGTATGTGGGGGTTTTTGGGGTCGAATATTATGATTCTTCTGTGAAAATTGGAAAATTCGAAATGGCGGCTTTAAAATGGCGGCCGAGTTTTGTGATTATGGTCTGATTCTATTCAAAATTGGCATGTGGGGGTTTTTGGGGTCGAATATTATGATTCTTTTGTGAAAATTGGAAAAATTCGAAATGGCGGCCGAGTTTTGTGATTATGGTCTGATTCCATTCAAAATTGGTATGTGGGGGTTTTTGGGGTCGAATATCATGATTCTTTTGTGAAAATGGAAAAATTCAAGATGGCGGCGTTGAAATGGCGGCCGAGTTTTGTGATTATGGTCCGATTCTATCCAAAATTGCTATGTGGGGGTTTTTGGGATCGAATATTATGATTAACTGATTTGATGAGATTATTCCATTTTTCAAATTGCAAAAAAATTATAAAAATAATAGTTAAAAAAAAACTAAAAAAAACACGCCTTTATAAATAAACCACAATAAAAAGTAGAAAATAAATAATAGTTTATAAAAACTAAAAAACACGCTTTCATAGAAAACAAGACTAAAAAAATAAAAAATTAGAAAAAAATGGATTTTATTTAAAAAAAAAGCGTGGGGTGCATGGTATCAATAATTATATAGTACATTACACACCGAGGCGATACTATGCACCCCACGCTTTTTTTCAATTGAATAAACTTTTTTCTTATTTTCAATTTTTTTAGTCTGGTTTTCTCTAAAAGCGTGTTTTTCAGTTTTTATAAACTATTAGATTTTCATTAATAGAATGAAGTGCATAATTCTATTTCTTGACGAATATTTTGCATGTATATGTTATACAGTGCGGTCCATAAGTATGGAATAAATTCATTAGGCGTTATTATGTTTGTGTTTAGAAAACCTGAAACAGGTTGATTTTTATCGTCGAATAGACAATTCACAGTATGAAAATATTACCCCTTTCTTGCACCCCTCTGAATTATGAGCATCCCTTCAAAAGTTTTAAAGGAGAAGGGTGCTCGTGTGGCACCTTGCCCAAAAGGGATTTTCATTCTCTGTTCAGCAATATTCAGTTTTTCAAATTTGGTGTAATCATGATTGAGAAAATTTATTTTGAAAATGTAAAATTTTGATACTTTACGTAGAATGGAGGAAATAATGTCACATAATGTTTAGGAAGTATTTTTCAATTTATTTTACAATTGAATTAAATGTTCGAAATGACCACCATTCACTTCTTGACTATAAGCAAGTCGATCTTGGAATTCTCCTTCGACATTTGGTAGGACTTCAGGGGTTATGTTGTTAATTTCTTCCATTATCCTAACTTTTGAATCTGCAATATTGTCTGGTCTATCGAAGTATACTTTTGATTTCAAATAACCATATAAGAAATAATCGAGAAAAGTCAACTCAGGGGATCTAGGCGGCCATTCAATCGTTCCACGTCTTCCAATCCACGTATTGGGAAAAACTTTGTTCAAATAATCTCTAACAATACGTTTCTAATGCGCTGGAGCTCCGTCTTGTTGGTACCTAATTGATCTATCCATTGCATTTGAATCATTAACATCAGGAACAAGTATTTTTGATGTAGGCTGTAGAAGGTTCATGAAAAAATCTAGATAAACCTCACCATTACCTGCCTTCAAAAAAATAATGGCCAATAATTTTGATTAATGATACCAGCCCAAACGTTCACTTTTTTAGGATATTGTGTGTGAGCCTCACACATCCAATGAGGATTTTCTCTACTCCAATATCTACAGTTTTGTCTATCAACCGTTCCCTTTGAATAAAAAGTAGCTTCATCAGAAAAAACAATTTTGTTTATGAACTGCAAATCTGCTTTCATTCTGTCCATCATCAGTTCACAGAATCATTGCCTTCTATCAGGATCATCCTCATTTAACTCCTGAACCAACTAAACTTTATAAGGATGGTATTTTCCTTTATGTGAAGCTCTCAATATCGATGATTTACTTACATCATTGTCGGCAACAAGTTGTCTACTCATATGCGGATTTTCCTCAATTGCTTACAGTACATCTAACTTTTTTCCTCATCCAATTCAACATTTCGACCTGGTTTTTGAATAGTTTTTACATGTCCAGTTTCACGTATTTGTGTTTCTATTTTACTAACTGTAGACTTTGAGACGTGATGACCAGGGTATTTATTATTGAACATTTTACAAACTTCCTTTTGAGTTCTTGTTTTATTACCGCATCCAATCATAATTCCAATCTATTCTTCGAGTTTCGGCTGAATGAGCCATAGTTAAATCAAATACACACACAGATATCTTTCAATACACTGACGTGTGTCAGCAACTTATAAGTATCAAAATAACAGTAGTCTACTAGATTGACATTACATTATTTATGTGGGTTTTGTTATTAATTTTTTGGTGTCTTGAACGATTTTTTCCTGACGTTTAGCAAAACAGAAAAGAAAATACCTGATTACTCCTTATGGGGTTATTTAAAATCGAAAGTATATTTCAATAGACCAGACAATATTGCAGATTTGAAAGTTAGGATAACGGAAGAAATTAACAACATTACCCCTGAGGTCCTACAAAATGTTGTACGAGAATTCCAAGATCGACTTGCTCAAGAAGTGAATGGTGGTAATTTTGAATATTTAATTTAATTGTAAAATAAATTGAAAAATATTCCCGAACATAAAATGAAAATCCTTTTCGAACAAGGTGCCACACCCCCTTCTCATTTGAATTATTTGAGGCGGTGCTCATAATTCAGAGGGGGTGCGAAAAGTGGGTGATATTTTCATACTCTAAATTGTCAAATTGACAATAAAAGTCGACCTGTTTCAGGTTTTTTTAAAAAACAAATACATAATAACGCTAAAAATGAATTCATTCCATATCTATGGACGCACTGTATATTAGTGACCTACTAAGTACTGGTTGGTGCATTTTTCGAGAATATAAATAGATAGACAGATGTTTATTTCCCAGAAGATACAAAATAATAATCCCAGAATATAATCCCAAATTTAAATGAATTGGTATCTAATGCCCAAGGCGCAGGAAAAGTGATTAGCAAATCAGCAGTGTATATTAAAACCAATTGTAAAAATTACAATGTAAATCATGATGATCATCAAATATAAGAAGGTATGCATCAAGGGCAAAGTTATTGGAGCAATATTTTTTTGAGATCGATTTTGAAATTTTTCATTCTTGATCCTTTCGAAGAGGATTGCATATTTTATTCATGTGTATAGAGGCCCCTTCCGGGTTCTATTAGATCTTCAATTTGGCAAATTGATTGACTAATCTCGGGTGAGGTATGTATGTCTATGAGAAGATGAGTTTTTATGAATCGAAACCGACACTTTGTAAATGTATAAATTGATTAATGTGTATATTTTGTACTTCGCAAAATGATTTCTGCATGACTCTCTATAACTTAGATTGAAAACAGTTCTGATTGCTCTTTTTGTACAATAAATTTGGAAATAGATTCAACAGATGTGCCCCGAAACTCAATAACCAACTGTGGGAGACTGTGGTAGTATGCATAATGAACAATTATTGTCACTTCTTCATGCTTGTTCTGATTGTCCTTATACCGAAAATATCTCAACTCAATTTACTATTCAGTTGTGGTGTATGTATAATTCAGTTTACTATCAATCGAGATTTCGTGAGGATTGAATGGAAGGCTCTGTGTTTTAGTTACGTCAAGGTTCAATTTGGTTGCGATGAAGCAATTAATAATACCATTTATAGTTTTCCGTGTTGAGACTAACAAAGATTACAAATCAGAGTGTTGAATAATCATACTCGTATCATCAGCAAATCGTGATAATGATGCCTTTGGGAAAGCAACATACAATGTCATTGACGTAGACGAAAAATAACGTAGGCCCAAGTCTGACGCCTTGGGGAACTCCTCTCCTTATATCTGCCATTTGTGAGTATGAGTTAGGGATGTGGTTCTCCCTATCAGCTCCAATTCGTCTCCGGCCAAGGTTTCTTGGGGGCACTTCGAATACCATAGTAATCAAGTTTATCCATTAGAATATCGTGATCGACACAATCGAATGGACAGGTTACAGGAAATATCCAATATATGTTTGTTAGTTCCAATCATTTCATTTACATGTTCTAGTAGAGAGGAATCTGCATCAACTGTGTTCAAAATTGGTCGAATTGAGAATCTCACGAATTATTTAGTTTTCTAGGTAAGTCATAAGCTGTTGATTAACGTGCCATTTCAAAGGTTTTGAAAAGCTTAGTGAAAGTGATATGCCCCTACAATTATTCATCTCTAATTCACTCAATATAATGAAAATTGAATTTCAAATGAACCAGTTGAAAACGATAAGTTGAATAAACATGTTAAAAGTGTTGTCGATGAATCGCCATTATCTTTATTAGTTTGGATTTCCATCATGGTTGATTTTTTCGGTTTCTGGGAATTAAAGGGTTCCAGAAATTCAAATTCATATTTCTCAAGAATTCGGTACTACTAACGTAGGTAGGTGTTTTTTCTATATGTATTTGGAATCTGTGCAGTTAGGGTGCCAATGAAAATATCAATATTTTTATATACCCCCTAGGGATATGATAATAATAAGAGATTTTTTCCCATTAATTTTTCCCATTGGGTTGAGGAGATTCGTTGCTCTCAATCATGCATTTCATAAACAGAATGATAATTTTGGAGTTAGGAGGACATAATTTGTCAGAAATGAAAAAAATTGATATCTTGAAAACAGTCTCCAGGCTTGATATAATTTTCGTATAATGTTAATTGAGTAATCATATGGAAGTTTCATTTTAACCATCACCAAATGAATCAGTGTAAGTCATTATATTTACCATAATTCCTTAAATAACTTCTCAGAAATATTGCAAAAGTCCTACCTATACAGGAATTAACGATTCTGAAACATTTCATTTGCAGTAAAACTGCCAGGAATTTCTCACTAATCTAGACATCGATTCCTCTTTTGTATTCCTTTCAACTGATACTTGCAATCTAATCAATATTTGTGCTGATTCTAATTCATGTAGACCAGCAATATTTCTAGAGTATTTATGACCGAACGCGTAAACATGTTCTGCTCTACTCATTTTGAGTTGTAACTGTATTTCTCTTCACACCATTATATCTTGCACACTTTCCAACGTAAACAATAATACGAGTTTATTTAGGAATTCGAGCATTTCGTGAACTGGTTGAAACATTCATGATTTTAAAACTGGCTTCAGGTAAACAACTTGAGAGTACAACCGCTTCAAAGAGAAGTTTTGAAACAATACTTCTGTTCTTTGAACGTCTTTGTTCTTCGGAAAATCCTTTGTGAAATTAGGATTTATTATCTTTCTATTGACTTATATTTCATCTGAAACCGACTTTCTTCCTATAAAAAATAGATGGATTTATACTCCAGAAGATATATGATTGTAATCGCGCAGGATAAAAGGGAAACTTTATTTTGAATTGACGTGGCTGATACTTGATGGAAATCCATATTGAAGCAAAAAAAACACTCAATTCACTTAATTGTTTTAAGACAAAATCACGACGCGTATTTTGCTATAAAATAGCTTCTTCACTTCAGGTGAAGATACTAAATCAACAATCACGATCTATCATGTTGAATAATCAAAGCACGTAAAAGTAGGTATATATTTATTTTATTTCTTTATTTAACATCGGACTATTTCTGCGACCAGAGCTAAACCCCGATGAACACATTTTCCCCCAACCGGTAATTTTGCTGAATCCTCTAGTGTTGCCCACCAGAGATAAGAATCTTCAACGTACTCAACATCTATCAACTTGGGACCACCGTTTCGACGTCTCCTCCGAAGGACGGCATATCTATCGCCATATTTCGTGGTCATTGATATAACGCCTGCAACTGTGAATACGCTGAAGTTATTAGGGGCTTTCTTCAACGCGGGTCTTTCCTGGCAGGTGTCCAAGTATTGACACAGATATCGATAAGAATCTCGTCAACCTGACGGTGCTACGTAGTAGGTGTATGGAGGATATTTGCAAAAATACAAGCAATTCCTAACACTAGAATTTTTCCAAAAATTAAATTATTTAATTCGTTCTTTTCAGAACCAGTCAATCAAAATGAAGTACATGAAACCATAATAACATTGAAAAATTAAAATCACCAGGTGTAGATAATATCAAAGCAGAAACTCTCAAACTGATTGCCAATTCTATCAAGGCTCCTCTGACATTTATAATTAACTGAATATGGAAAATGCCCCACGATCCTCAAAACAGCAGTGATAACACCACTAGTCAAAAAGGGGGACATGAAAGAAATAAATAATCACCGTCCTATATCTGTGTTATCAAACATCGCCAAAGTTTTCGGAAAAATTCTCAAGAAAAAAATAGTGAGCTATCTGAAAAATATGAAATACTTTCCGATTAGCAGTTTGGTTTCAGAGAGGGTAGATCCACGCAGGATGCCATAAATGAACTCGCAAAAAAATTAAACAAACACATCGACAAGAAATCTGCTGCCATATATATTTTCATTGACTTAGCCGAATGCATTTGATACGCCAGTCATATACAAATACTTGATATCTTGGAGGGTATAGATTTCAGAGAAACTTCGTACAATCTGATGAAGGATTACCTATACAGTAGGAAATAGGTGATGTCATCAGCAAAAGTAGAAGAGTTAAACTTGGTGTTCCACAAGGTACAATTATGGGACCAATTCTATTCAATGTATATATATATATATGTATATATATATATATATATATGTATATATATATATATATATATATATATATATATATATATATATAATAAAATCAGAATGAAATCAGACACAAAATCAATAACATCATTACCAACTTCAAAACCAGTTTTTGAAAACGCACAAAAAATCCATAAAATATGTTCAACAAACTTTTGAAAAAGACTAAAAAACTTTTTTAAAGGAAAATACCGAATTACTTATACTCAGGGCTGATGAATCTAACAAAACAGTAATTATGCAGATATCTGAATACAGATAAAAACCAGAAAATTTGCTAATGGATAAAACCACATATAAAAAAGAGAGATCCAACCCCACAGAAAAAATTCAAGCGAAAGTTAATAAATAAGTAAATAGTTGATTCTCGTCAATACTTATAGATCAGGTAACAAAACACAAACTCAATATACACAACGCCCAACCTCCAACAAAATATACGGGTTGCCCAAATTACACAAAACTGGAATTCCCCTTCGCCCTATTGTCAGCAATATTCAATCTGCCACTTAAAATTCATCAAAATTCCCCTGAGAAATTCTTTCAAATGTTATTGGAAAAAATTATTACTATGTGAAAAACTCCTGGGAATTTGTGTAAATAGTCCGCAGTATAACAGTTCCACAAAATCATATAATAATCTTGGATATAGTTTCTTCATTACAAATATAGATATAAAAAAAAAGGGAATACAAAGTCACACAACACTAACCTCAGAAGAGTTTTTGAAAGGAATTGAACTATGTTTAACCACAACATACTTTCAATATAAAAATAAATACTACTCACAAATATTCGGAATTGCAATGGAATTTCCAATTGCTGCAACAGTGGCAAATCTGGTTATGGGGTATGTTGAAGAAGAGATCATCAAATCACTCACTTTCAAACCAACATTCTTCAAACGATATGTAGACGATTGTTCAACCTGTATTCCTACTGACAAAGTTGATGAAATTCTAGAAGAAATTAATAAATATCATCCTAGATCGAAATTTACAATAGAAAAAAAATAGAAAAACAAATAAACTTTCTCGACCCAACAATAATACACGACAATACTGGGAACATTTTCACAAACTGGTTCATTAAACCAAATGCATCAAAACATTACAAAAACTAATTGTCAAACGCACCCCTTAGTTACAAAAAAAAATCATTCAAAATTTAACTGACACAGCACCCAAAATTCAGGAAAAATGATATAGAAATCATCAAGAGTATATTGAAGGAAAATAATTACCCCAGCCACTTTGCAGGAAAAACAATAAAAAAACAAATACATGCGATCTACAATAAGAATGATAATGAAGTGAAGGAAACAACAACATACATACCTTTACCATACATATGCAAACTATCGAATGAAATTAATAAAACAATGGAAAAACACAACATAACCATTTCACACCGCCTGAAATTACGAACAAAACCATTTATTCAAAATTAAAACCAGGAATACCAAAAAACAAACAAACTCATACAGTATATAGAATACCTTGTGAAGACTGTCAAAGTACCTATATAGGTCAAACAAAACAATATTTGCAGAAACGAGTACAAGCCCACAAATACTCAAAAACCGACATTACAGCCTTATCCAAATACGAAAAAGAAAATCAACATAAGTTTGACACTAACAACGTTGAAATTTTGACCAAAGAAAGGAATCCAAGAGTAAGAACATCCCTTGAAATGATACATATTGAAAAATACCACAATAGCATTAACAATACAAATGATATCAAAAACTTAAGTCAGATTTATAACAACCTTTTTTAACTTTGTTCATAGTAATAATAATGAAAACTGATCTTTACAATGTACTTATGAAGAGGGTAAAAATGCATGAAAGATAAACGAACCATTTCCGATAACTTCGACGTAGTCACACACCTACAATAACGTTCGTACGATGCGAATGCAGAATTCAAATAAAATAATTTGTAAGTGAATACTCATAAATCGTACAGATATTTTTATATTGAGTTAAATAACGTATTATATTTCGAACCATATGATTTCAATATTGTGTTAAGTTAAACATGTCTCAAACTCCATATATTTTATTTTAGTGTTTTAACCTGATGATGACAAATATCATGTCGAAACGTATATATGTATATATGTATATGATTAGTTTTGCTGATGGAAACAAAACGTGGGACCTGTTGAAACCGACAATGGAACCTTGGAACAATAATTGACTGGTTTGACAGCCGCCTGCTAACAGTGAACTTTGATGAAAATGTATTTGTACCATTCACATCCTATGAAAAATATCTTCCAAAATTCAATGAATTGATCATTAATAGTGGAAAAGGTATGGTAGAAATCCAGTCTACTACTGACAGTGTCAAATACCTTGGTATATTTATCGATGATCACCTCAAATGGAATTATTATATTCATAACCTGACAAAAAAGCTTCGCTTTCTGTTATATAAATTCAAGTATTTACGTGAAATACTCGAAATCCGATATCTTAGGATTCTATATCATTCTCTGAATGCAAGTCACCTCACTCATGGTATTATTGCTTGGGGACTTGCCAACATAAATCATCTTAATCGATGAAAGAAAATTGTATTTCGTGCATAAAATAATTTATTATAATCGTAGCAAAGCGCTTTCGACCCTTAGGTCACTATCAGTGTGTACCTGAAAGTAAGTAATATTGATAGAAAATCATCTTAAACCGTTGAAAACAATCCAGAGAATGATAATTAAATGTATGTATAAAAAACCCTTTACATACAATACAAATGACTCATTCACAGGAACAGTTTTAGTTGACATCAGACAAATCTGTTATTACCAGATTGTATTAAGGCATCACCTTTATCGTAGTGGAAATGAAATAAATCAAAAATACAGCACAAGATACAAAACCGGTTCTATTTTTACTCCAAACCCCAAAAAAACGTGGTACAGAGGTCGTTCCACTCTCTAGGTCTGAAAACATATAATTCGATTCCAATTTCACTCGAGGAAATAAATTCAAGTCCACTATTCAAGAAAAAACTGAAATCGAGGATAAAAAACAACCAATAATGCAAATATATCAATCTGCAATAAGAGACAGAAATCTGTAATATTCTTGTTAGCCACAAATGATTTCATTAAAAATGAAAAATGTCTGGCATGAGCCAGGGAAATAGTTGTTTTCGATGGATATGCGACCAACGTACCCCTATTGTATAGGTTTTTGTAGTCAGCTGTCTTGAGGGATAAGACATTTTTCATTTTCATCAGCATTATTCTTATCAATTAACTTTAATCCATTCACCCATGAACGAGGTATAACCTTTTATGGGAACATCACCATATTTATTCACCATATGATTTATAACTCATGGAAACTTCCTGTGAACATATCATAGTGGATAAATATTATTATTATATCAAGGATAATTAACAAAAAAGAATTATATAAAATATAATCAAATATTGTGACTTTCTGCATTTACTGATTTCCAAACTTTCTAGAAGGTCGACTCAACAACTTTTTTTTTCCTACCGGCAGCTTTTTTTATCGCTGCCAAACCTGGGATCACATGACGTGTGTTGAAATGGAGTTTGTGTTTGTCGTACATGCAGAAACAAACCCCCACTGTAGTTTTCTATAAATATCAGAAATTCATTGCCCTCCCTCAGTACTTTATGACGGACAGTGTCGGTGTTATTAATTTTGAGGTACGGAATCCAAAAAATGAGGAAAAAATTAGGAAGGAACACAAAGTAATGATATTAGAGTGTTGATAAGTATGTGAAATCGATTTGTTTGAAAATATGAACAAGATATTCATAAAATCAGATGTGGAATTATCTGCGACTGAAAGATAAGCTTCAGTCACTATCTTCCATCGTTCAAGATAAGCTCTTGTGGGGTATTCATGTTGAAAAGGGAAACATTCTCAATTGAATATTGAATAGACATATTTTTCTGTGAATTGAAAAATCCACGATAAAAATGAAGTTATTTTTGTGAATGTCTAGCAGAAAACAACTACTTTCCCGGCTAATGCCACGCTGGACATTGAACTACATCTGATAGATATTCTGAAAGGACCCTAATCTTTCTATTCAATATTAAATTGAGAATGTTTCCCTTTTCAATATGTGAAATCATTCTCGTACTTCCAAGAAAATTAACAAGAAATCCATTTTTTGTACCAAAAACAAAAAAGAAGGTTTTACCCCTTCCCGTATCCGAACCCATTGACTCCCTTTATAGGCTATGCAGAGAAACCGCACTGTATATATTGCATAATGTAAATACCCCTGTATCGACCGAGACAAAAATCAGTTTGGGGACCACGATGCTATCAAAGGAAGCGCACGCAAAGCTTTTTTTATCGGAACCGTATACGTCACCCATGGGAGAAGATACTCACGGGAAAAATATGTATGTAAATAAATAAATCAATACTCACGATATATCAGGCTTGAATCGCTGGCAAATGTTTGATGTTCATCGCTTTGAATTCCAGTCTTACATTCGAAGAGATAAAAAAGTTTTACAAAGTTTTCGCAGGGGCTCACCGAGAACTCTGTGGTGAGAAATCTCGATAAAAATTGGCGAGAACGTTACATTCGGAACACGAGGACATACACCTGTTTTGATATTTCATGACATTTCCAATTATTGCAGACTCAGAAGACGCCTCTATCTCAATAGTTATTTATGTACCAAGTGTATAGAGTAAATGTTTATGCTCCGAGAGCGACGATCTTACAAACCCGAGGTCCACTGGGGTCTTGTAAGTCGTCCGAGGGCATACAAACTTTTATGTCACACTAAATCGTTTTCTTTTCTGGCTTATTAGGGACCCATCGTGAAAATTTAAGGGGCATTTATTTTTTATTTTTTGATGGATTATCAACTGTTACGGTTGTACAAGAAGTTAGATTACACCCTGTATACCGGGTGACCCAGGATATCGGGCCACTCCTGTAACTTCTGCATTCGTGAACGGATTATTCTGGAATTTGGTACAATTATATAAGCAACCATTTCGGATTTAATCACATTACAATCCAATATGGCGGACTTTCGGTTTTTCTGGAAATGCCAGTAACTTTGTTTTTTCAACTGGAACACCCTGTATATTTTTACTTATTCAAGTTCAACAGGTCAAAACAAGTCCAAACCTTATGTCAAATGTAATATTTTTTGAACAATTGCAATTAAATTTGTTTTTTATTTTACCTCGTGGTTAAATTAGATTTGGTCGAAGCTATTCACAATGAGTCGCAAATAACAGAAAAACTTAAGTTTTTCTGAAAAATTATTCTTTGTGTCACTTACTGGTTAATCAATTCAGTCACATCACATTTTGATCAAAAATTCATTTTTTCAAGTGAAACCCCTATGGGCCACCTTCCTGTCTCTCTAGAATATTTTGCAAGGAAAAAAATTAAATATGATTTTTGTATTTCGGTGCAGTAACAAATTGTATAAGTTCAAAAATCTACAACTTGTTCATGAGTTTTCTGGCAGTTCGAATAATTTTTCAACTTAGTAATTGTCAAGTAATTGTGTAAGTTATACTTATAAGCACGATAATGGTGTTTTTTTTAAAATTCTTCTAGCGTTTTCTCGACTGACATTGCATTGGTATTCCAATTCCCGCGTCGAAGCGGTTGGATCAAAATCAACATAAGCAAAACATTCATTTCTGCCTCCTCACTCACGATCATCTTCTCCATTGTTTTTTTGGGAATCTTCTCTCCACATTTTTGAAAAAGGTTCTTTGTGGGTGTCTTCTGTGTGGGTATCGTTCAGCGTATAACTGACAAGCGGTGACAATGTTTTCAAGACATTCTCCGTAAATTAATAACACATCAACCTGTTCACTTCTTATGAACCTATAATTTCGATTTTACATTTCTACTAAACTTATTCCCGGAAGTTTCGAGAGTTGAGATGAAAGATGACAGCGAAACACAATTAGTTGACAAGATTCAGAAATGTTGTTTTCCACAGCTTACTAAGTTGAAAAATTATTCGAACTGCAAGGAAACTCATGAACTAGTTATAGATTTTTGAATGTATACAATTTGTTACTGCACCGTAATATAAAAATTATATGTCATTTCTTTCCTTAATGAATGTTCTAGAGAGACAGGTAGGTGGCCCATAGGGGTTTCATTTGAAAAAAAAAATGTTTTGATCAAAATGTGATGTGACTGAATTAATTCATCAATAAATGACACAAAAAATAATTTTTCAGAAGAAATTATGTTTCTCTGTTATGTGCGACTCATTGTGAATAGCCTTGACCAAATCTCATTTATCCATGAGGTATAATAAAAAAACAGTTTTAATTTCAATTGTTCCAAAAAAATGACATTTGACATAAGGTTTGGACTTGATTTGACCTGTTGAACTTGAATATGTAAAAATATACAGGGTGTTCTATTTGAAAAAACAAAGTTGCTGGCATTTGCAGAAAAATCGGAAGTCCGCCATATTGGATTGTAATGTGATGAAATCCGAAATGGTTGCTTATATAACTGTACCGAATTTCAGAAAAATCCAACTTGTGATACTACTAACAGTCATTTGAAAAAAAAATAAAAATTTTCTCAGGAATGATGAGTCCTTCAAAGGTCAGAGAAAATGTATTACCTATAAAAATTTCGTTGTCTGATTACCCCTGGATTAGTCAAAGAACATGTATCTCTTAACCTAGACCCTTGAGGTGTTAATCTCTGAACTTCTTGGTGTCTTCGTTCATTTCTCGGTCCGAATGACTTAATTTCTTGAAAAGTATACGATTATTTTCAATTCCATTTCGTATAAGTGACTGCATACGGAATTTGTATTCAAATTGATGGCGAGAATTGATGCAACGCCAAAACACGTAAACATTGGTTGGGATTTGTCGATGCTGGAATATTCAGAACATGGAGGTTGTCAACCCCAATTTCAGTAATTTTCGAAGATGTATCTTTTATAAATATGTTTTTTTCCGTAAAACATGTCATAACCCAAAAATCATTGAAGGGATAATTTCAATTTTGGCTTTTGCAACAACAAAAAATGTAATAATATCCACTGCTACAAGGCATCAAAGAAATACAAAATTCAGTCAGAGAAGTATACTTAGATGGAAAACTTTCATGGTAAACAAAAATAGCATTTCTATATTTGTATAAACCTTAAGCTTCCCAATCAAAAGTTAGTGAAGGAGTCAAATGCTTCCTAATATTTGTATGTGATAGAGAAGTATACCCAGCACACAAGAAAACAGAGAATATACTCCTACCGCAGATCTAAAAGACTCATCATAAATGCTAATATCATAGTCTAATAATGCCCTATTGTTCGGGGTGTGATAATTCATAAGAAAGGGTCTGGGGACTCCAGGTACGGATTTAAAAATACGTAAATAATCTCGTATATTACAATTCCATGTGTGAATTGAAATTTGTCAACGTAATTTGATAATTATGACTTATTTGATTGATTTTCAACCTCTTTTTTGAGGTTTGGATTAGGTTATTAAGTCATTTTCATAAAATAATAAGGACATTCCCAAGTTTCCATGCGGATTTGTGGTTTTTAAATTCAGGTAGCAGTTTGTATTTATTTGGATTCGAGTGGAAAACACTTCTATTACAGCTTCTTATGAAGTTCTCTTGAAAGAATATTATCCATAAAGTTTGCGTTATGAATAGCAATTTGTTTAATTATATTCAATTCTTCATTGAAATTTCCTTCTGAAAGCGGAATATTAATTAATCTATGTATCATACTGTTATATGCGGCTAATTTATGTTGGTATGGATGCGTTTATGTACACAGTACATCAACGCATCCATGCTTGAAAATAATATGTATTCTGAAGATGACTATACGAAAAAACAATTGCTGGAAATAATAAAATCATTTTCAATAAAGAATCAAAATTATTGTGACACATTGGCAGGAGAAATGGGTCATACAGGGGTGAGACTTCCTCCTTACCATTGCATATTCAATCCAACAAAACACATATGGCATGAGCTGAAAGCATCGGTAAGGAGGAAGAATGTTTCGCCAACTTTAAATTCATCTGTGGTAGCTGTGCATGTAGATAAATTAGTGTCCTATATTGATTTTACACTCTACTTTTATGTACTGTTCATTTATTTCTTGTTATTGAATCACATTTTATACATCATTACGTTTATATATTTTTTTTACTATTTTTCGATACTTCAAGAATAAGTACCTTTTTTTTCTGGTATTTGGAAAACTGTACTATGTTGCCTACTAGAAGATGAAAATGATATTTCAGATAAATATAGTAGTTGAGGAAAACTCATGGTCTACGATTTTTCTATAGAGTGCCACTTTCCACACTCGTTAGTAATTATAATATTTTATACCGGCGAAATAATTTGTTAATACTACAATATTGGGAAACATTTATCTGGGGTACGGAGGAAATCTACATGAGCAACAAGGAACGCAATGATATGATAATACTACATAAACAAGAGAGACACACTGCTGTGCGCCCCTCCTGTTACCCCACCCGACACATTATCTGACCACGTGGCAATGCTACACAGCGCACAGCGAATCGACTCATTTCTTGCCGAGCCTTGGTTGCGAAAACAGAAGACCGTGACAATTTATTACGTTTTGGAACATGCCGCCTTTTCACACAACCGCAGAGGAAGTACAGATCGTTAAGTGGTACTTTGGGGGTAATTCTGTACGAAATACTAGAAATCTATTCATAGTGGCTTTTGCAGATAGACCTGTACCTACGGAAGCGACTGTCGTTTCAATTATTAATAAATTTCAGAATTTTGGGTGTGTGGCAGCACATTGCAAAAAATGTTGTCCCACAAATCTACCATCGCATCCTAGACAAATACCCGAGGAACGGGAAATAAGAGAAACAAAAGTGTGTGCATTGGCAGAAACGACACCTTGTTCGAGTAGACAGATCGCCGTCGAAGTGAATTTGAATGAAAGAACTGTAAGGAATATTTTGAAGAGAAACGGTTATCATTGTTTCGAAGTCAAGACCACACAAGAACTTTTGCCTGGAGACCATTTAAGACGTATGGAGTTTTGTGAAACGATGGTCGAAAAATGCAATAGGGCATTCCGTGTAAATGATGACTTTCTGAAGGAGGTGTTATTTACCGATGAATCGTCCTTCTCAATTCATCGAAAACACAACCCATCCGTAATATGTTATTGGTCTCGTAAAAATAAACATTTGAGTATTGCTGTGCGGACACAGTACCCAAGAAAATTAAATGTGTGGACGGGACTTCTAGGCGATCACGTCATAGGCCCATTTTTTATTGAAGGGAATTTAAATGCACCAAAATATTTGCAACTTTTGCAAAATCAAATTATTCCTGCAGTTCGCGCTCTTCCGATTGACTTTAACGACGTGTGGTTTCAACGAGATGGTTGTCCTGCCCACAATGCAGGCACGGTGGTTATATTTTTGAATCAATTAATTTTCGATCGGTTTATTTGTACGCGAGGTACAATCAACTGGCCACCTCGATCACCAGATGTAGCACCTCTCGATTTTTATTTCTGGGGCATGCTAAAATCGAAGGTGTATCGGCATGAGTTCGAACGTGCCACCAATTTAGATGAACTGAGGGCAAAAATTATTCAGTTGTGTGCTCAGGTAACACCAGTTACCCTTGCGGCTACCAGAACAGAATTGTACGATAGATTCGGCTATTGTTTGGCCCAAAATGGTGGTTTGTTCGAACATTTGATGAAATAATTCCGTACACAAAATATTTAATTTGGTTTGTCTTTTCTTGTAAATATTTGTTTTCTTTTCATTCAAGAAATAATTGTTTTTCTGTTAGAAATACGTTTTTTGTTTTTATCCTTACAGAAATAGCGTTTATGTTTAAGAATTTTCTTTTGTTTTCGCGGCCACCACGGCACCAAAGTCATTTTGATCTACCTGTCGTCCGAGAGATTAAATTGGATCAATGATTCAGTTTGAAGTGTTCAAATTATCTGATGTGAAATTATCGCAAAAAATTCTTCTTCATTGCAGCGCACACATACTCCCGACTGCTGCTGGTATGATACTGACGTCCTGAGCTAACCGCTCTGACTCTCCTATCTCTGTGTCGTGACGTCGATATCCCTTCCTCGAGCGAGTCGAGGAGAAATTGTAATGCTCTCTCAACATATGGCCAGCTATTCTTTACGCTCTCATGAAACCACCATACCCAAGATAAATACTTTCTGATACTGTATACTCAGGTACTTGGGTTCCACTCTTATCACTTGGAAAAATAATAACTAATATTTATTTATATAGTTCAGCTTTGGAATCGAGAAATGTAGCTGATTGACTCGAGCGAATCGACTTCAAATGGAAGGGTACATACAGGTTAAACAAAAATGATTAATTATCGTGAATGGTAATTTAGAGTGATTTATTATTTGTATGTAAGTACATCTTCGAAGAAAACTTTTTGGATAAGAGTTGTGGAGGTCATGAAGCTTTATCTGAAGACTGATAGATTGCCGTTGTTGGTATAAACATGGAGTCTTTCAACAACCGCCATTTAGAAACTTCCGAACCGATTTGGCTCATCTTTGAAATTATCCTAAACATTTATGAGGAGCATTTTTGTGCCCAATTTTCTCCCATTCGGTTGGAAAATATATATATATATATATATATATATATATATATATATATATATATATATATACAGAAAAAAATGAGAATAAAAATGAAGGAGAAGCCTCCAAACTCTGGAAAACTATAAATGAAATGACAAATAAAGGAACTAACGACAATACAATCAAAGAGATTCCATGTGATGATGATGAATGTGAAGTCTTACAAGTTATTCAGAACTTAAGAAACAAAAAATCTCCCGGAATTGACACTCTTAGAGCTAAAACTATTAAACTGGTAGCAAAAGAACTGGCAATACCATTGACGTACCTAATAAACTGGTCATTCAGTAGTGGGATATGTCCAACTCCATTCAAATAAGCTGTCATTTCACCAATATTCAAGTCTGGTAATGAACTCAAAGTAGATAACTACCGCCCAATATCTGTAATTACAAATTTTGCAAAAATATTCGGAACCATTTTGAAATCACGCATTGAAAAATATCTAACAAAATATAACATTTTATCAAAAGGGCAAGTCAACTGAAGATGCAATAACACTGATCACCAACAAAATCGGTAAATATGTAGACGAAAAATTACCATCACTATGTATATTCGTGGACTTGGAGAAAGCATTCGATACTGTCAGCCAAAACCAGCTTCTAGAGCTACTTGAGAGTATTGGATTCAGAGGAATATCCTACCAACTTCTCTATAGTTATCTCCATGAAAGGAGTCAATGTGTCAAAATCGAAGACACTCTCAGTGAATCTCGAATACTCTAATATGGTGTACCCCAGCGGACAGTTTTGGGTCCAGTCCTCTTCAACATTTACTTAAATGATCTCTTTGCACTAGATGTGGAAGGGGACATGATAAGGTTTGCAGATGACACAGTAGTTATTTGAAAATCGGAAACATGGAGCTCTCTAAAAGAAAAAGTAGAAAAAAATTTCAAAGCTATAATTCAATAGTTTGAAAGTAAACTACTGACTATTAATATGGACTGAACATTTTACATTACTTTCACATTCTATGCTGATAATCAACCAAGTTTCAAATCACTTCTTATGAAATATGAAAACGTAAATCTCACTATCTCACCAGTAAATAAAATAAAGTATCTTGGCATATATATAGACCCTCACTTGAGATGGGACGCACATATTGATTATTTGGTAAAAAAATTACGTAGTGTAACATACAGACTGAAATACATGACACCCTATCTAGATATAGCTCAGATGCGTATACTCTACTATTCTTTATTTGAAACCCACCTCTCATGGGATAGTTGCCTGGGGAGCAGCAAATGCCTCTCATATAAAAAATCTAGAACAAATACAAAAATTAACTTTGAAAATAATCACTAATAAAAAAAGAACTTACCCTACAGAAGCGCTATATAAAGAAACATTGATTCTAGACATAAGAAAACTTCACTTTTTCAAAACGGTTATAAGGCAACACATAAATAAACATGAACTCAAAAAAATTCAACACCATTATGCAACTCGCCATAAAATGAATTCAACTCAATCAACCTATGTGCCGAAATCACAGAAGAACACTTAAGAAAAGTGTTATACTTATTTAGCTTCTCGGCTGTATAATCTCATTCCAGCAGATACCAAAGCTATCATTAGTACTAATTTATTCAAAAATAAGCTCAAAGTTTGGATTTCAGGTTTGCCAAGAGTACAGATACACCAATATGTCGATATGAGAAATACATATTACTACAGTGTATAAATATTAGTTGAAGATGTACTTACATGTTAGTTGGAATTGTGTAACCTGTAGTTCAATTTCTCCATTGTTTGTTTTATTGATATGTGATTGATGTTTGATGCAAATACCTATTACAATTTGTTCCATTTCTGAAATAGTATGTTCTTCTTATATTATTTATAAATGATCCTTAATGTGATATCTATATAAAATTATTTCTGTGCCTTTTTGCTCACACTGAAAGAAACTTTATTTTTACAATTTTATTTATTTGTTATAATTCTATTGCGAATTGTTTCATTTTTGAAATAGTATCTTCTCTTTCTATATTATCCATAAGTGATTTTAATATGATATCTATATACAAGTATTCTGGTGCTCTTTTGCTCATACTGAAAGAAATTTTATCTTTACGATTTTATTTATTATAATCTATGGTATATCAATATGGTACAACCCACGCTCAGGTTCATCCTTCTGTGGGAATTCTATATTTATATATCGTTAACTGAATTTATTGTATATTTCAAATTGAATGGTAAATAAATATAATTATTATCATTATATTATTATTGAATATATATTGAGTGTAATCTAACCTCTTGCACACCCTTGAATGATGAGTGTATAATGCCATTTCATAACGAATTACTGTTATTGAAAATCTGTTTTTTTTCAAACATGTTTTGTTCTTTGTAAAATTCTACAAAATTTTGGGTAGTGCCACCAGCCTAATTTCAGGTGACCCATTCTTTGAGAGTTTCATAATTCTACTTCAATAATCACGGAAGACACAGGAATGTTCCCATGAGAAAGGAGAAAAATTCGATTTTTTCAGAGCAGAAAATTTTCCCGACCAATTTTTACCTTATCTCGCCTCCTTGAATTATTTTTTGGAAAAGTCTATAGTTCCATATCGGTGCTGGTGTGCAGTGTATATTACTGTAACAACTTTCAGAATTATAATCCAGTGACTAAGAAAGATATGGATAATAAGTTGAGACATCCACAATCTTCCTGAAATCAATGTGCACGAAATATTTTCAATCCCAAAAATTGTTATCACTGAGAAGTGGATCTGTGCAATATTATCATCGGGGTGCTGTCAATTACCTGTGAATAATGATTTGAAAATTCTCATTCGGGTCAAAGGGTGGATGAAGTATGAAGAAGTGTCTCGTCGTGAGATGGCGAAAGAAACGGGTTCGTTATGTTGTCTTAACGAACAATTTCTTTTGATTGAGACAAGAGGAGGCATTTTTTCGTCTTGTCTCGACAACAGTCACCACTATTTCTAGAGTTAACGTGTAATGGAGCGTGTACAAAAACAAATATTGTTTCACACTTTCCCATGGATATCCCAATTAGTGAGAATTGGAGGGCCCGTGGTCACCGGAAGTTTACAAACCAAATAAATTCTTCAATTGGCCGGAAAATGATCATTAACATTGTTTTATCTGCAGTCATGGAAGTGATAAGGGTGAAAACTTCCCTGGATTCATCCCGCGACTACTTTTTGAATTTTTTTCATACTTCCCAACGCATCGTTATCCCAGTCATGAAGCATTCTATGGCCAATGTTTCTAAGAACTGTTTTGAAATAATGAAATGTGATGAATCGTTCTTACTATGGCTAACTTTGCATATATACCTATCCCAATGATAATTCATTATAATCATTCTGATATTGTTCCTGGAAGATATACACAATAACAAGATACATTAACAATTTTTATCGATACCAGGCAATGTTTATTTATATCTTTATCAACATACTGAATAATAATAATAAATTCATTCAGAGTAGAAAAAATACAAATACAGATAAGTGGCTACATGGAGTGAACAAAGTGATTTGAGGATGAGTGCAAGAGCACTTGTTTCCCATAAAAATTGATAGATATCTATAACCTAATGAAAAATTCAAGAATGTATAAATGTAAAACTAGAAAAATATGATGTGAAAAATCAGTAAAGAATACAAAATTCAAATAAATACATCGAAGTACGATACAATGGTAATAATAAAAGAATATAATAATAATAATAATATAATAATGAAATAATGGTTATATTCCATCAGAGTTCAAGGAGTTGGGTGAACAATTTTCTTTCACTTTCGTTAATATACTTCTTCATCTTTCTTTTGAAATTTTATTTATTTTTACATTTTTTTAATCCCTCAGGCAGCGTATTATAAATTTGTATTCCAATATTTGGATTTTGTAACATGCGGGAGGATGTGTTTGGTACGGTTTCGTGTGTTGTATTCATGATTAGGGATATCAGATTTTCATTTTTGGAAGTGGTTTCTCATGTTCACACAAAGGTAAAATAATTGCCTGATATCCATAAATTTTTGTTTTTTATAGAGGCTATTGAAACTGTATCCCACTTAAGATGTGTGTCTAGGTATATTCCTAGGCATTTTATTACAGTTATAGAGTTTAATTTCAATATTTTTCCATCTATATTTATTTCTAGTTGATGAAAAGGAGGGACGCCTGATTTGTTGCAACTGAAAGGAAGAACGTGAGTTTTGTCAAAATTCACTGTTAATAGTTTGTTATCAAACCAATCTTTAATAAATTTGAAATCTATTTCTGCAGTGTTTTTTAATTCCTGCCATGTTGGAGCCTGATAAAAAATAACAGTGTCATCAGCATAATTTGAGTTGATCTTGTCAGTAAGCAAATATTGCATTTATTAATTTCTAAACTCCCTAGAAGGTCGAGTTTAAAAATCGCCAAAAGAACAATATTTTTCAATCAAGAAGTGATTAGCAAAAGCTGAATTTGTTTTTCCATTGACGAAACGGTTTCTATGTTCTGATAATCGTTTTCAAAATGTTCTGGCTGTTTGATCTATGAAAAAACTTGCCCAAGAGCCACAAGTTATTTCATACACTCTAGGTTCATCTGATTTCTCAGTATTATCTTTATTGTTCTTAATAAATGTACCTTAATTATTATCTGTTTTGTAGGGAATATTGATGTTGTTTCTACGTAAGAAATTCGAAATTGTTCCGGTAGGATGAATATGTGATAACTTCAAAATTATATTTTCTGTTTCGAGTGGGAAACACTTCTCGTAAAGCTTTTTTATAAAGTTTTTTCGATAGAATATTATCCATCATGTTTGAACTATAACCGTTATCGATAGCAATTTGTTTATATTATTCAATTCTTGATTGAAATTTTATTCTGAAGGAGAAATATTGATCAATCTAAGTATAATACTATTATACGAGGCTAATTTATGTTGGTATAAAAGTGTTGAGGTACTGTGTATTGTGATATCTGTATATAACGTATTTTTCAGTATCAGATGTTTGTACGTGGGAACATATATACAGGGTGTTAGTTTTGTTTTCCTTGAAATAGCTGAAAAGTTGAAGAAATGGAATTCTGTGGGCATGTCCTACCAATAAAAAGGCTACCTATGAGTATTTTTCCAATTTTGTTGTGATTTTTCAAAGGGGTGAAACAATCAACCCCTATTCAATTTTTTACCAGAACTTTTGAACGAAACGAAATTTCACGACAAAAATATGTGTTGGAAGGAACAATTCATAGTTAAACTTTTTCAACTCTTACGTTGTGTTCGTAAAAGCAATAGTTTCTTCATAAAAAAATAAAATACAACATTATGCATGAACGGATCTACTGTAAATGGAATCGAAAAAATCTAGTACGTGGCTGTCACGCTTTGTTTGCACAACTTGTGACTTCAATCGTAGTATTTTGGAATTATTCCGCTTGTTTCAACTTTTAATTTAGGCATGTACCATGTTTGTTTCAATAGAATATCAAACTAAAGATATAAACAAAACAAAATTATGTGTATTACAACAAAGAAAAAGGCAACAAGATCAAACGGAACGGAGTTACGGAAACCGGTCGAAATGACCACCTCCAACCATCAGACAGTCTTCGTCTCATAGACTGGCGCAAACGTTGAAATTTTCCTGGTGTGTTTCGGATGGTCTTGCAGGCTGCAATGATGCGATTTCTCAAATCATTCACACATTCAATGGGGGTCGTGTAACCCAAGGACTTCAGGTGACCCCAGATGCAAAAGTCCAAGGGGTTCAAGTCTGGAGTACTGGGAGGCCAAGGTTGAGGTCCTGTTCTGCCTATCCAACGATTTGGATACACGTCGTCCAAGTACTGACGAGAAGTTATGCTGATATGGACAGGCGCACCATCGTGCATAAGCCACGTTCGTGGTCGAATAGCTAGTGGAACATTTTCAAGTAAATTGGGAAGCTGCTCCTGGAGAATTTTTTTATAGGTTGCACCAGTTCGCCTTAACAGTAGAAAATACGGTCCAATAATATTTTCGCCAAGAATTCCGAACCACACGTTAAGTGAAAATTCATATTGATATCGACTTTCTTGAATTGCATGTGGGTTATCTTCGGCCCGTAGATAATTGTTATGGATATTTGTAACCCCTTGCCTTAATAATGTCAAGTATGAAAAATATCACCCGATATAAATATAGCAATCATTTCTTTTTTCAAAATTCTGAATTAATTTACCAGACTTGAAAATAAAATTCAAACATAATTGAACCCAAAGTGGAAAAATCCGTAGTTCATATATTTAACAGCAATTCATCATCTAGTTTATTGAAATACAGTATTTCCTGCAAGTTCAACGCTAGGCATTAACCAGGGATTGGTTTTCAGTTCGGTATTGCATTCATCAATAGCAAGAACGCTGATTCTGCAAGTCAGCGATATATTTCCTATAAATGAAAGTGTTTGTTTTTAATCGGGCTTTTTGGTTTTATGCTGCTGGTCCACGGTGACACATCTCCTTCCCTTGGTTTCTATTATAATGTAAGTGGTATCTTTATTCATTTGTTATGGTCATTGTTCTCTTCACTATTTTTGTATTAACCATTGTGTTATTTTTTGCCATTTTATAATTTTTAATAAACCATAATAGTTTTCACTTCACTTTTTTATTTCACTATACCAGGGTGGTCACAAGTCACAATCACAGAATTGAAATGTTTTAACCTCTCGCAAGCTAAGCAAGTTAATTAGTGGGCACCCTAAACAGTTAGGGGGCCAGGGTTTCACAGGGTCACTCAAAGTAGGGCGTGACATTATGGTGGAGGCGCGGTCTTCGTTCTCGGAGGTTTCACTCTTCATAATGAGCCTGCAACAAAAAATTCCGGTGTTAACAGCAAATAAACTTTTTCCTGAAATATTTTTTTTTTTAATATATCAATTGTGAGCTAGATGACTATACCTGGTGTAGGTGATTGTTTCTGTTTTCAATATATTTTTTAATTGAAGTGAACAAGGTGAACCAATAATGTATTTATTTTTTTCTGGTTTTCAATGGTTTTTCTTTCATTAATATGATACAAGAAGTTTCAAAATTATGGAAAATATTTCTTAGTTATTTTATTTTTCTCTTGAAATTCATTTTTATTCTGGGAAGTAATTTACAACTCATTTTTCATTATTTTGGGAGCATTTTTGTTTTCTTTTTTCTATAGCAGAAACTAACCCGAGTTGTCAAATATTATCGATAAAATATTTTTTTATACAGTTTTTCTAATTGCTAGGTCCCTTTTATCTTGCAATGAAAATTTGAATAGTTCGTTTTTTTCTTCCTAAGATAGAACACAATATATATTTTGCAACGGATACAATCGAATCTGAGTGAATTGAAGCGTATTCAAATTGTTTTTATTTTCAAATAACAAATGACATTTATAAGTGGATTTTTTTTGAGTTTGAATTTTTTTCAAGTATTTCTTATTTTTCGTATCGTTTTTTATCAGAATTTCTTCACTTTATGCGCATATATCGTTCAAATGTTAATTATTCATTATTTCATATGTTTTTTTTGCTAGTTGAAATTAAAATTGGGGAGAATAATGAAAAAAAAAATAATTACCTGTTGCTATCAAGCATACTATATTATCGCAGAACTATATCTCCAAGTTCATCATTCAACCAAAAATGTTTATTTTATAGTTATGTTTGTTAATTCAAAAGTAGTCTTCTATTAATGATGTTTTAATTGCACATTTGGAAGTAATATGACCTATTTTTTTCACAAACTGGAGATTGACACTTTGTCTTTTTCTTCACTCAGAGGAATGAATCTGAGCTTAGAAATTTCTTCAAGATGTTTTTTCCCAAAGAAAAATTACCTGATTTTAGATTAACAATTGTATATTCCTTAGTTTTTCAAATAGTATTCAGTTGAATGATGTCGATCATCATATGGGGGCATCATCAACCTGCAGATGGCGGAGTTACATTTTTACGTTTCAAAAATCATTTGTTAATTTCGAAATGTTTTTTATTAAGAATGAACTTTTTTCCCATGAATCAAATTGATGCTTCTCGAATCTTCAGATTTAAAAGTAATCTGCTAGTTTTGTCAACTTTGAGATGAAGATTTTTTTCTAAATACGATTTTTTTTATGAAACAGAAAGGAATAATAAACTTTAGTTCTTGAATATGAATAGAAAAATAAATCTCCCACAAAAATCCACAAGACTCTAAATAAAATTGTACTAATGAAAAATTTCAAACTCCTCAAATATATCTCTTGTTAATTTTGTTTTTTCTGAAAAATATTTTGTTTTGCAAACATTGATGTCGTCGTATCGTTTGGTGCAATTGTTTATCGATGTTTTCTTTAATCGACTTTTTATATGATTTCTCATTACTTATACACAATCAGTTGTTCATTTTTGAAAAGTCCCTATTCCACAGAGACGTTGGTGAAGATGTGCAAAAATTGTGTGATGAGGTATCACGCGCTGAGGATACATCTCTGCATGAAGCCGTCTAGCTTCCAAAGAATTTCCATTGGCACGACCAAACATAAAATGCATATCGGCCATTTCAGCGTTAGTGTAATTATTCATATTGATGATTCAAAAGACACAATTGAACTTTCAACTACCACATAGAAATCAAAGCGACTTGACAGCCACCTACTAGATTTTTTCTATTTTAAAATACTACGATTGAAGTCACAAGTTGTGCAAACAAAACGTGATAGTCACCTACTAGGATTTTTTCGATTCCATTTTGAGAAGATATCCGTTTATGCACAATTTTGTACTTTATTTTTTTATCATGAAACTTTTGCTTTTACTGACAAAACACACAGTTAAAAAAGTTTTGCAATAAATCGTTCTTTTCAACATATATTTTTAAATTGGGAAATTTTTTTTCATTAAGAAGTTCTGTTAAAAAATGGAATAGGGGTTGCATGTTTCACCCCTTCAAAAGATCACCACAAAATTAAAAAAATATTCATAGGTAGTGTTTTTATTGGTAGAACATGCCAACAAAATGCCATTTCTTCAACTGCAATGCAATTTCAAGAAAAAAAAAATTTTTTTTCTTATTTTTGGAAGCGTGTAACTTTTCAAGTAAAGGCCTAAGAGTTTTTGTTTACATGAAAGACCCCCCTTAATTTTTGACAAGGAATCACCTCTAATAATTCCCGCGCTTATCTGGTAACACCCTGTACCATACTTCCAAGAAACCTGGCATACATATGGAAATTTCCACCTTGAGGATAACGTTTTGCGACACCACTGCATGACAAATTATGATTTCCAGTGCACTATACGGATCATTTCCTAGAGTCATGGATGTTCACAATAAATGTAAGAATTCGTAAGAAATGTCAGGGTTTCATGAAATTCCATTCAACTGTACGAGAGCGCTTCTAACCCATCCATCACCAAACAGCCTCTAGTTGGAGTTTTCACAAATTTCAAAGGAATTGAATTGAAAGTGAAAATCGTGTCAACTGAATTGAGGTATATTGAGTTATACGATTTCCCGCATTGCAGTTCCGTTATGGTTACAAAGAATATAGAGCCGAATGAACACATACAAACAAGAAAATAAAAAATGTAGAGCTTGTCACGAGAAATGTTGGTTTGCAAACTTAATAACTTCGAGCAGACACATTTACTCGTATAATTTTGGAACAACTTACGTTTGCAGATTCACAAGTAAAAATTTCGAAAAACTGCAGATACATATCTCATATTCGATTAATGAAATGAAAAATATATCTTTCAATTAGTTGATTTCCAAACATCATCTTCATATGATACTGCCTGCTAGGAAACACTCGTGTTCAGAAAGCCCGTATAACTGCGGCATTAGTAGTTGCAGGCGCTATATCAAAGAGCATGAGATATGGCGATAGATATTCCGGCAAAATTTCTGGTTGGGGTGGTGTGCTTGGTGTAATGAGCTCTGGTCGCAGAAATGTGCCGACGTTAAATGAAGGAATAAAAAAAAACGATGGCGTAGCCAGTCGCAAAGGTAGATTATAACTAGTACATAATTGACATTACTTACTTAGGTTTCATTCTTAATATCACTTAGGTAAATTATAACTAATATTCATTCATATATTTGAATTCGAGGAATATTAAAATAAAATGATGTTCTTTTTATCGGCGACAGAAAGACTCAAATGGTATCTGATTGACTCAGGTGAGTGAACCCCAAATGAAAGAAGCGTACAGGGTGAACAAAAATTATCAGTTTTCATGAAATGTAATTCACAGCGATTTATAATTTTTGTGTTAATCTTAGAAAAAATTTTCGGAGTGGAAGTTGTGGCCCGATAGTTTGCCGACATTGGCATGAACATTAATTTTCAATATTTCAATAACCTCCATTTTGAAATTACTGAACCGATTTGTGGCGAATTGAGTTGCATTCGATTGAAAAATGCGACCCCACTTTGTAAACACGTTTCGTATTATCCCATACATATATATATATATATATATATATAATATGAGAAGCATCAGATTGAAGGTAGTGACACCTACAATCTGTGCGGCGAAGATTGTAGGTGTCAGTACCTTTAATCTGATGCTTCTCACATTTTCTGCACGTGCCGATGGCTGCAATACACGAGATGTCTGATTCGAATTTGAAAGAGACCACAGGCCGTCCTGATGATTGGGAAACCATGAAACAGGCTGTAGACGGATGGTGAGCTCTTTTGGATTCGAAACAGATTTCTCTTATTCTCGATATTTGTTTTGCGTTAACCGCAATGAGGAGTACGACTATTAGTATCGTGGGTTGGGCTAGCTGACACATTTGTTGGCGACCTGTTAATGTGCACGAAATTTTCGTGCCATTAAAATTCCACGATATTAGGTTTAAGCTTCGCCGCACAGATTGTAGGTGTCACTACCTTTAATCTGATGCTTTTCACATTTTCTGCACGTGCCGATGGCTGCAACACACGAGATGTCTGATTCGAATTTGAAAGAGACCACAGGCCGTCCTGATGATTGGGAAACCATGAAACAGGCTGTAGACGGATGGTGACCTCTTTTGGATTCGAAACAGATTTCTCTTATTCTATATATATATATATATATAAATATATATATATATATATTTATATATATATATATATATATATATGTATATATATATATATATAATGCCGGAGATAAATCAAATCTTTCGTGACGAAAAACATTAGAGAAAAAATTCAAGAATTTGTGATATTATAACTGATAAAAAATATTCAAACATTCAAGGCGGTAGTTTTAATGACTCAAAAGTCGATTTTGGAAAATAATTGTACCTTATGTACCTTTGAAATGTAATTCTTATAAAAATTATTTATGAAAAATTTCATTCTTCCATTACTGATACTCTTTGAGTATAAATATATATATATATATATATATATATATATATATATATATATATATATATATATATATATATATATATATATATATTGTGTTATGTTGCACTTAAGTGAGTTCTTGTGAATAGAATACTGTTTTTCTTTTTCCTGTGATTGGGCAAATTCTACAAGGTTCCAATAAAGGAAGACAACAAAGATTTCTGGATTACTTTTTTTGGAAAATGCCTTAGGATACTTGAAAAGTCTCAAACCTACTGATGGTAAACCACTGCATTTTTCAAAAAACAGGACTCCAATTTTGGATTTCTTCATTAAAATAAATTCAATTATTGGAATGTGTGAAGAGTACATTGACAAACATATTGAAATACATGTTAACTTAACATTCCAAGTACTAATGTATTTTACAATAACAATGATTAACTTTTCAGGGAAAGAACTGGTTGGAATAATAACCCAACATCATTTCAGTTTCATTACACTGCAACACGATATAGAAAATGTTTATGGAAATTGTTTTACCTAGGTCAATACTTCCATTTTAACAACTTCCCAGAAAAAAATCCAACCTGAAATAACACTGCATGAAATGCCTTTAATTAAAAAATATAATTTATATATTAATGCTAGGATTATTGACAATTAATAATTTTCAGGAAGATTGAATTCCTTCCTACATTATCCAACTTGACAGAAAATGTTGATACATTGCAGGTTTTGTAGTGAAGAGCATAAAAAAGTGTAAGGTGTGCCTTTCCGTACTGGAAGAAGAAGCAAAAGCTAGTGTAGATCTTGATTACTTCAAATGATTATATAGAAAATACAGAACTGCCTCTTTTTCTGGATTAATCAAGACTTCTGCAGATATTGTGAAGTGTTGTATGTTTACCGAGAGAAAAATCAAGCAAATAATGGCAGAAAAAAAAAATTGATGTTTTGGTAGAACTATTTTGGGAACTCTTTTCGAAGATAAAAACATTGTCTTCCACATTGGATAAGCATTTATTTGATATAGCTATATACGAGATGTACCACAAAATGAAATTGATAAAATTTATTATACAAATTTACGATAAAATACGTTACCATAGTGTTGCTTGGTTCCAAGGAGAAAATGTGAGGAATGAACTGAATGGGAAGAATCTATGAAAAAATTAAACTTTTTTTCACATCAATAATTATGTTAAATATTTTTTTATTCATAGCGTGTACCAAAAAGTACAAGTAACTTGAAAATTGATGAAAAATCAACTTCATTAGTATACCTCTTATATTCTAAATCTGAGTTGTCCATTGGATGACAATGAAATATTCCCAATACACCCCATGAAAATTTACAATTAAAGTATATGAAGATTGAAATTTATAGAAAACATTGTATTTAAGTAGATCAACTGATATATAAGTTTGGAACATCCTGTATGATGAATCTCATAAACAGGAAACCCACCAATGGATATCGACAGAGTTGTGTGGGAAAAAGTGATGAAATATAAAAGAAATGAAAGCAGAAATTGTCAGAAATAAAATGTATACGATTTTGTGAATAGTATATAAGATGTAGGATTAGATTTCATTAATAAAATCATGAATAGTGAATAGAATAACAAATAATTAGGTAGAAAGTGGCACTAAACTCTAAAAATCTGTGAAAAAGAAAAAATGTGTTGTTGCCATGGAAGAAAATAACGAGTTTGGGAGGGATCGAAAAATTTTAAAAAAGAAAGCCACGTACAAAATTTGAGAAGATAAAATAATAGTCAATTCGAGAACAAACTAGCTGAACGATTTCCAAACGAGAGCAATTCCAATAAGGCATAACAGGGGGCAATGATTCATCACAAAATTCCACTTACCTGGTGACAGAGGAGAAATCCTGAAAAAGCCAATTACTGGAACAAAAATTTGTTTAGTACGCAAGGAAGCTGTCATTCCAATTTCAAAAGTATTTCCACGAGGCTGGGACACATCACAGGAAGAAGAGTAACAGGTATTCTATTCACAAGAACTCACTAAAGTGCAACGTTTCAGTTTATCAAATAACATTGAGTATCTGATTCAGTGTGTTCTTTTTTTGATTGATAATTCCATAACAATTTGATGAAGAAGGACTAATAATAACTCTCAAACATTCTTCAAACTGGTATAAACACTCATATTGATTTGCACCATATCACATTATTGTTTTTATTTTAGTCCATAAGGTAGTTTTCGCAGAATAG